>OX461811.1:1038898-1644772 GCA_949802685.1 Dicyrtomina minuta | reverse complement strand
AATAAATTGATTCATAATGATAAAGTTTAAAATGTTTTTTTTAATAATAGAATAATAATAATAATTAGAATAATAATTATTGTATTAAATATTATTAAATTATTAAACTTTCAATTATTTTATTCTTATTTTATTTTTAAATAATTAACAAGTCAACAGCAAAATAATAATTATAAATTGAATAAAGTAAATAACCATTTAATGGTAATTATTGTCAGAGTAATGTAATTAATTTATTCGTATTTTGTGGACTTAATATTCATGGTTGTTGCTGAACAAAATATGGTAATTATTAAATTAAATGCAGAAACTATTTACTGCATAATTAAATAATTATGGATAATTAATTATTAGGTTAATGATTATCAGACCCAATTAAACCGTCCTACAACTTAAAGCTGATGTTTCAACTAAAGCAATTTTAATGTAATAAGTTACTAAAATCGGTAATAATCTTTAGGTTAGTAATTAAATATATGTAATTAACAAGCCAAGTTATGATATTATTAATTAATTAATTAATAATTATTTGAAGTTTATCCAAAGCCACGGTCCACTTTTGCCGTTTTCCACTTCACCTCGAGTTTTACATTAAAGCTTTGGACTACCCAGTCCAGAGTCCAGAGCCCAACTTAGCCACTGTCTACTTTAGCCCTGGCCCACTTAACCCCAATCTTAACTCGATTGGAGGAAAGGTTTGAATAAGTTACTGGCAACGCTGAAAATTGGACAAAATCATTTTGCAAAAATAATAACTAATTAATAATTTGCTTAAGTATTGTGAGAAACAAATAAACTAGATAAATATTGCTATTTAATTTCCTAATGAATAAAAAAACCATTTCTGATTTCGTAATATAAGTGTTTTGTGAGTGTAATTAATTGTAATAATTATCTGAGATTTTACTTACTTGTGTCCTGAGTGAAGCAAAGAAAAGTTAATTAATTATTGTTATTATTATAAAAGCAGTGGCATCTTTGTTCTCAGTTTTAAATAATCAATTTGAACTTAGAAGGGAATGACGCGACATGCAACACCCAGATTTCACAGAGACCCATTTCAAAAAATCGGGCTACTTTTGAATAGCACAGACCAAAAGTAACTCGAGTGCATTTTGCGTTGTTTGGTCACAGCGGCCCGCCAAAGTTTAAAAATATTCATATTTTAAAACTTTGCAGCCCTATAACTCCTACAGTTCTCGTCCGATTTTGATGAAATTTGATTTTTTGTGATCCTCAGCCTGTATTCAATAAAGAAATTTTAAGATTTTAAAAAATTCTAAAATTTTCATATTTCCTAAAAAAAATTACAAAAAATGTATATTTTTGAGGTCCAATTTTTAAACTTTTTTTTTCAAAAAAATAAAATTTTTTGAATTTTGAAGTATTTCTATATAATACAGACTGAAGATCACTAAAAATCAAATTTCATTAAAATCGGATAAAAACTGTAGAAGTTATAGGGCGGCAAAGTTTCAAAATTTGAATTTTTTTAAACTTTGGCGGGCCGCTGTGACCAAACAACGCAAAATGCACTCGAGTTACTTTGGATCTGTGCTATTCAAAAGTAGCCCGATTTTTTGAAATTGGTCTCTGTGATATCTGGGTGTTGCATGTCGCGTCGTTCCCTTGTTAGTAGTTGTCTGTCGTTCACATTGACTGTGCGACGAGTAGAACCAGCATCCCAACACGGACTTCATTAATTCATTCATTTTTGGCATAATTATATTAAACGAGGTAATTACTAATGTAATTAACATATAATTGATTACAAGTTTCTATTTGCTATTAAGTAAATTTGCGGTAGTGTAATATAAATTTACGTAATTTTTGGTTAGTGAGTTTGAGTTACGTAATTGAATTACTATATCGTGGATGCTAGAGTAAAAAGAGTTGGTGAAGTTTTTGTGGGTTGTGATTTCCAGTTCAGGTCATAGTTAAGAAATTAAGCTTCACAGAAAAGGGCACGACATGGGCGCCGATTTTTATTTTAAGATCACTATGCGTTAGATAGACTGATGGTAACAAGCAAAAACACCACTAATCATTTTTTTAACAGGCTATTTGTATCAAGGTCATAGGTCATTTGCAGAAAAATTACCATATGGGGGGGGGGGGGGGGGGGTGACCACGTGTTCAGTTTTAATTTGCATGCTAAGCCCCGTATGAAAAATTAATTTTTCTCATTTTGCTGTCTAAAAATAATTATACATTACCATTTAAAAAAAATAGAATACGACTCTGTAGGGATTCATGTTATCAAAATTTTCTGAAGTCTGCTATGAATAATTAATGCCATTAAAAGGTTTTACTTTCTTAGACGCCCTTTTTATTAGTCTTATCATTAGGTTGCATATTGCTAAGCCCATTCGGTCAACTCTTCTCAGCTAAAAAAAATGCTGACATGAGGATGACCCGTCTTCTTTAACGCTACCGCTAAGTTAATATTTCTAGTCATAATTATTGTGTGTTATTTAAGTGTACGCGTATCAAGTTTTGTAGTTTTTCATTTGTTAAGCCAGGAGTCATTGCTATTTAAATTTTACAAACTGTCAAGCGGAAATAAAATTTTGAGAGACCCGATGTTTGGCTTTTATTTATTAACATGAGAACCACGTGACCCCTGGGGGCCAATCAAAGCTAAATCAAAATCAATTAAGGTTGGCATCCTAAATTGAATATAATTGCATCTCGCGGGAAAATTCATCCTTAAAACGAACTCCATAAACGGGGGTGAGTTTAGAAATGTAAGACACACTGTCATTAATTAAAGTAGGTAATTTGTTAAGTGTTAATTTTTGACAACAATAGTTGTTCACATTTTTTGATTTTTGACTTCGTTGACAAATAATCAACATCAAAAACTAACTATGCCATTAGTGCTAACTAATTATGCCATTAACATAAGGCTATTTCCAATTTTGAAGGCGCACAATTTTGTATGATTAAATATTGCCTTCTATAATTATTTGTTCTGGCTTGGAACTAAATTCTTTATTAATTAAAGAATTAACTGGCAGAGTAAACAACAATATATAGAAACTGAACTAATTATTTCCTAAATTGGTAATTATTTAATAATTCTAACTAGCTCAATACTTAATTTAGTAACTATACAATGCGGTTTGCTAGGTAACTTATTATTATATTGTCTGTGTTTAACAGGATCTGTTTTCTTTTAGGTGTTACGCTAAATGGGAATGATATGCAAATTAGCACTGAAACTTTACTTATATTCTTGATATTTTTCTAGAAATTGTCGTGTACATCAACTACTAAAAAGTAAGCATGAACATGGTTATGTCTCCACTTAAGTTTTTCTACAGACGTAACATATTTTAATTCAGTTTACTAGGTAATATTTACCAACATTGAAAATTCTTTTGTTTAATTAACAATATATAATAAAATTAAATCTGTGTTTATGTCATGTTTACTTTTAATATTTTATTTTTACTTTATTTCTAGTGGTTCGAGATTATAAACGAAAAACAGTTCCAATCAACAAACATAACTTGGAGCTTGCAGTAGAGGCGGTTAGAAATGGGTGCCCGTTAGCACGCGCAGCTAAAAGTTTTGGGTTAACAACCAGTACTAATTATTAAAAATTACAAAAATATTGGTGTTACTCATAGTCCTAGCCAAGGTCGTTTTAAGTGCGTGTACTGTCCAACAGGATTTAGTGTTGTGCAAATATCTTGTAGATCTATCCAAACGGTAACCGTTATGGAAATTATTACAAATAATTACATTTAATTTATTACATCTGTAAAAGGGATAATTATTACTCACCCAGATTTTGGGTGGACTCATGTCCAAAAATCAGACTAATTTAAATACTATAGGTCCAAAGTTACTCTATTGCATTTTGTCTGGCTTTGCGGTGTTAAGTTGTAGAGGAGCTGGAGCTTGAAAGTTTAAACACTCTCCTTATAAATTTTGCTGCATTTTACCTTATAATTACAGTTCTGAACTGATTTTAATAAATTTTATTTTCTTTGATTCTCAAGCGGGTATCTAAAAAACTATTTCAGCATTTCGTATTTTTAATAGCTTTAGAAATGAATGTACGACACCCGTATTTCTAAAGCCAGGGTATTCCTACTAATTTTTTCAAAACAATTATATTTTTTAATTTAAAAAAATGCTGAAAGTACACTTTAAATAACAGCTTTAGCATCAGAGAAAATCTAATAGCCTTTCCACATAGCAGACCTACGTAGGTAACCTCCGCAAAAAGCCTAGCTAGGTGCTTGTCGGAGAGCCGTGCTTTAGCCTAAGTGGGCGTCGTTTTCTCTAACTCCTTACCTACGTAAAATGCGTTAGGCAAGACTTAAATACCTACGTACGTAAGCCAGACGGGCTGTGCGGGCCATACCTAACTTCAGGTCCTGCACTTACCACACTTCATTTTTCAATCCTTTAAACAAAGATATCTTTTAAGCTTTCGTTCATTGGCTCTGAGCAAACATAAGCCCGCAAGTTTGATTAACTAATCATCTTCGCTCTTTGTAAGTTAAGTAAGGCTGTGAAGGGTATCTCTACGTTTAGCTTACCTACAAGAGGTGACTGTGCGGAGAGCTTGACCTACTATGCTACCTCCGTAGTTTACCTAAGTTAATAGCTGTGCGGAAAGGCTATAACTTTATCAAAATCAATTGGGAACTGTAATCTTAGGTTTTCAAATTCTTCGTTGCATCTAGGGATGGCAAGTTCGAAACTCCCTGCGATTCGCGCCCGGAGTATTAAAGGTTCTCCAGGGAGCCTTAAACTCCTAATACTTACTCCAAAACTCTAAAGTTTCAAAGTTTCAAAACTTCAATAAACTTCTAAAATTCCTAAGGGAGGTACAGGATTTTTGGGAGCATACATATAAATTAAAAGCAAGTATCAAAACACTGATAAACAAAATTTATTTATCTGCAATACACCTTTTGTCCGCTAATTATTGTAATTTAAGTCAAGATGAACTGACTCTTGCTGTAAAGGTTTGGCATGGAATTCACAGATGCCGTGTCTTTGAAAGTTTGACCTCTTCATAATCCCTCAAACTCCTAGAACTCCTAGCGATGGAAACTCCCAGCGTTTAGGCAAATTCCTAAGAAGTCTTCAGCGAAAGTACTCCTAAAACCCCCGCTCGTCAAAACTCCAAAACCTCTCAATGTTTCTCTGCTTCAAAAGCTCCCAAACTCCCTAAAAGTTTTGAAATTGCCTACCAAGAACATTTTGACTGTTCTAAAACATGCAAATCATGGTTTTTTAGCACATTTAAAAAACATACCAATAAAATATTTTGTACATTTCAAGAACATGGAAATAAAACATTTTCCACTTTTCTCAAAACACGTAAATAGAGCATTTTGCACTTTTCTGAATCAAGTAAAAAGAACATTTTGCACTTTTCTGAATCAAGTAATAAGAACATTTTGCACTTTTCTAAATCAAGTAATAAGAACGTTTTGCACTTTTGTAAAACATGTACCTAAATACAAAATTTTGCTTTACCAAAGAAAGCCATGAGTAAAATTAAATTGGTGGGTTTTGTAGGGAAACAAATTGCTGCCTAAAACCAATTTCTTTGTCCGGCCCTGTTTGTACTACAACCCTTAAGCAACTCAGTCGCATTTTTAACTCAGTTAGGCTATTTTGTAACTAATTCTTATCTGATTTTAATGAATGAGGTGTCAAACAAATCTCCCAGAAATTGTCTTTATTTTAGTATATTCATCGTTTTATTTAAATAATAAACTTGGCTTTTATAGCCTGTTAGAATCTTCGGCAATAAATGGCCCACCATGTATACAAAACTCTTACCCTGGCGTAATGCTAGTAACCAGCTAACCGTAAGAGACTCGTGTGGCAATGAACTATTTATAGTAATTACTTCACTCAAATACATGCTTTTTAATTACAGTTTATGATTGCTACATATGACTTGGATCCTCTGCCATGCAAACCGAAGGTGGCGAAAAGCTTAAGATCAAAATCAAGCAAATCAAAAATAATTACTGCTCCAGAAATAAAGGAGTCGCTTGTTCGAAGAGAAGCAGAGAAGAAAAATCCGGCGCTTCGCGCCGGATTTGTCGACCGGGGGCCCGAAGTAGATGCTGAGCTTACAGCGAATAATTGCTTTAATAAAGAAGTAGAACCCTATTGCGGCAACGCTGAAACTACGACAGCGCCTAACTCGACTTTAGCTTGTTCTTGAATTTCTAATTTGATAAAGTCGCAACAAATAACTAGGGGATTATTTAAATAATAATACTTAGATAGTCATTTATAAACGATCCGTGTATGTATTTTTGTAACACCCCTGCGTTTAAAGTATCTGTTCGCCTAATTTTTAAACAAATGCAGAGCGGAACCCCAAAATAGTGATATTTAGATGACGTTATTTATGGAAGATCCCAGTATGAATACTGGAGGCATTCTATAATATGGGTACCCGTTTACCTCATTTTAAAACTAAAGACAGGTGGGATACTTGAAATAATAATATTTAAACAACGCCATCCATGAACGATTTCCCTATGAATACTAAAAAAATCATATGTTGAAGTCATACGTCCACCTAATTTCTGAACTAATTACAGTAGCGATCTCTAAAAAAGTAAAACTTGAATGACGTCATTAACGAACGATCCCCGTATGTAAGCTTGAAAATTCAATGTTAAGTATATAAATTAATTTAATTTCAGAACTAAAGGCATGTAAATTTTTAAAACGGTAAAATTTGTATGACGCCCTTTATAGACAAACCCTGCATGCATACTAGTAAAATCTTATGCTAAGGATATATGTCAACCTAATTTCTAAACCTGTGACAGTGGGGATCCCTAAAAAAGTAAAATTTGTATGACGTCATTTTTGGACGATCCCTGCACGCCTACTAGTAAATTCCTATGTTAAGGATATATGTCAATTGAATTTCTAAACTTATGACAGTGGGGATCCCTAAAATAGTATAATTTTTTATGACGTCAGTTTTGAACGATCCCCGCATGCATACTAGTAAAATCTTGTGTTAAGGATATAATATGTCAACCGAATTTCTAAACTTGTGACAGTGGGGATCCCTAAAATACTAAAAATTTGTATGACGTCATTTATGGAAGACCCCTGCATGCATACTTGTAAAATCCTATGTTAAGGATATATGTCAACCGAATTTTTATACTTATGACAGTAGGGATTCCTAAAATAGTAAAATTTGTATGACGCTATTTATGGACGATCCCTAGGCTGCATTGTTAACGTCTGTCAAATGATGAGGAAGGAAAATTCCGAATGCCTGAGCTGGTATTTGAAGAGTGGACCCCTGTCATGAGAACGCATATTTTCCAATTTTACATTGCAGTGTCAAACCAACGACCACTATACCAGGCTGCCCTGTGAACGTACTTATGTCAGCAGTACATTTACTTGCATTGGATATTGGTGAAAATTTTCCATGGGTATTTCTAACGGCGAAACTTGACAAGCTCTCAGCTCCATATGTACCTTCAATGTATTATCAGCCCTTTTTAGATGCTGAGCAAGCATCTATTGTGATGGTCATGTCCGTCCGTCTGTCTGTCTGTCTGTCTGTTGGCCGTACACTACAGGTCACAGCTTTCAAGCTATGAACTTCAATTTTTTTTAAAACGATCACAAATGAGCGCAGGTCTGTATTGTTTTTTCAATTTGATCGGACTGTCCATTTCTTCACAATTAACAGTTAACTGGAGACTATGTCAAAACTCAGAAAAGTGAGCTTTTTAAAAAAGCAAATCATGCGTGTAAACAAATAGAGAATTCATGTACATACCCCTTAATTTTAAAGCTCTTCGCGGCGAATACAAGTATATCTTATAGTACAGACCCAGCCCCAGCCAACCTCAGCTACAGTATTCAATGGCAATCACATGTAGTCTGATTGTCTGATGCGGGGGTGACGCGCAAATTACGTCACGTGAAAATTTGTTTTAGACACCCCCATCCAGCTGCTATCGCATTCACATTAGGTAAGCAGGCTAGGGGTGACGCGCAAATGACGTAACGTAAAAATTTCTTTCAAACACCCCACCCAGCTGCTATCGCATTCAAATTAGGTAAGCAGGCTAGGGTTGACGCGCGAATGACGTCACGTGAATTTTTTTTAAAACACCCGCACCCAGCTGCTGTCGCATTGACATTAGGTAAGCAGGTTAGGGGTGACGCGCAAATGACGTCACGTGAAAATTTCTTTTAGACACCCCCACCCAGCTGCTATCGCATTAACATTAGGTAAGCAGGCTACGGGTGACGCGCAAATGACGTCAGGCGAAAATTTCTTTTAGACACCCCTACCCAGCTGCTGTTGCATTCACATTAGGTAAGCAGGTTAGGGGTGACGCGCAAATGATGTCAGGCGAAAATTTCTTTTAGACACCCCCACCCAGCTGCTGTTGCATTTACATTAGGTGAGCAGGCTGGGGGTGACGCGCAAATGACGTCACGTGAAAATTTCTTTCAGGCAGCCCCACTCAGCTGCTATCGCATTCACATAAGGTACGCAGGTTTAGGGTGACGCGCAAATGATGTCACGTGAAAATTTCTTCTTCATGTCACGGACTGACCTATATGTGTTATAGATGTTATGTTCAGAGATCGCCCATGATAACGTCCTTCAAATACCATAGTTTCTAATATCCCAAGTCTCAACTTTACATTTGTTTCCATTCTATTTTAGCTACATGTCACGTACTTACACATATGCGTAACAGATATTCAGGAATTGTCCATATTGACGTTATTTGTGAATGGTGCAATTTATAAAAAAATTTCAGCTATATTAAACTACATGCTACGAACATTGGTATGTCTGATTGATTGTGGGGGAGCTTTCACAAATCTTGTATTATCTTTTATCTTTATTATCTTGAAACATTAATGTAATTTTTGGTCGGTTTAACTGCTAATTGCGAAGAAACTATAACTTCAATAATAACTAAAAACTATACAGCACTTTTCCCTCGCTTTTCTGGGCGATTAAAAAAGGTTTTAATTTAAAATCTTCAATGATGCGACCTGTGGCGTGCGACCAACTGACATTGTGAGAGACAGACAGACAGACAGACAGACAGACAGACAGACAGACAGACAGACAGACAGACAGACAGACAGACAGACACCAGACACCAGACCAATAGATGCCTGCTCAGCATCTAAAAAAGGGCTAAAAATATGGAAGATACATACGGAGCTGAGAGCTTGTCAAGTTTCGCCATTGAAAATACACATAGAAACTTTTCACTAATTTCCAATACAAGTAGACGTACGACTTACATATGTACGTTCACAGGGCAGCCTGGTATAGTGGTCGTAGGTCTGGCACCAAACTTTTGAATTGGAAAATAGCCATGCTCATGACTGGGGTCCACGCTGCAAGCACCAGCTCAGCTTATCGGAATTTTCCTTCCTCATAATTTTACAGACGTTAGCAATGCAGCCTGGCATAATGGTCATGGGTCTGGCACTGCACTGTTGAACGAACATATCTATAATTATAGTTTATATATACTTAGGGCTCGTCCATAATGACGTCCTACAAATATCATAGTTTTAGGTGCCCCTAATTTGAAATTTAATTTTTAGATACTGACTTCAACCTATTCTAACAACATTTCACGAACATATTTATATAAACTATAGATGCTCAGGGCTCGTTCCAAATGACGTCCCACAAATATGATAGTTTTAGGTACCCCCAATGCCAACTTTTGAACTTTTTTCCAAACCATTGTCACGAAATTATCTATAAAGATTATGGATACTGAGGGCTCGTCCCTAATGACGTCCCACAAATATCATAGTTTTAGGTATCCCTAATTTGAAATTTAATTTTATTTCCAACCTTTTCTAACAAGATGTCATGAACATATCTACATAAACTATAGACATTAAGGATTCGTCCACAATGACGTCCCACAAATATTATGGTTATAGGTACCCCCATTGGCAACTTTTGAATTTTTTTTCATACTTTACAAACTTGTCACAAAATTATCTATACAGATTACGGATACTAAAGGCTCGTCCATAATGACGTCCCACAAATATAGTTTTAGGGACTCCCATTGCCAACCTTTGAACTTTTTTCCAAACCTGTTTACCAACTTGTCACGAACTTATCTATATAGATTATAGATACTAAGGGCTCGTTCATAAAGACGTCCCACAAATATCATAATTTTAGGTTCACCCATTCCCAAAATTCAAACTTTTTTCCAAACCAGTTTACCTACATGTCACTAAAATATTTATATAAAGTATAGATATTTAGAGATTGTACATAATGACGTTCTACAAATATTATAGTTTTAGGAACTCCAAATTTGAAATTTAAATTCGTATTTACATAGATTATGGATACTTATCGCTCGTCCTTAATTACGTCCCACAAATATCATAGTTTTAGGTACTCCAATCATAGTAAGACAGTCGGTCACTTTTGCTTGTCAAAATAATTGTGAACGGTAGTCACTTATTTTTAAAAAAACTAAAAATTTTGAGCCTAGAGTGAGCCTGAAAAAAAAGTGCTGTTCACATGCGTTCATGTTTTTGCGTAGTTCAGAACAATGGGCCTCACAGTGAGTCCGACGCAAAATTTTCACCTCTTTCTCTCACAAGAGAGCCGTCCCCTCAGATACTAAAAGTAATTTGTACCTACCTATAAAAAATGTTGTATTCTTTAGCAAAGCATGTCAACATATACAATACTAATGATAAAATAAAATAGTATTACTATTACTAGTATAAACGAAACCAACACCAAAACTAAATCACTAATTAAAATGAAAATAATAATAATCATTAATTAAATATACATAGCAATGCACAATGCACTAAAACTAATGAAAGTGACAGTGATGCAGAATTTTAAAACTTATGCTAGTTTATGTTTAATAAATTTCATTAAAATTCTTTAATTTTAAAATTTTATTTTTTTATTTATCAAATTTTAATATATTCTTTTACAATATATACGTTTAATAGATCAGACTAAAAGTCGTTTGTACTGAACTAAAAATAATGTAGGCACATATTATGTAAGTCAGTTAGCATATATTAAAATAATAATTCTGTTATTGTGTAAATAAATAATAATAAACACCAGACACAAAGTTAGTATGTAAGCACTGTAGACACAGTTAGTTTTCCACTTAACCAATTTCTGCACTAGAACAGCTTATACTGGACAGAAATACTAGTGTGAACGAAATCAACACCAAAACTAAATCATTTATTAAAAATTGAACATTTTGATTTATTTGATTTTATTAGTTTAGTATTAGTACAATAATTAAATTATATCAGATAATAAAAATAACAAAAAACATTTAAATGTAATGGAATGTCAAGCAATTACCTAAAATCTTGACTTTTAATTAAATAAAATTGGTGGTAAATATAAATAAAAAATGTTATTAGCGTGATGATATAATATTAAAACATAAATAGGACAGTTTGCAATATTACAAAAAATACATTACTCGAAAATATTTACAAGTAGTGCGTATACATTTATAACTATTTAAAAAAATAAAAAATAAAAATAAATTTGAGGTTGCCCCGATTTAACCGCAGTTCTTACAGGGTGCCCGACCTCGAATTCACTTCTTGCACTGTGCCATCACACAGGTTTTGTCTTGCCAACATTAGTCGGGCCTACTTCTATGGCGAACTTCATTTTACATTGACGTTCGGAGCCGCCGAGCCCTTCACTGCCTTGTGGACAAGGAAAACCCAGTGGGAAAACTTGCCACCGCCGCTGGTCTCGATCACCAAGACCTGAAGCGAGCATTTGCTTAAACAGCAGGTTCATAGACACCAGTGCAGTAAGCACTGAGCTACGCGGGCTCGCTATATTTATAACTATATAGTCAAATCAGTCTAGAATTAATTTTTTCTGTGACGAATGTTTTTTCAAGCCTCCCTGTGCCCGTCTTCGTTTTAACCTCTCATTACTTTCAGTTTCAGTTTTCTGGTATGACTGGTATGACTCTAAGTCTGAATCAGATCCAAAACCTAAATCTAAATCATAATTATAACTGTCCCTGGGATTATTGTCGCTGTGCAAGTCAGTCTTAGTGTGCGTGGTGTTTACACTACTGTACTTGTACCCAGTGTAGCTATCTGAACCATCGTCAGAACTCTTGTTTATAATTTCTTGTTTATGATAACCTAATAATTCCACAAAACACTAACTTTAGTAAAAGCTTTTATAGTTAATTGTCATGGGCTCACGGTTCACATCAGCTCAAGTTTCAACACCATTCGCCATTTGCTACTTGACACTGACACTCATGCTTACGCTGGTTACACACCACAAGTCACAAGCCACTGCTTTAATTTAAATAATATTAGCAGTACAGTAACCGTCACCAGTGCCAGTGCCAGTACCAGTACTACCAGTTGCAGTCCTCAGTGAGTACTCTACAGTAAGTGTAGTGTAGTCGTGTAGTAGCAGTAGCCGTTAATGCTGTGGCTGTGTGACATCACCGTATGTATGCCGTATGCCGTATATACCTAATGCACAGTGCACTTTTCTAATATTTTAATATTAGCTAGGCTAAGAGATTCAAACAATTTTAAATATTTGATTAGTATGTTGCTATAAGAAAACCATCAATAATATGTTCATATAATTTAAGTGATATTTTATATGCCTCATACTATTTATTGGTCTAGATTACTCTAGATGTTTGTTGAATTTTAAATTATCAATATTTTTTAATTGCATTGGCAAATGGAATAGTCTAAAATAATTTCCGAGTAATTCAAATAATTAAAAATATCTGCTGCTGATAGTGCTTAATTTATGAGACTTTAACTATGTGCATATATTTTAATAAGAAAATTTGGGAAATTTATAAGTATCACATAAATTTAAGTCAGATGTGTAACGTAACTTTTAAGTAACTTAAATTCATATTTCTATTATTTTGTTGTATTAACACAGGCACACAGAATTAAATATTCGAATTATTACAATCAGTGCCAGTGCACTAACTAATGGTGCGACCTGCAATGCATAATGCATATACATACGACGTGCATATCCCCAATCCCCCGGTTTGAATTTCCTTTTTATGTATTTCAGATATTTTTTTGGAAGACAGTACTGAGTCCAAACTGAGCGCAAAGAGGCAGACGGTCACTTTTTAATAAGTCGGACTCAATACCCCACTACGGAAACAAAAAACCCTTAAGCCCTCAATATGGGCTCATGGCTTGCGTCGACTTGCGGCAAAAGGAAAAATGAGTGAGCCTAGGTAGAGCCCAACATTTTTTGGTTTTGACGACCGGGATGCCGGTCGTGAACGAAAATGGCCAGGTCACTTCTGTTTTGTCTTACTATGACTCCAATTGCCAACTTTCGAAGTTTGGCTTGCCACGTACATGTGTATGTGGCTATTGATTGTAAGGGAGGCTTTATAAATGACGTCATTTGTGAATCATGCAATTTTTTAAAATAATATAGCTTTTTTTGTTAACTAGATGCCAGCTACATCCATACATGGCTTATTGATGGTAAAGGAGCTTCCATAAATGACGGCATTTGTGAACAGTGCAATTTACAAAACTTTGGCTGCTACATGCTACATGCTATGCACATTCGTATATGGCTCATTTATGGTAGGGGAGCTTTCATAAATGTTATATCATCTTTCAGCGTAACATAAATTATCTTGTGCCTTTGTTGTAGCTCAACATCTACTTTAGGCCCGCCCCCGTTTGACAAATCCGGCGCGAAGCGCGGGATTCTTTTGCATAAAATTATTTTTTAAAAAAACAAAAAAGGCCTTAAATTGTATATGTAATAGTTTTTTAATCCACATTATTAAATTTTATTCAAAATTTTGAAACTTGTTTTTGAAATTTTTGTACAAAAGACCATTTAAAAGTGTAAGAAATACAAGAAAACTAAAATTTTGAAAATTTCAAAAAATTCGTTTTTTCATTAATTTTAGAGCAAGTTACTGTAGTATCAACAAAAAATTTGGAAAAAATGAATGTTTTAAAATTTTACAAATTTTACTGTTTTTGTATTTGTTCACTTTGCAATTGTCTTTTGTACAAAAATTTTAAAGAAAAAGTTTTAAAATTTTAATTAAAATTTAATAATGTGGATGAAAAAACCATTACAGAGAGAACGTAAATATTTATTTACAACTGACGTTACAATTACGTTTGCCATTAGGACACAGTAAGAACCATATACATTTTTAGGAAAATTAAAAAACTTTGGAATAATTGTAGAAACTGTTTTTTAGAATTTGTTACTTTTTTTAAAACTGGCTATTACATAAGTTCATATTATATAAATGATTATGGGCAATTCGACAAGAGCCGCGGATAGAAGCAATCACGATTTCCTTTATCATGGTTGAAGGAAGTCGCATATCTTTTCGAAATGATTCAAAAAATGCAGGAATTGAGCCACGAGCACCTACTAGGAGACCAACAACTTCTAACTTTTTAAGTTGATATTTTTCCAAAAAGTAAGGAATACAGGGATTATAGTGAGCTTGTTTTTCAATGTTAACCTCTTCCGCCTGACCTAAATTTTTCTCCATACGTATAGTAGGATCCAGAATATATCCAGTCTTGGACTCCGTTCGCCAACATATAATGTCCACACGTTTAGAAGCACCATCTGTTACTTCCTCAAAAACATTCCAGTTAAGAGTCTTAAGATGATTAGCAATTATTGATCGCACCTCATGATGTCTGCTGTTTCTCAGTAAGTTACCCACATAGCATTTCCCTAGAACATGAGCGAGGGTTTCTTTCTCCTTACAGTGTCTGCAAAGGGATGATTCTAGAAAACGGCCTGGAATAGCTTTAACAGGAAAAACGTTTGCACTTATTTTTAATGCATTCACCCACTCTGATGATGGTAATCCGCATTTATCAATAATTAGTTTATTTGCATAAGGACAGTGCTTATACACTTCAACTCCTTGTCCTCGAAGTGGCAAAGAACACCATCTTTCAAACTCTTGGTTCCTTAAAATATCACGAAGTATTTTTCCAGGCTTTGTTTCGGGACTAGATTCTTGTTAAACTAGAACATCATCATAATTTAATTGAAGAGCGTCAATGCAACTTTTCATTTCTTCTTGCAAATCTTTGACAAACGGCAGATATTAATCGTCTGAGCTAAGCAAAACGACACAAATATTATAATGCTGCACAAATGCCTCCCAAGTAGATCGCATTACTTGTAGGCCTCTAAACTTTTTAGACGTATACAGAAGAGCATTAGGTGAGTCATGTGGGATTGCAAGAATCTCTTTGACTGAACTCCTAATTAATTTGTCTACGTCTTCAAGAAATGCTTTTGGGAGCTTATTTAATGGAGCATTCTGAAGTGAATACGTCAAGCAGGGCCATAAATACTGATTTATAATGGCAATTTTTTGATTGGGAAACATCATTGGAGTTCCAACTAGATTTTGTAGATCCTTCGTAAAATTTTTAATAATTGCAGCAGGATCAAATGATATTTCATTCTTGAAATTAACGCCAAGATATCGTACTGTTTCACCTTCTTTAATAGCTTAAATAGTATTATTATCATCAACAATAAGTGGATCTTTGCAAAGCTTACCCTTCCTTATGTTTATCACTTTGCATTTATTAATATTGATCTGATCACCAACTTTATTAAATTCAGAAATAGCAATTTTTGTCAGCTGCCTAGCCCCATCCATTGAATCTGACGCTAGAGCTATGTCATCTGCAAAACCTCGGCCTGCAACTTTTGGGACATTCTTATGAAGAAAAAATCCGTATGCGTCACTAACTTCAGTTTCATACAGTGCTTGAATTACATGATCTATTGAGATGTTAAATAGCTGTGGTGAGAGAGGAGAACCTTGAAACACACCTTTTTTGACCAGAATAGGAGTAGACATGCCTTTTAAAGTTTGAATTTGAGCTTTATTATTTTTTAGAAGCAGCAAAACTAGGGATCTAAGTGAAGATGGTATTAACTTAGTGTTGAGTGTGTGAGAGGTATGTGAATGAGATGTCTCTTCAAAGGCCTTACTGACATCCAGGAACACAATGCAACAATCTCCTTTTTCTCTTTTAGCTTTTTGTAAACACCCATTTATTATTGATGTATTTATAAATGTACCTGGACATCTAGAAAAACCGACCTGATTTTCATTGAGTAACACGAACTCTCGCAATCTCCGATCCAATATTCTTTCAATGATGCGTCTTAGAATTGAACAGATTGAAATGGGTCTCCAATTTCCAATGTCATTTTTTTCCCCTTTCTTATGAATCAGGATTGTGCGGGCTCTACGGAAACTATCAGGAACCATACTCCACTTCTCCATCACTGTTCCGATTAAAGAAATGGTTTTGAAGCATTTGATGTCTTTGATGCTGCGAATGGCCACGCCATCTATCCCACTTGAGGAATCAGAATTAATTCCACAAACTGCCCACTTTACTTCCTCCACGGTAATACCCACTGCATATTTCTTGTCCATCATAGCTTGCTCATCAGTAGAGAATTCCAAGGTATAATTTTCCAAAACGCAATTATTGGCTACCCCCCATCTTGAGTCATAAGATTCATGTATAGATTCCAGAGGAATTGTACAGCTACTAGATGAGAATGAAGATTTGAGTAACATCCTAACTGCTTTTCGACGAGAGTAACGGTACAAATGTTGCATTAATTCAAAATTATACTTTTCCTTCCGTTTTTGTTTTTTGCGCTTTGAAGTTCGTTCTGGATTAGAGGACTTGGAATAATCTGTTTGGGAATTTACGAAAGTTTCACGTCGTTTGCGTGCCTCAAACTGCTTTTTGGCAGGGTGTTTGGGTCCCGGAAGGACATCCTTAGAGTCCTTTACAAGTTTAGAAAAAGTAGCAACAATGTCCGAAAACTCCTGTTGAGTAGGTTGTAGCAATATCATAGGTGTCAAAATATTATTGAGTTCCTCAATTCTGGACTTAAGAATTTTCATTTCATCACTATCATCAAGCAAAACGATGTCTTCTTCATCTTCGACATTATCATTTTTCTGATAAGATTGAGCAATCATTTCCTTGTATTCCATTGGGTGGGATTTACTGATATGTATTTTTAGCCTTTTGTAATATTTGCCACAGAATGGACATTCTTCTAGATTAGAATCACAATTATTAGTACTGGCCGTTGAAGTAGACAGTAACGCAGACGTCACATTAGTATTCTTTTTCTTTTTCTTAGATCTTGCCATTTAAGTAAAAAAATATTTAACCCTGACTCCGGATAATAGTTTCTAAGGTTGTTATTATTTAAATAAAACTACCGAACGTTTATTATTATCTGTTATCCAAATGTTTTTCGAAATAAAATATTTAAAGACTCGAAATAAAAAAGAAATTATTAATCAATCAATAAATAAGCTCCTTCTACTCCTTTAGGGCTTTTTTGTTTTTTTAAAAAATAATTTGATCGAAAACAACTCACGAAGCGCACCATGTTGTTAAGCAAATCTAGGTTATTTTGGATGCTCTTTTCAAAAAAAAATATAACAGGAAAATCCGTGGGGATACGTTGGTGCGTGTTGCTCGTAAGTCAATCCCGAGTGCTCGTAACTTCACCCGCTAGTGCGTTTATACATAGGTTCTTTGAGTTTTGAATTATAAGCACATTTTTGTTCGATTTTTGTTCACTCCCGGGTAAGTCTATAGGCAATATGGGCATCCACACATACTACAGGTCGTTCATGTAGGTATAGTAGGTTGATAGGAGCAAACCACAAATGGCTAAACTTAAGTTGAGGGTGGGCAATTTTAAAGAAACAAGACACCCCATGTTATAGATAGCCATTTACGCAATGCTCAAGATGTAGATTTAATGTAAATTATGCATTAAAACGTTCCTATCTGAACTCAAAATATTAGGCATGGAGTCGATGTGGCTGCGCAGCTATTACAACATAGTTCAAATGTTACCATAAACAGTATATTATTAAAACAAAAAATTTAGACCAGGGTATTACCAAGGAGTTTCAATTGATGCTGTCTGTGAACAAACGAAATGACACATACCCAATTGTAGGTTAATTCGAACAAAAATGTACTGTACACAGAAAACATTAAAATGAATTATGTTCATTAAAGCATGTCAATAGAAAAATGAGCAATTTAAGAAAACATAAACAGAACATTTTTACTGTTTTAAAAAAATATGTAAATAGAGCGTTTCACACTTTTAAAAACATTTTTAAATAGAAAATTTTCACATATTCAAAAATCATAAGAATAGGACATTTCACATTTCTAAATAAAATTTTTTACCAGAACATTTTTACCGTTTTAAATAACATGTAAATTGGACATCTTACAGTTTAAAAAACAAATTTTAAACATAACATTTTCACTGTTTCAAAAAACATATAAATAGGACATTTAACATAAATAAACAACATTTTTAAACAACATTTTCACCTTTTCAAAAAACATGTAAAAAGGACATTTTACACTCTTCAAAAACCTTTTTTATTAAAACAGTTTTATCTCTTTAAACAATATGTAAAAGGAACATTTTACACTTTTTAAACATTTTTTTATTAGAAAATTTTGATTTTCCTCAAAAACTTGTTAGGTATCTTTATATCTAACGGTGCTCAGAAGGAGCGTAATAAGATGTTGTCCTGTTCACGTCTATCCCAATAGTCAGCAGCGGACAACCGTCCGGCCAGATATTTATTCAAATATTTATATATGTACATACAACGCATTCACAATGAAAATGAAAGTAATTAGATAAACGTCGACGTGTATGGAGTATAGTGGGCTTATATCTCGAGACATTGGCCATTGTCTCGAGAGCCCACGTCGTCCTTCACAGAGAGAGATAACAAGAAAGAATTATTGAATGATACATACACTCATTACATACATAACAAAATAATATACCAACCTATAATCAAGTATTTCTGCACGACTGCGGTCTCGTCTCAGTGAGAGCAAGAATGAGGTCAGCAGGTTTTTTACAATTGCTTTTGCATCTGTTGTTGATGTGAAGGCAAAGTTAAAATACAAATAGTAAATCATGTAGGTACAAGGTATCTATATAATAATCTAACACTCCTGAAAACAGAATTCGGTGTCCCACAAATTACAATTCAAATAAAAACCATAACCCAAATGTGTAAATACAAAAAAAAATATATTTAAAAAACAAATAAATGTTATAAAATTGTGCATTAATCTAACACTCTTGGTGTGTGCTCCGGAACACACATCAAGGATGGGATGGTCGTGAACGAAGATTGTACCGGGGAGGCGGTAATTCGTCAGGCGGCAAGAGAGAGGGAATTGCAACAGGAGGCAAACGTCGTAGGGGCGGGCGACCGCGCTGCCGAGGTGCAGGAATATCACTAGACGAAGGCAATGGTTGAGGCGACTTGCGGACTGCAGCAGCGTAAGACATAGGAGGATTCTGGACGGTCTCGTTGTTGGCAGGGGGTAGCGATGAAGGAGACGTTGGGGGAACAGAAGAGGAACTCGCAACTTGGGGAAAGTTGTTTAAAGGTGTCCGAGGATAATAGTGCTTGAGTTTGGACACATGTACAGTTTCCAAAATCTTATCATTGGAGGTGTGCACCAAGGTATAATTAACTGCATTAAGTCTTTTCAAAACACGAAAGGGACCTGTCCAGGAGCGTTGCAAAGATGGTGAAAGTTCGGGATCACGATGCGTGTGGTAGTAAAGAACTAAGTTGTTAGGTTGAAACGAATGTGCCGCATATTTAGAAGAGACCCGGTCAGCATACTCAGACTGCAGAGAGAAGATTTTTGCGCACAACGGTATAAATGTCGTGAAAATGACGATGGTAGTCAAAAATAGGATTATTAGCTACACGAGGAAGAACTACTTCACTAAGCAGGCGCGGATGACGTCTTGTCATGATGTAAAACGGTAAAAACCCAGTACTGGCATTGACAGTGCTATTGATAGCAAATTTTGCATAAGGTAGAAAAATATCCCAGTCCTTATGACGATCATTTACATACATGGAAAGAATAGTTTTTAACGGGCCATGCATACGTTCAATACTCCCTTGGCTTTGAGGTCGGAAGGAAGTGGAAAAGTTGTGTTTGGATCCAAGCATTCGATTTAAATGATCTATAATTTTGCTTTTAAAATTGGCGCCCCTATCCGACTGAAGAGTTTCCATGACCCCGTGATTAGCGACGACAGATTCCAATAAAAATTTTGCGACCTGAATAGCCGTAGCCTCAGGGACAGCGCGTAATTCTACATACTTGGAATGATAATCTTGTGCAGTAATGATGTATTTTTTCATAGAGGTGGTACGAATAAGAGGACCGACCACATCGATTTGCCAATGAAGACGAGGTTCGAGGGGGACAGGAATATGTTGGAATGCGCCGTAAGGTTTTCTGCGCGGAGCTTTCTTGGCTTGACATTTATCACATGTGCGAATAAAATTTTGTAAATCAGAACGAAGGGAAGGCCGATAAAAACGACTACGCAATTGTTTGTATGTTTTTGTCATTCCGAAATGTCCCGAAAGAGGGTCATCATGAGAGGCGACAAGTAAGGCAGGCACGTTTTCGGAAGGAACACAAAACAAAAAATCTGACCCACCACGAGAGTTTTTCATAAACAAATTATTGTCAATTAAAATCCATTTTTTCCGTTCCCGCGGAGAAGCACTGTTATTGCATAGTTTTTCACGGATCGCCTGAATCCAAGGATCGGATTCTTGATTGAAGGATTTGGTCAAAGATAAACTAGAAATATTTATAGTTTCACGTTCTGGAATTCGTCCAAGTCGGGATAATAAATCTGCAGTATGATTCAGGGAACCTTTTATATGTTGTATATTTTGAATATTAAACTCAGCAAGTTTAAGAACCAAGCGCGTCATCTTTGGGCTCATTTCAATTTTTCGGCTTCGAAGAATTCCGCAAAGTGCGCAACAATCAGTTTTGATTGTAAATGGAAGGCCAATTAAGTATTCTTTCAATTTGGTTGTGGCCCATGCCATCGCCAACAGTTCTAGTTCTGTGGTATTCCATTTTGCTTCAGCCGTTGTAAGTGATCGGCTGATGTAAGCCACTGGCCTTTCTCTCCCATCACGGGTTTGTTGTTGCAACACGGCACATAATCCAAAGGTACTTGCGTCCGTGATTAGAGTAGTAGGCAGTGAAGAATCAAAGTGTGTTAACACATCAGCTGTAGTGAGAGCAATTTTCATGTCTTGATAGGATTTTTCACACTCTGAACTCCATATGAACGGCGTATCTTTTTTGAGCAATTGTCTTAGGGGTTCAACACGGGCACTGAAGTTTCTTATAAATTTTCGAAAATAATTAAAAGACGCGAGAATGGATTGGAGCTCTTTCACATTTGTGGGACGAGGTAAATCTAATATAGCTTGAACATTCTTTGCATTTGGGGTGACACCTTCAGAACTAACATCATGTCCAAATAAGGATATTTTCTTGTACATAAAGCGACACTTTGTGGGTTTGAGTTTAACGTTTGCTTTGCGAAACTGGTGAAGCACTTGGCGCAAATGGAAGAGATGAGAAGTAAAAGAACTAGAATAAACGAGGACATCGTCCATATAGGCGGTAGAATAGGCAATATCTTCAGCTAATATGACATCTATTAACCTTTGAAAATAGCTTGGAGCATTTCGAGCCCCCATGGGCATTCTGGCGTACGTATATTGTCTAAACTCACATATAAATGCTAATTTTTCTTTGTCTTTTTGTTTGACTTTTATCTGATGAAATCCTGAGGCTGCATCTAAGGTACTGTAGTACTCGGTGTTTTTTAATCGTGATAGAATTTGGTTAATGGGAGGTATTGGGTAAACAAAAGGTTTTGTAACACTGTTAAGGCCTCTTAGATCTACACACACACGGTACTCCTGCTCGCCACTGGCATCTAATTTTTTCTTTACTATAATGACAGGTGCCGCCCAGGCAGAGGTTGATCTCTCAATGATTTTATTTTTTAATAACTTGTCTATATGCTCTTTTAGGATAGCATTTTGAAATTCTGACGTCTTGTATGGTCGCTGTCGAATGGGCTCTGCGTCTCCTGTGTCTACTCGAAATTCAACTATATCTGTAGAACCTAACTCACCAGACCAGGAGAATACATCTGCATATTCTTGAATTAACTGTTCTACTTGTTTGCGTTCAAAACTTGTAAGATGAGGGGATATATCAATGACGTTAAAATTAGCTTGAACAGAGGGACGAGGGGACACGTTGTGGACTGCAACAACTTCTTTTTTCAGTAATTCTTGTAATTTACCAAGCTTCATATGAGTGGAGAGGGATATAGGAGTTTTCGTAGGATTTGTTACAACAATGTATTGAATGTTGGCAGAAAAAACTGCACGTGGGACAAGGAGACGATGTTTGGAGTATAATCTCACGGAAGGAAGGAATACAGTATCATTTTTGATAAGTATATCTGCCACTACAGGTATAATCATCTGGGATCGTGAAGGAATAACAACTTTTTCTTTGATACGAAGGAAATTTATTGTTGTAGCCGAAGGCCCCATTGCTGTATACAAGGGTAATGCATGGTTGAGCTTTTGGACAGGCCATAATTTTTTATATGTATTTATTTTCTTTCGATGTTGTAGCGTAGACAGGGGTACGCTCTCGGCAAATGGGTGTGGGAGAATTCCAATTTTTTGTAATATGCGAGAGGGAGCACTATTAAACGGAACAGAACCAAAGGCAAAGGATATCAATTTTCTTTTTTGATGACTTGTATCGACTTTATAATGTTCAAGAAAATCATTGCCTAACAGCAATTTATTATTGTTAGTACGAGTGATAAGGAAAGGATAGTGCACAAACATTGTACCAATTAGGAGGGGAATTCTTGTGAATCCTATATCAGGGATTACATGTCCTCCATAGCCAGTGAGAGATATTAATTTATTAGGAGTGATAAAGTGGGTGAGGTTATAAGGGAGTAATGTTTCACTGATAACAGAAATGGTAGCCCCTGAATCAACTTGGGCATTTACTTCTGAATTAAATATTTTTACAGGGACTTCAATGTCTGAATGGAGAGCGTCGATTTTTACTTGAATGGCGGGGGAACTTTTTATAGGACTTACAGGCTGTAAAGCTGAGAAGGAGTGGCCACGCCGTTCTGGTTTTCCAAATTTTGAATGAGCATTTGCTGTTGATTATTTGATGCTTGTCTTCCATTGTAGTTGTTTCTATAGCCTGTATTGTGACGTGCACCTCTGTAATGTTGGAATCCTCGTGAATTTCTGCCTTGAAAACTTCCTCCTCCTGGCTGTCTGCATTCGCGTATCATGTGTCCGTAGCGAGAACAGTTATAACACTGGGTCTGAGAATTGTTGGGGGGACGGGAATTTCTGCCTCGTGTGAATCGACTTGTACCTCTATTGTTGTTCTGGCCTCGCGTATTCTTTATTACATTGATGTCAGTAGAAAGAGTTGATAGTTGATGCAATAGTAACTTGTATTCTGCAGATACTTCGTTAAGTTCAGATTTAATGGGCGTAATCAGGGGTGATACTGTAGAAGGGGTACCCGATGGCATTCATGCTTCGTACATTTGCACACGCTCAGTGAGCTCGACCCATGTCGTGGGTAACGATTGTGCTTTCACAAAATTCTGCAATTGTACTTGTAACTTGTCAATAGTAATGGCAGTTTTTGTTGCTTCATCAAGACTTTTTAAATGTTCTTTTAGTAAGTATCTTATTTTGATAAGAAAGGCCGACGCGTTCTCACTTGGCAGTTGTACCATTGCTAATACGTCTTGTCTTGTGTATCCCCTATGGGCAGAAAACTCCTTTAAAAATAATGCTGTAATGGTGTCAAAGGCTGTTGCTGTATCTACGAGTACTGTGCGATTGAGTGACGACAAATATCTTCCTGTCTCTGTATCTAACCCTAGGGCAAAATGTCTTTTTTGCACGTCTGGTTTTACGTCTGTTGCGGCAACCCAAGT
Organism: Dicyrtomina minuta; assembly: GCA_949802685.1. Classification (NCBI taxonomy): domain Eukaryota; kingdom Metazoa; phylum Arthropoda; class Collembola; order Symphypleona; family Dicyrtomidae; genus Dicyrtomina; species Dicyrtomina minuta. The sequence continues at coordinate 1,620,735 of OX461811.1, read as the reverse complement.
TTTGAATAAATCTATATAGTTACGGGGATCGGTTGAAAGAGATAGTTTGGGCATAAGATTATACGAAGCCATTATAAAAAAATGATTATTAGAAGGTTCTTCTTCAAATGTTTCGCCGTCAGGCGGAGGCGTATTGGATTTGGAGCCAGGTACGGATTTAGGTGGAGCAGAGGGGGCGAAAGAAACGTCTTTTATGTTTTGATGGTCTTGTGTGGTACTAGGAACAGATGGAGGGACAACTATAGATACATTAGGAATAGGAAGAGGCAATATCTTTGGGACAGCGTAATTCAGGTCAAGCAAAAATGAATAAAACTCGCTATGGAGAGATGTAACGTTTTGTATTTTCTTATATCTTTCTAACCCTGCTTTTCTTTTTAACAAAAGTAACAAATCATTAGTTTTTCTATCGTATTGTTCAGCAACATGTCCCCAAGTTGGCAACCGTGTATGATCTAACCCTTTCTGTTTTACTACTAACTGGCCAGTTGCAATTTCTGACTGGGCTTTAAAATAAGCGTGATCTCGAGTGTGTATAATTTTTAACTGTTCTTGCAACTGAGCTAACTTATTTGGGTTATCAAAAGGCGTTAATGAATTACTCATTAGAAGTCTTGTAGATATGGCTACAGGTGAGAGAGGAAGGTGTATAAGGATTCATAGGACTGGCGGAGGTGCTCGTTCCAAAGCGCAATGCTTAACCATGAAGAGTATTAAGGATTGAGATCCCCTATCGACCAAGGTATAACAAGGAGAGGTAAAACTTTAATGCAGGTACATACAAAGAGTGGCCCGAAGACATCATGTGTATGTACTGCGTGCTTTGAAAATGACTAAAAGAGTGCGAGAGATGATACAATCTCAATCATATGTAAAAAAGGTAAGGATTCCATATCTATCCTGGCAAGATCGCCAATTTTGTTAGGTATCTTTATATCTAACGGTGCTCAGAAGGAGCGTAATAAGATGTTGTCCTGTTCACGTCTATCCCAATAGTCAGCAGCGGACAACCGTCCGGCCAGATATTTATTCAAATATTTATATATGTACATACAACGCATTCACAATGAAAGTGAAAGTAATTAGATAAACGTCGACGTGTATGGAGTATAGTGGGCTTATATCTCGAGACATTGGCCATTGTCTCGAGAGCCCACGTCGTCCTTCACAGAGAGAGAGAACAAGAAAGAATTATTGAATGATACATACACTCATTACATACATAACAAAATAATATACCAACCTATAATCAAGTATTTCTGCACGACTGCGGTCTCGTCTCAGTGAGAGCAAGAATGAGGTCAGCAGGTTTTTTACAATTGCGTTTGCATCTGTTGTTGATGTGAAGGCAAAGTTAAAATACAAATAGTAAATCATGTAGGTACAAGGTATCTATATAATAATCTAACAAACTGTGTAAATAGAAACTAGAAACTTTCAATTAGCATTGTAAGCATACGTATCCTATTTATAGTATATTTTGTGCTGACATGCATACATAGTTCATTTTAATTATAGCAAAAATTAAGGATGGGACATTTTGATTCTTGGCAAAGGATCAGACGATGAAGATGTCGATGACAATGACTAGGGACGGACTGGCCATAAGCAAAATCTGGCAATGCCGGATGGGCCCTTAATTTCTTATACATTACGTGAACGGGAGCTCTGGGCCCCTTGGCTCGTCGTGGGACCCTTCATCGCCAACCCTCGTCATTAAAAAGTCCTGGGCCCCATAGAGCACCCAGTCCGCTCCTGGACAATGATTCATTTGTGTCAGACGCCTTAAAAATGTAATTCTATGATGCAATAAATAAAATCAAATAAATCATGTTTTTAATGTACTACTTTCCCCCTTTTAAAAACAAAGCATAGTGTTGCCGAGCCCACATAAAGACAACCACTGACGTTGTAAGTTTTAAATGACCCGCCTTGTTCCCGAATTCATAGACAGAAATTAGTTTAGGGAAAAGTGCTGTGTGAAGTGCTATAGTGTTAAATAGTATAGCATAAGACATTAGTTTTAGCCCAGCTATATGAAATATTGTATGTAGGTATATAGGTACTTGGTATTGTCATGTACTAAATGGGGTTTACATACATTATGTCATTAGTTTAGTATGGGAGTCTAGCTATGTCTCAATATCATAACTTCTTAATGAATTGTGTAAAGTCATTTATGGACCACCCTGAAACTGTCAAAAAGTCATTTAATGTTTTGATTGGATGTAGAATTTTCTATAGTCGAAAATTCCATATGCTTGTCATAGCACTGTGTTAAATGAAATATGGAATTTGTTCGAATTGTTCAGTGCGGTCATGAGGCTTTGACTCCAGTCTTGGTAATTCGACCATAGTCCTGAAAACGTCAAATACCTTCGCGGGGATTCGATGACTGTTTCGAAGCTTCGATTTTTGTCCATTCCCGGTCTTTGCTGTCATATAAAAAGGCTGAGCCAAGAACTGCAGTCTCAGTCTCTGGACAGCCAGTTGAGAGAGCTGTACAATTCAGTCAGAACCAGAATTTATCTTTCGCATACATAGTACTAGTAGTGAGAAGTCAGTATCAGTCATTACTATTCTCATAGTACATATAGTGTATAGTATTGTGAAGTGATTGTCATACCTTTTAGTATTTGAGTGTTAAATTTAAATAGTACGGACTAAGTGGCGCTAGTAGAGGAAATTGTGTCTCCATTTACTATATGGTGTCACTCCATGAATTGTACAGATACATTTATTTAACATACACTTTTGTCTTCAGTGTGCAATATACTAGAAGTTGAGTGCCTGACTACGGCAGGACTTTGAGTCATTTATATTTTAGATTATTGTGCTCATAGTTTTATAGTGATTCCACATTTCGCCTTATTGTATGGGCTTTACCTTGGGCTAATATTTCTGTGAAATGAATTGAACAGTAGAATAAATACAGTACTACGCAATTTACACTAAAGTGACTGTGACTTGCGTGCAGCGTATTTATTTTACATTAAAACACCCGAGATCCGGTTTTTTGTCTGTCATTACCCATATTTGAGCTATCGAAGTGTTGCCGCCGCAACACATAGTCAGGACTTGTTTCACGAAATTCTTGTAAAGAAGCAAGCAGTTAAATACAATAGCAGATATAAAATATATTCATCCGACAAACTCTTTTGGATTTTGTAGAATTGTAATTAAAACTCAATAAAATTACGACGATAGTAATTATTACATAGGACGGAAAAAACAAGGCAAAATCTTTATTTATGGACGTTTAAAATCGTAAGCTCTTTGGTTACATGTTCCGAGCGCATATTGTAATTAATTTAACGAGATGTTCTGCTCTCTGCATTTAAAAATTTTATAAAAAATAAATGCGATTCAAAAGGGTCATGCATATACTACGTCAATAATTACTTCAACCATAGTGGTTTGGGAGTTGGAGTTGTCTTAATGACACGAGGAAACCGCAGAGAATGAAAAAGGTTTTCTAGAAGAAAGTTTAAAGCAATTTTTTGTTTTAAATCTATGATCACTAAAATAATTAGCAGATTAAATCAAGTAGATAAGATTAGGGTATTTAAAAATGACTCTTTAGTGACAAATTGTAGGACAAGTGGGGTTTTGAACATCAGTCTGAAGCGTAATATATGCATGGTCCTCAACTCTCTGGATATTCAATCACAACAATTCACATTCTACACCGCTGTAATTCGAAAATAGAGTTAATTTATTTAAACATGCTATAAACGTCGAAATTGATTTCGGCACAAGGCACAATGCGTTTTTTAGTAATTTTAAATATGGTCAAAATTCCGGGTTTTGATTTTTGTAAATAACGTAACTAAGGAAATTTTTAGTAATTATGAGTATGAGTACCCAATTGTATAAATGATTAAATTATCAATATTTCTGAAACGTGTTTCAAAGAGCTGCAGTGCTGCACGTAGCTCATTTAAAAGTTTCGTTTTTCATAACCGCAAAATGTTCTATCGTCGCCATTAAAAAACCAAATACACTATAGCTTAGGCGTTTAATGCATTGTTGGCTATGTCAATTAGCTCGTTATACTGCATAAGCATAATGTTTTAGATGAAATAAATTTAACTGCTATAAATTACTGTCAATTTTCAAAAGACCTCATGTTATTGTTTTGTTGGAAACAAAAACCACTGTCTACAAATCAACTAACATATCGCATACGCAAACACGCTATCTTCCGCTTTTGATTTAAATAAGCGTTTTACCTAACCAATTTAGAGCATCATGGTTATAAGAAGCGCAATTGGCACTAATTGTATAATATAAATGCAAGAACTTCTATCTACATGGCTTCAACAACTGCAAAAGGTTCTTACTATGCAAGTTATAAACTCATAATATTTTAGGTTTATTATTTAAACAAATTCAAATTGCACCTAATACACTCCTGTAGTCGCAAACTGTCCTGTCTACATTGTTTGAAACGCAAATAGTTCTAACTACATGGTTTCAAGTTTTTAACTCACAAATCTACATGATTTTTAAAACTACAAAATGATGTAACTATATCGCTCTAATTTGCAAAGTAGTCTAAGTGATTGTAAAAACGGCAAAATGCTCTAAAAACACTATTTTAACAAATGCAAAATGTTAATATTAGGTGCTTGTGAATAATACATCTAAATACATTATATATTCACTTTTAACGTATTGTACTTAAAACAGTTTGCACTCTGTAAGATTAAACATTATTTAGAACATTTTTTTATTCTAAAAACATGAAATTAAAACGTATTGCATTTTTTAAAATCATCAATTTAGAACAGGTTTAACATTAAAACTTTGCAGATAGAACATTGCTTTCTTTTAATACCCATGTAGTAAGAGCAATTTGCAGTTTTAAATCGTTTAGTTAGAGCAGTTTACGACTAAAATCATGCATACAGTGCATTTAAAATTTTTTGGAATCATTAGGTTAACGCAGTTAGAGTTTTATAATCGCGTAATTAAAAAAATTAACAGAAGCTATAAAGTTTTGCAATTTGAAATATGCAATTATATAACTTACTATACAGCAGCTTTCCTTTGAAGCGTTCTTTTCTTTTTAGAAACAATAAGCAATTGACTACCATGACGAAAATTAAAAATATTTAAAGCGGCAAACTCTTTGTGATTTTGTAGAATTGTAATATTGCAACTCAAAAATATTACGACAATACTACATGGGAAGGAAAACACAAATCAAAATTTTATTTATGGACGTTTAAAATGGTAAACCTTTTGGTTACTTTCTCCGATCGAACATTATAACTAAAAGAAACGTTCTGCTTTCTGCTTTTAAAGATTTAATAGAAAATTTATATGATTCTAGGGGGTCATGCATCTATTACGGTAATACTTCCATGGGGGTTGGAAATCATTCTACGCTGCGTTAATTCACTAATCGGGTTAATTCATTTAAACAGTACTGCCGCTCCCCTTTAAAAGGTTCTTTTTATTTCAGAAGCTAGCAATGGACTTTCCCAATGGAAATAAAAATATTTAAACTGAAATACTCTTTTGGATTGTGCAAAATTGTAAACTACGACTCAGTTAAATCATGACAATAGCGCATGGGAAGGAAACAACAAAAGACAATTGTATTTATGAACGTTTAAAGTCGTAATCCTTTTCGTGACATGTTCCGAACGCATATTAAAATTCATAGAAATGTTCTACACTCTGCTTTTTAATATTTTCTGGAAAATGAATATGTGGCGACATCAGAATTTTTTTTAAACATTGATGAGGAAATGCCAAAATAAACAAATGCGTCTAAAGCACTAATTTCCAGCATGAGCAGCGTCCCTGGAAAACCATTTTAAAGGCGTCAAAGCCCTGAGAAAATAGCTTCAAGTTAAAAAAATCTTGCGCTTCGCGCCGGATTTGTCGACCGAAAGGGCCTGAAGTAGATGCTGAGCTTCAACATAGGCGCAAGATAAATAATGTAGCGCTAAAAGACGATATAAGATTTATGGAAGCTCCCCTAGCATGAATGAGCCATATACAAATGTAAATTGTTGATAAGTTGTGCATAAAGATAAATAATCGACTGATGGTGCTTCATAAAGGGTTGACATCATCTGCTAGAAGATTTATTGTCAGGGTATATTTTAGATTTCACAATACGTATAAAGCAGTCATGTAGTCAAGCGGAAGAAGTTAATATAGAAAAGCAGGCGCATTTTAACCCTTGCAATTTTTACTTTTTACTATAAACTGGTACTTCAAACTATAAAATTTGAAAGACGTCATTATCGACGAGCCGTTACTATCCATAACCCATTTACTAACGCATGTCCGTGATCTGCAGTAATAATTAAGAATTCGTAAAATGGTAAGGAAGGTGAATTTCAGATGCCTGAGCTGGTGTTCAAAGTGTGGACCCCCGTCATTAGAACGCATATTTTTAGGTGCCTAAAACTAGGATATTTGTAAGACGTCATTACCTGTGACGTGATCCCTGAATACCTTTAAACTATATAGATGTATTTGTGACATATGGTTACAATAGTTTGGAGCAAAATTTAAAGTTAGCATAGGAGGTACTTAAAACTAAATTTGTGGGACGTCATTACAGACGATCCCCCAATACCTTTAAACTATATAGATATATTTGTGACATGTAGTTACAATAGTTTGCAAATAATTTAAAAGTTGGCAAGAGGGGAACCTAAAACTATGATGTTTGTAGGACGTCATTACGGACGACCCTTGAATACCTATTAACTATATAGATATAATAGCGACATGCAGTTAAAATAGGTGTGAAATAGTTTTAAAGTTAGCGATGGGAGAACCTTAAACTGTAAACTGTGAAGGACGTCATTTATGGACGGTCCGTCACCATCTATAGCCCATTTACTTAAAGCATATCCTTGATCTGTAGTAATGAATACAAACCCTTAAAATGGTGAGAAAGGAGAATTCTGATTGCCTGAGCCGTTGTTTGAACCGTGGACCTCCTCCCCCCCCACGAGTCATAGGAGTTCATATTTTCCAATTCCAACATTGCAGTCCCAAACCCACGACCACTATACCAGGCTGCCATGTGAACGTACATATGTGAGTAGTACGTTTACTTGTATTGGAAAGTTGCCATGTGTATTTTCAATGACTAAACTTGACAGGCTCTCAGCTCCGTATGTACCTTCCATGTATTATCAGCCCTTTTTAGATGCTCAGCATCTATTGTGATCGTTATGTCCGTCCGTCTGTCTGTCTGTCTGTCTGTTGGCCGTACACTACAGGTCACAGCTTTCAAGCTATGACCTTCAATTTTTTTTAAACGATTACAAATGCGCGCGCGCTGGTCTGTATTGTTTTTTCAATTTGATTAGAATGTTCATTTCTTCACAATTACCAGTTAACTGGACCCTTGTCAAAATTTAGAAAAGTAAGCTTTCTAAAAAGCAAACTATGCTTGTAACAAAAAATTAATTCATGTACATACCTTGTAATTTTAAAGCTCTGCGCGGCGAGTACAAGTATATCTTATAGTACAGACCCAGCCCCAGCCAACCTCAGCTACAGTATTCAACGGCATGGCATGTAGCCTGAGTGTTTGATGCAGGGGTGACGCGCAAATGACGTCAGGCAAAAATTTCTTTTAAACAGCCCTACCCAGCTGCTATCGCATTCACATTTGGTTAGCAGGCTAGGGGTGACGCGCAAATGACGTCACGTAAAAATTTCTTTTTGGACACCCCCACCAAGCTGCTGTCGCATTCTCATTAGGTAAGCAGGTTAGGGGTGACGCGCAAATGACCTCAAGCGAAAATTTCTTTAAAGCACCACCACCCAGCTGCTGTCGCATTCACACTAGGTGAGCAGGCAAGGGGTGACGCGCAAATAACGTCACGTGGAAATTTCTTGTAGACACCCCCACTAAGCTGCTATCCTGTTCACATTAGAAAAGAAGGCTACAAATGACGCGCAAATGACGTCACGTGAAAATTTCTTTTAAACACCCCCACTAAGCTGCTATCGCGTTCAAATTAGGTCAGATGGCTAAGGATGACGCGCAAATGACGTCACGTGAAAATTTCTTTTACACATCCCCACTCAACTGCTATCGCATTCACATAAATCAACCAAGTTAGGGGTGACGCGCAACTGACGTCAGGCGAAAATTTCTTTTGGACACCCTCACCTAGATGTAATCGCATTTTTTTAGGTGAGCAGGTTAAGGGTGATGCGCAAATGAAGTTACGTGAAAATTTCTTCTACATGTCACGGACTGACCTAAATGTGTTATAGATGTTCAAAGATTGTCCATAATAACGTCCTTTAAATTCCATAGTTGCTAGTATCCCAAGTCCGAACTTTAAATTTGTTTCCATCATATTTCAACTACATGTCACGTACTTACCTATATGCCTAACAGATATTTAGGGATTGTTCATAATGACGTTATTTGTGAATAGTGCAATTTTTAAAAAATTTCAGCTTTATTAAATCACATGCTTTGAACATTGGTATATGTATTATTGATTGTAGGGGAGCATTTCTAAATCCTATATCATCTTTTAGCGTAACATAAATTGTCTTGCGCCTTTGTTGAAGCTCAGCATCAACTTGGGGCCAGCCCACGGTCGACAAATCCGGCGCAAAGCGCCAGATTTTTTAGATGCTGAGCTTTAGCTGCCTGCCTGTCTGTCTGTTGTTCCGTCGCTACAGGTCAAACCGTCTACTCCATTTACTTAGTACCACTTTTAAGTAATTACAAATGCGAGTGCGCAGGTCTGTATTTTTATTTATTTGACCGAACTGGCCATTTTTTCACATTTAACAGGTAACTGGACCCATGTCAAAAATTTAGAAAAGTGAGTTTTCTAAAAACCAAGAGATCGTGAGAACAAATACAGAATGTTCATACATACGTAATTTTAAAGTTCTGCGCGTCGAACACAAGTACATCTTATAGTACAGACCCAACCAAACTCAGCTCCAGATTTTAATGGTCTCAATGCAATGCAATGGTCTATGGACTGCCACTTCAAACACGCAGGGGATATGTTATAGATATTCAGTATATACGTATATATATTTAGGGATCGTCCATAATGACGTCCTTCAATTATCATAGTTTTCATAACCCCTAGTCTCAACATTACATTTTTTTCTCACCCAAATTAACTACATGTCACAGACTTAAATATGAAAGTACATGTTATATACATATATTCAGGGATGCCTTATAATGACGTCCTTAAAATATCATACTTTTTGGTGCCCCCAGTCCTCAAATTTTTTTTCAACCTATTTTAACAACATGTCACGGACTTACCTATGCATGTTATATATATTTAGGGATCGTCCGTAATGACGTCCTTCTAATATCATAGTCTTTAGTTCCCCCAGTACCAACATTGAACTTTTTTCGATCTTATTTGAACATGTCACATACTTCCCTATTTGTGTTATAGATATTCGGGGATCGTCCATAATGACGTCCTTCTCCAACATTAAATTTTTTTCTCGCCAATATTACCTACATGTCACGGACTTACCTATATAGGTACATTTGCTTTATAAATTAAGGGATCCTCCATAATGACGTCCAACAAATAGCATACTTTTTAGTGCCCCAAGTCCCAACATTAATTTTTTTTCAATTTGTTTTAACTACATGTCAAAGACCTACAAATCTGTAGCCCATTTACTAACGCAGGTCCGCCATCTGCAGTAATTAATAAGAATTCGAAAAATGGTGAGGAAGATGAATTCCGAATGCCTGAGCTAGTGTTCGAAGTGTGGACCCTCGTCATGAGAACGCTTATTTTCAGGTGCCTTAAACCATGATATTGTATGAATGTTCCCAAGATTTTAACCTTTCCAAGGTATATCTCGATTTATACAAGTTGCTTTACGATGTTGGTACTTTGCGTGCATGTATGGACATGTCGCTCAAGCTCCTTATCGCATACCTTTACTTAGTATATTATTTAAATGACATGGATAGTGAATACTTAATTTCGACCGATTGTCAGCGTTATGTATATTATACTGGTCTTCACCAGATATGCTTTGAGATTATTTTCCTGCAAGCAGAGGGGATGAGTGAGGGTAGCTCCAAGAATCGTCCAGAACCGCCAAATTCCAGAGAAGACGAGGATAAGCCCACACTCACACCCCACCAATCACAACATCTTATCGAAAGTCATTGGGAGATGACGCCTGTAGTTACACAGCAGAAAGAAGGAGATGATGATTGCATATTGAACTATATATAAATATACAGTGAAAGGCAGTAGGTATCTACATTAAGCCATCCACCACATCTCTGTCTCAGACAGTAGAACTGTCACAGATATATGTGAGGAGAGCACCCGTTCACTTTAGTTCTCAACAACACACCATCCAGCCCCCCACCAGGCAACCAGAACGTATCACCAAACCCAACTCCAATCCAGAGCGTGATCGGCTAGCCCGACTCAGTAGTGTGACCATGCCTTAGCATCGTCAAACCACCAAGCCGGGGTTTAAACCATGATATTTGTGGAATGTCATGATGGACGATCCCTAAATACCTTTAAACTATAATTATAGATGTAATTATTTGTGGCATATGGTTACAATAGTTTGGAACAAAATTTAAAGTTGGCATTGGGCGTAACTAAAACTATACTTGTAGGACGTCATTATAGGCGATCCCTTAATACCTATAAACTATATAGATATATTTGTGACATGTAGTTACAATATGCTGGAAAAAATGTAAAAGTTGGCAAAAAACTATGATATTTGTGGGACGTCATTATGGGCGATCCCTAAACACCTCTAAATCATATTGATATATTTGTGACATGTAGTTACAAAAGGCTGGAAAAAATGTAAAAGTTGGCAAAAAACTATGATATTTGTCGGACGTCATTATGGACGATCCCTGAACACCTATTAACTATATTATAGATATATTTGTGACATGTAGTTATAATAGTTTGCAAATAATTTAAAACTTGGCAAGGGGGTACCTAAAACTATGATGTTTGTGGGACGTCATTACGGACGACCCCTGAATACCTACTGACTATATAGATATAATGGCGACATGCAAATAAAATTAGTGTGAAATAATTTTAAAGTTGGCAATGGGAGTACCTTAAACTGTAAACTGTGAAGGACGTCATTAATGGACGATCCGTCACCATCTATAGCCCATTTACTTAAGCATATCCTTGATCTGTAGTAATGAATAGGAATCCGTAAAATGGTGAGGAAGGAGAATTTCGAACGCCTGAGCTGGTATTCGAAGAGTGGACCCCCGTCATGAGAACGCATATTTTCCAATTTTACATTGCAGTGTCAAACCAACGACCACTATACCAGTCTGCCCTGTGAACGTACATATGTCAGCAGTACATTTACTTGTAATGGATATTGGTCAAAATTTTCCATGTGTATTTCTAACGGCGAAACTTTACAAGCTCTCAGCTCCCGTATTTACCTTCCATGTATTTTTCGCCCTTTTTAGATGCTGAGCTTAAGCATCTATTGTAATGGTCATGTCCGTCTGTCCGTCCGTCCGTCCGTCCGTTGGCCGTACACTACAGGTCACAGGTTACAACCGATTTTCTTTAAAAAAATAGTGTACGACCAGAAATGCGACTGGGCAGGTCTGTATTGTTTTTTAGTTGTAATTAGTCTAACCAATTATCCACAATAAATTGATTACTGGACCTATGTCAGAAATTTGTTAAGTGAAGAGGCTAAAAACGAGTGAACCAAATAGCTGAGGCAACTGAAAGAGGCGGCTGGCAAAGATAAAGCTGTCATTGTTTGCGTGCCAAATTTATCCTTGCCAGCCTTCTCTTTCGGTTGTCGCTACTATACATACCTACCACTGAACAAACGTACCTAGGTACGATCGGCGTACGCTTCTCACTCTTAGCATTCCCTTCCGTGTGTATAAATACCATACGAAATTGAATGTTAAGGTGCGTTCACAAATGATGCCATCTCAATTGATCAATTTTCTGACCCACCCACTCATTTTCACTGCTGTGAAACATAATGCAAACGGGAAATTAGGGATTTCTAGAATCATGTGACTAACACCATTTACGAACGCTGCCATATCAAAATGAACTATACAGTCAGTTATTCGCATGCACTTAGAAATGCATTGCAGGGGTGCCGCGCAAATCACGTCACGTGAAAATTTCTTTTAGACACCCCCTCCCAGCTGCTGTCGCATTCACATTAGGTAAGCAGGTAAGGGGTGACGCGCAAATGACGTCAGGTGAAAATTTCTTTTGATCACCCCCACCCAGCAGCTGTCGCATTCTCATTAGGTAAGCAGGTTAGGGGTGACGCGCAAATGACGTCACGTGAAAATTTCATCTAGACACCCCCACCCAGCTGCTATCGCATTCACATTAGATACGCAGGTTAGGGGTGACGCGCAAATGACGTAAGGCGAAAATTTCTTTTAGACAGCCCCACTCAGCTGCTATCGCATTAACATTTAGTAAGCAGGTTAGGGGTGACGCGCAACTGACGTCAGGCGAAAATTTCTTTTAGACACCCCCATTCAGATGTAATCGTATTCTTATTAGGTAAGCAGGTTAAGGGTGACGCGCTAATGATGTCACGTGATAATTTCTTCTACCTGTCATGGACTGACCTAATTGTGTTATAGATGTTCAGAGATCTTTCATAATAACGTCCTTCAAATACCATAGTTTTTAGTATCCCAAGTCCTAACTTTTAATTTGTTTCCATCCTATTTTAACTACATCGCATGTACTTACCTATATGCATTACAAATATTCAGGGATTGTCCATAATGTCGTTATTTGTGAATGGTGCAGTTTATAAAAAAAATTCAGCTATATTAAAGTACATGCTACAAACATTGGTTTATGTGTGTTTGATTGTAGGGGAGCTTCCATAAATCTTATATTATCGTTTAGCGTAACATCAATTTTCTTGCGCCTTTGTTGAAGCTCAGCATCTACTTCGGGCCAACCCACGGTCGACAAATCCGGCGCGAAGCGCCGGATTTTTAGATGCTGAGCTTAAGCATCTATTGTAATGGTCATGCCCGTCCGTCCGTCCACCCGTCCGTTGGCCGTACACTACAGGTCACAGGTTTAAACCGATTTTTGTTTTTCAAATTTTATATGACCAGAAATGCGACTGAGCAGGTCTGTATTGTTTTTTCGTTGTAATTAGGCTAACCACTTATCCACAATAAATTGATTACTGGACCTCTGGCAGAAATTTTTAAAGTGAAGAGCTCAAAAACGGGCGAACCAAAGTGCTGAGGCAACCGAAAGAGAAGACTGGAAAAGATAAAGCTGCCATTGTTTGCATGCAAAATTTATTTATGCCAGCCTTGTCTTTCGGTTATCGCTACAATACATACCTGCCACTGAACCTACGTCCTACGTACCTAGGTACGTTCGCCGTACGCTTCTCACTCTTAGCATTGCCTTTCGTGTGTATAAATACCATACGAAATTGAATGGTAAGGTGCGTTTACAAATGATGCCATCTCGATTGATCAATTTTCTGACCCACCCACTCATTTCCACTGATGTTGAACATGCTGCAAACGGAAAATCTTCATATGCAAGTACCCATTTAAATGATATTATCATCAACTGTAAAAATGGGTTGTAGATGGTGACGGATCGTCCGTAAACGTCGTCCCTCAAATATTATAGTTTTATATACTCCCATTTTGAACTTTGTATTTTTTTTCTAACCTGTTTAAACTACTTGTAATGAGCTTACCTACCTATATTAATTATGGATATTAAGGGATCGTCTATAATGACATACTTGAAATATCATAGTTTTAAGTATGTACTCCTATTTCCACGATTAAAATTTTTTCCAGCCTATTTTAACATACATGTATTGAACTTACCTATATAAGTTAAAGATATTTTTTAATTGAGATCACACTAATAGTTTTTTTACAATTAGTAGTTGAATGAAGCAACTCCTAAATTTTTCCATATACACACATTGTGAGGAATTGGGACGTTATTGACGTTTTTCAAAAATATCATAATTTTAGGTCCCCCCTCCTTCCCTTTCTTTAATTTATCCAACTATGTTTAGATGCTGAGCACATAATGACGTCCTTCAGTGTTATTGATATTCAGGGATCGTCCATAATGACGTCCTTCAAATTTCATTGTTTTTACGAACCCCAGTCCCAACATTTAATTTTTTTAACATATTTTAACTACATGTAACGAACTTACCTAAACATGTTACAAATATTCAGGTATTGTCCATAATGACGTCGTTCAAATATCATAGTTTTTAGTACCCCCAGTCCCAACGTTGAATTTATTTCGAACCCATTTTAACTGTATGTCACGGACGTGCCTATATATGTTATGGATATTCAGGGATCGTCCATAATGACGTCGCACAAATACTATAGTTTCTTGTATCCCCAGTCTCAACTTTAAAATTATTTCCATTCTATTTTAACTACATGTTACAGACTTATCTATATATGTTATAGATATTCAGGGATTGTCCATAATGACGTCGTTCAAATATCATAGTTTTTGAGACCCCTATATTTAACTTTAACATATTTTGCACCCTTTTTTTTTAACTGCTTGCCACGTACATTTGTATATAGCTTATTGATACTAGGGGAGGCTCCAAAAATAACGTCATTTGTAAATCATGCAATTCTCAAAAATATTCTAGCGTTTCTGAACTACATGCCACGTACTTCCATATGTGGCTTATTGATGGTGGGGAAGACTCCATAAATGACGTCATTTGTAAATGGTGCAAAAAATTTCAGGTGTATTTAACTACAACCTGCGCACATTCGTATGTCTTATTGATTGTAGGGGAACTTCCATAAATCTAATACCATCTTTAGGCGTAACATAAATTGTCTTGCGAATTTGTTAAAGCTCAGCATCTACTTCGGGCCTGCCCACGGTCGACAAATCCGGCGCGAAGCGCCGGATTTTTACATGCTGAGCAAGCATCTATTGGTCTGGTGTTTGCTGTCTGTCTGTCTGTCTGTCCCAAGAGTGTTGGTCGCACGCTACAGGTCGCATTTTTTAAGCGATTAAATTAAAACCAATTTTAATTGCCCAGAAAAGCGAGCCACAAGTGCTGTTAAGTTTTTGGTTATTATGTAACTCATAGTTTCTTTGCAATTAGCAGTTAAACTGACCAAAAATTAAATCAATGTTTCAAGATAAAAAAAGGGCTGATAATACATTGAAGATACATATAGAGCTGAGAGCTTGTCAAGTTTCGCCGTTAGAAATACACATGGAAAATTTTCACCAATATCCATTACAAGTAAATGCACTGCTGACATATGTACGTTCACAGGGCAGACTAGTATAGTGGTCGTTGGTTTGACACTGCAATGTAAAATTGGAAAATATTAGTTCTCATGACGGGGGTCCACTCTTGGAATACTAGCTCAGGCATTCGGAATTCTCCACCCTCATCATTTTACTGACGTTAACAATTCAGCCTAGGCATCGTGCATAAATGACGTTATACAAATTTTACTATTTTAGGGATCCCCACTGTCACTAGTATAAAAATTCGGTTGACATATATCCTTAACATAGCATTTTACAAGTATGCATGCATGGGTATTCCATAAATGACGTCATATAAATTGTTACTTTTTTAGGGATCCCGACTGTCACAAGTTTAGAAATTCGGTTGACATAATATATTCTTAACATAGGATTTTACTAGTATGCATGCGGGGATCGTCCATGAATGACGTTATAAAAATTTATACTACTTTAGGGATCCCCACTGTCATAGGTTTAGAAATTCGGTTGACATATATCCTTAACATGGGATTTTACTAGTATGCATGCAGGGATCGTCCATAAATGACGTTATACAAATTTTACTATTTTTAGGATCCTTACTGTCAACAGTTCAGAAATTCGGTTGACATATATCCTTAACTTAGGATTTTACCAGTATGCATGCAGGGATCGTCCACAAATGACGTCATACAAATTTTACTGTTTTAGGGATCCCCACTGTCATGGGTTTAGAAATTAGGTTGACATATATCCTTAGCATAAGATTTTACTAGTATGCATGCGGGGTTTGTCTATAAAGGGCGTCATACAAATTTTACCGTTTTAGAAATTCACATGCCTTTAGTTCTAAAATTAGGTTAACCTATATACTTCACATTGAATTTTTAAGCTTACATACGGGGATCGTCTGTAAATGACGTCATTCAAATTTTACTATTTTAAAGATCCCCACTGTAACTAGTTCAGATATTAGGTGGACGTATGACCTCAACATATGATTTTTTTAGTATTCATAGGGAAATCGTTCATAGATGGCGTTGTTTAAATATTATTATTTCAAGTATCCCGCCTGTCTTTAGTTTTAAAATGAGGTAAACGGGTACCCATATTATGGAATGCCTCTAGTATTCATACTGGGATATTCCATAAATGACGTCATCTAAATATCACTATTTTGGGGTTCCGCTCTGCATTTGTTTAAACATTAGGCAAACAGATACTTTAAACGCAGGGGTGTTATAAGAATACATACACAGATCGTTTATAAATACCTTTATCTAAGTATTATTTTTTTTTTAACTGCTTGCAACGTACATTCGTAAATGGCTTATTGGTGGTAGAGAAGGCTCTATAAATGACGTTATTTGTGAATTAGGCAATTTTTACAAGTTTTTAGGCTATATTTAACTACATGCCACTTACATCCATATATGGCTTATTGATGGTAGAAGAGCCTCTATAAATGACGTCATTTGTGAATAGTGCAATTTGACAACATTATTCAGCTATATTTAACTACATGCTACGCACATTTGTATGTGGCTTATTGATGGTAGGGGAGCTTCCATAAATCTAATATCATCTTTTAGCGTAACATGAATTGTGTTGCGCATTTTTTAAAGCTCAGCATCTACTTCGGGCCCGCCCCCGGTCGACAAATCCGGCGCGAAGCGCCGGATTTTTTTTTATCTTGAAACATTGATTTTATTCTTGGTCGGTTTAACTGCTAATTGCGAAAAAACTATAACTTCAACAATAACTAAAAACTATACAGCACTTCTCCCTCGCTTTTCTGGGCCATTATAAAATGTTTTAATTTAAAATCTTAAAAAATGCGACCTGTAGCGTGCGACCAACAGCCATTCGGACAGACAGAAAGACAGCAGACACCAGACCAATAGATGCTTGCTCAGCATCTAAACACACCATTTTCTGAAAAATATTTAATTTTTTGAATTTTCAAAAACCCAGAAATTATTTTTAGATAATGTTCTGCAAATCACCAAACATCACTTTTTAAAAAAATCGGACGAAAATTGTAGAAGATACAAGGTAATATTAACAAATTTAATTTTTGATCAATTAGATATGGCGCCTGTAAATATATTTACGATTAGCAAATTTGTACATTCAAAAATCTGACTTAGCGAGTCTAAATGCCCATTGGCATCATGTTTTTAAGCAAATCTACTTTTTTTTCCATGCTCTTTTGAAAAAAAAATATATAGAGCCGATTAGGCGTGATCACTTTAGGCCATTCGCTCGTGAGTTGTGCCAGTATTCATAACAACAGCTTACCTAATTAAAATTAAATGAAAATAATCGTGATTTGAGGTGAAATGATGTGTCTAATAATGTTATTGTAGAATCAAATAAATACTAATATGGTCGTGATTTTTTCATTCAAATATATTTAGATACATGACGCAAACTAAAGTTGTACAATACCGTCCTTTTGTTATAACTTGCGATTGGTAAAGAGCATAAAAGCTTCTAGAGTAAAAAGTCGATAAAACTATAACATGATATTCCTAGAATTGTTCTACGTTAGAAATATAATACAGTAGATAATAATAATTTCACAATAAGTATTACAGTCCACTCTCTACATAGCGTACCTCCTCATAGCGTAATTATACCTCCACATAGCGTACTTTTCAGGCATCCCTGGCTAAATCCCTATGATTTTAATGCAATAATACCTCTATATAGTGTACCTCCACATAGCGTATACCTCCACATAGCGTACTAATTTTGCTGGCCCAAAACACTCATCATGTGTAAATTTCGTCGCTACATAGCGTACTTTCAGAAATTTAAAAAATTTTAGCGCTCAGTTAAAACAGTTACTATTTTTTTTCTTAATCTAACTGATTTTGCAAACTTATTCAATCAAAATTACTAAGCATATTCTTTGATTGATTTGTGTAGAACCAATAATTACTTTAAACAGTAGAATTTTAATTGTTTTCATCTATAATAATAATTTTTTTTTAAATCTGTACTTTCTACATAGCGAACTCTCCTCATAACGTACTAATATTGCTGGTCCGCTGAAGTACGCTATGTAGAGAGTGGACTGTATTCTAGGCTAAATTGAATTAAACTAATGAAAAGGCTATGAGTCAAGTTAAAAAATAATGACATGTAATTATAGCTTACATAGCCGTGGCCGTTCTTTATATTGAAGCAAGAGGAACATTGTTAACGTGTTTTCAAGACTTCATAACTATGAACGTAGGTTCAATTTGCCTTCAGCCTTCAATGGAATACATTTCGTTATTTGCTATCAGAGGATCGATTCCGATATACAATCTTCATATAAATATTTAAGTTAATATTTTACAGAATATTTTTCGTTTTGATTAACCCGAGTGAAATAAAATATGGCGGTGTTTATGCTTTAAAAATGGAATATGGATTCTTATCAACAAATATTAGCATTATATTTAATTTGTGAGGAGAGCAAGGGCGGGTGGTGTGGGGTTATTTCTGGGTTTTACGAGAGCATATGCAAGTTCCTCCTGCTAATTACCTAGCTACATACACACCACAATTCGTACGGGTTTTCTGGGTTTAGTTATTTATGGGCTTCCCAGTCAAGGTAAACTATTTTATTAACTGAACTACCTTTTTGTTATTATCAGGTGTAACACATAAGTTACACACAAGTTAGCGTTATTTATATCGGACCCCTCAATACACAAGAGTTTTCCTGTCCACACATTACAGAACTCTACGACAGCTTCACGCTTCATCAGTGTTTCTATTGTGCTGTACGCACCTCAATAAAACTAAAGATTGAAAAGTTACATCTACATGTGAACGACGATGGTTTTGTCACTTTATTTTCATAAGCAGTTAACACCGTCAATCAGTTTCCTGATTGGTTCGCTGGTTTGAACTTACTAGGAATTATTTATAAATCTTGGGCATTTAAAAGTAAATCAATATTCTGCTAAAGGTTTACTTTTAATTCCTCTAAGGGAATTACATATAATTCCGAGGGAATTAAAACTGAAGCGTGTCCACAGACTAATAATATGTCGTACAAGAACATTTTCGATGAGGTGGCTATAGTACCTACTGCACAATTACAACTGACAGTTTGCCTCAATGACCCTTGCTGTGTCAGTGATGTGTTGTAATTGTCTTCGGTTTGGTAAGCGCGGAAGAATTAGCCATATTCTTCGGTGAAATGGATTAATTTACTGTCCATGTTAACTTTTTCATGGTAAAAACTGAGCCATCACAACTAACAGCCAGTAGACATTGTTTAGAAAAGTTACATCTACACATGGACGATGATGGTTTTGTCACTAGATTTTTATAAATAGTTAACGCCGTCGTCAGTTTTCCTAGCATTAGTATTACTGCATTACTATCAGCCGCCAGCTAGTCATCTATCCAGTCTCCGTCCCTGCTTGTACCTATTCCATTGATGAGCTGGGTCATCGTCGTCTACTCTACTCTACACTCTTTAGGGGCCAGACATTTTTTCTCTTTGCTCGTTTGCTGTTGTACTGAGCACGAAGTACAGTAAAAAAAACAACTGGTGAATAGTGAAATGGAGTGCTAAATTATTTACTAGTTAGACTATGCGCATCCTTAAAATCCCATTGCATATTAATACTTACGAAAATTGTTTTATTTTTCCTGTAGTCAATCTTATTTATTTATTAGTTTAATCTCATCTGTTGTGGGTTGTGCGGTGTAATTGTAATTACTGCAATTTCTTATTACATACCTACTACGTTCTAGGCGGACGAGTCAGAGCATAATATTCTCTGTTATGTCATTTACTAAAATACCAAAAAGACAAAAGAAGTCTACTAGCTAAGTGAATTCCTCTCCTAGTAGATTGACGTTTGTGCACCTTATTTTGCAATTGCAGCAAATAAAAAAAAACGATTAATTCTTAGTTTACCATTGCAATTTACCTTAAATACCAAAAATGATTGCAGTTTAAGTGTACAACGTATACCATTTGCTGCGCAGTCAGTAATCATTATTTCAGAAGAGGTGTAAAAAACACAACACACTGCGGTAGATGTAGTCCCAGTCTAAAAGCGGCGTTGGATAGATTGCAAAGGACTAACTAAGTGCTGCTATTAACCCGTAACTATTTTATCACAGTTTACATGTTGATTTAACTATTTATTGTTTCCTACTCATTATATACTCAAACTTAGGAATTACCAGAACTACTGCTTCCGATTATATAAAATTACTAGTTCGAATTTTTCGAATCATAAAGTTATGATTCGCAAACGCAGTTTTGCGCATATTACTGATTAATAAAATCCGATAGATATATTTAAATTATTTATTAGGACCACAGTCAGTTTAAAGCCCGCACTTCTACATGACTATTCAATTTAGAGACACCAACACAAGCAAGTTGGATTTAATATCTGAGTGTTGACTTCAATTAAAGCAATTTATTAGATATTTATCGATTGAAATTGTGCCAGTACACAAGTTTCTTTCTTAAGCACTGAACCTACTTACACCAAAATGATACCTGGCATTTTAATAATACTTGCAATTGTGTTACTACTTTTGTATGCTTTGTCAAAGTCAAATTTGACAAATTCTTCAAAACTTCCTCGTCCACCAGGTACTAATTATATTTGATATGAAGGTTTAAGAAATGTATTTTAATTTATCATTTATGAATTTCCAAATAATTCAATATTTTAATTACATCTTCAGGTCCTTGGTCATTGCCAATACTTGGTCATTTACACCTTCTTGGAGATCAACCAGCTCGGAAACTCTTGGAATGGAAGAAAACTTATGGCCCAATTATTTCTGTAACTTTTGGAAGCTTTCCGTAAGTTTGTATGCCTAACTAACTGCATGAATAAATAGAATACAATAAAATAAAAATCAACGGAGTACATTTAGATTTCCAATGATAATGCCAATTTATTCACAACAGTTCCGTCGTAATAAACGATGCCAGTTTAATCAAAGCTGCATTTAGCCTTTCCGCATTTTTGGGTCGTCCTCATATTAAGTATCTTGACGATGCAACACGGGGAAGAAAAGGTATGAAAACAATTTTATTACAGAAATCTAAAGTATAGTGGGAATAACCAGTACAATGAATTGAATTCAAAATCAGTATCGATAAAACAAAATAATTTTCAAACTGGTTTTGTCACAGGATTTATGTTTACTGATGGACCAGCTGTTACAGTACAGCGACAATTTATTAAAAGATACCTTAAAGATTTTGGCTATGGAAGTCTAGCATTGGAAAGCGTAGTAATTGATCAAGTCTTACATTTGCTTAATAAATTCGACGGTGAGGCGAGTAAATCACAACCTTTCCAAGTAAAACACTTTTTCACCACCTACGCAGTAAATTCTTTATGGAGCATTGTTTCTGGAAAGCAACTGGATCCAGACGATGCTGAAACTGTAGAATTAGCCCATCGTGTTGCTAGGTATGCTGAAATGACATGTAATGCACTTTCCAAGTACATACATATACATGCTGCGCAACATACATATTTGTCTATAATCTGATTCTGATTGTATAAAATTCAATTAAGAGCTGCTGATTTTTCTGGAATTCTAAGTAAGCTGATGTTTTTTATACCCCGCATCGCAATTTGGTTCCCAAGTTTTTCCGGTTATAATGAAAGAATGGAGATCGCGAAGGATCTTCACTTATTCCTAGAAAATCAAATCCAGGAGTCGAAACTTACAAGGATTCGGAATCAACCACGAGTTGTTATCGACGCCTATTTGGATAAAGTCGAAGACACAACAGACTTGCAGTCGTGTTTCCATGAAAGACGTAAATATGCCATTCTGAAACTACATTTTTAAGATATTTTGGTTAACCTTAATCGGTTAAATTACATGGATTATGTTTGCATTACAGATGGTAACATTACTGTTGCCATGCAAGACCTTTTCGAAGCTGGTGTGGAAACAACGACTACAACAATGGAATGGATTTTCTATTACTTGTCAAAGTATCCTGAGGTCCAAATCAAACTTCAAAATGAGATCGACGCAGTCATCGGATCCTCTCGACTTCCTTCGAAGAGCGACAAACTTCAAATGCCGTACACTGAAGCTGTCATCAATGAGGCTCTTCGTATCGCAACCATTCTTCCTCTGTCATTGTACCATAGTGTTCTTGAAGACGTCGAATTCCATGGCTACCACATTCCAAAAAATACTATGATAATTGCGAATTTACACGCAGCTCACAATGACCCAGAAGTCTTTGATGACCCTGAAGAATTCAGACCTGAAAGGTTTCTGGACAAAGATGGGGCAGTCCAAAAAATTAAAGAGTTCATACCGTTTAGTTGGGGAAAGAGGAGCTGCATTGGAGAACATCTTGCAAGGATGCAATTATTCTTGGTTGTTGTCAGCCTTTACCAACGTTTTGAAATTTCATCGGCTGGTGTATTGCCTTCACCAGAGGGAAGTTTTGGCCTTACAGTCACTCCGTATTCTTTCCAAGTTGTAATTAAAAAACGCACACTGGCCTAAATATTTTAAAGGAGAAGTGGCTCCTTGTAATGGACACATTTGAACCTTTTATCTTTTGGTGTATAAAATAGAAAAATATCATTATGGCTTTACAACGTAATCTAATCTAATGACAGCTTAATGAAGAAAAAAAATTAATAGAAAGTAAAATTATGTGTACCTATATAACTATGGGTTAATAGTAATTATATGAAATGAAGAAGCACTTGTTTAGTTCGATGTAATTGGGATATAATTTCCCCAGCGCTGAATTCCTAAAACACTTTTCACAGCGGGATGCCTTTCCGTGAGGGCGTACTAGTTAGTGCTAGAGATACTTTACATTAAGTTCATCAGTACCCTGTGTCCAGTATCTGGCCGTTAAATCATTGGACCACCAAGCCCTCCTCGAAACTTCCAATATATTTAGATACATATTCGTGAAACAAAGAAAAGTTGTGCAATACTGTCATATTGTTATAACTTGTGATTGTTAAAGAGCATAGAAGTTTCCAGATTAAATACAAGAAAAACTATAACAGGATATTACTAGAATTGTTCCACGGTAAAAATATAATAAAGTAGATAAGAATGTCACAATAGGTATTCTAGACTAAATTTAAACTAAATTGAAATAAACTAATGAAAAGACTATGAGTCAAGTTTAAACATAAATGAACTATTCGACGAGTCTCATGAAGCTACTATTGCATCTAGAAGCTTATCTCAGAAGAGTCAGGGAAGTTGTGGTTTTAAAAAACTTAAAAAGTTGACTAGAATGTCCAGGCAAACGTTGCTCACGATTCTTGCGTCTCCTCTGGTTTTAGTGACTGCAATTTTTAGCATGAGTGTCCTCTTGGGTGACTCTACAAGACCTCAGCTCATTTATCAATTCTAAAGTGAAGAGTACAAAACAAATAATTTTTTTGCTATATACAGCATTTTTTAAATTCTTGTTGCATGTTACACCGCGTCAACTTGCTGGTTTATTGCAAATCTTTACCTCAACATGTTTGAGCACTGCAACAACACACTACACCAGGAAATTGCAGCAATGTCAAAACGCATGTACGTCACTCATCTATACTGTTTTATGTTAATCTTAACATTTTTGATTTAAGTAGTTTATCAACTACATAATTTGCATTGTTTTCAAGACACAGCACTTTTAAAAAGTTTTTTTTTAATTTATAAAAATGATGTAATTGTATTTATTTTTGCATTACAGACACTTAAGAAAAGTGACAGAGGTCACCATTCTGAATTCTGTGGCCCTCTGCCGCCACATTCAGCTCCACGTCCATATATTTAATAGTGCTATTTCAAAACTTAACTTTGTTGTTAAGATATTTTGTTTGACTGAAAGTATTGGCTGTTCATTTTTTTTTATTCGCTTTTTGAATCAAAACGCTCCTGTTTCAATATTCAATTTATTAATAGCACTCAACATGATCGCATTTTATAGTTGTATAATTAAAAAATCCGGCGCTTCGCGCCGAATTTGTCCACCGTGGGCCCGAAGTAGATGATGAGCTTACAGCAAGTTGATTTCATCATTGAAAAAAATGCTTTTGTAGTACGGTTAACAAAGTCCTAACTTAACCTTAAGCAGTTACCGCTAGTGAAAACGGGCTGAGTGCGAGCTATGTTGGCACCAGTGGGCTAAGTAAAAGCTCTGCTGCTCCAAGCGAGCTTGAATTAAACAGGACACAACCATAGTTTACGTACCTACCTACCTACGTTCAGAACCAAGTGTGTATATCGATGAAATGACGTTCTGGACACCCATTTTTAACAGCATTCAATTTAGGCGATGCGTAAGTAGTTGTCTGTTATTTTAATCATATTCGTTTACATAATTCATTACCTAAGGACATAAGGGATCTTTATAATAGTAGTATGTATATAACCTCAGTAAAAGACGATCCCCGTATGGGTATTATTAGGATCTCATGTAAAATATATAAGACCACCTAATTCTTGAACTAATGAAAAAAAGAGTCTCTAAAGTAGTAATTTTTAAATAACGTCATTTAGGCACGATCCCCGTATGCATATTAGTAAGATCACATGTTAAGTTTATTTGATTTCTCAAATTATAAACTAATAATAAAAGAAATCTCTGAAGCGGTGATGTTTAAATGACTTCATGTAGTGACGATTCCTGTATGCATACTAGTAGGATCCCATGTTAAATATATCTAATTACTTAATTCCTAAGCTGGTAAAAAAAGGATCTCTAAAGTAGCTATTTTTAAATGACGTCATTTAAAGACGATCCCTGTATGCATATTAGTAAGATCCCATGTTAAATATTTTTGATTGCTCAATTCCTAAAATAATGATAAAAGGGATCTCTAAAGTGGTAATGTTTGAATGACGTCATGTAAGAACGATCCCTGTATGCACACTAGTAAGATCACATGTTAAATATTGTTGATTGCTTAATTCCTAAATTAATGATAAAAGAGATCTCTAAAGTAGTAATGTTTGAATGACTTCATGTAGTAACGATCCCTCTATGCATACTAGTAGGATCCCATGGTACATATATTTCATTACTAAATTCCTAAACTAATGACACAGGGGCACTCTAAAATGGTAATGTTTGAATGACGTCATGTAGGGACGATCCCTGTTTGCATACTAGAAAGATCTCATTGTAAATATATTTCATTACTAAATTCCTAAACTTATGACAAAATGGCACTCTAAAATGGTAATGTTTGAATGACGTCATGTGTGGACGATCCCTGTTGGCATATTAGTAGTATCCCATGTTAAATTTTTTTGATTGCTCTATTCTTAAGTTAATAATAAAAGGGATCTCTAAAGTAGAAATGTTTGAATGACGTCATGTAGGGACCATCCCTGTATGCATACTAGTAAGATCCCATTGTAAATATATTTCTTTACCAAACTTCTAAACTAATGACTAAGAGGATTTCTAAAATGGTAATGTTTGAATGACGTCATGAAGGGACGATCCCTGTTTGCATACTAGTAAGATCCCATTGTAAATATATTTCATTACCAAATTCCTAAACTAATGACCAAGAGGATCTCTAAAATGGTAATGTTTGAATAACGTCATGTATGGACGATCCCTGTATGCATATTAGTAGTGTCCCATGTTAAATTTTTTTGATTGCTCTATTCTTGAGTTAATAATAAAAGGGATCTCTAAAGTGGAAATGGTTGAATGACGTCATGTAGGGACCATCCCTGTGTGCATACTAGTAAGATCCCATGGTAAATATATCTCATTACTAAATTCCTAAACTAATGACAAAGGGGATCTCTAAAATGGTAATGTTTGAATGACGTCATGTAGGGACGATCCCTGTTTGCATACTAGTAAGATTCCATTGTAAATATATTTCATTACCAAATTCCTAAACTAATGACCAAGAGGATCTCTAAAATGGTAATGTTTGAATAACGTCATGTATGGACGTCACTCATAGTGAACAAGGAACTGGGCATTGAGCGCGTCAAAATAATTCTGAAGAAGCTGCAGTTGCCGGTATTTGCTTGTAAATTCCTCGAACCGCATCTTCTTTGCATTGCTGTCAATTTTGGTTAGTTAAACTGATTCAGTGAACAAAGTTACAGTTTTTCAAATAAGATTTAAGTGAATTGTAATAAGTATTGACCCACCTGAGATCCTTAAGAGACTCAGTCATGACATAGAGGTATGTGCGGATCTCGCTTTGGTTTGCAACTAAAGTAATCCAGAGCCACAACCAGAACCAAACTTCAACGGACATGGCGGGGGTGAGAAGGAGCTTGGACATGTTCTGTACCCCAGGAATGAGTGACGTCAGCAATTGTGGGGAATTAGGACGTCTCAAAAGAGACAGAATACTCGTGTAAATTGCCACGCAGCCACACATTATCAATACAATTATCATTCTATGTGGCCTGGGTTCAGCATTTTTGGATTTGCGCATGCGCAATGCTGATCTAGTCAACGTGGATTCAGCTTCTTTATCTTCCGCTAGAACTTTGTCGCTAAATTGAATCAAGTAATTCCAGAGAGCGTGGTGGTCCTCATAGTGCACCAGGTACTTAACTTGGCCTGTCATTGGAGTCATGTAAGCCACTGCAGCGTAGCTAAGGATCCTTTTGTAGATCGCCGTAGTTGGGTTCGTTGCGGTTTCTACACTGACATGTGAGCCTGATCAACTTAGCAACAATCCAGAGCAAGTGAATCACGTACGCCCAAAATTGAGCAAGGTACATTGCTCTTCGTATTTTTCCACTTTTGCAATTTTTTGCAGGCAGCTCAAACTTTCTGTTTGCGGGGTTCCATTTGTGCGGGAGTGTTTCAAAGAAGGATGCAAAGTGGATTGACTGGATCAAGTAGTTACACAGTCCGTTTTTATTTGTATGTTTTGCTCGTCTTTGAAAAAGCTTTCTCTGCTGTATTGTTTTTATTTTCCATAGTGCAGGAGCCGGCAATACCGATATATAGTGTCTTAAGGATTGTCCCATTTCTCGGATACTAAAGGATAAAATTTACACACTTATAAGGGAATGATTTTGAATAATATAATTCAGATTCCCTGTGTTTGTTTTAAAGCTGAGGGATTTCAGTGAGGATTTGTGCTTGTAAGTTACTCTAAATTGTTATCTTTTAAAATAGTTTTCTATTCTAAGCAATCCCACAAAGCTACTCAACCCATACTCAAAAGACACTGATCCGCCAATGCATTAGAAGTACCTGATTAAGCAAGGAACAAGTCAAGAGTTTGTTTGAATCAGGAAAAATACATTTTAGTTTGATAAGATGGATATAACCTTATCTTTTATTCAAAAGACCACCAAGCAAAATTTCATAAATCAAGAATACAAAGCTTTTTTTATAAAACAAGGTTTACAAAGAAACAGTAATTAGGGCAATTAACATTATAATACTCAAATCAAAATCTTGAGAAATATGTGCAATTAAATAATTAAATAGGTAAATTAAGGACGGAAAATCCTTAAATATATGAAAAACGACATTTATCTCATGGAATTATTTTATTTTAATCATCTGTGCGCACAAGACTATAATTAGAATACGATCATGATTACATTAAAAGGAATTAAACAAATATCGATTTAGTTTTAGTTAAATGTAAATAGTACGTATGCCTAATTAACGAATATTTAAATAGACCAATATTGGAGTTTTATTTATAAAAGCACTACCTTAGCTCTATTTAAAAAATATTGCGAGACTTTAATTGGCAGAGCTTTAGCATAGAACTCTTGTGCTAGTAGTGAGCGTTTTAGTCAGGTAGGAAAAACTGTTAATTACCGATTATTTCCTCAGAATCTGAAAAAAACATTGCCAGAAACGTTTTCTAGGAACTCAGTAAGAACGAATAGTGTGGTAGCTGAAGTTCATTTCGCGCGGAGATTCAGCAGCTGCCCGCCCTAATTGCCCCTAATTTAAAAAAATCGAAAATTTCAAACTTTGCCATGCTGTAACTCCTACAGTGTATGTTTTATATTAAAACTTGTAATTTTGTAATATTTAGACTTTTATTTGCAAAGTTATTTCTTGAAATTTTCAAATCAGATTTTTTTAAATTTGTTTTTGAAAAATTAATAAATGGTCATACTTTTAAAATCTATTTTTTAATACAGGGTTTTTGAAAAAAAAAATAAAAGTCAATTTTTAAAAAACTTCCACAAAACGATTTTTAGATAAAACTAGAAAAATTGCAAAAATGCAAGTTTTATTGAAATCGGACAAAAACTGTAATTAGTAGTTTCAGGACGGCAAAGTTTGAAAAAACCAGTTTTTTTGAATTTTAAAGGGCGGCTGCTGAGGTACTGAGCATTATGCACTTGAGTTACGACAGTTTTCGATCTGACTGAGGTCTGAGAAATTGCTTTAGGCTATGTTTTCTTAGATTCCAAGGAAACATAGTAAGTGGTTTGCTTGTTAATGTGTATGTATTATTCCCATGCTTCTTGTGAAGTATAGTACTGCATTTATTTAATATATCTTTACGTAGCTACACGCTTTGGCTTATGCATACCATTATTTTCTTATCCCTTAATCAATTTTTTTTCATTAAGAATGCACAGTTAAAAGTATAGTAAATTCCAATACAGCTCTTCGTTTAAATGCCCTTAGCCAAGTTTCTGCAAGTGCCATCTCTGAAATTTCAAATGTTTTTAAATAAAACTTCTTTCTTCTTTTTATTACGGCTTGCGAATGAAAACTATTCGAAAAAACAATGTAAACGGAAACAAAATAAATCTTACCCAATGGCCGGCATCCTATTTGGCTGCACACACGTTAATTTCGTGCAACAGAGTTGCCTTGACGGACCTGATGCAGTTGAGCATTTACAAAGTTCCCCTGCACACTGTCAAAATCAAAATAAAAAATATTTTGTTAAAATTACAAATTAATTACAACTGTTTAAATTGAAATTTACGTCATTATAAAAGGACATTCAAATAAAATTCCAAAAATGTTAATATATATGTAACGACAGTTAGGAGGTTCTTGTAAATATATAGCTTACTGAAGTGCACGTGCCAATACTAGAAATTAAATTATGAAATTGAAACAAAATAATTATATTTAAACTTTATAACTATAATTTAAATTTCCAAAATACGCGCTAAATAATTAGCTTATTTTAAGCAAAATAAATAAAATTATTTAAAAGCAATCAGCTATTTTCATACCCGCCGCTTCCAGGGGACAGAGTACACTGACAAGGTGCAGGACAGTTTGGTCCCCCTACACCACACTGCATTGACCGACATGCCTAAATAAAATTTTACAAAAATCATGAATACTGAATAATTTGCAATATAATTATAGATTACTTTTCTAAATATGAAATTTAGATGTCTTACTGGGGCTGGGCAATTCTGACACGTGACAATTCCAACAAGTCCCGACACAGACAACAATGCAACAATGTAGTGAAAAAGCAATTTTCCCATTGCAGAAGATTAATTTTTGGTTTTTAAACTATTTAAAAAAAAATAAATACTATTGCTATATAGCAGCGTTTTGAAGTGATTTAGTCTACGTAAAAACTCCGATGAAGAGCAAGTTGCCTTATAGCGTTAAAGTTTTAGATAATGATTATATACTGTTGGGTTACTTTGTAAGAAAAAGGATTAAGTGCTGCTTTGCAATTGAATAATGCAATACATGTGACACACTTAAAGGCCTGCAAGAATGCATAATTATCAAAGGAAGCAGAAATATTTTTCACGTTTGTATTAAATACATTAAACTGTTGTGTAGATTATAATTAATTTGTATGGAATTGCGTGTCAGCAAATACCATACAACCGGATGCATATCCTTTTGTTTGCGATTAGTAATGCAGATATTTGCATTTAATTATATTTCTCTCAAAACAGCTTAGAATTACGTTAGGTTTTTTGTTTTGATTGTAGAGTTGATTGCAAACTCACAAAACTTTCATTTGTTTTGAAATTAGAACGTCCGCTCTATTTTTTAAAAATTCATTCTTGTTGACAAGATACACATTACAGTTATAAAGTATGAAGCTTAAATTCCTTAAAAAGAAAAATATGAATGTTATGCTACAGTCCACTCTCTACATAGCGTACTTCAGCGGACCAGCAATATTAGTACGTTATGAGGAGAGTTCGCTATGTAGAAAGTACAGATTCAAAAAAAATCAGTATTACAGATGAATACAATAAAAATTCTACTGTTTAAAGTAATTATTGGTTCTACACAAATCAATCAAAGAATATGCTCAGTAATTTTGATTGAATAAGTTTGCAAAATCAGTTAGATCAAGAAAAAAAAAAGTCACTTTTTGAACTCAGCGCTAAAATTTTTTAAATGTCTGAAAGTACGCCATGTAGCGACGAAATTTACACATGATGAGTGTTTTGGGCCAACAAAATTAGTACGCTATGTGGAGGTATACGCTATGTGAAGGTACACTATATAGAGGTATTATTGCATTCAAATCATAGGGATTTAGCCAGGGATGCGTGAAAAGTACGCTATGTGGAGGTATACGCTATGATGAGGTACGCTATGTAGAGAGTGGACTGTATTAAAGAAAGCGAGTACTAATAATTTTTATTTTCTATTTGCAACGATTCCAATATATTTCTTTTTAATCCATGAATAATATAATTTTTATATCATGTAAATGATGACGATGCCAATTACTTTTAACGTCTATGCTGGATTGACAGAAATAGCAGATTGCAAAACCTGACAATTATTATTACCGTTTCTTGCAAGTTTAAGAAATCCCTGGTTGCCCCAGTACCTACCCCAGCTGTTCTTGATGAGCCAGTAGTCCTGACCATTTTCTGTACCATAGCCGACAAGCGTCACATCTTGATTAGGAGCATTGTCCCCACAATCTGAGCCTGGGTAAACTCCCTCTCCATAGCTTTGAATTATTTTGTTGCTGAAATAAAGACCCAGGACAACGGGTCCACGCTGAACTAAAAGCTGCATCAGCGCCACATCACTGTTTGGTCCATAAATTTGAAAAGGGTTGTTTCGATTTAATCCGGTGTAAGCTCGTAGCTGTTTACAATCTCCTACGGAAGGTGGATTGTTGTAAGGGTACTGGTTCCAAAAGACTTGACCTGAAATCTTAATAAGGTTTAAATTTGACTCCACTTGTGACCCTTGGCAAAGGGAATGAAACTGACTTGCACAGAAACGAGGCACGCAATCAACCAGCTGCTGTACACTTCCAGAAATTCCTTTGTCAAAATGGTTTTTTATTGAAAATGCAGAATTAACGACTGCGGCTGCAGCAAAGTATGCACCGGAAGCACCTCCATTTGAATCTCGGACAGGAGAAACAAATCCCTCGTCAGCATAGTTTTTAGATGCGGGTAGAGCCACTCTGGACTCAGAGATAAATGGATTGTTGGTCACGTTAACAGTTTGATGGTTACTATCAATTGACATTTTCCTCATCTCACTCACGCTCTGTATAAATTGAACAAGAACAATTTAATTATTATTTTATTTTGTACATGCAATTTTAATTTAAAAAACTTGTTTGTCTTGAATACTTGTTAAATAAAATAAGTAAAATTACCATATGAGTGAACTGGTTGACGGCCATCCACCAAGATTCCTTTCCAGAATTTGCTTCCAAATTATGAGCAGCGATTTTGTGCAATTGTGCCTTGAATAGATCTTTGTTAGGATGGACAGCAGCGTTCAGGTCCTTAAACGTTTTCTTTTTGTAATTAAAAATCATAGAAAATTATGATTTGTTTACCTTTACTACGAAGGTAGTGATGGAGCAATAATTATGAATTAATCTGAACTGCTAATTTAAGATTAGCATAAACAAGCTGGCCTACGTTATAAATACGCAACTTACCCTGTAGTTAGCATAAACCTTGTCCAGGATGTCGTCTTGACTAAGAAGATCCTTGAGTTGCTCAAGAACGACTGACTTGACCTCAGACTTGACTTGAATGTTATTCAGATTTTCGTCAAAGAGTCCAGCACCTTGAAGAAGCTCGTTCCACCCCTCATCACGAGAATCAGGGGATGCTGCAAAGACAATGGTAAACACAATAGTAACACGAAAAGACGATAGGAAATTCAAGTATCAAAAATTAAATTTATTTTTACAAACATTGGAATTTAAACCAAAATTTACCTTTTTCATTCGAAATCGTTGGGCTAGCCAAAACAGCTGCAATAATGGAGAAAACTCCAAAGAAAATGATGCTCTTCAGCGTTGTTGGAGATTATGTAGAAGTTTGTTTCAAACAAGAACGCAGATCTTGAGTATGACACTTTCAGTATATGTCACACTACTAGATAATTTTTCCTTTTATAACCAAAATTTTCAACAGTCAAAGAAGCGTTTAGTTGGCACGTAGCTGTTTTGTTTAGTGCTAAAACAGTTTTTAAGCGTAGAAGCATAGGATAGCGAATAGATAATTATTCTAAATGTGCGATAAAATTGTGGTTTGACTAATCATTTTAATGATAGTAGAAGCATGTGTCTGTAATTAAATTATTTATTTGGTGACACGTAGCTTTACTCACCTGAACCGTTTATTATGTATTAAACGTGTAATTTAGATATGTTGTATACTAACAAAGTAAGTAACCTAATGTTTATTCCCAAAGTTTGTGAGCAATAGATTTACTTAAAGTCAAGCAAAATATTTGACATGTTTCTATAACATATGTAATTAAACTTTTGCATATGGAAATATAAGTTTAAAAAGCTGTCTCTTTACTCAACAATTATTGTTAGGTAAAGAGACGGCTTGTAATTTTGTTATTACGATTAAATTTTATTTTAATAATTAAATGCCTATGCGCGTCATTTCCTATAGGACTGTAAGCAAAAATTAAACAATTAATTTTATAAACGATCCGAAGATGATTTTATATCGCTTTGAAATATAATTAGCGTGGGTTTTAAATGAGGCCACGACAGGTAATTAATTAAACACGAATAATGTTTTTTTTTGAATTAAAAATAGTTAAAAACACCTGTTTCACAATTTTGACTGTAAAAAAATTGATGAGCTACGTCGATACCGGCATACATCTATGCAATCTACATTCTAAACAAGTCTGCTTAACAGAATGTGGTAATTATATCGTGTGTGAAGAACCCAAATGGCCAATATCAATTTGTAGTTAACAACAATATCCACTATCTACAAAAACATTGAAACTTGTCGTGGAAAAAAAATTTAAAAAGAATATTTTAGACCTTTTAAAAAATATGTAATTAGAAAATTTTACCCTTTTCGAAAACATGTAAATAGAACAATTGGCACTTTTCAAGAGAAGGTAAATAGAACATTTTGCATTTTTCAAAAAAAGGTAATTAGAGCATTTTACTTTTTTCAAAAGCAGGTAAATAGAACATTTTGTACTTTTCAAAAGAAGGTAATTAGAGCATTTGACACTCTTCGAAAGGAGGTAAATGGGACATTTTGCACTTGTTAAAAGGAGGTAATTAGAGCATTTTACTTTTTTCAAAAGCAGGTAAATAGAACATTTTAGAATTTACAAAAACTTTTAATTACCATTTTACGCATTTTTCTTATTTTGTTTTTATGACATAGCTCATTTTAAATGTAGCCTGAATTGGATATGGATAATTTTGATTCTTTACAGACGTTATGGTAGATATAATACAATTATTACAACTGTAATTTACATATGTTCATCATGTTATTATGTTAACCTAATATGTAATGCAAAATGGGGAAAAAATAATTATTTTGTTTGGTGAGAGTGGACATTGGTGTAAAACTTAATGTGGAGGTTGAGTGGATTTTAGCAAAGCGTTGGACTTTGGGACTATTTGGTCATTAGGACATTTTAAAATTACCTTACTTCTAATAATTATCCCTACGAAATAGTTGCAGGATAAATATGAGGTACTATGGGTGGACTTTAATTAATTTGTGTTCCGAATATCATAAAAATTACTTGCAGGTGGTACTTTCGCTAATGCGAAATAGAAATTATTCCTTGCCTTCTACCACTAAGCTAATGCTTCCGACCGCTTTCGTCAGATCTAAGAATTGATATCAGATCCCACTTGACAGATATTGATTAAACGTTCAGTTTAATACAAGCATAAATAATTATATTTAAATAATCATCACCGCACAACTCACTTATTTCCAATTATAATAATTAACAACCAATAAAAATTCTGTCAAAAATGCTCACAGTTGAATATGATTGCTTCTCCTGCTATACCTATGCATAGCAAGCTCTTAAAGTTAGTTGCAAATTGTTCTATGTGTTAAATAAAATAAAAGAGGCGTGTAATCACAAATTAAGTATCTTACGTAGGTGTGTTCTCCCCTTACCCCATTTCATCTTAAAAACTCACAAAAACGGAGTAGATAGAAGATTATGAAAGTTGTAGAGTGAGCTCAAAATGACTGACAAGACTTTTCAGTGTGGAATAAAACTTGAGCGTATAATATTAATTAGAGATATATAATGTTATAACAGTAAATCCCTTACATACTAGTTAATTACATTCAAAATTTAGTTTACTTTTCCATCCACTGCGTAAAACTAAAAGCATGTAAATATAATTATGTAACTTTTAGCTGAGATACCTAAAAATATTCACTATAAAACACCAACGTGGGGAAGATAAAATTCAGTTATAACTTTGTCAAGATCTTGATCAAGCTGTCTCCATTTTGTTTTTGGCTGAATTCCAATATTTAATTAAACTATTACAAACCATGGGGTTTTTGAAGAATTTTCTTCAACTCACAAGGGAATGGTTTCACATGTTACCCGTCGATTTCAAAAAGTTATATCTACAAAAATCAGGCTACTTTTGAATAGTGGGGATCCAAAGTAACTCGAGTGCATTTTGCGTTGTTCGGTCACAATAGCCCGCCAAAAATTAAAAGAATTCAAATTTTAATATTTTGCCGCCCTGTAACTTCTACAGTTCTCATCCAATTTTGATAAAATTTTGGTTTTTGTGATCCTTAGGGTTTATACTAAAAAGTTATTTCAGGATTTTGAAAAATTCAAAAATTTTCATTTTTTTGAAAAAACGGTGTTAAAAAATTGGGCCTCAAATATACTCATTTCTTAGATTTTTTTCAAAAAAATGAAAATTATCGAATTTTTCAAAATATAGATCAAGATATAACTTTTTGAAATCGACGGGTAACATGTGAAACCATTCCCTTGTCAGAATCATATTGAGTGTTGGAGTGGCTGTGAGCAGTCGAGCTACCAACTCAAGTTAGGTAACGTTCTTAAACTTGTATTAATAACTCCTATTATTTAATATATCACTTACCATAAATCATACTGCTGCATAAAATTAATTATCATGTGATTCACGCTTACTTAGGACAATTTTAACATTTGAAATCCAAGTAATTAATTAATTAGGTTTTGCTGAATTAGGTAAAGATAGGCCTAACAACTATTTTGCTCTGGGAAGTTGCTATGACCATCTCAAGCCGGACCACTTCAATGACACGAATCGGAACGGGATCATTCCGGAAGATTTTCGTTGGCCTTATGGAGTTATTCCATACGTCTTTAAATCAACCAAACAAATCTTAAGGAAGGTAACGCAATGCAGCCATAGAGCTCGTATTCAAATTCTGAGAAATCTTATACAACTTTAATTAAGTTTGAGCCATTGTTCTTTTTTTCTTACCTTACAGCGATGTGGAGTCAATACTTGAGGTGCGACGAAGAGGAAATTTATATGAGAGATGGATGCTCCACATTTGGAGTGCCCTACAATGTTCACAGCATTATGCACTACCCAGGTATTGTGAAGGATTTAATTACACTTTTCTAAGGATCCCAATAAAAACCAATCATGTACTCAAAAGCTGGAGTTGACCCGATTCCCTCTGGACTCGTTGACCTCACTGAGGATGATACTGCAAAAATTAACAAGATGTATAACAACTGCCAAAAGTAGATTCCGCAGATTTAGGTGTCCAAAAATAATTACTTTGAATATAATATTTATAGGGATGTGCCTTCATGAGAATAAAAGATAATTAATTCGGCTAGTTTTTGATTTAACTCGTGAGTTGTAATTAAAATGTTGACAAACTAATAAACATTTTATTTATTTCAATTACCACTCATCATCATATTATATTGCATAAATAACAAAATATTCTACTTATGATTATTGTAATTTTTAAATGTGCAAACCTGCTTACATGGTTTATGAAATAGCAAAGTGAGTCACTTAAATGAATTTGAAAAGGGCTCTAAACTTTCTCGTTGGTGCATCTTTGTAATGGGTACAAAAAAATTGTATTTAAATATTTTAAGAAAATTCAAATTGTTCTACTTACTTTCTTGTACTTCAAAACTGTAAACTGAACAAATTACTTTATAAAAATTTCAAAATAATTATTCTATCCTATCATGTAAGTGATAAATTTGTTAAAGATTTGAATCGTTTTGAAAACGTGCCATGCGGTAGGTATCACATTTTGTAATCTAGGCTATTGGAGTGGATACAAGTAGGCAAAATAACACAACCAGCATACCAGCCAGTATCTTTTGAATGCTGAATTTTAGTTATTATTATTGTTAACATGTTTCAGAGCGTGCCAAATGTTATATTTACATATTTTTAAAAAGTGCAAAATATTTTATTTATATGTTTTTTCAAAGTGCAGAATTAAATTATTTACATGTCCTTTAAGAGTACAACATTGTTAATATTATTCAAATGCTTTTTTTTTTGTGAATTGCAAAATGTTGTATTTCCAAAAGTTTCAAAAGTTTAAAATTACACTATTCGAACTATGTTCCTCTAAATGCAGAATTGCTAGATTAACGCTTGTTTTCTAAATTCAAAAATTGCTTTATTTACCATTGTTCAATCTAAAAATCTGTTTTTTGTGCTACTAACTACACAATTAAATATCGTCTGTGAAGAATAAAATTAATACATCTTCAGCTACGAGCCTGAAATGTACTATCTAAAAAAATATTTATGATTTGGAATATATAATTTTGATGCTTTTAAAGTCCTTTAAAAAGCATGTAAGTAAAACGTTTAGTAATTTTATAAGAAATCATGAAGGTAGATACCTACTACATTTTTACACTTTTGAAATACACGTAAATAGAACATTCCACTCTTTTAAAAACATGTAATTAGTATGTGTTGCACTGTTAAATGTAATTATGTAAATAGAACGTTTTGTACTTTTAAAAGAGGAAAAACAAAAATGCAAAAAAAATAAATATGTAACACTTTTTAACGTGTTTATTGAACATTTTGGACTTTTCAAAAACATTTACATAAAATATTTTGAACTTTTCAAAAATATGTAGATAGAACAATTTGCACTTTCAAAAACTTGTAAATGAAACCGTATTGACTTTAAGGCACGTGTAAATAAATACAATATTGTTTGAACTGTTTAAAAAACAGATGTAGATAAAACATTTGACAGTTTACAAAAAAAGTTAATAGAATTTCTTGCAATTTTATACAGAATGTGTTTAGAACATTGTGCGTTTTCCAAAATCATTTAAATACATACATTTTTTTTGTTCTGTTTGAAAACATGGAATCAGAAAACTGCGATTCCCAAGTCAAGTTGAAGAATTCTTACTTGGCGTAATTATCTGTTGGTGCTCAAGGTGAAGGTCATTCACAACATCTCCGGGTTTCTTCTTTAATGTTATGACTTCACTGGGGCTGACTGGGGACACGGATGAAGATACGGATTTAAAATCTGCCATTCGAGACTTCCCCT
Source organism: Dicyrtomina minuta (assembly GCA_949802685.1). Lineage (NCBI taxonomy): Eukaryota > Metazoa > Arthropoda > Collembola > Symphypleona > Dicyrtomidae > Dicyrtomina > Dicyrtomina minuta. The sequence continues at coordinate 1,582,666 of OX461811.1, read as the reverse complement.
AAACGGTGAACTAAAATAACCTATATCGTTTTTTAGCTTAAAGCAATATCCACTATGTCAAAAACATTCAAATATTTTATGATCCTTAAAGCGTTTAAATAGACCGTTTTACACTTTTGTTAAACATGCAAATAGAACATTTCACACTTTTAAAAAACATGTTTATTGAACATTTTAGACTTTTTAAAAACATGTAAATAGAACATTTTGCTGTTTTGAAACCATCCAAGGGGAACGTATGTTACGCTCTTTAAAAACAATAATTTACATTTGAATTTGAGCCATTTTTATTTTTTTTTATTACTTTACGCTCATTTTGATTCTAGCTCAAATTGGATTTAGGTCATTTTGGTTCTTCACATACGATACACTAATAAAATTACAAAAGTAACAAATAACAGCAGTACTAAAGATTAAGATGCTGAGAAAATGTGATAACACGGAATGCATTTACTAATTCCACTCTACTCGTGCAGTCAGTGCACACGTGTTAAGTTCATTGATAAAGCAAAGAGTAACATGTGTCTGTAGCTGTCATATTACGCAACGATATATTAATTATTTTTACCCAATACATTGCACTGTGCCTGGGTCTGGGGCAGCTTGACAGTTGGAGTTGAAGGGAGTGAAACAGAATCACTATGAAAATAAATAAAGGTGCACTATGGCCGAACTGCTGAGCTGCTCAAGGGGAAAAGAAGAATCGCGAGTTTTTTTGATAAAGAGTTGATTCGTGTCAAGTGTGAGGGATCGCCCATACGTGATATCATGTGGACGGGGGGTGGGTGGGTAGAGTCACGTTGCTCCCTATGCCCTATAGTTTATATACTCTCGCTCTCTTCCCATGCTACTCGCATTCTACAACATACAAACTCCTGTCGAAAACAAACAATCATTACCAAAAAATTACCCGTAACTCTGGAACTGGTGAATTACATATCCCCTGCAAAAATATGGCTTAGGAATCCATGGGAATTTGGTCACCTTGGGATATTGTGTTTTTTACTTAAAGAATTCTTTGGAATTCCAAGAGATTTTAGTCCCCATAAGCATAATAATGCCAATTACCTATGGAAAACTATTCTATGGGATAGTATGAATCAGAATCCCATAGATATGTGTTGCTTTTGGAAAAAGTTACCAAACTTCCATGGGAATTTATCCATGGGTCGAGACCCATGGGTCAAATGTTGCAGTAAGCCGATAAATTGTAAGGTAGCGCATGCGCAGCGTATTCTGCTTCACTCGAATTCCCAACACAGTGAAGCGGTAGGCTATGGATATATCCTGCACTGCAGTATAGGCTACGGTGCATACCACTTTACTTATACTAGTGCAGCTTTATGTCCAATAGTAGGCTCGTTCGGCGCAACTTGGAAACGCAGCCAAAGTTTAAAGTTATGTTGGCAGTGGCAGCAGACAAAAATTCAATCATCATAAAATTTCGACTGATATTGGATTCGTTAATAGTATTACCTAAATGTTGCATTAATTTAATTCAAAACAAACTGTAAATTAAGTCAGTTAATAGAATAATATGATCAGCGAAACAAACTGGTTAAAAGTGATAGTGATTTGATCGTAACGATGTGCGAGCAACACATAATTTGAAGAGGCCGGAACTTAAGCCTGAAAGCTGACTGGTTACTGGTAAGTTAATATTAATAAATATTCCTAAACCATTCAAGGAAAAGTAATGTAACATAAAGATTGTGTAGTTAGTGTATTTCTAATTTATATTCAGTAAAAGTCAATAGTTTCATTTTGCTATTTTGTTCTGATTTATGTTGAATGTAAAGTTAAACTGTTTGTAGTATTGAAAAAGTGAACTATTGGTAGTGTTTAGTTCTAACTATAATTACTTTGGTTTTCGAAACTATTGCAGAAGATTGGTGGTTCTAAACCTAGTCAAGTTCAAGCAAGGCGACAATCTGGGGTGATTTTCTTGGACTAAACTTCGTACTATCCCGTAATAATCATTGATAATTTACCATTAAATGGCAAGTCTGTAATAAATTGATGTTGATGTTTAATTACTCATATAAACGCGACTAATTGCATTATGTTAGGTAATTAATTTAGTATATGTAGTAATTAACAGTTAGGTTCAGCTCTGATTGTTGTAAATATCAGTTAGTAGTTCTAACTACATGCGTTTTGTTTAAATTATTGCAGATTTGCGCATGTAAGGATGAAAATGTAAGTATATCAAAAAAGACAAGAGGCAGCAAATGGTTCCTATTCTCCAATTACATTTTACATCAATCATATTATCTACGATAGTTTCGTGCTATCAAGTTTGTAATATGTAAATAGTAATATTAAATTCTTTACATTCGGAATAAAATAATCGTAATGTTTTGATGCACGTTTACTGAAAGTGTTGATTTTGAATTATTGATTACTGACTTCAGAAAAGAATGAAATCGGAGTTTTAGGATCCATGGGTATAGCTTTAAAAAACCCATGGATATAATTCCATAAGTGGTGTAGCTTAAAATTTCAATGGGTAGGATCCCATAAGCACCCAAGGAAGTTCCATGGGTGAAATGCATAGGTAATCTTCCCAACCACCCAAAACCTTTACCCATGGATTCTGTCTATGGAAATCTAAAGCATATTTTTGCAGGGGATGGCAAAGAGGTTCATTCTGCTTAGAAATCATCATTGAGTCAAAATCAAAGGATTGGAAAACACTGCGTAGTAATTTAAAAACCCCTAGTAGAATATGTAGTGCGATGTGCGATGCATAAAAAAAACGGAAAATGTCAAGACCTCAAAATTTTATTTTTTTTTGTTACGGAGTTAAAATACTATAATTATGTCAGGTCAACCAGCTGTTTGCAGCCAAAAAAACTAATAAAAACACACGTGACCACTACTGTATTTTTTCGCAAAAAGCTTCCAGAATTAGAGAAAAATCCGGGGGAAGAAGCCTCTTAAAATAAGGACTACTGGTCATGGTTGGACAAAAGATCAAATATTTCCCACCTTATTCGCTGCTATTTCCAAAGATTGTATATTTGCGCATCTTGTCACACTATTCGCTCAAATTAAAAATCCAGATTACAGTACGGAACAAAAGAAAGATATTCAAACGAAAATTAATGTTTGTACGAATTATGAAGAAACGGTGGATCCCACTTTTAAAAAAAAAGCTGGTTATTTAACAATGTTTCTTATGAATATTTTGTACAATTTTGTAGTCTGTTTTTTTTATTATTTATCTACAAAAGCATCAGACTTTGAAACCAGGGCGGATCCAAGATGCATGCCAGATGTTTTACTCACGTGTTTTTTAAAATGCCGAAATTGTAGTACTCATATAATTTTTACAGGTGCAAAATTTTATATGTACACATGTTTTATAAAAGTGCAATATTGTATAATTCCAATGATTTTAAAAATTGCAAAATGTCTTACTTGCATGTTTTCCAAAATGGTTGAATATTGTATTTCAATATTTTTAAAATGTACATAAAAATTTTATTTTGCGTATATTTTAGAAAATTCAAAATATTTATCTTACAAAAGTGCAAAATGCTCAATTTAGATGTTTTTTTTGAAAATTCAAGCAGAAGGAGCTTTCTTGCACATTCTACGGCATAGCATGGACACGCAACTACTGTACTCATCTCATACTAAATAGAATTAAAAATAAACACAGTAACATAAGTGAGAAAGGTGCTAGGAAAATATGATAACACGGAATGTATTTACTACACTCTGCTCATGCAGTCGGTGCACACGTGTCTAGTTCACTGTGGGAAGCAAAAGCAAATATGTGCATAAAACTGTCATATAACGTAGCGATATAGTTTTGCCAATGCCAATACATTCCACTGTGTCTGTGTCGGGGTCTACATGCAGCTAGAAATTGAAGAGGGTGAGGCAGAATTACAATACTCATCAAACAAGAGGGGTTGACTAAACTGTTGAGCTGCAGAAGGGGAAGAAAAGAAGAATCTCGAGTCACGATGAGGAGTTGATCTGTGTCAACTGTAGAAAAAATCACCCATAAGTATTGTCATGAGCTGGGTGGGTGGGTGGAGTCAAGTACTAATAACATTGTATACGCTTAAAATACAGCGGTTTAAATATTGCTCAAGCGAACTGTGGAAGGGTGAGTCAATACTTTGGGAAAAAATGTAGGCGCTATCATTTATTGGTAATTCCTACTTACATGTTAGTGCAATGCTGTAGTAGTCTGGGGCAGTAGTGTGCCTACTATCTTTTATTTTTGCAGTATTGCAATTTCATTCTAGACAAGAGTGTTTTTTTGTGGGAAATTTAAGTCTGCACTTGACGGGAAAATTGCTAAATGCATTGTAGGATTTATTTGAATTTATTTGTAATTATTGTATTATACAGAAGTTATTACATATTAAGAAAATACAAAATTCAGTAGACAGTTTAAACCTGTTTAACACTAGAAAACGCTGAACTGTCACACTAAACTTTACAAGAAAAACTACTATATTAATTTTTTTCTTTTTTAATTTCAGTTCGTAGTAACATAATAATATATAGTGAATCTAGCAAACATACAAATTGTTTCCTGCTTGTGTCTACTACTTAACTACTAAGCTGTTTCCTACATCTTTTTTCAACAGCTGAGAATTCACAGGTAATTTAATTACTGCCGTGTTAAAATTGATCTGCTTATAGTATCAACCATTTTTTTAAATTGGTAGTAATTATCTTATAGGACTAGGACTTTAATTTTTGCAATTTTAAATAAAGTTTGACATGAAATGTATTTTATCATTTTGAACCTCTTAAAAATTATAAAAATTAAAAAGAAAGATTGATTTATCATACTAATTTTTTTTTAAAACTAACATTTAAAAATTAAAGTTTGCAACATTTTTTATGAAAAAAATGAACTTATCCCGTTTTGCCAAAAAACTCTTTAATTGTTGAGATACAAAATTTACAATTCAATTGTTTTAATTTTTACATAATTATTTTAGTTACCATTTACAACTAGTTTTTTTAATATGTACTTCGTGTTTACTTTTAACAGTGAAAAATGGAAGCAGCATGTGCGACTTGTCAGGAAAGAGAAATTGATAAAAAAGCAGTGTACGAATTCATAACGTCCTTTATTCTTTCTGGCATGAAGGCATTTGATAAGTTAGACAGAAGTAATGTCGTGGTTGACACAGCTGGGGATTTAGTAGGAGTTGCTATTAATTATTTTGCTCCTGGTTCAAGTAAAGCCACATCTGCCGGAGTTAAAACGCCTTTACAATATATTTCTAAAAAGTTAGGAATTCAAGACGATGAGAAAGACAAAGAGATTTTTTTGGAAATTTTAAATTCGGACTCGAAAAAAGAAAAAGTAAATTTTTACAGACTGTTCATTGAGAGAGGTGTCGCCGTCTTTGTAGCCTATGAAACTCCCTTGACCAAAATCACCTGTGACTATGGAACTGGGCAAAATCCTACGGCAAATAAGCGTGAGGCTCTTCAAAAGTTAGAAAAACGTGCAGGTTCAATCTGCTTTGAAACCATCATTAAGTCAAAATCAAAGAAGATGGAAAAGCTGCTTGATGCTTTACAAAACCCGGGTATAAAAGTGAAATTATTGAACAACAAGAAAATTTTGAAGACCCCAAAGTTTTTCTTTTATGTTACGGAATCAAATTCTAATTCGAATGGAGCTGGTGTACAGTCAAATGAACTAACAAGGAAGCCCGTGACCGCAACTGATTTTTTTCGCAACGAGATTCCGGAATTAAAGGAGCAGTGTGGGAAAGAAGCCTCTCAAAACAAGGATTATTTATGTCTACATGGTTGGTCAAATGATGAAATAGTTCAAAATCTATTTACTGCCATCTCTAGCGACTACAGATTCCGGTATATTGTCAAACTATTCGCTCAAAAACAGAATCCAGAAGTCAACAAGGAACAGAAGAAAGAAATCCAAGCGACTATAAATATCTATATGAATAATGAGAAGGCAGTGGATCCCACTGTGAAGCATATGCTGGTAATGTAACATGTTCCTATATTATTTAATTTCTGTCTCAAATTTTGTGATCGAAATAGTCTGGTCTGGTCCGGTCTGTGTTGGTCTGGTCTGGTCTGATCCAAAACAGATTAGACTAAATTTTTCTGGTCCGAACATAATATGTAAAATATAAATTGAATTAAGCATGCCTGTTTGTGGATACCAACCATAAGAGCAGAACAAATCGTGAAAGCAGTTTCAGTTGGTAGCCGATTTAAAAACCGTCGGTTTTCCACCCTCGGTTTTTCCCTTTGAGTTTCAACATTGACGGGATCTTCCACAACTAACGCCACCGTCGTTGCAATGGTTTTTGTCGTCCATAAATGACGCCAGGTTGCAAAATTAAAGTTGCCGTCCAAAATTGACGTCAAGGGTCGTTGCAAAAATTATGTCAAGGAGTAGTCCAAAACCGACATCCAAGATTGTTGCAAACATTAAAGGGGTCGTCCATAAATAACGTCTATTGTCGTTCTAAACATTAAAGGTGTTGTACCTAAATGAGGTACATGGACCACCATTTTAGTGTTTAGCACGAACATACACGTCATTTATGAACGATTGCCTTAATTTTTAGAACAATGATTGACGTTATTTATAGACAATTCATGTATTGTCCTTATGTGACGTCACAGGTCAGGTCAGGCAATTATATTTTGGTGAATAATGACATAACATGTTAAATATACACATTTTTGAAACAGTAAAGCTGATGAGAGGAGGGGGAGAAGGGTCAAAAAGTCTTAAAATAAATATTTTTTAATGTTGTCATGTAATAATGATCCCAATCTTACTTAGGATAGAATACCTCACCTCTTAAAATTATTAAAATATCACATAAGTTGCATTTTACAAAAAATGAAGATAGTTAAATTTGCTTTTACTGATAAGAAGAAATTGTCTGTTTTTTTTATATTTCAAAATAAAGATGAGGTTGAGGTTTGAGTTTGAGTGAACTTTATTCAAGTGTCAGATTCATTCAATACAATTGTACTGATTTACAATGAAGGACACTATAGATATAATAAATATATTAAATGTAACCTAGCGAAATCCATATTCCAAAAATTTTTACAATTATGTATCACATTTATCACAATAATACTAAACCATCAAGGCGGCTGGTATACCAAATACACAATAGGCAATCTTGATTTAATTACATGTTGAGTTAGCAAAGCCCAAAAATTACATGGTTCGTCTAAACATTTCATACTATCAGGCAATGCATTCCACTCTGTAATGCTTCTATAAATAAACGAGCTTCTATACGCTTCACTACTACTATTCACAGGATAATCCAGTAGACAAGAGCTGCTAGACCTTGTTACACGCTCAGACTGCCTTAAAACATACCACTCTCTAAAATTAGCAATATTTGACCCATATCTTAAAATATTATTAACAAAGGCCATACTCAATAAGCATAGGCGTTCGGATACAGATAGTGTGTTCGTACGCTCAAGTAGTACATTCTCGACAATAGACAATCTATTACTATTCTTGCCCCGCTTCTTCAACATAGGAGCATCCGTAAACTGAACAATGAGACTATCAATTTTGTTTTGCAGTACTTGTAGTTCACCTCTACCTTGAACAGCATAGACTATAATCTAGTCGTCAACTATTGATAGTACATACGCATTCAACATGATTACAAAAATAATAATATTCAAAAAACGTTCTAAATTAGTGATCATACCAATAGCAGTTCTTACTTTATTCTTAACATAAGCTAAATGATTTTTAAAACAAAGGTTAGAGTCCACAATGATACCGAGATATTTAAAAGTATAGACACGCTCTACATCATTACCATTAAAGCACAGCCTTACATCTTCAGGAACTCTGTAGTCTCTGGATTTATGTATGACTATAAACTTTGTTTTTGATACATTAATTTTCAAACCTTGAGACACAAACCAATTATTTACACTATTAAGACATAACTGCATATGTTGAACTGCCTCATTAAACACAGGTGAGTAGTAATACAGGACCAGATCATCAGCATAAAGTACAAAATTGACACCTGTTGTAAAAGCATCCGATAGTCAGAATTGATTGTTTGCCGACGACGTTTAACTTAGCAATGCTCTAGCATTACAATATATATGCACAACCCGCACACACCGCTCTCATAAGATTTTAATAGCCAGAGCGAGTAAGATAGTGAGTGGGAGTTTTTTAAAAATACCTACTAGTTTGGCTTGTAAAAAATTCTTTCTATTTCTTTATAGAACAATTCCGCACTTTTAATGAGAACACTGGCTGGTTTTACGTTGCCTATTTTCTTATTAGCCTGATCTATAATAAATTATTCATACTTCCTAAAAGAACCCATGCTTGTCATGCTATGCTGTATTCTTATTGAGCCTGGACTATAAAAAATATTTTTATTTAAGAATATACATTTCCTAATGTAATGCATTTAATATTATCAATAGATTCACTCATAATTTCCTAGACCAAAATCAATGCTTCATCATTGTTTGCACCATTATTTCTTGAATACATTTAAAAATTGTTTTTCATTAGACAAACACCTCACGCAATAAATGTAGGTAATAACCACGCAATTAAAATGATTTTAACACCAGAAAACAAGTCTTCTAAAGCGCCGTCCAAAACGTCTTTTCCAAGGTCAGCAATTTAGCAGGAGAGCACTTCGGTCATGAGAACTAAAAGCAGAAATTATTCAATAATTAGATTACTGTGAACTTTAATCTTAGGATTTAAACGAGCTACTTTTTCTTTACACATCCCAAAAATGGCAGTGAAGAATAAACATACAATGTTAGTCAACTGCCAGTGCGAAGTCAGAAATAATTAGCAATCTTAGTAAAAAGTACATAATAATCTAACGGAGGCAGATATGCACGTATTTAACTATATATAGCCAATATAGCGGCTACTGTTGACTATTAGCTATTAATGTTAATCTTTTTAAAAACTAAAAATCTTGGTCTAACAAATTGCAAAGTGAACTAACTAATAACACATAAAATAAAAGAACTTACCAGCTTATGTTGTAAGGACTTGAGTTTGTAACCTGCAACTCCAGCTTTGGTAGTTTTTAGCATGAATTATATTACACGATCCAGGAACGAAGTAAAATTACAGTTGGCACATTGTAGAACGTAATAAAACAAACACTTATTACTGCAACTACAAGTAACTGCCTGTTATCTTGGGTGAAAACTGTTCCACCTAATTATGTTTAAATTATAAGTTATAAATTAAGTGGAAAAATCTAAAGACCAAAGTTGAACCTTCATTTTTCAATCTCACACTACTGAAGTTTTAAATTTTCCTTGATAATGTATTGTAACGTACGAGGCTCGCATTGGCTGGAACTGTGTGGGATGATCACGGGAATGGTTGTTTGGAGCGAGCTATGATAGGTAGATGAAATGGTTTTTCATCCAAAATTTCCAAACAATGTGCTTAAGGTGTTTCAAAAATAATAAAAACAAGATTTAAAAACCATTTTAATCCATTTTTCGATTTTTCGAAAAAAATTTCATCGACCCAAACTCATTACGCGCATCATTTTGTTTAGCCATTTTAAGTTTTTTTGGACACTTTTTGAAAAGAATTATTTTATGGAAAATCTCAATTATGGCTTTGCCGGTTATGCTCGTAATTTAAATTTTTTCTGGAAATTTCCTGGTCCAAAATTGTGTTGTGTAGTTTGGTCTGATGAAGTCAGATCAGACCAGACCATAAAATTACAACCCGACTGAACCATTTTTATCACTACTCAAATTGTGGTCTGATTGTAATAGTACGTGGCCACGCTTGCATCTTGTATCCAAGAGATCTCCCACAAATCACGTTTTTACAAAATCATTGTATTAAAGTGAGAGAAATGAGGAACATAGCAATATGTATTGAGATTGACATGCTAATAATTATCAAAACTATAATTTACAATTGCACATTTTAAGTTACGTTGAGAAATGCAAAGGTGATGTAAATTATATAGATTGGTAGAAATCACTAACTTTAACACTGAATAATACTATTTAAAAGTAGATCTATTAACCCTACCCATGACGTCATTTGTGAAGGATCCCTAACTAAATTTTAAAAGTTTGTCAAAAAAAATCTAATCAATATTTTATCTACTAACAGTGATTGTTTCATTACTTACAGGATGCTGAACGAGATTTGACTAGGGACCTGAATGACAATTCCAAAGAGATCAAACGACTAACGGGCAGTTTACTGGGAGAAGAACTTAAAGACGAAGCTGTTTCTTTTAATACAATAAATTTAAAAGTTTTAGAATTAAATGAAACGGAAATCAAGCAAAAGTCACTTGAAACAAAATTGAAAGAAATCGATGAAAGAATAGATGAGCTTAAAGAGAAGAATTCAACATGGGACACTTACGTCTTTCAAAAAAGGTCCAAATCTAATCACGACGACCTTCTTCAACTTTCTTACAAAACCAAAAACCAACTTGCAACCCTTAGCACAGCTTTTTCAGAGAAGTATAAAGTAAATGAGACAAATTATCTTACATTGCACCAAAACTTGGAATCCTGCGTCTTGACAACTCTCACCAACACCAGCAGCCTTGAAATCTCAAGAATCAAAGCCCAAAACCTTGCGGATGAAGCGACAAAAACTAGATGCGAGTTCTTGGAAATGAAGACCATGCTGAAAGCTCTTCAAGATTTAAACTTGTGCGCAGACATCACAACCGTGTCCTTCGAAATCCTCCTGGAAAAGGATGAGAAAACCGCTCGAAAGACTTTAGCTGACATTGATCAACTTTTTAAACTGACAGCTGAGTCTAATAATCTCCACAAAACTATTGTTGATAAAATCCAAGAACTTGAAATGAGCCTAGATCCCAAAGTTGAAACTTTTTCTGCTTTGAAAAGTTCATTGGTGCCAACTGAACTTGAGAAAAAATGGCAAGAACTTAGCAATGACGAGGAACAACTAATCAAAGCTTATGCTGACATTTCAGCAATTGCCACGGCTTTTGACATTGAATCGAATGTTTTTAGGGAGCGATTGGAAATCCTGCGCCTCAGCATTGACGAACAGCGTCAAGAGGATCTCAAGGTAAAAATTTTCAAATACTTTTGGAGCTCTAATGTGTTGCTTTTATTTACAATTTACAAAGAAATATTAAACATATTCCACGGGCTGTTGAGCATTTCACCATTTTAGTTTTACTTTCGGTTTTTTTTGGTTACCCTCAGAAACAAGAAACAAAATTGACACGAGACTTGGACAACATTTCCCAAGAAATAAATCGTCTATCAGACAGTGTGGACAACTACAAAGACGAAAGTGACTCCCTTGAAAGCACAATCTTGCAAATATCTAGATTAAATGACACAGAGAAAAATAGGAAATCACTCAAGGAGCAACTGGAAAAAATGTATCAAGGAACATTTGAGCTAAAAGACAAGAGTCCAGAGTGGGACACGTTTATCCACACTCAACGAATCCTCAAAACTGCTTCGGACTCCTTAGAAAAGCTTTTCAAAAATATCCAACAACTTTTGTTTTCTCATGATTTTGTTTTACGCTCTAGTTTTTATGACAAATTTAAAACGTATGAGAAAGACGTGGAAACACTGCGTCAGAATCTTACGTCATGCGCAGTTGCAAATTAGGAAGACATCAAGAACATTCAAACTATGAAAATACAAGTGGACTTGGTGATCATTGAAATAATAAAAATTCAAACTAAGGTAACAGAGACGAGGAAGGAACTGATTCCTCTTCAAGATATGAAATTTGCCCTAGGTTTTGATATTGCATGCGTTTCTGTCGAAAGTTCGCTTAAAAGTGCCGAAGAAATTGCTGTGAGGAATCAGAGAGACTTGGAGAAACTTTCTCCATTAGTGGATGAGTTTGTGAGTCTCCAAGGAGCAATTTCTGCTGCAATCGAAAAGCTTGAAACTAAAACCAACGATAGAACAAGAAATTTTACCCTCTCAAAAACGTTACGTGGTTTAGAGTTGCTTTCTAAAAATGTAAAGGATCAGAGACAAGAAATTTCTAAATTAAATGATGTTTGTAACGCAATTTTAAATCTCGCGCCTTTATTTCAAATCCAAATGAATGATGCTGAGCACAGGTTGGAAAATTTGCGTCATAGCATTGCTTCTCAAATTGAAAAATGTCCAAAGGTAATTATATTTTAATTGTAAATTCAATTTTAAGTGTAATATTATGGAAATTTAAATTCTAGAATAAAATTTGTTAGGTAAAGTGTTAGCTGCTTATAATGGTCAATTAACGTTGTTTAGCTTTTTTATCCCTCTCTATTTTTGAATTTTAAAGTCTAAATTGAAGGTGTAATTCCATGTGCAAATATTAACTTGAAAAAAATAACTAATAATTTTAATGCGAGCGGATTTCTATTTTCCTTTTCTTCTTTTCTGGGGACTAAATTGAAATCGCAACATTGAAAATTGCTTCTTCTGTTCCATCTTCTACTAAAAAACGTGTAAGAGTAGTCATAGTTATTATTGTAGCATTTAATTTTGTCTAGTTTTTGGAGATTCAGTGGGCGGAGGGGGAAATAAATGGATTTCCTGGTAGAGTTCAACATGCAGCCGCGGCTGTTGGCAACCAAATTTATTCCTTCGGTGGAGAAAGTGAAAATGATGATCCAACGTTCCCACTTGATGTTCTTAATGTGTTCGTGTTGAAGGGACGCATGTACATCTTTGGAGGATGCGATATTAATGGAAATTATTTGACTCAAGTATTCAGCTACAACGCAGGTCCTTATTTTTTTAACTTGAATTTTATTTTCATTTTCACAGGAACCACCGCATTTTTCGTCTACAAATTTAGTTGTTGCCATTGTAATATATGGTTTTTGCGCCCACTTATTTTTTTGGAATCGCAATGTGAATAAATAAAGCGCTAAATTTGGAAATTTAAATAATTGAAAATTGTTGATTTAAAACCTAAACTTTAGGAAAATAAAAAACTGAAAGTAAAAAATCCGGCACATTGTGCGGAATTTGTCGACTGGGGGCTAAAAGTAGATTACTTCTGAAATTGAAAGGAATTAAAATATTTATTTTGGTTTATAATTTGATTTTGGTTTTTGTGCAGAAGAGCGTGAGTGGAAGAACGTGACACCAATTGGAGAGGCTCTGCCTGGACGTAAAAATGCGGGATGCGTTGCCCTTAACGGTCAAGTGTTTATTTTTGGAGGATGGAATAGGGATAAGGGGATTTTGAATGACACGTGGATTCTGGAAATGTAAACCACATTAATTTAAATTTTGTCAGTAATTTACGTTTTTAAGAATGTGTGAAATAAATTGTCAGTAACAAAATGTAATTAAAATCTGGAGTAAACTTTTGCAATAGGTACTTAAATAAATTTTCCTTGACTTTGGTATTCTTGAAAATGTTGGGATAATCCGACATTTTTTTAAAACGTTGTTTTTGTCATTTTAATAAGCACTTTTAAAAATGTTCAAATTGAATATTTTGCAGTTTTTAAAAACATGTACCTTATTATTAAAATGTTATGTAGTTTTTGAATTTATGCAAACAAAAGATCTTAAAGCTACAATGCAAACACGCGTTTAATGCCTTAAAATATAGTTTTATAATAACATATTATCATCCTATAGCTTAAATTATTGGATTTTAGTCTTTTTTCCCTATGACCATGTTTTAAAATATTCATGCTTTTTTCAGTTACACATTGTTTTCGAATGGTGTGGATATCAAATATTCGAAAATACCTAATTAGTTGAAATTAAACTATTACTTAATTGACGCCCTTTGAATGTGAATTAGTATTAAGTTATTAGAATTTATTCATTTATCAAATTACATATCACACACATTTAAGTCAAAGGTGGAGTTCAATTAACTAAGTTCACTATTGAGTATAGACGTGAGGATCAATGCACGACAAATAAAGTTTAAAACAATTGAATTTAAAACATATCTTGTACATTTATCAACGCTTCTTTTTTCATTAAGGTATAGATATTAGGATAAGTGAGTATAACGCTACAGCTACAAGTAGTTCTGGATTTTTTACACTGCATTAAAAGGCAATGATTGTTTTTCAGGAACATTTTCTTTTACCTGTCCATTTACAATTAAATGTATAGCATAGTAAAAAAATTAAAATAGTAATTAAAATTGAATTACAAAGTAAAGCTTTATTATTTTTATTTAATTATAATTAAACAAGGGCTAAATCCCTTGTTTAATGGCAGCCTTAACAGCGAAATTAAACATTTTGAATTTGCCACAAAGTCCTAGTTGTAAATTAACAGGTTGTAAATACAAAAAAAAGAAGCCGTAAACGGGTTAGCTGTGACGATTTACGGCACAGGTATTTTTATAAAATGGTGCGGAAAGTAAAGTTTCAATATTAAATCTAAAAAATTTAATATTGAAATTTTTGAATTTCCCGCCAAAACTATAAATATTGTCCTAAATGAAGATTTTGACCGGTAACTCAGTAAACTTACACAAACATAATATAGCATTCGAACGGTAATGATTAGGCAAATCTAAATAACTTAGTGTGCACGCACGATAGTTAATAGTTTTTAAATGCTTTTTAAATAACATAATTGCAAATTAAAAAATGTTAACGGATTGTGTCGAGTGATATATCATTGGAAAGCTCTTCGAAAATAAGCAGGGACGTTTTTTTTCGTTTTTTGATTGTGACCCATGCAACAAATTTTTGGCGGCATTTAAAAATTAAAAGACCGGTATTTTGAAAACGTTTTATTATAATGGAGGCTCGTTCCGTTATTTGAATTCTACTGGTGATTAGCTTTCCAATTATATATAGCTCGATGAAATTGGTCCAGTATAGCAGAATTTTAAAAATTCCGGTAAATTATGCAGATAGGCAGGAATACATTTAATTGCAGCGTGTAATTGAATAAATATTACCAAGAAATCAAACGCAGTTGGTTTCTATTCTTAGATATTAAAAATTTGAATAACTTTTTATAACAAATAATAATAAATTATATTCTCTTTTTCTGTATTTATACCTACACGATATATTGTATGAATCAAAACTTTATGTATATAGTATATGTATAGCTATCTATATAATCTCTAATATATCTATGTATTTCGCTTGAGAAAAGTGCCAAAGCCCGCGTTGTGAATCTCGTCGAAATTCTTTATCACAAAAGCGCCTAATCCTGCGTTGTCAATCTCATCTATTTCCGCTTTTGACTTCCAAATGTTGAGCCGCTGTAAGATACAAAACAAATCCACCGTGGGCGGGAAGTAGATGCTGAGCTTACAGCAAGTTGATTTCAACACTAAAAAAAATGTTTTTGTAGTACGGTTAACAAACTTCTAATTTAACCATAAGCAGTTACCGCTAGTGAAAACGGGCTGAGTGCTAGCTCTGTTGGCACTAGTGAGCTAAGTAAAAGTTCTGCTGCTCCGAGCGAGCTTAAATTAAATATCACACAACTATAGTTTACGTACATACCTACCTACGTTCAGATTCAAGTGTGTATATTAAGGGAATGACGGTCTAGGCACCCATTTTTAACAGCATTTAATTTAAGCAATGCGCAAGTAGTTATCTGATATGTTAAGCATATTCGTTTGCATAATTCATAACCTAATGACGTAGGGGATCTTTATAATAGTAGTATGTAAATAACCTCAGTAATGAACGATCCCTGTATGAGTATTAGTAAGATACCATGTGAAATATATCAGAGTACCTTATTGTTGAACTAATGACAAGGAGGAGCTCTAAAGTGGTAATTTATAAATTACGTCATTTATGGACGATCGTCGTATGCATATTAGTAAGATCCAATGTTGAATATATTTGATTGCTCAATTCCCAAACTAATGACAAAAGAGATTTCAAAAGTGGTAATTTTTAAATAACACCATTTATGGACCATCCCCATTTGCATATTAGTAGGATCCCATGTTAAATAAATAAGATTATTTAATTCTTGAACTAATGACAAAGGGGATCTCTAAAATTGTAATGTTTATATAATATCATGTATGGACGGTCCCAGTATGCATATTATTAGGACCCCATGTAAAATATATCTAATTACCTAATTCTTAAACTAATGACAAAGAGGATTTCTAAAATAGTAATGTTTATTTAACGTTAGTTATGGACGATCCCTCTGTGAAAATTAGTAAGATCCCATGTTAAATATATAAGATTATTTAATTCTTGAACTAATGACAAAGGGGATCTCTAAAATTGTAATGTTTATATAACATCATGTATGGACGTTCCCTGTGTGCATACTTGTAAGATCCAATGTTAAATATATGCGATTACCTAATTCCTAAGCAAATTACAAAGGGGATCTCTAAAATGGCAATGCTTGAATAACGTCATTTATGGACGATCCAAGTATGCATACTAGTAAGATCATCTGTTAAATATATCCGATTACTTAATTCCCAAACTAATGACAAAAGGGATCTCTACAATGGTAATGTTTAAATAATGTCATGTACCTACCTAGACAAAAGGTAAGTTGCTCCATTTTACTGCAAACTGCGGAAAACCTACTTCTTCGATCTTGGCGACAAACTATACAGCAATGCGCGGGCGCTTTGTGAATTTTTTGAAAGGTGGGTGAGCGGTTTTAACGAGAATTTGCATGACATCATTTATGCCCAACCTGTAAGCCTTTTACATAATGTCAATGTGGTGGGGTCTCAAGGATAATTTAAGTCTCATGGTTAATGTTCATCCATTGTTTTTAAACAATGTATAATTTGGAAACGCGCGCCTTCATTTCAAATTTCACCAAATAGTGACAATAATCGTCGACTGAAAAATCTGCGCCTGAGTATTGCTTCTAAAATTGAAAAATGTCTAAAGGTAATTTTTGGTTTGACTTCACCTTTTAGTGTAGTTTAAAAATAAGGCCGCTTGAAAGTTATAGCTTCCACCGCAAATTCTGTCAAAGTGTAAAATAAATATAGTAACTAATGTAGAATTTAATTCAATCTAATTGTTTTTACAGAGTCGCTGGGGGAAGGAAATAAATGGATTTCCTCGAAGACGCGAACATGCAGCAGCGGCTGTGGGGAACGTAATTTACTCCTTCGGTGGAGATGGTGATTCTCGTGATTCCAGCTATTTAGCTGATGCTCGCATGGACATTTTCGTACTGAATGTCAACGAACGTGACAAGGAATGGAGAAAGTTGTCAGTTGAAAACAGTAAAGTGAGACCAAATCAAAGACACGGTCACTCAGCAGTGGCCCACAAAGGATTCATTTTTATATTCGATGGTGTAGTTACACAGAAACGGGTATGTTCAAACTCGATGTATCGATTTGATTTAACATCGACAACAAAAAGTGGACATGAGTGAAAACACGTGGAACTCCGCCATCGAGTCGAAGCGGTCATTGTGCCTGTAAAAATTAATTACAAATTGTGTTGAGCCTTTAAACTATCCCACGCAATAGTATGACATCGGATCCTATAGGAGAAGGGTATTTTGAGTGAAACGTAAAACATTCTATCGGGTCCTATGGCATCCTATACTAATTCTACCTATAGAAAATAATCCTATAGGATGAAATAGGACTAAACTGTTACGATTACTAAATAAAATGACCTTTGACCTGGGTCATTGAATATTTGTGGATAACGAGTACTGTGTGGCGCTAAAATTTATTTTAAACAAGGGAATTTCAAAAATAATATTTTTTTCGAGCATTTTTCAAAATTTACACCAATGTAGCTTAGAAATCTGATAAAAGTATATAAAAACAATAAATTACCTCAAAAGACTCATAAAATGTAAAAATCATTAAAAAAAGTATATAACTTTAGCCACAAAAGTAAATTGAAAATTGATGGGATTGTACAAGTACCCCTTATTTCACCATTCACTCAACAAAGTCGTTGTAGCGGAGTGAGGTAGTGCATTGTGTACTGAAGTTGAGGGCCCGGGTTCGAATCTTCGTTCGGGCGGAAATTTTTTTCGACTTTGTGATAGGCAATAGGACCCTATAGGATACCGTAGGAACAGCGTCATCGGAAATGTCCCAAATTCCTATGCCGAATTTCTACAGTATAAATCTATCGAAATCTACAGATCTGTTTTGCGTGGGATTTTTTTAAAATCTTGGCACTAATGTTTTTCTTGAATATTTTTAAGCATTTCATTTAATTCATCAAATTGTAACGCACCTTTTTGTGTTTATTTCTTTTCCCGTAGTTGTGCATAAGGGACTCATGTACATCTTTGGAGGAAGATATACGTTTTTTTATTACAACGACGTATTTACCTTTGACCCAGACCCAGGTGAAGACTATTTTTAACTTTGATTTCACTTTTATATTCATAAAGACACCGAATTTAGCTTCTACGAATTCAATCGTCTCCATTTTTCTTTAAGTGCTATGAGCTATAATTATAAGCACATTAATTTATTTGGAACAATACGATTTGAGTTGAGGTTTACTTCATGCGAATGAACAATGCTCAGTTTAATTGATATTGATTTAGAAATTGATAGGAAGGAAATATCGAGGGTGAAGTATCAAAATAGTTTGCTTCCACTTTTTGCTAAAAGCAAATTGGTTTCCTTCCATTTTTTGCTCAAATATGTGCTGCATAATTTTTCGCGTTTTACTTATTTATCAAAATAAATATCACACATTTTTGAAAGGCAGTAAGGTGAAATTAATTCAACTGAAGATAATATTAAGGGTGTAGATTCAGGAGATATTAGTAGCACACGTAATGCACAAGAAATAAAATTTAACACAATTGCATTTAAAACATATCTTGTTCATTTATTAACTGCCTCTTTTTATAATTTAAATATTAGTATAGGTACAATCATACGAGTAGTTATAGAATCTTAACATTGCATTTTAAAGCATTATGATTTTGTCATTTTGAAAAAAATGTCTATTTATTTTCGGTTCATTTAAAATTGTATGTAGCACAGTACAAACAATTAAAATATTAATTAAATTGACTAACGAATTTAAATTTATTTGGTTATATTGTTTTTTGTTAAATAATATTTCATAATTATTGTGTGACATTAATTACAGATTCAATTGAAATCAAACGTGTGGGTGTTTTTCCTTACACTTTGTAAATTTAAAATATTTTGTATATAGTAGATAATATTATATTCTCTCTTTGTCTATATACCTACAGGATATATTGTATGAATCAACACTATAATATGTATAGCCATCTATTTAATCTATATATCTATGTGTTTCGCTTGAGAAACGTGCCGAAGCCCGCGTTGTCAATCTCATCAAAGTTCCGCTTTCTAAATCCCATCCCAACGTTGTCTATCTCGTCGAAATTCTTTTTCACAAAAGCGCCAAATCCTGCGTTGTCAATCTCATCGAAATTCCGCTTTTGACTTCCAAATGTTGAGCCGCTGTAAAAGTTACAAAAAAACAAAGGGGTACTGTGAGACGTAATTTTAAAAAAATTGTATTCTACGCATGTGCACATTAAATAAAATTTCAATTTTTGAGATTTAAAAGCACCTTAAAGAGTCGAAGGCTTTCTTCTCAAACCCAAACGCACCCCCGCCCAAGGAATCCAGTCTTCTCAATGGCCGCTCTCCAGTTCCTAAACAATCATTAACATTAGATAAGACGCTATTAGATTAGGGGTCGTCCATAAATGGCGTCACTTGGAAGATTAATGAGTCTTATGAACGATATTGACAACATCCTGTGTTAAAGATATAGCCATTTACCCAGTGGTTAGTCTGACAACAGGTGGGTCTTAGAAATGAGAAGCTATGGATGACGTCAATTATGAATGATCCCTTACGCACATTTACGAATTTTACGAAGTTGTATTAAAAATTCAAAAGACAGTAAATTTAATAGGTACATTATTGTAATTACCATGTAATGAGGTTTCCAGTCACGTGCTTCGATCAACATTCAACAATGACACAATACTTATCCAGTCCAACGAAAATATAAATGATAATTCTCAAAATAAAATGCTTTACGAAGACTTTTAAAATAAAATCAAGGTTTGAATTTCCCGCTTAATTTAAAATTTCAATTTACAAAATCTACTGTTGAGGTAAAATACTCAAAATAATGTTTAAAAATCATGGTAAATTCCTAAATTAAAAAAAAACAAAAATAGTTGACTACTTACTAGCTATAATGTTGAACCTAATGAATTAAAAGTAGTACAATAATTAAATTTAATAATTAGATAATTAATAATTAAAACAGATCATAGACACATTCGTTTATGAGCATGCAACATTCAAGACCTAATATTTTATTGTTCAAAATTCGCAATATTCTCCATCAAAATATTCCATTTAAAAATACAAATACTGAATATTTAAAGAGTCAGCTGACGACGAACGAACCAACCAACTTTTTTTCTTGTCCTTGTGTATCCCCGATTTTAGTCTCTCGTGGATCTCTTGAGAATATTTCCACGGCCGAGAGAGTCCAGACTTTTAAGGTATCGTTGAAATTCATCAGGGATGCTTCGAAGGATATTACCCCGTCCGAGTGAGTCCAGCCCCCCACCCCTCTTCAGCCCACCGTTGTATCCATTAAATCTCCAACCAAAATTATCACCCCCTCCACCTCCACCCCCTAAGTAATTGGCGCCCCCCTCCCCAAGACTTCGGAGAATGTGACCTCGACCTAAGCTGTCTATGGAGCGGAGCTGGAGCTCCCTTCCCGACGAATCATCTTCAGTTTTTTTTTTCAAATTCAAAATCGTAACCGTAACACAGGGGCAATGCATCATGCAAACGGGGTTTTAATAAAAAATAGGATTGCATTCGGATTTGGTTCAGGTCACAGGTCAAGTCATCATACGGAAAATGCATATAGGAGAAATCGTTCAGAAAAACAAACATTGCGTGGATTAGGTCATGCGTATTGATATTTGTATTAGCATTCAAAATTAACGCAAATGTTGTATTTAAAATAATACAGGTTTTTAAAAATAAATTTAGTTTATAAATGCACTATATAGAATAGAAAATTAAACAGCAGTTTTTAGAAGCCTTGGCTTACCACCATTTAACAGATTCCAGTATGATTCTTGACTCCGCATTAAACCTGGAGATAACTACAAAAAAATAAATATTAATTATGAAAAATTAAAACCATCAAAAATTCCCAAAATTATTTTTGATAACATCATTTATGGACGACCCTCTAGGTGTTACAAACTATGTAAGACATTATTAAATTATATACCTTTGATAAATTTTTCACAATAACATTTTTACGATTATTTTATAAATGTTTTGTTCTAAATAATTAACTATGTAAAAAGTGTATTTTTTAAATTTTGAAATTTCAGAAGTTTAAAAAAACGTATTCGGAAATAAAGCAGTAACTACTTGTAGCTAGACAAAAATGCAACTTTGTTTTTTCGTTTAAAAACATTTCTAGCTATCAAAGTGTACGTAATAATATAATAACATTTCAAAAACGTCAAAATGGTGTATGTAATGTAAAATTTAAACTAATTATTGTAGTTTATTCACGATACAAAAGTTGGAAATTAAATGGAGATATCACTTTTTGAATGTAAGTGATTTTATCCCTAAAGTTAAACTGATGAACCTTTTTGCAAGTGGCAATATTTGGCAAATCTTAATGAACCGTACTTCCCTAGTGGTTATTTGTATAGGAAAAAGAAACTCCTTGAAGTTACGTAAATACAGAAAATCTGGTTTAATTACATACGCAGTAATGTCTTTATAGGGTATAGCGAAAAGCTATATTAACTATTCACAAAAAACGTGCCCCTACACACTCATCCACTTTAATTAGTTTCACAAACGTACCTAATCACTTTCTAACTAATTCAAACCCGCAACTGACGATGAGAAATCAAAGACGAAAATGAAAGATGATACAGTGCAGTGTCTGTCCGCAAATACAACTGACGTCTTTCTATTCAGCGCCGGACAAGGAATTGCTTTTCGGCAGCCATTAGTTTCCATAATATGAAAACCAAGTTTTGATTTTATTGATGGTTTTCTTTAGTAACGCAAAATGTTGTATTTGCAATGTTTTTCGAAAAACTTAAAATGTTCTTTTTACTTGATTTGGAAAAGTGAAAAATGTTCTATTTACACGTTTTGAGAAAAGGTGAAAAATGTTTGATTTTCATGTTTTTGAAATGAGCAAAAACATTTATTTTGCATGTTTTTGAAATGTGCCAAAAAATTTATTTTGCATGTTTTTGAAATGTGCCAAAAAATTATTTTGCATGTTTTTGAAACGTCAAAATATTGTTTTTAAACATTTTTAAAAACCGCAAAATGTTCCATTGAACATGTTTTTTGAAAATTCAAGGAGCGGGGGCTGCCTATGCGCTGGCCGCATTATCCGACCCTGTTCCCATTTCCATTCGCAATAACTGCGATGGGGAATGCGAATTTCCTATGTAGTTACTGTGAAGACTTTCTATGCAAATATTGACTGTTACATACTATTCTGCGCGTGTATTAATTTACCCCTCCACGCTTTCTAATATTAGCCTCACTCCAAATCCAAGCACTGCTCTGTGTATTTTTCCTATATGTTTTTACAAGCCAGGAGCCGCGAGCCATTTTCCATGTTTTACGTTACTTTCGTTTTTCGAAATTTTCTTGGAATTTTCTCTGCAATTAGTTCCTCAAACATAATTATTTATGTCCCTGTGACTTTCTCGCTGCGGGTATAACAGAAAATAGGGCAAATATCTTGAGTGTTTCATTTCACCCCTATAGCATTTTTTTCCTTGTGAATTTACTTTCTTTCTAGAATTACACTGGATACAATTTAAGGGTTCTAAGAATGTAAACTATACCCGTAGATAGAAATATACAAACGGTGTATTTTAGAATGCCTTTGAGTGCAGGATCAAAACACCAAGATTCATATTACGAAAATCAAAAATTGTAGAGGGTGCCCCTCCCCCTATATGTGTCCAACTTGACAGCCTTAGCACATGGGGTGGTAAAAAATGGGGGTGACAGGGTGTTT
This sequence comes from Dicyrtomina minuta, assembly GCA_949802685.1. NCBI lineage: Eukaryota > Metazoa > Arthropoda > Collembola > Symphypleona > Dicyrtomidae > Dicyrtomina > Dicyrtomina minuta. The sequence continues at coordinate 1,559,639 of OX461811.1, read as the reverse complement.
AAAATCGTAAGCCACCCTGTAGAAGAAAGGTGCTTTGGTAAACATAATTATATTTTGTTTATACTGTGCTCTCAAAAAAATGATACAGACTAAACTAAAAAATAAAGCTATGGAATTTTTGTTTATTTTTAGATGTATGTGCAGACACTGATACAGTGTTTTCCCTTTGCTATAAAATCAAAGGATAAAAAAAATCAGGTTTCAAGGGGATTCAATTTAAATGGGAACTTTATGCCTGGTAGGTAGGTACATACGAAATCCAAATCCGGAATCCGAAATCCGAAATTTGAGAGTCTCCTAAATCTAAAAAAGACGAAAGCGAAAGCTTTCCTTTCATCCTCTCTACCTGTACTTCCCTTTCGATTAGGATTAGGATTAGAAACACTTGTCAAATTATACGCTGGAGGACGAGGATCCCTTTCAAATTCGTGGGGGATCGTTCATAAATAATGTCACAAAAATTGGCAATAGATCTGCTTGGATATGTATGACATACTATGGTCAAGATTGCCATTCACGCAATTGCTAAGCTGATGACACGGAGGCAAAAAGGTCCTAGAAATGTGAATATTTCGAAGACAATATTTATGGACGACCCCTATGTTTTAATCCTAGCGCAACGTCATAGGCAATATACTCCCTGCTACAGTATTACTATACTGATTCTGCTATACGCCTCACCTTCTTACAAAAATACATTGGTATATAGCATCTTATGCTCAGAAATTGAAAGCGAATTTCGGAGCTCAAGTTGCCCCACAAAACGGAAACAGATTATCCGGAGGTATTTAAAATAAAAGTAGGTAGTTGGGGCGTACACTTTTCAAAGTCCCTTAAAAAAAAGCAAATGAGGATCTAAACTCACCTGCTGTTTAATTCCATCCTCCACAGGTGCAGCCAAGAGGAGCGTTGGAAGGCAAAAGTAAAGAATTGTTAACTGAACCATTTTCCCAAATCCAAATTTCAATTTTACGTTTTTCTCTGAAATTAAAATAAAATCACGTTTTAAAAGTTTTCTTCCGCTTTAAGTAAGCTCAACAACGCAGTTTTATACATGTATGGACACCTGGATGCTTACGCTAATGTTTTAAATTTCTAAATCTCCTAATTTTAAAGCTATAAATACCCTACTTCCAAACTGCGTAAATTTTTATGTGAATAAAAATCACAATTTAGAAAAGTGTAATTCTGTAAAATTCAAAATTCATATTGTAAAAAATAAATATTTCGCGTTTTTTATTTTAAAAACTAACAAGCGAAAAAATCAGGCAAAAACTACTTTTATTGTAACACCCACTGTTTTGAATTTTACAAAGTTTATTTATTACTATTTTGAAATTTTTATTTTTTTTAAATACCTTTAATTTAATTAAAAATTGTTCTACTGTGCGAAATTAGACGGACAAATAGAAGACAGAGTTTTGCCGCAGCCTCCTTTAGTGATTCGTATTGTGATTTTTAGCTAAGAAAAAAAATTTAGATTCATTTAGTATTTTTAAACGAATTATTGTCGTATAAAAATGAGCTGTTTTTTTTTGTAAGAATGGAAAAATATTTTATTAAATTATATACTGTAATAATACAAATGCGCACAACTTTATTTTAGGTTGCAATTTAAAAAAAAATTACTGTGTGTTTGCTTTGACAAAAAAAAATTCTAAAGTTGTAGAGTCTCTGACTTTCTTGGTATCTGTTTGATGTATGAGATCGCCTCGGGACTGACACTTTTCTGTTTCGTCTAGAACCGAAACCGAAACTAAATCCGAAGCCGAAACCGAAACCGAAACGAAATATTTCTACTACCCGTCTTCTTTCTTTACGGCCTTTGAGTCTTCTCTGTCCTACACTTCGCACCTCACTGACTCCCTCCGAACGGGTGCTCCGGCTTTTTAAGGAAACCCGCATCCAACATGTAGTACTCACACAAGAGATACACTGCTACAGCCAACAACCCAATAAACCAACCCTCGTCATCTCATCTCTCTCCAGATTGCAAAGACCACAAGACCAGAACTTAAGTGCGGATTTCCCATCCAATCAGCACTTACAATTACTAGTATATTCTTTATTAGGTACAGTTAACAACGGTGGAATTGAATGCAAACAAAGGGACAACCACCCACACGTTTATACCACATATTTAAAAAAGTACATTAACATTTTCCTATTTTCCATTACTCAACAGCTGTTTTTCAATTTTAACTTTTTTCACTTATTTTCCCATAAAAATCGAAGCCTATGTACTAGCTATGTCTATAGGTGACCTAATATGGCATTTTAGAAAAAAGTCTATGACGTCATTTGTGGAGTATCCCCTATCTATTATCCTGGATTTGTTGCTAAATAATTCTTAAAATATTAGAATTTTTCCATATTGAAAATAAATTGACACTGTACATACTTCTGTTTGCTTTTGGTAGCTTCCAACTTTATCTAAAAATGTGTGACCAAGATAGTTGATATTCGTGTTTTTAGAACTCAACTTTGACAGGGGAAAAACAGAAGCGTGGGACTCGACAGATTGTGACAGAAGATCCGCATCCAGCACTGAACTGTGTGTGGAGAAAGCAAAAAAGAAAGTTTGGTAGGGTACTACAAATATGTAGGTGAAAGCCAAATTCTAAAGCTGTGTTTGTATGTATAAAAACGCTTTTGAAAATGAAGAGTGGCGACAAGTGTTGAATTAGGCTGAGCAACATAATGTTGGTAAAAAGCAGAGGCATTGTGGCGTAAGTCAAGTCTACCACACAGTTGAATGCATTGTGTCGCTAGACTGTATAATTAGTTTGAAGGGACGCTGTCGCTCCACATATATGCTATGTTGAATGATGCATATCAAAGGGAATGATCTTGAATTTTAAGGTACAGTAACCCCTCCCGTATCCGGATTAATTGGGAACAGACCCCATCTGGATACGAGAATATCCGGATATGGGAGGTTTTTAAAATTAACTCCTAAACGTGTTTTAAAAAAATATAAAATAGATTTTATGACAAGATTTGTATTTAAATCAACGATTCCCACTTCCATTTTCTCACAAGTATTCACATTTATAAGGCAAAAAAAAGAAATGCTAATTTTTTGGTTCTGTAAAAATGATTTAAATTTTATATTTTACTTTTATTTTTGAAATTTATTAAAAACATGGTATGTATCTCAAAAATCTTGTCCGGATATAGGAGGGTCCGGATACCGAAAAACCTGTCCGGATATGGGAGATTTCAGATAATAGAGGTCCGGATACGGGAGGGGTTACTGTAGTTGCAATATTTATGCTAATTATATGAGTCCAGTGACAGTTGTTTCGGCTTCGGCTAAACACGCAGAGTCCGTTCATTTATCCTGCGTATAATTAATTAATTAGATGCGGCAGTATTGTGCGGGATGCATACGTGGCAATGACTTTCCACTTTCACAGGATTATGGCTCACACCCATGATAGGAAATCAAATGACTATGATGATTAGCAAGTATGAAGTAAACAATTTTTTTTTCAGTATTAACAACGAAAATTTATCAGATCATCTCCCCAGATCACTCAAATACTAAAATCCACACTTAGTAAAATTGAGAGGCTATGCAGTATTTAAATAAAAATTTAATAATGTACAGAACTTCCATTTAGCCTAATCCTGCAGGTTAAACGATAGTTTTTATTAGAATGACTTGCGACACAATGCTTTTTGATTTATAAATGGAATTAATACAAAAGCTTTGTAAATCTTGACAGACTAACGACAGAATGCTTTTTGATTTAATATGGACTTCAGGACAAAATTTTCTTTGAAGTGGCTTGTGACACAATGCTTTTGCCTCAAAATATCCTTTTAAAAAGCAATTTTACAATTAAAACGGACTTGCGACACAATGCTTTTGATATGAAAATTACATAATAAAACTATTTTTTTTGAAAGAATGTGCGACACAATGCGTATAATTTAAAATGTACTTAATAAAAAGAATGTTCAAACTAAACGGGCTTAAGACACAATGCACGTTATAACCAGAGTTTGAAATAACAATTTGTAAATATAACGGACTAGCGACACATTGCTTCTGATTCAGGATGTACTCGAAAAATTTAATATTTTTTTAACTAACGGACTTGCGACACAATGCTTTTTATTTTAAATACACTGTTCAAAACCTCATTAGGCATTTTAGGTTTAAATTGACTTACGACACTATGCTATTAAAACTCTAATTACCCAAACTAAGACACACGGACTTACTACACAATGCTTTTTATATTTAAACATATTTGCTCTTTTGTATTAACTAGGCTAGCTAAAAATATTTTTTTTTTCAAAATTCAAAGGGACATGCGACACAATGCTTTTTCATATGTGAACCAGTCGACTTACGCTACCTTGCATCTCAACACTTGCTATGCCTAATACACTAATACAATTTACCTAATTTTGTACATATTTAAATACTTCAATACGTCAATATTTTGTCAAATAAAAGACATGTCATACATAATTATAATTTTAGTGCGAAATTTTGTTTCCTCTCTTCCACGTGTGTCTCCTTTAAAAAGTTTCCATATCAACTTCAACTTTTATGCTCTACACTTTTATCCTTATCTCAGCTCAGTTTCTAACTTGCTAAAAATTTGAGTGGAAGATAAGACAAAAAATTCTGCCTGAACAAACTCAACCGGGGAAACAAAACCAACTCTTATTCATAATGTATTTTCCATCATTTTTTTTCTTCTGATTTTGAACTTTTTTCTACTTTCTCTCTTTAGTTTTTTCTGCCTCGCGCTCCTTTTCCCATCACCGTTACCGTCACCGTTTCAGTTGAGTGGTTGTGGGTATTTTATGGCGGTGGTGAGATAATGAGACTCATTTTAAGTGTGGGTAAATATTTTATATTTTAATCTGTTTTCCTTCAATTTAGCAGCTGGTCACGAATAATTACGACTACGAATACGACCTACGCAGCCAGTGGCAATTTTCGCTTGTTACCGTAAAACAAAGCTCACTTTTTTTTCAAATTTTCACCTTATCATCTCTACACCTAAAAGGAATGGCTGATTTTTTTTATTTTTAGTTGCAAAATAAATTATCTACACAGTCCAACCTGAGGCGGAAGAACTACTGAACGTCAGCGTAATTACAAAAAGTTGTATGTACGAGACAGTTCCGTAGACGGCGACAGTAGCATTGTGGCATACGGGTGTATTAAGTGGAGAATGATGAGGTGATAAATAGAGATTTAATTGGATGAGATAAATTTAATGTGGAGCTCTTACGCCGTGTTTTCCCTGATGGTCTCCTCGTCCCAATATCTTGACACAGCCATTGCGCCATATCCTTGAGAATAATTAATGAAATTAATAGCTTTCTATAGGCACTGAATGAGCCACATCTCTTCCTCCTTTTTTTGTATTTGTAAAAAAACGCGGTTATACATACGCGCAACGTGGGAGACCAGATGGACGGATGAATGGACAGGGCCGGACGAAGGAGTTGCTTTTAGGGAGCAATTTGTTTCCATATACAAATACTACCACTTGAATTTTTTTGATTATTTTCTTTAGTAAATCAAAATGTTGTATTTGCATGTTTTGGAAAATTTAAAAATCTTGTTTCATTTAACATGATTTAGAAAATTGTAAAATGTTCTATTTACAAGTTTCGAGAAAAGTGGACAATGTTTTATTTCTATGTTTTTGAAATGTACAAAAACAAATATTTTGCATGTTTTTGAAATGTACAAAATTTTATATGGCATTTTTTGGAATGTACAAAAAAAAATTATTTGCATGTTTTTGAAATGTACAAAATAAATATTTTGCATGTTTTTGAAATGTACAAAATAAATATTTTGCATGTTTTTGAAATGTACAAAAAAAAATAATTTGCATGTTTTTGAAATGTACAAAATAAATATTTTGCATGTTTTTGAAATGTACAAAATAAATATTTTGCATGTTTTTGAAATGTACAAAATAAATATTTTGCATGTTTTTGAAATGTACAAAATATATATTTTGCATGTTTTTGAAATGTACAAAATTTTATATGGCATTTTTTGGAATGTACAAAAAAAAATAATTTGCATGTTTTTGAAATGTACAAAATAAATATTTTGCATGTTTTTGAAATGTACAAAATAAATATTTTGCATGTTTTTGAAATGTACAAAATAAATATTTTGCATGTTTTTGAAATGTACAAAAAAAAATAATTTGCATGTTTTTGAAATGTACAAAATAAATATTTTGCATGTTTTTGAAATGTACAAAATAAATATTTTGCATGTTTTTGAAATGTACAAAATTTTATATGGCATTTTTTGGAATGTACAAAAAAAAATAATTTGCATGTTTTTGAAATGTACAAAATAAATATTTTGCATGTTTTTGAAATGTACAAAATAAATATTTTGCATGTTTTTGAAATGTACAAAAAAAAATAATTTGCATGTTTTTGAAATGTACAAAATAAATATTTTGCATGTTTTTGAAATGTACAAAATAAATATTTTGCATGTTTTTGAAATGTACAAAATTTTATATGGCATTTTTTGGAATGTACAAAAAAAAATAATTCGCATGTTTTTGAAATGTACAAAATAAATATTTTGCATGTTTTTGAAATGTACAAAATAATTTATTTGCATGTTTTTGAAAAGTTATATTACAATTTCTTCTTACGTATTTTTGAAAACTGTAAAATAGTTCATTCACATATATTTACAAAATTAAAGCAGCGGGGGCAACCTATGCTCTGGCCACTTTATCCTGCCCTGTGAATGGACCTTTTGTCTCTATTACTTTTCCCTATTTTTATTACAAGGAGCGGATCACCTAACTCCATCGATTGTGGACTGTGGACCGTGGACCTCCGTGGACAGAGTCAATTAGCATTAAATAAACATTACCTGGAGTCTTTATTGTGTCCTGGACTATGAATGACGACGACTGGGGAAATGGGGACGACGAGTGGGATGTGGTGATGGTGATAGTGTTAGTGGCCTGGTACTGGAACTGGAACTGGAACTGGACCTCTGAATGGAAATGGATCTACACGTGGTAATTGCAAGCACGGATTTAATTTCAATTCAATTTGATTTTAATTTCAAATTTTCGTTTTATTACACGCCGCTGGAAATTTCCAAATTCCAGTTCTAATTCGAATTATACTGATATTGCTATATTACTGAACAGAAACATTTGAAAAGGAAACCGCCAATTGGTTCAAATACCTAAATGCAAAAAGGTGTATCTGCCGGATTTTTTTTTCTCACACCTGTTTTTTTTACCTTGAGCGGGTCTGTCTATTCACTATTTCGCTGTTTTTGTTTCTAATTCCTTAAGGACAGACATTAAATATGCCCGCCTACCTAAGGCACATGCATCCACCTTCATGTGTACATACGTGTGTGGCAATCTATAGACAGAGAGAATAAACGAGAACGATTAATGAGATTTGGGAATTTCCGACGCTGCTCCTCGCTCATCCTCTTTTCTTCAATCTTTTTACTTTTCTATTGAATATTTCAAATCTCTCCTACTTCTCGTTTAGTTATTTATTTCATCATTTAGATTATTCGAATGTAATCTCATCCGCTAAGTCGTCCGCTTCACATCTTCATCCAATTCTTCGGTTTTCATTAATTTTGTCCTGCATCTCGGATTTCTTTAATTTCATTCCGAATATCAACCATATAGGATTGTCCACAAATGACGTCATTGAAAAATATTTATTTCTGGTATCCTATGAGCACTTTAGTATCAGCTTAATCGTTGCTTCATCGAATGGCAATGTTATCATTGGCCAATTCCAAGTCAACCCAGTGACCCTACCGATGACGTCATTTGTGGACGGTCCCTCATGGGCTATGTCACACTGACATGCTTTTTAGATGTTTGGGGGTTTATAGTGGGCGTCGGCCAGAGACTGGAGATGAAGGGCCAAGATAAGATGCTGACTACTGTACTGTATATAGCGTGCTAATTACTTGACTACTCCCCCCATGTTAATCTTTATTTAAATAATTTTTATCAATCTTCGTGACAGAAAAAACTTAAAAATGGAAGCCATAGGAAAATACACATGTTTAATCCTGTAAGAAAAAAGAGTAAAACATGCCTGTCGGTCTGCTACGATTCTACAACAAAATTGCTGCAATTCCGATAGCGTTGCTGAATTTGACTGTTAAGGTAGTAGACACAAGGAATTCCACGTAAGTGCGATTGCCAAGGTTAATATCACAATGGTAAAATCTCATATCGTATTTCCAATCAATTTCCCACAATAACTGCGACATCACTTCATCAATAATGACTTTGATTTCGTGTTTTACCTCTATTTTAGAATTTCAGGAGCAGTTTTGTACCACGGCTCAAAGAAAGGATCACTTCAATGACGTAAATTAGGATGTGTGTCGATATTTGCGCTATTTAAAACTAGCAGAGCCGGATAATGCGGCCAGCAAAGGCAACCGCTGCTGCTTAAATGTATTATAAAAACATGTAAATGGAACATTTTGGAGTTTTCAAAAATATGACATTTTGACTTTTCAACATAATTCAAATAAAAGTTTCTGCAGCTTTTAAAACCATGCAAATATAAGCTTTTGCATCTTTCAAAACCATATGCAATTAAAAGTTTCTGCACCTTTTAAAATCATGCAAATATCAGCTTTTGCATCTTTCAAAACCATATGCAATTAAAAGTTTCTGCACCTTTTAAAATCATGCAAATAAAAGGTTTTGCATCTTTCAAAACCATATGCAATTAAAAGTTTTTGCACCTTTTAAAATAATGCAAATAAAAGGTTTTGCATCTTTCAAAACCATATGCAATTAAAGGTTTCTGCACCTTTTAAAATCATGCAAATATAAGTTATTGCACCTTTCAAAACCATGCAAATAAGAGTTTCTGCAACTATTAAAACCATGCAAATAACAGTTTTTAAAACTTTAAAAAGCATACAAATACCATTTTTTGTACTGTTTAAAACCATTCAAATAAAAGATAATGCATCTTTCAAAAACACGGAAATAAAATGATTTCTAATTTTCTTAAAACATGTAAAAAGAACATTTTGCACTTTTTTAAAACATATAAATAGAACATTTTGCTTTACTAAAGTAAACCTTTAATAAAATCAAAATGATAGAGTCTTACATGATAGCAAGTTGCTGCCTAAAAGTAATTCCTTCGTCCGGCCCTGAAAACTAGTCACCATAACCATATCACTAGGCCTTTCAAATATCTACCTACTGTAAAATTTAGAATTTTAGAGGCTGTGGTCAGCACGTGTTTACATATTAGCAGAATTAACTGAAACCAAATTGAAAAGGTCCAAGTTACATACTGAATTTGTCTATTTAGTATGTAGTAGAAAACATGTATATACCTGTAATTTTGTAGTAGCAAGGAATAAAAGTCATTTATTGAAAGGAAAAAATTTGTTGTGAGTGGGAGTGGATCACTGCCTTTGGCCCGATTAAGCAGGGGCATGAATTCTAATAGAAACAAGGGCGGATCCAAGGAGGGGGGGGGGGCTAAGGTGCTTTAGCCCCCTCCATAAGGAACTTTTTTAACATGGTGGGGATAGGAGCGGCCATTTTCCAAGATGGCCGCTTAACATTGTTAGTCCCCCCCCATGACCCAATCCTGGATCCGCGCCTGAATAGAAATGTGGGTAAACAAATAAGACATTTACGGTAGCCACATACTTCCACAGTTGAGTCACACAATGGCGAAACGCATTCAAGAATTTTGGAGGTATCTAGTGTATTCTTTTGATTGGATACATAATTGAATTTTGAGACTCGTCGTTTTACAGTTGAAAAGAGTGTCCCCTTAATAAGCGTGTTATTGTGGTCGCTCTATTTGGTGGACCGTGACTTGCTTTAAAATACCGAATATTCAAAGGACACGTTTGTCCCCCAAAAAAAGTCGTGTGTCTGCGTCACTGTCACTGTAAAAAAAACATTTTTTTTGGGGATTGACGAAAAATTTAAAATCTCTCCGCACACAGATTCATTTGACTTTTGCGAGGGCGGCTCTCTATTACTTTGTCCATAATATTGGATGCCTTTTGTGCTGTGACTGTGGGCCTCACTTGCCATGGAAACCACACCGAGTTCCGGTGGCAGTGGCAGTGGCAGTGCCGGTAACGGTAACGGTAACAACAAAGATATAAAAAATTCCAATTTTTTTCCCATTTGACTTTCTAAGAAGTAAATTGAATTATTGCAGGGGAAAAAAATCTCAAATTGAGTTGCTTGTCCAGGTAATTGCAATGTTATTTCTATTCTTTGTATGCGCAGTCCAAAACTTGATGAGGGCAGCGCAGCAGTGATTTTATTTTTTGGATGGAAACGCCACCTGAATACCCACATAATTTTTGAAGCGTAAAATAACAAAGTAGAAAATTATGCTGTAGGCTATTTTGAAACGGCAGCATGAACCAGGTGCATAATTTGAATCAAGCGCGTATCTAAACTAGTGGGGGGGGGGGGGTACACATGGTCAATTTAGCCTCCTACAACTTTAAATTAGAGCGATTAAAAATTCTTTTAATAGCCAACAATATAGGTTAGCCCCCCCCCCCCACCACTACCCTTCGTCCTTCTCTACGAACATTCTTAGATCCGCCACTGGATCATTTTACACATCCAGCATCACCATCACCGACCGACCCCCGCAACTCATCTTCAAATTGAACTTTTATCTTTTTTTTTGCTAGGGAAAAAATAAATTAGGAATTTCCCATGTAAATGATAATTATATCGTCGGTGAAGAACCAAAATGACCCATATCCATGATTAGCTAAAAACAATATCTACTATCTACAAAAATATTCCAATATGTAATTATTAAGAGCATTTAAATACAATATTGAGCACTTCCCAAAAATATGTAACTACAAAATTTCACTTTTTAAAAACATGGAATTAGAACATTTTGAGATTTTCAAAAATAAGTAAATACAACATTTTGCACCTTTTCGAAAATATGTTAATACAAAATTTTGCACCTTTTCAAAATCCCTTAATTAGAAATTTTTAAATCTTTTTAAAAAACATGGAATTAGAACATTTTGCAATTTTCAAAAATAAATAAATACAACATTTTGCACCTTTTCAAAATCCTTTAATTAGAAATTTTTAAATCTTTTTAAAAAACATGGAATTAGAACATTTTGCAATTTTCAAAAATAAATAAATACAACATTTTGCACCTTTTCAAAATCCTTTAATTAGAAATTTTTAAATCTTTTTAAAAAACATGGAATTAGAACATTTTGCAATTTTCAAAAATAAATAAATACAACATTTTGCACCTTTTCAAAATCCTTTAATTAGAAATTTTTAAATCTTTTTAAAAAACATGGAATTAGAACATTTTGCAATTTTCAAAAATAAATAAATACAACATTTTGCACCTTTTCAAAATCCTTTAATTAGAAATTTTTAAATCTTTTTAAAAAACATATGGAATTAGAACATTTTGCATTGTCGAAAAACATGAAAATAGAACATTTTTCACCTTTTCGAAAACACGAAAATAGAACATTTTACGTTTATCAAAAGCTCCTAATTACCATTTTACTCATGTTTCTCATTTTGTTTTTATGACATAGCTCGTTTTGAATGTATCTTAAATTGGATATGGGTCATTTTGGTTCTTCACTGACGATATGCACCAACTAGAAAAAAAAAGTTGAATAATTTTGTGTGCTTTCTAAAACAGGAAAAAACGGAATTTAGTTCCACTACATCAAAAAATAAAAACACGTCATATACTGATGAGCTTCCAGAAATGATTTTCGAAATCATTTGTTTAAACTAAATATTAGAACGGTACAATGGCTTCAAGGTTGTTCCTTCAGGGTCGTTCATCGATGACGTCTAAGAAAAATGAATTTTTTCTGTATAAGCTTTTGATTCTCGATCCTCATGTTCAGCAATTTGAAGGTTTACATAGGTAATTTTCCTAACCCACTGCTTTTAAACGTTATTGATGAACGACCCCTTTTTGCCAAAATTATTATTTCTACAAGTATGTAGTTTGTATAGCGAAGGTATTGGGTTTTTATATTAGCAAAAAAAACATTTGAAATGACAAAAAAAAATACTACTTGAGTTAATTGCATATAACTGTAATTTTAATTGTTATTATTGCAAGTATGCATGACCAGAACCAGAACCAGAACCAGACCAGAACATGGAAACAGGAAGCGAATTTAAAATAGTGTATGTAAAATGCATATAAAATAATGGTACATGAATAGTGAAATGTTTGCGTTTTTAAAATTTGTTTTGTTTTCTATTTTACGAATTTTGGGAATTTTCCCAGAGGCTCCCGTGGGACATGGAGTTTTAGTTATGGAACTGTACGAGAATCGAAAAAAAAAAGAAGCGCTCGTTCACTTCCCTTTTTACAAGATTACAAAGCACGTAGCTACAGCCTCTTTAATCTTTAATGCTTCCCAAATCCAAATCAGTCTGAGTTTCTTTGCTTTTATTCGTCTGTATAACCCAAACCGTAGCGAGAACGGGACCGGGACCGGGACCGAAACCGGCACTGGGACCGGCACTAGGAAGATGGAATGAAAACGCGGAGTTGTGCACAGGATACAGATTAAATACAGTGTTTTACAATATAGTTATGTACACAGCAGTACACATAAGCATCGCCAGTGAAGAATCAAAACGACGCATATCTATGTTTAGCTAATACCAAAATACACTATCTATTTGTCTGTATGAAAACAATACAATGCGTTTACTACTAAAAGTATTTTAAGTAAGCATTTTGCGCTTTTCCAAACATTGAAGTCAAAATTTGTGTACACTGTCAAAAAATGAACAAATATAAGGCATTGCCTCATTTAAAAAAAGGTCATAGAACATTTTGCAATTTAAAAAAGCTAGTTAATGACATATTATCCAATTTTCAAAACTAGAGAAATTGAACATTTTGCACTTTTCAAAAAAATTCAAATGGAATATCTCGCAATTTTCAAAACCCTTTAAATAAAATATTTTGCACTGTTTAAGAACACGTTAATGATAATTAAATTGAACTTTTCAAAAAACATGTAAATGGAATATTATGCACTTTTCAAAAAACATGTAAATGGAATATTATGCACTTTTCAAAAAACATGTAAATGGAATATTATGCACTTTTCAAAAAACATGTGAATCGAATATTTTGCACTCTTCAAAAACGCATGGATGTAATATTTTGCAATTTTTAAAACTACGTAAATAGCCAGTTTTGAACTTTTCAAAATCATGTACCTAATCAAAATATTTTGAAACCTTTAAAACCAAAACAAAACACAGCGTTTTTGCATCCCTAAAAATACTTGCAACTAACATTATAATAACGTAAGTATGAACCTTATTTAAGGTTCCTTTTGAACAAGGTAACTGCTATTAATTCCAGCATAAATTTTAAATTCGGACGGTTTCGCGTCTTCACTCGCCATATCTCTTCTATGCACTTTGTTGAAATCAGTGAGTATTGGCGCTATGTTCCACCTCCACGAGGCTCCATACGTGTGTAGGAAGAAGTCGAAGCCGAAACAGAAAAATCACTGAAATACAGAAATCAGAAAATCCAACAACAGAACCGACTCAAAAGCCAAAGCCGAATCGGAATCTGAATCCGAATCCAAAACCGGCACCGGCACCGGCACCGGCACCGGTACCGGTACCGGTACTGGAACCAGAACCACTCGCACTCACTTCCCCCCGTGACACGCTCCAGAAGACAGAGAAAACTTCACTTAAATAATCAAATGTTTCTTATTGAGCTGCAGCTTCTCTCTCCACTTTCCCAAATTCTCGAACCTTTCAACTTCACATTCCTACCCTTTTCATTCCTTCTTTAGGAAATGAACTTGACCTTAGCAAACACGTAGGGACTGTCCATAAATGACGTCACGGGTGGGGTCAATGGGTCTACTTGGATATCGATGACATTTTACGTTCGAGATTGCCATCTATGCAATGGGTGAGCTCTTGCCAGGGGGGAGGGGGATTCATAAAAGATGATATTTTTTACATCATTTATGAATTACCCCTTATGGATTACCACGTTCGTATTTTGGTAATGCACTCTAAAAGCCAAGCTAAAGCACACTTTTAACTTTACAGTTTTACAGTGTGATAATGTTCTGTCTAAAAACCTGTGATTTGCCTTTCCACGCCATTTAGTTTAATTCGCACTAACATAACAGTCGGAGTGTGCTTTCAATTGCCTTTCTGTATTTCAGTTTTTCTATTAAAAAGGAAATACACATTTTCGATACACGTTGTGTTGGAGACCCATCACTTTGAATCATTCATTTAACTAATGCAAAATTTCTTTATAAAAAATTAAATGGCAATGTTGGTAGTTTGGTAGCGGTGGTAAAGTTGTACGTAAAATTGTAAAGTGTGCAATTCCATTTGGCTAAAATATAGTAAGGGATCATCCACAATTAGCTTCATCACTAACTGTGCAGTTTGCATAATGTTTAAAAATTGCTTAAATATTTAATGACGTGTATTTTTAAAGTGTAAAATTTTCTATTTACGCGTTTTTGCAAAATGCAAAACATTCCATTTACAAGTTTTTGAAAAACGAAAAATTTTGCATTTTTAAATGATTTTGCAGAGTGCAAAATGTTGTTCAATTCAAAATCGTAATAGGTAAGGGCTCGTTCATAAATGATACAATGTGTTGGGTGGGTGGTTTTAGTCGGGTATTGATGACATGCCATGTTACAAGTAGCCGTTTACGTAATGTTAAAGTGGTGACGATGACTTGAGGATGGGTGCGTTTTTAAAAAGGACAATTTAAGTAACATTATTTATGGGCGATCCTCCATTGTTTAAAATCATTTACTAAAGTACATTGCAGTGGAGCCACTGATGACATTCTATGCTGAAGTGTTAAAGAAAGCCATTTATATAATAGTTAAGCTGACGGCATGAGAACGAAGATCATATTATTATGTTTTTAAAATTAATAATTTTATGATGACGTCATTTGTGGACGATCCCCTTAAAAAAATATTAACCCGTTATTTTAAAATTTGTGTGCTTAGTCATGACAGTCTATCAAGTAATGATGTTATGTATGTATACTATTATGGATGTACATGCATTACAATTGAGTGATTACTACTGTGGATTCTTTCAAGTTAATTGAAAATTGGAACTTTGCAGATTATAAGGAACACGCATAGAACTAAATGTACGATAAGTTGGCGCCTGTAAGATAGAATGATTACGTATCTTTATTGTGTACAAAGTAATCAAGATTTCAAATGTTAAAGTAACGTCATAAAATAAGACATTTCCGCGACACGATACAACTTTTTGAATCTATCAACTTCTCCTTATCTTTAATGCGATGGGTGATCAGTTGATGATGCTTCCAAATTGATTGAACTACCGTGAAAGACATCCATCACATTAGAAGGATAAGACAACATCGGGGGATCGTCCATAAATAATGTTATTGGTAGGTTCAGTGTGTGTAGGTGGGTATAACGATAACGACGTGGTGGGCATTTATGACGTCATAAATAAACTCCCTAAACAAAAATGTGGAAACAAAAATTGAAAAGAATTTTTTTAATTTTTGATAATGAGCTTTAGCAAGTGCGTAGAATCGTAATTAGGGTAAATGTATCAGCCTATATGCATTGTGAATTACGTTCACGAGCTTTGCAGTATTTTTTCAATTAGAATTAAGCCTTTTCGGATGTTCATTCTGCCACACAACCGGAAACAGAGACAGCACCGGTACCGTACCGGACCGGTACGTGTACCTGTACCGGTAGTAGAGGTTTTGCGGAGACGTTAATCCAGAAAAAAAGGAAATGAGACCGGGTAGTGCGGTATTTTCTTTTCGTCATTATTAATTTGACGTGTCCTAGTTACTGATTGCTAAACCTTATTTTTTTTTCTTTATTTTTCTAGTTTTTCGCCCACTCAATTCCTTGTGCCTTGTGGAGTAGGTAGTTATCATTTATGCAAAATGACATAAATATGTCGAATATTTACCATCTTTTAAACACATGTAAAAACCAAACGTAAAGCACTTTTTAAAAACATGAATACAAAATTAGAGAATTTTGCAATTTTTAAAAATATGCAAATGGAGAATTTTAAGCTTGTTAAAAATTAAATTTATGACATTTTTAATTTTTCAGCTTGGGAATTCCACACATTGTACTTTACAGAAAAACATGTAAATATAACATTCGAAATTATATGTATCGATTTTTTTACAAACATTACCCTAGAGTCCCACTTTTATCGTAGGAATATTACTAAAGTAGTACATTAGGTACATTTTGTTTTTTATTTGAACGATTTATACCGTTTCATCAAGCAGTTAGCAGTTAAATAATTATCGTTTACAAATTATGAGCAATATTCCCAGGAATGTTTCCTGGCAATGTTTCCGAAGAGTTATAACCTTGGAAAAATACACAATAAACGTATTTAAAGCTAATGATAAGTTTATTAGATAAGATAATAAGATTTATTAAGTCGTAGCCAACAAGCAGTTTGGTGCTTTGCAAACACAACACATTCTGCACCTTTTCAAAAACATGGAATTAGAACATTTTGCAACTTTTTAAAAACATGGAATTAGAACATTTTGCACCTTTTCAAAAACATAGAATCAGAACATTTTGCACCTTTTCAAAAACTTGGAAATAGGCATAGGACATTATAAAGTTTTTGAAAACTCCTAATTAACACTTTGACCACGTTTCTCGTTACATATATCGTCAGCGAAGAGGCAAATCCGACTATCTCCTGTTTGTGCTAACGCGAAACTGACAATTACCATTTTTTGCTAAAAGCGAAAACGACTATCTCCATTCTTCTCGAAATACCATTATTAAAAGAAGGCACAAAAACTATATATACCAATTATTGCTTTCTCAGAAAATGCCTCCATTTATATAAGCTTAGCTATCGCAATGAGTTTTATTATTAGAAAACATTTGTCATAAGCCATTAGTTAATGATTTTATTGAATCAATGGTCCAACTGTGCTGTTTCCTGACATACAGAAAGCAGAAGTCACTATAAAACCGCCAGCAGGAACATTAAACACTTGTTAAGTGGAAAACGAGAATCTGAAAATTTAAACGTTAACGCTGAGTTCTGTCAGTAAAAGATTGACACATTGATTTAGATTACCAATAGTTAATGATAAAATCAATGGCTAAAAATTTAAAGATTGTAATATTTATAATGGGTTGTCTATATATCATGTCACAATTAGCGTGTGTGGGTCTTGTCTGGTATTTATGACACGCCTTGTTACAGTTGAGGGGTTATAATGAGAGTAGGTGGGTTCTTAAAGAGCAATAATTTTTGTGACGTCATTTATGGACGATCCTTTAACAAAAAAGTATGCTTTATAACATGCTGCATTGACACATTTAGATTTTTTGCCTCCCTTTTAAAGTATTTTGAGAAAAATGGAGATAGTCATTTTCGCTTTTAGCAAAAAATGGTAATATTTAGTTTCGCTTTTAGCACTAAAAGGAAAGGAGATAGTCAGATTTGCCTCTTCGCTGACGATATATTCTTTTGGCTGTAGCTTAAATTAGAAATAGGTCATTTTAGTTTTTCACAAATAATGATATAATTACTGTAAATGTTGTATGGGCTGCGGCCAAATCGACTCAATGAATAAATTATTATTATTATTATATAATTACTGTAAAACATATTTTTAAAAATTAATAAATGAATAGACACTATAGATACACTTGTACAATTTCAAAAAAATTCACTTATTTCACAATACAAAATATTAGGAGTTGGTCCATTCAACTGACAATTATGGTAATACTTTTATTGTAAAATCACAACTAAATACTATATGGAACTTCTTCTAATCGTTTTTGGAATTGGCTACGACAATATGAAAGAATTAATACCCGCCCTAATAGATTTACAAATAATTTCAGAATTATTAAATGCAATACCGAAAGGTATAGGAAATCAACAATTCCTGCAATAATTAGAAATGGGGCATGTTAAGTTAGTCCATACATCACTGGAATTATAAAGTACAATATTAGGAATTATAATTGATCTCTCTAGTTAAGAAAATACTGTTAGCATCGGATAGGATGTAAATCTATTTGTATACTCTGTTCTCCACTGCGCGTTTTTATTTGCTGCCTGGGCTGGGCTTCTTAATCTTTCATTATAAAAATTTGTCTCCATGTTACAGTAATTGTTTTAAGTAAAAGTAAGCAAAATACTCTATCATTACATTTACTATTTTTGGAAATGATTTAGCATTATTTGTGTCATGTTCCGCGTATGTACTTAATGTAATCAATATGGTTAATGAAGAAAGAAAAAAAACCTTGCATAATAATATTAATAATAATAATAATAATAATAATAATAGTTCTATGTAGTTTCAAAAATATTTCAAAACATCAGTTCAAACATTTGATCTGCAGCGTACAACCTACAGACTTGACAGTCTGACAAAATCCTTTGAATAGATATGGTAATGAGCTAAAGCTAATATCGTCAGTGAAGAACCAAAATGACCCATATCCAATTTAAGCCAAAGTTAAAATGAGCTATGTCATAAAAACCAGCGGCGGATCCAGGATTTTTTTCTGGGGGGGGGGGGGCTAATGACCTCCTAGGGGGGGGGGACAAACAATGATAAGCCGCCACATTGAAAATCGCCGCTCGTATCCCTGCAATGTTAAAAAATCTCCTTCTGGAGGGGGCTTAAGCCCCCTAGCCCCCCCTTCCGCCTCTGAATCTGCCGCTGATAAAAACAATATGATAAAAATGCGTAACATGTTAATTACGAATTTTTCAAAAGTGCTAAATGTACTATTTACATATGTTTTTGAACAGTGTAAAATGTTCTATTTACATGTTTTTGAAAAAGTGCAAAATATTTTATTTACATGTTTTCCAAAAGGTGCAAAATATTCTATTTACATGCTTTCAAGACACGTTTCAATATTTTTATAGACAGTTAATATTGTTTTTAGCTACAAATGGATATAGGTCATTTTGGTTCTTCACACACGATGTGTAGCATGTAGCAAAGTCTGGTTGACATTTAAATATCCATTGAGTTTTAATTAACTGGAAGTAATTTTTTGATTCCTTCGTCCTGTGTTTATTTCACGGCCTGAATGCGAGTATTGTCCTTTGTATGCGACACAATACAAGAATGTCAAAAAATCCTCACACAACACCTTTATTAGTTTGCGTTCAAGCCTCGTAAAGGATACACATATCAAGAGTTAAACTTGTAAGCAACAAGAAGCATGTTAAGCGATTTATTTAGATGGTGGAATGGATGTTGGAATGGATACGCCTGGACTTTGATTTTAGTAGCCTTTTCACATGCACTACCATCAGGTTTCTTTCTTGGCATCTTAAAAAAGTCTTAATTTTACAAGAAACAGACACAAAAATTTTAAGCAAAATGTTACTAACACTGATTTCAGGATCCAAATTACGAACAACGCTGATGGATGCTGACATGCGACTGATGCTGAACGACGTTGGTTATCCGCCAGGTGCGAATTCTAAAGTGAAGTCAGGATTGAAATTTAAATGGTTCCGATGGCCCAACAAGGAAGTCATCTACACTATTGATGAGAATTTTAGTAAGTTAAAACACAAATATTCACATCTTGACAAGAATTTAAAAATTAGGTTTGATTTTTCTTGATTAGCTGAAGACGAGAAGAAAGTGATCTTAGACGCGATGGAGTACATCTCATCAAAGACATGTATTCGCTTTAAAGAGAGAACCACGGAGTTTGCAAAGGTCTTTATACAGCGTGGCGGTGGTCCTTCACCCTGCTTCTCACTAATTGGGAGGGTTGGCATACCGCAAAAAATTTGGTTGCAACCGCCGTCAAATGATCCGTCCGTGGGTCATTGCATCCATGTGTCAGTAGTCACTCACGAACTCATCCACACCATCGGTTTTGACCACGAGCACAATCGGCCGGATCGAAACAATTACGTTGAAATCAAATGGGGGAATATTCCCATACGTGAGTACACATATTAAATTAGTAATTCCTATAGTAGCTTTTTATTATGTTGGTAACGACATTTTTAAAAAATTAATTTAAAATTGCCGCTAAATTTTAAGTTTCAAATTTCAACTAATAAATCCCTTAAAAATGTCTCATAATTGTTTTTAATAATATTTATTTTACAGCAGGCTGGGTAGCATTTATCAAATTACCTTGGTTCCTCGTGGACGACTTTAATGTACCGTATGAATACTCGAGCATCATGCACTATCCCGCCAACGGGTTTTCTAAGGACCCGTCGTTACCCTCCATGGTTGCTAAACAGGAAGGAGTGACCATGGGCGGACAGGTTATAACGGATGGAGATGCTCTCAAAATTAATCGCATGTACGGCTGTGCGCCTTAATGAATTATTGACCTATACTCTAGTTAAGGAGTTGTCTATAAATGATGTCATTAAATATTTTTATTTTGCACATATCCTGTCGTAATCTTTTAAAAGTCTAAAGTTTATATTTATTGTACATAGAAAAGACAGAAAATGACATATTATGTATCTGGATAAAGTGAAGTATAGAAAGGAGAGTCTAAATGATCCATAAATGACGTCTCATGTATAAATAATTCATCAATGACGTCATAGGTAAAAATCATTCTATAAATGACTTCATGGGAAGAAATGATCCATAAATAACGTAATAGGAAGAAATCATCTATTAATGATGTCATACTTAGAAATCATCCATAAATGACTTCATGGGTAAAAATCCTTCGTGAATGACGTCATGTTGTTGCAGTAGTAATCAATAACAATAAATTGAATTTGATTTTTGGAAATAATTTGCTAACTAGTGAGATGTTATTAAGATGTTAAGATGTTTTCTAACCGTGTACACACTAAATACATGATACATAGTGGAATTTAGAATCTAAAATCTAAATTGTGTCTGCCCCGGGGCCGGACAAAGGAATTGGATTTAGGCAGCAATTTTTTTCCATACAAAATTCTTTATTTTGATTTTGTTGGTGGTTTTCTTAGGTAAAGCAAAATGTTGTATGTACGTTTTTTTGAAAAGTGCAAAATGTTGTATGTACATGTTTTTAGGAAAGTGCAAAATGTTCGATTTACTTGATTTAGAATAGTTCAAAATTTCCTAATTACATGTTTTGAAAAAAGTGGAAAATGTTTATTTCTATGTTTCTGAAATGTACAAAAAACTTTACTTTGCATGTTTTTGAAAAGTCAAAATATTCTTTTCACATATTTTTGAAAATTTCAAAATGTTCCATTTATATGTTTTAAGAAAATTCAAGCAGCGGGGGCTGCCTGCGCTGCCCGCATTATTCGGCGGCCGGCGGACCGGCCCGGCCCGGCCCTGGTCTGCCCTCTCGTTTGTGTAAGAGGAGGAGCTGCGAGATCCTTGGAGAGGAAGACAAAAGCCAAAATATAAATTATCCACAAACTGAGTAATGCAGTAAGAGTTCAGTAGTACTAAATACTGTAATAGTAACTCATAGTTCATCAGTTGTCAGTTTAATTCAACATTCAGCACTGAATGTTAAATAAATAATTTTGATTCGAAAGTTGCAAGTGTCAAAGAATGTTTTCATAGCTGGTTGGCAATTCGAATTTCTACCTATTTCCTATTTTTGTTGACAGGATTTTTTCTAGTTGTTATGGATTGGTGTTGCCTTTAGTTTCTTAAAGAATTTTAAACAGAATAACATAACAAGGGTATTTTAATGTAGTTTTACTTTCACAAGGAAAGTCAAGCTATTACCTGTAAAAGGGTCATGTAAGTATGTTTTTGATTACTTCATGGTGATTTATATACAATTATTTAACATAAACAATAAGATTTTTAAGACAATTCGACACCATGACTTAAAACAAATCGTAATTGTGTTGTAATATTTTTTAACTTTTAAAAAATCAAACTGGTTAATCGCTAAAGATAATTTTTTTCTTTAATGTGCCACCTTTAAACTTTGACGCAATTAGGCATTAGGCTGATAAACTGATGACTGAGCTCGAAAAGTGACAACTGACAACAACAAAAGTTTCGTTATTATTCTATTACTGCATGCCTAAATATTTTATTAGCTTTCGTTGACGATTCTATCATTATATTATGGAAGTATTCCCAAAGTAATTGCATAATATGTTTGTTGCATTACAATTTTTTCTCTAATTCATTAGAGAAAATATAAATTCGCATACATTCGACATTGTGTTTTATTTTTCGTCATGCCAAAAAATTATTAATTATAGTTTGTTGTGTTCTGCTCGAAATGATTTATTGGTATTTGTTGTTTTATGTTAATTTGATTAAGGATGTAATTAAAATATTGTATCTGGCAATCGTAACCTCAGAAAGGATCGAGAAAAAAACTAAAACTGGACTGACTGACTGAGCTGCCTAATATGACTGATACTGAATCGAAGAACCTCCGTTTGATTGTTGAGGACTCAACCACAACCGCAACTAATGGCTCTGTTGTTTTCCTATCCCGGGTAAGGAACTAAGGACTAATAAACTATAATCGAACAGGAAAAAATAATTTAAATTAGAATTCCATTCAATTAACTCGCAAGTAATAAATAATTATTTTTTTATGTTTAGACTACAATGAATAATAACAATATTTGGTCCGGAGTTTCAATTTTGTTAAAAGGGAAACAGGACATGAAGACTGCGGCCACAGTCCTCGCCGATGAGAATAACAATATGGAAGGAGACAAAATCCGAATGAATGCGACTGTTCGAAGTAAACTCGAAGTGGCTGTTGGTGATTCAGTCCAACTAAAAGCTGACCAAGAAATAAATTATGGGCAGAAAATTACTGTTCGTCCAGTTGCCACGGTTTTGGGCAACTCTACAGATTTAAATTCAACAACCTTTGACTTATTATTGCGAAGAGAAAACTTGCTTGAAGCTTACGTCCGGCCCTATTTCTTTAAAGCATACCGCCCGGTTCATCAAGGAGATACATTTATTGTCGATGTGACTGCGGGTGGGAAGAAAATCAAATTCCAAGTCATCGAAACGAGTCCTTCCCCATTCTGCATCGTTGGACCGGGTACTAACATTGACATTAGTTGGACAAGTGCATCGGAGATTCAAGCATCTGGCGACTCTATGCAGGTTAATTTACCCCTCCTTCAACAAGAAGCAGTTTCGACGCTGTCATTGAGCAAGAAAAGAAACTCCAATGAGGGATCTGAGGTTCCAAATGAGAATAAACGAAGCAAAACAGATCATCTTACAACATTGAACACCAGTAGCACTTCTACTAACAGCATCGAAAGTACTTCCAGTACATCTAAAAATGATTCTTTAAATGCAAAAAATGATTCAGATTCAGGTGTAAATCAAAACATCCATGAAAACGCAGTTAAAGCACATTCAAAAGCCGAATTACAGGAACTGGCAGTAAAGCTGTGCTACATTAACACACTTATTGATGAGTACAAATCTCGTTTCCTTAATACACAACTGTCACAACTGCAGAATTGGTCGACTAAATTTCTAAAACTGGAGCAAGATTTACATGATGACTCTCGAAACACTGACACAACAAATGCATTTTGTGAACTTTTAAAAGATTCTGCTCTAGAAATTCTGATACAGTACTTAGTAAACAGGGAAAAAAATGTAAAAGCTTTGAAGATGTGCGAAGTACTGCTCACTCAATTGCCGATATTCCTTGGTGGGACAACCAACCTTTGGTTCTGGTTGTATTACAAGGGAATTTGTTTTGCTGGTTTGGGTCAAACTGAAAGTGCTTTAAAATTGTTGGAAAAATATGAGGAAGAGCAGAGTCAAGTTAGTGGAGAGAATAAGTGCAAACAAGTATTGAAGGCTAAATATTCAGTTGGAAGCATTTTAAATTCACAAAAGAAATGTACTGACGCATTGCCTATTCTACAAAGTGTCTACAGTCAACAATTAATTACTTTAGGATCAGATGACTCGGATACACTCAAGACAAGTTTTTAAATTGGATCATGTTTGATGGAGCTCAAAAAAGAATCAGAAGCTTTAATCATCTTCCGAACTTTGTACGAAAAATTGAACCTTCTTTTTGGCCCAAATCATAAAGACATTAAACCCGGTCCGTGGCCGAGGGGTGGGAATCCACCGTCCTCGATAAGTCTAGTTTTCCTTTTGGTTGGCTTGACTGAACACGCCGGGGTAGCCGATCTTTCCTTTCCGATGGGAATAGAAAATAAGTTGATAGGCTTGGCTGAGGAGTTGGGTCTGAGCGGCGGAGTGAGCTGCTAAGCGGGCTAGTGTGTACAATTACAGATATGCGGAAATGTTTACATCTCCAGTGGCATAGGTAATTGGCTTAAACGGAGTCTTGCGAGATTTCGGCTTCCCTGCGTACTTCGGTATAGTAAGCAACAAATTCGTTCGTCTCTCTCTCTACACTCTGAAGCTCAAGTACCAGCTATTTTCGAATACCGTCACACGTGATTGGAACTGTCGGTGGGTGACGGGACAGACAGTACCATTCTCAGCTGAGCATGAAGAACTCGGCTGGTTTGGATGTAATACTGTTTGTTTCGTTCCCTCCACTCACAAGGGAATGACGCGACATGACCGACCCGGATTTTAAAGCGACCCATTCCAAAAAATCAGACTACTTTTCAATAGCACAGATCCAAAGTAACTCGAGTGCATTTTGCGTTGTTTGGTCACAGTGACCCGCCAAAGTTTAAAAAATTCAAATTTTGACATTTTGCCGCCCTATAACTTCCACAGTTCTTGTCCGATTTGGATGAAATTTTGTTTTTTGTGATCCGTAGACTTTTTACTAAAAAGTAATTTTAAGATTTTAAAAAATTCGAAAATTTTCATTTTTTTGAAAAAAATTTCAAGAATTAAGTATATTTGAGGCCCAATTTTTTAACACTGTTTTTTCAAAACAATCAAAATTTTCGAATTTTTTAAAATCTTGAAATTACTTTTTAGTAAAAAGTCTACGGATCACAAAAAACAAAATTTCATCCAAAGGGGACAAGAACTGTGGAAGTTATAGGGCGGCAAAATATCAAAATTTGAATTTTTTAAAACTTTGGCGGGTCACTGTGACCAAACAACGCAAAATGCGCTCGAGTTACTTTGGATCTGTGCTATTGAAACGTAGTCTGATTTTTTTAAATGGGTCTCTTTAAAATCCGGGTCGGTCATGTCGCGTCATTCCCTTGTCAGTGGGAAAATGTTCTGACCATCTGGAGTAGTCCAGTATAATCTATGCTTCTCAAAATGGGCGGCCGTTACTTAGGCACCGAATACAATTTCTCTTAAATATAGTAAGACTGAGCACTGCATTATAGTGGTCCTGTGATTTCATCACTTGATCCACCCTGCAAGCTCATAGAGCAAATGAGTATGAGAAAACAGTGGACCATAGGCAATGCCTGAATGTCATAAGCTGTATAAATACTACATACATAAAGACATTAATAATATCGAAATTAAAATGTTATTTATTTTGATGAACTTAAAAAGATACGATGAAGCATTGACTTTGGCTGAGAAGATCTATAGGGACAAAGTTGCCTCAGAAGGTCCTAATCACATTCGCACATTGACCATACAGAGATATATTCGGAATTGTATCAGCCTCAAAAAGAAACAATAGTTTCTATTCGAGAAGACATATTTTATTCTGCATTTGTATAATTATATATGTAATAATACAGGAAAACTTATGATTTCTTACTAATTCAAACTTAAACAAGACTGATCAACAAACGTTATGAACTGTAATGTATATTGGTAATTAAATATTTGACAAGATTAGGCAAGATTCTAGGTTAACGGAAACCATTTTTTTGTACAGTGGTAGTAGTTATTTTGCATTCGTATTTAATTATTTACAAAATAATAATGCTTATAAAATTTATTTAATCGTAATCGTAATTAGGAAAATGTATTCAATGTATAGTGTGTGAAACAGTGTGTAGCATACTATACGGTGTTAGTTTAGTTGAAATTACTTTACCTAAATAAAGTTGCTTTCTCTTACGAATAAACAGACGGATATATTAGTTATATTTGTAGGCAGGTTGCGCTACGTTAACGTCTTTTAGGGGTCAAACACAAATGGAGCCATTTTAATTAGGGGTGGCTAAGTTTGTTGAAAAAATAGAAACTTTACGAAAAAGATATATCACATTTACAAATTACATGAGGATTTGGAAGCGGGCATTTCCGTCATAAATTTTGCAAACTTGGATGGTACTATTTATGTCTGGCCCTTATTGTTCTCCTGTCATTCATTGTTTTTTCATAATTTCGCACATGCAAATTATTTGAAATTACTAGGATATAGGTGCTTACGTATTCAGGAATGGTCAGTAGATGATGTCAATAAAACTGCTCTATTTAGCACCGCCCCACATTATACCTTTAACTCAGGGATACTGCATAAATGTATGGAATTAGAACATTTTGCACCTTTTCAAAAAAATGGAATTCGAACATTTTGCACCTTTTCAAAAACATGGAATTAGAACATTTTGCACCGTTTCAAAAACATGGAATTAGAGCATTTTGCACCTTTTCAAAAACACGAAATTAGAACATTTTGCACCTTCTCAAAAACATGGAATTAGAACATTTTGCACCTTTTCAAAAACATGGAATTAGAACATTTTGCACCTTTTCAAAAACATGGAATAAGAACATTTTGCACCTTTTCAAAAACATGGAATAAGAACATTTTGCACCTTTTCAAAAACATGGAATTAGAACATTTTGCACCTTTTCAAAAACATGGAATAAGAACATTTTGCACCTTTTCAAAAACATGGAATTAGAACATTTTGCACCTTTTCAAAAAAATGGAATTAGAACATTTTGCACCTTTTCAAAAAAATGGAATTAGAACATTTTGCACCTTTTCAAAACCATGGAATTAGAACATTTTGCACCTTTTTAAAAATATTGAAATAGGCATAGGACATAATGAAAGTTTCCAAAACTGCTAATTAACACTTTGACAATGTTTCTTGTTACATATTGACTCTTCTGGTTGTAGCTTAAATTAGAAATGGATCATTTTAGTTTTCCACACACGATATACTGTAAAACATATTTTTGAAAATTATTTAATGAATTAATTAATTATTGACACTAGAAACACTTGTACAATCTCAAAAAATACATCACTTATTTCACAACAAAAAATATTAGGAGTTGGTCCATTCAACTGAAAATTTAGGAAATATCTTATTGTAAAATCACAGGTAAATACTATATAGCACTTTTCCTATGTAATTTTAAAAATATTTAAAAAAATCAGTTCAAAAATGCGACCTGCAGCGTACAGCCTACAGACTTGACAGTCGGAAAAAAGCCTTGAAATAGATATCGTGAAGAGCTGAAGCTTATAGCATGTAGCAAAGCCTGGATCACATTTACATATCTATTGATATTCAGTTAAATTGATGACAACCTTTGTCTGTTACGTCATTTGTTTATTTCACAGCCTGAATGCGAGTATTGTCCTTTGGATGCGACACAATACAAGAATGTCCAAAAAACATAACACACCACATTTATCAGCGTTCAAGCCTCTCCAAGAATATACACATGAAGCATTCAACTTGTAAACAAGCATGTTGTTAAGTGATTTATTTTAAACGAGAATAAATACTGCGAATATTTAGTGACCTGAGCCAAGTTTAAATCCTGACAAAAACTAACAAAGATCTGATTTAAATATAACTAAATTATTTTTATAAATATCAAACACTAAATTATTAACCAGACTGTAAACTTGCTAAAATGAAAACAAAATTTCCGTTTTTGCACTATCGACACGCCTGGACTTTGATTTTCGTAGCCGTCTCACATGCGCTCCCATCAGGTTTCTTTTTCGGCATCTTAAAAGCGTTAAAAGTACTAGTATTAATTTTGCAATAAGCATCCCATGTAAAATGTTACTAACACTGATTTCAGGAACAAAACTACGAACAACGCTGACGGATGCTGACATGCGACTCATGCTGAACGACGTGGGTTATCCGCCAAAAGTGAATTCCAAAGAAAAGTCAGGTGTGAGATTTATATAGTTCCGATGGCCCAACAAAGAAGTCATCTACGTCATCGATGAGAATTTCAGTGAGTTAAAGTTAAAATGTTTAATAAATAAAATGTATGGCTTGACAAGTATTAAAAATCCAACAAAAACTTTGGTTACCGCCGCCGTCAAATGATCCGTCTGTAGGTCTTTGCATCCATTTATCAGTTGTCGCTCACGAGCTCATTCACACCATCGGTTTTGACCACGAGCACAATCGGCCGGATCGAGACAAATATGTTGAAATCAAATGGGGAAATATTCCTATACGTAAGTACACATATCAAACAAATTGAAATTCCTACAGTAGCTTCATATGATGCCAGTAACGAAAATCAAATTTAAATGTTTCCGCTGATTCTAAAGTTTTAAATGTCGGTTGATAAATTCCTTAAAAATGTCTACTAATTATTGTTTCAAATAAAATTTATTTTATAGCAAGCTGGGCCGCATATATCAAATTACCTTTGGTTCCTCGTGGACGACTTTAATGTACCGTATGAATACTCAAGCATAATGCATTATCCCGCTAATGGGTTTTCTAAGGACCCGTCTTCACCCTCCATGGTTGCTAAGCAGGAAGGAGTCACCATGGGCGGACAGGTTATTATTCAGTTCTCCGAGTAATGTGTTCACGCAAAACTTTTATCGGCCGTGGTCGTACTCAGAGAAGAGCAATGTGAGGTATAGGAGAAGACGCAACTAGGGCTAAATATTTCGCCGGGGTTATTTTTTAAAAGCCAATAAGCACCAACAAGTGCAGTCGAAGTCCCAATTACCATTTAGTAGTGCAATAGGCCACTCCCCAAGTTCCATTTGCCGTAAAGTGGTCGGCAGAATATTTAGCCCTAGTTGCGTCTTTTCCTATACCTCACATTGCTCTTCTCTGGTTCGTACTTTTAGTATGCACGTAGTATGTTTGCAGCTGTGAGAAATAACAATGAGATTTTTGTACTATAGCAACTATAACTGCACCGTAGTGTGCTCAGTATTAATTTGTATGAGTGAAATCATGATTGTAGGATTGTAGGACTCTATTCGCGTTGTCGAGCCAATGTTATTTTCTATCGGCTGTGTTCGTTGTTGCATTTTGCATTCGAATAAGAATAAAGGCAACCCGGACTTGAATGTTTTTTTTTCTGCCGCGCTGGCCAAGAGTAATTTGGAAGACGACAATGGCCGTCGCAGTTTTCCTGTCGTATTTTTTTCACCAAAACACACAGTAACGTTTAATTGTTTTTACGGCATCTTACGTGCGCACTGCTGGAGAGATTGGTGAGCGTGTAATTTCTCTACTTTGGTTCCAGCCCCGCTTCAGTCTGTCTAATATGAGTCTATCTCATACAATGGCAAACACATCTTAACAGTAAGGGGTAGTCCAGATATGATGTTATCCAAATTCTTACCCTTTTGGGACCCACCCACCCTCAATACCATCGATTTAACATTCCACAAACGGCTATCTTTAACAAGGAGTGTCATCAATACATGGCTAGTCCCACTGACTCCAGCCGTGACATCATTTATGGACGATCTCTAAAGGAGCTTGAAGGAGATTTGATTTGACTTTACAATTATTAATATTATTTTCCAATTACCAATTCAGCAGCTTTAGCACATCGGTGTGTATCGATTATTTACTATACAAAATAGGAAATAAATGCAGGTTCACCGTCAGTTTGCGAATGCACGGCTATCTTTATTAAATAAACGTCAAGTGGCTGTAACCTTTCAGTCTTTTAATACTGTCATATTTAAAATCTAAATATGTGTGTAAAACTCACATTACTACATTAGTATATTAGTTAAAAAATCATATTGCGCCACAAGTAACTAGTAAGCTGTAAGTTATACTTTTAATGTATTATTTATCATTTGTATGTGAAACCTAAAGTAAGATCATCAGATAAATGAAGATGTGTTGTGAAAAATATAAGATTTGGGAATGAATAATATTGGGCAGAGATGTTTCCTTTTGGCTTGGCCAGGAGATGAGTTTCAATTCCAATTGCTACTCGTGGCAATAAACACACTTTTTGATACCATTCGTGTCTAAACTTTATGTGGCAGCTTTGAAAATCAACACAAATTCAAACTTTGAACTGTCAACAATAAAGACCTTTTCTTTTACCAACACTAAGTAACATTACACATAATGTCATATTAACAATTAATTACTACCTGTTACAGGTAGTTAGTATGTAGTTAACCAAAGTTACGATTAAATATAATCTACATGATATGGTCAGTGTTAATCTTCAGATGTTAAAAACTTTGAAGTTGTGAAATGTAACGAAGGATTTGGCAATTACTCCCAATGTGCTGTTAATGAAATGTTAATACAAACCAAAGCGGACTGGTCAACGGTACGTTTTATCCAAACTATTACTCGGTTCTCCGAGTAATGTATTCACGCAAAACTTTTTTCGTTCGTGGTCGTACTTGTTTGTATAACTATGTAAGTATACAGCTGTGAGAAATAACAGTGAGATTTTACTATGTAACAAAACCGTCATGATATTCAATGTACGCCAAGTCTATGTCTATGGCAACAGAGACAGAGTGGTGGATGGCAATGGAAGCAGTAGTAATAAAAACTACTCTACTTCCAAATCAATGCGGACTATAGTACAACAATGTTAAAGCCATAGCAACCACACGCACTCAACTCCACAACTCCTCACACAGTTCCACTGTCACAACAATTTGCAGCTGGCGGATGAAGTTGAGAAGCGATGTTCGTAGATACGAATGGATTTGCGCGCCAAATCAAATTAGCCAATATAAACGTATACAAACGAAAAGGAACGAGACGCTTGAAGTTCATTTAGTAGGTTTACTAAAGGCAATACTAATAATGGATGTAATTTTTATTAATAGCTTCGATCAACTACTTATAATCACGTGTCCACTGCATTCTCACACTGTGTTGTCATTGTCATAGCCATTGCAGACATTTGAAGTACACAATTTGCCAGTCCATGATTTACATGGTATTTTGAGCTGACAACCACAACGAGTTTACATGCAAAATAAACTTTACAAATCTTTACGAATTTTCCACATTGATTTTCTTCTTTTATACTTTTGTTTACTGAATTTTGTAGTGCATTTTTACGTTGGCTACATATTGGTTCGCCGTATTGCACATTGCACCGTAAAGTCCACACAAGAACTGCATCTCACTACAAACTGAAGCCGACATCTTATTTGGTAATTATTATTTTGTTAAGTAAGTGAGTAAGTAGTAGGTATGTCACCTCAAAGCCTCAAATTCAGGCCACAGCTAAAACATATTCGACTAAACACTAAAGCCTACAGAAAATGACAAAGTATCTGTACTCCATGGTAAGGAGGATTGGGGTCCAACCTGATAGCTTAACTGGGAGACACATAAATAACCAAACCCGGGAAAACCCGGAAAAGACTCGGTTCTCCTCGAGTTACGTAATCACATCCTTTAAACAAACTTTGTTGTGCTTTTAAAACCCCCAAATAATCTCCAACCACTTTGTTTTTACTCTCTAAAGTATAAAAAACAAAAATTAACTACACTGTTTCTTTTGTTCTTGTAAAACCCATAAATAACCATCACCCACCTCATACTGTTTGTTTTCCGTAACTGCAACATTACAATACGTGTTAAAATCAAAGCTTTTTTTTTAATTCATTAAAAGTGAAAGATAATCTTCTTGTACCGAGTCGCTGATTGTTAAGCAATTAACTAGTTTTAGACAGCGATTCGGTACAAGAAGATTATCTTTCACTTTTAATGAATTAAAAAAAAATAGCTTTGATTTTAACACGTATTGTAATGTTGCAGTTAAGGAAAACAAACAGTATGAGGTGGGTGATGGTTATTTATGGGTTTTACAAGAACAAAAGAAACAGTGTAGTTAATTTTTGTTTTTTATACTTAAGAGAGTAAAAACAAAGTGGTTGGAGATTATTTGGGGGTTTTAAAAGCACAAAAAAGTTTGTTTAAAGGATGTGATTACGTAACTCGAGGAGAACTGAGTCTTTTCCGGGTTTTCCCGGGTTTGGTTATTACGGATGGAGATGCTCTCAAAATTAATCGCATGTACGGCTGTGCGTCTTAATGAAAGATTAACCTATAATTACTGTAGTAAGGGGTTGGCTACAAATGATGTCATTAAATATTTTCATTTTGTATATTAAGCCCTGTATAAAAGTTACAAAAGTCTAAATTTTATAATTATTGCAAATAGAAAAGACAGAAAACGACATAATATGTATCTGGATACAGTTAAGTATAGGAAGGAGGGTAGAAAACATCCATAAATGACTTTATAAAAAGAAATTACCCCATAAATGACGTCATAGGTAGAAATCATCTATAAATGACGTCCTAGGTAGAATTCATCCATAAATGACGCCCTGGGTAGAAATCATTTATAATTGACGTCATGGGTAGAAACAATCTATAAATGACGCCATGGGTAAAAATTATCCATAAATATGAGTAGAAAGCATCCATAAATGACGGCATGGATTAAAATAATTTATAAATGACGTGATTAATAAAAACCATCCATAAGTGACGTCAGGCGTAGAAATAATCCATGATTGACGTCATAGGTGGAAATCATTCATAAATGACGTCATGCAAACCGTCAATACGACTATGTTATTAGTTAGTTTGAATCGCGAATGAAAATATAATTAGTGTACTAGGACTAGGATTGTATTTTGTATTGCCTTGAAGCTTCTGAAAGAAAGAATGGAGTTGGTCCATACATGACGTCACTTAAATTATCAACCTTTCCTGACCCACCTATTTTCATGTCATCACTTTAATATTGCATGGTCATGTATCTTTTCCATGGTGAGTCGTCAATAATCGACTATGAACCCACCTGTACGTCCTGTACTACCGAAGAGGTCATTTGTGGACGACCCCTTACCAATTGTTTGAATTCATTCATGCAATTCTTGGCAAGACCATTCATTAGACAAATCAAAATTGTAAACATTGATATGAACTGTTATTATATTTTTGAAGAATAATTAAGTGCCGCTATCAGGATACAATTTCAATAATGCAGTTTCATTCCTTAGCTTCAGCAATTGACAGTGCGCTACGAAAAAGAAAAATATATTATTTAATTTAATTCTTGCTAAAATGATTACCACATTGCTGTTTTTACAGAGCGGATTAGCTTTGACTTTAGTTGCGATCTCGCAAGCTCTTCCAACAGGTCTGCTGTCACTGCATGTGCTTAATATTTATACTGAAAGAACTAAAAAATTAACCTATTTAAATGAATTCGTTAATTTTAAATACAGGGAAAAATAAACTGGGAGCTGAACCGACGGATGCTGATTTGAGTTTGATGATGAACGACGTTCGCTATCCTGTGGGTTTAGGTTCCAACACACGGTCAGGTCTGAAAGCTCAATTCTTCCGATGGCCAAACAAGGAAGTCATCTACACAATTGATGAAACATTTAGTAAGAAGTAAACCATTAAATAAACATTTTGTCTCTGAAAAACCAAAACCACCCATATCCAATAGTAGCTAAAAGCAATATAAGCTATCTACAGAAATATTAAACCATGCCTTTAAAGCATTTAAATAGAATATATGCTGTCAAAATTGAGTTCATATGAAAACATATACGTTAATGCAGGACTTTTTGAAAACTTATAGAAACATCTAAATAAAATATTTTGCAATTTTCAAAAACATGTAAATAGAAAATTTTATACTTTTCAAAAACAAGGAATTGCAAGATATTGCAGTTTTCAAAAACATGTAATTAGAACATTTTACACTTTCGAACAACATGTAAATTAAAAATGTACACTTTTCAAAAACATGGAATTACAACATTTTATACTTTTCAAAAACATGGAAATACAACATTTTACACTTTTCAAAAACAAAGGAATTGCAAAATATTGCACTTTTCTAAAAACATGTAAATAGAACATTTTACACTTTCAAAAAACATGTAAATAAAAAAATGTACAATTTTCAAAAACATGGAATTACACCATTTTATACTCTTTAAAAACTCCTATTTAACATATCACGCATGTATTTCATTTTGTTTTCATGACATAGCTCATTTTAATTGTAGCTTAGTTTGAATATGGGTCATTTGGTTCTTCACTTACAACAGACGACATACTCAAAAACTTCGCGATGATAATACAGACGCAAGACGCAACAACACAAAAAAGCAATACAAAAAATGGTTAACTCGATATTTATTTTGTAATTATTAATAAAGCTGAGGACGAGAAGAAGGTGATCCTGGAAGCGATGGGCTACATTTCCTCAAAGACGTGCATCCGCTTCAAAGAGAGAACTACTGAGTTGGCGAGGGTGAACATCAAACGAGGCGGGGGGCCAAGTTCATGCTTTAGTTTTATTGGGAGGCTTGGGATCCCACAGGCGATTTGGCTAAAACCCCCGTCCGACAGCCCGTTTCTGGGCCACTGTGTTCACTTGGCAGTAGTCACGCACGAGCTAATTCACACCATAGGTTTCGACCATGAGCACAATCGGCCGGATCGAGATGAATACGTTGAAATCAAGTGGGACAATATTGAAGTGGGTGGGTACATTTTGATTTTACACAGTAATTGCTATATAGTTACAGTTGGAAACTATTAAACCTCTTTGGTGGAAAATTGAAATTCCCGCCAAAACTTAAATTTCAAATTTCTACGAATTAAATATTTGTAATTTTTACTGATAAAGGGGGGAAATTAAAAATTAAAATTGTATTCATTAAAGGAAACAGCTTTTTCAGAGCTTTTCTAAAAGGCGTTCTATTTGTTTTTTATTTTGAAAAGTGCAATACATTTTATTTGCATGTTTTTGAAAAGTACAAAATATTGTATTTACATGTTTTTGAAAAGTGCCAAATATTGTATTTACATGTTTTTGAAAAGTGCAAAATATTGTATTTACATGTTTTTGAAAAGTGCCAAATATTGTATTTACATGTTTTTGAAAAGTGCAAAATATTGTATTTACATGTTTTTGAAAAGTGCAAAATATTTTATTTGCATGTTTTTGAAAAGTGCAAAATATTGTATTTACATGTTTTTGAAAAGTGCAAAATATTGTATTTACATGTTTTTAAAAAGTGCCAAATATTGTATTTACATGTTTTTAAAAAGTACAAAATATTGTATTTACATGTTTTTGAAAAGTGCCAAATATTGTATTTACATGTTTTTGAAAAGTGCAAAATATTGTATTTACATGTTTTTGAAAAGTGCCAAATATTGTATTTACATGTTTTTGAAAAGTGCAAAATATTGTATTTACATGTTTTTGAAAAGTGCAAAATATTTTATTTGCATGTTTTTGAAAAGTGCAAAATATTGTATTTACATGTTTTTGAAAAGTGCAAAATATTGTATTTACATGTTTTTAAAAAGTGCCAAATATTGTATTTACATGTTTTTAAAAAGTGCAAAATATTGTATTTACATGTTTTTGAAAAGTGCCAAATATTGTATTTACATGTTTTTAAAAATTGCAAAATATTGTATTTACATATTTTTGAAAAGTGCCAAATATTGTATTTACATGTTTTTGAAAATTGCAAAATATTGTATTTACATGTTTTTGAAAAGTGCCAAATATTGTATTTGCATGTTTTTGAAAAGTGCAAAATATTGTATTTGCATGTTTTTGAAAAGTGCAAAATATTGTATTTACATGTTTTTGAAAAGTGCCAAATATTGTATTTACATGTTTTTGAAAAGTACAAAATATTGTATTTACATGTTTTTGAAAAGTGCCAAATATTGTATTTACATGTTTTTAAAAAGTACAAAATATTGTATTTACATGTTTTTGAAAAGTGCCAAATATTGTATTTACATGTTTTTGAAAAGTGCCAAATATTGTATTTACATGTTTTTGAAAAGTGCAAAATATTGTATTTACATGTTTTTGAAAAGTGCAAAATATTTTATTTGCATGTTTTTGAAAAGTGCAAAATATTGTATTTACATGTTTTTGAAAAGTGCAAAATATTGTATTTACATGTTTTTAAAAAGTGCCAAATATTGTATTTACATGTTTTTAAAAAGTGCAAAATATTGTATTTACATGTTTTTGAAAAGTGCCAAATATTGTATTTACATGTTTTTAAAAATTGCAAAATATTGTATTTACATGTTTTTGAAAAGTGCCAAATATTGTATTTACATGTTTTTGAAAATTGCAAAATATTGTATTTACATGTTTTTGAAAAGTGCCAAATATTGTATTTGCATGTTTTTGAAAAGTGCAAAATATTGTATTTACATGTTTTTGAAAAGTGCAAAATATTGTATTTACATGTTTTTGAAAAGTGCCAAATATTGTATTTACATGTTTTTGAAAAGTGCCAAATATTGTATTTGCATGTTTTTGAAAAGTGCAAAATATTGTATTTAAATGTTTTTGAAAAGTGCAAAATATTGTATTTACATGTTTTTGAAAAGTGCAAAATATTGTATTTACATGTTTTTGAAAAGTGCCAAATATTGTATTTACATGTTTTTGAAAATTGCAAAATATTGTATTTACATGTTTTTGAAAAGTGCCAAATATTGTATTTGCATGTTTTTGAAAAGTGCAAAATATTGTATTTACATGTTTTTGAAAAGTGCA
The DNA here is from genome assembly GCA_949802685.1 of Dicyrtomina minuta. Classification (NCBI taxonomy): domain Eukaryota; kingdom Metazoa; phylum Arthropoda; class Collembola; order Symphypleona; family Dicyrtomidae; genus Dicyrtomina; species Dicyrtomina minuta. The sequence goes on along the minus strand of OX461811.1, from coordinate 1,522,853 downwards.
AAATATTGTATTTACATGTTTTTGAAAAGTGCCAAATATTGTATTTACATGTTTTTGAAAAGTGCCAAATATTGTATTTGCATGTTTTTGAAAAGTGCAAAATATTGTATTTAAATGTTTTTGAAAAGTGCAAAATATTGTATTTACATGTTTTTGAAAAGTGCAAAATATTGTATTTACATGTTTTTGAAAAGTGCAAAATATTTTATTTGCATGTTTTTGAAAAGTGCAAAACATTCTATTTGCAAAACATTTTATTTGCATAGTTTTGAAAAGTGGAAAAACATTCTATTTACATGTTTTTGAAAAGTTCAAAACATTCTATTTACATGGTTTCTAAAAGTGCAAAACATTCTATTTACATGTTTTTGAAAAGTGCAAAAACATTCTATTTACATGTTTTCTAAAAGTGCAAAACATTCTATTTACATGTCTTTAAAATTTGCAAAATATTTTATTTAGATGTTTCTATAAGTTTTTAAAAAGTCCTGCATTAACGTATATGTTTTCATATGAACTCAATTTTGACAGCAAATTGGCTCGCATTTCTTAAACTACCTGCAGATGTCGTGGATGACTTCAATGTCCCGTATGAGTACAGTAGCATCATGCACTATCCTGCCTACGGTTTTTCCAAGAACCCACTCGCCCCTGAGCCAGCGATCGTTGCCAAACAGGAAGGAGTCACTTTGGGTGGAACGGTCATAACAGATGGGGATGCTCTTAAAATTAATCGCATGTACGGCTGTGCGTCTTAACGTGTATTAAATTACGAATTAAGGTGAAAAGTACATAATTTGTAATCCCAGTTTTATACCTTTGAATGTTTTAAACCTACTTGTTACTTTACCCATAGATTTTACAACTACTAGGGTGTATTACACTTGTTGCCGTACAATAACCTTACAATAAATTGAATTTGATTTTTGAAATTATTTTAATGGTTGATGGTTATAATTAAACGAGCACCATAGCATTCAGTTGACTACATAATAAATTTGAGATTTTTTCCTAGCCCTGTTGCTCCTACACAATTGTCGTCAGATTTTTAAAAAAGCATTGCTTAAAAAATTTCCAGAAACTACTTTTATTGGATTTAATGTTCTGCGAATTAACACCATGTAACTTTGTTTTACTGATTTTATTATTAGTTGCTTGTAACACACAGTGCTGTTACATGTACCTGACTAGTCGAGTTTCGCAATCTGTAAAACTATAAAAATGTCTGGATGAGCCTATACAAAAATTTAACTACACCTAAACGTGTTATCATTTGTTTTACAGTAATCCAGTTAAGAAAGACCTTTTCAAAAACATGGAATTAGAACATTTTGCAAATTTTAAAAACCATAGAATTAGAGCAATTTGCTACTTTTCAAAACCACAGAATTAGAACATTTTGCACCTTTTCAAAAACACAGAATTAGAATATTTTGCACCGTTTCAAAAACATGAAATTAGAATATTTTGCACCTTTTCAAAAGCATGGAATTAGAACATTTTGCACATTTTTAAGAACTCCAAATTAACATTTTACGCATGTTTTTCATTTTGTTTTAATGACACAGCTCATTTTGATTGTAGCTTAAATTGGATTCGGGTCGTTGTGGTTCTTCACAGTACTTCACAAACGATATTCAGTTGATACTCCAATGCAGTTTAGATATTTTCTGAGGGTGTACACACGTTAAACATGGACGTTATTCTCGTAAAATTATGTGATTGTCTGTCCTCTTATCAGTGTGGGGTGAGAAGCTGCGGAATCCTTGGAGAGGGAGACAAAAGCCAAAATATAAATTATCCACAAACTGACTAGTGAGTAGTGAGTACTGCAGTAGTAGTAGTATTTATTACACCACTGAATACTTTATTAGTAACTCATAGTTCACCAGTTTTAACATTCAGCGTTAAATATTGAATTTTGATTTGTAAGTTGCAAGTTTCAAAGAATGTTTTCTTAGCTGGGTGGTAAACCTAAATTTTATTTATCATATTTTTGATAACAGGATTTTTTCTAGTTGTTAGTTGTTGCCTTTAGTTTCTCAAAGGATTTTAAGGGGAACATAACATATCAAGAATATGGTAATGTAGTTTCACAAGTAAATTCAAACTGTCAACTGTTGAAGGGTTATTTAGTTTTGTTTTTAATAATTCATAGTGATTTATATACACAAAATTAAAACATACATGCAATTAGATTTATTGAAAAATTCCAGACCATGACTTAAAAGAAATCGTAATTGTGTTGTATTTTTTTTAACTTTCAAAAAATCAAACTTGTTAATCTGCAAAGCCGCAAAGGTAAAAGTTTTGTTTTAATGTGCCACCTTTAAACTTTGACGCAATTAGGCTAATAAACTGAGCTCAAAAAGTTACAACTGACAACAATAAAAGTTTCGTTTAATTATTCTTAATACTGTATGCTTAAATATTTTATTATGTATTATTTTTCCTTGACGATTCTATAATTACATACTAGAAGTATTTACGAAGTATTCACGAAGTAATTGCATAATATGTTTGTTGCATTACAATTTTTTCTCTAATTCATTAGAGAAAAGAGGACTTCGCATACATTTAACATTGTGTTTTATTTCTCGTAATGCCAAAAAATTATTTAAGTTAGTAGTTCTTCTGCTGGAAATGATTTATTGGTATTTGTTGTTTTGTGTTAGTTTGATCAAGGATGTAATAAAAATATTGTATCTGGCAATCGTAACACCAGAAAGGATCGAGAAAAAAACTGGCACTGGGCTGACTGACAACTGATTTGCTTAACATGACTGATAATACTCAAGAGAAGGACCTCCGTTTTATTGTTGAGGACTCTACCACAACCACAACTAATGGCTCTGTTGTTTTCCTTTCCCGGGTAAAGACTATTGAGCAAAAAATATCGTAATTTAAATTACAGTAGTGGATTTAATTTATTAGCAAGTTATAAAAATAATTATATTTTATTGCGTTTATAGACCACGATGAATAATCAAAATATTTGGTCTGGAGGTTCAATTCTATTGAAAGGGAATCTGCACCTAAAGACTGCGGTCACAGTCCTTGCCGATGAGGATGGTAATATAAAAGGGGACAGAATCCGAATGAATGCAACTGTTCGAAGAAAACTCTGTGTGGCTGTTGGTGATTCAGTCCAACTAACAGCTGGCAAAGAAATGCATTATGGGCAGAAAATTACGGTTCGCCCAGTTGCCGCAATTGTAGGCAATTATGCTGATTTTAATTCAACCAACTTTGACATCTTGCGAAGAGAAAACTTGCTTGAAGCTTACGTGCGGCCCTATTTCTTTAAAGCATACCGCCCTGTTCATCAAGGAGATACATTTATTGTCGATATGACTGGGGGTGGGAAGAAAATCAAATTCCAAATCATGGAAACGAATCCTCCCCCATTCTGCATTGTTGCACCGGGTACTAACATTGAGATTAGTTTGACGACTGTATCGCTGATTCCAGCACCTGCCGACTTCATCCAGGTTAATTTACCCCTTCAAGAAGAAGCACTTCCGACGCTGTCATTGAGCAAGAAAAGAAACTCTAACGAAGGCTCCGAAGTTCAAGTTGACAATAAACGAAACAAAACAGATCATCCAGCAATATTGAGCGCGAGTAGCAGCACTCTTACTAACAGCATCGAAAGTACTGCCCATACATCCAAAAATGATTCAGGTGTAAATCAGAACATCCATGTCAACATAGTTGAAGCACATTCTAAAGCAAAATTACTGGCACTGGCAGACAAGCTGAGTTATATCAACACACTCATTGTGGAACTCAAACATCGTTTTGTTAATCCACAACTGTCACAGCTTCAGGGTTGGTCGACTAAATTTCTAAAACTGGAGCAAGATTAACGTGATGACTCACTCAACATTGACACTACAAATGCATTTTGTGAACTCTTAAGGGATTCCTCTCTGGAAATTCTGATTAAGTTCTTGGTAAAAACAGAAAAAAATATTAAAGCTATGAAGATGTGCGAAGTTGTGTTCACGCAATTACCCGTATTTCCTGGTGCTCATATCAACCTTTGGTTTTGGTTGTATTATAAAGCAATTGCTCTTGCTGGTTCGGGTCAAGCTGAAAGTGCTCTAAAGTTGTTGGAAAAATATGAGCAAGAGAACAAAACTGTTGCAGGATACAATTGTAAACCAGTATTGATGACTAAATATTTAGTTGGATGCATTTTAAATTCACAAAGGAAATTCATCGAAGCATTGCCCGTTCTACAAAGTGTCTACGATCAACAATTAATTTCTCTTGGAGCAGATGACTTAGATACGCTCAATACAAGTTTTGAAATTGGAAAATCTTTGACGGAGCTTGAAAAAGACCAAGATGCTTTGACTATCTTCCAAAGGGTGTACGAAAAATGGAATCTCCTTTTGGGCCCAAATCAAAAAAACATTAATTATGTTGAAATTAAAATGTTGCATATTTTGATAAACCTAAAAAGGTACGATGAAGCAAAGACGTTGGCTGAGAAGATCTACGAGGACAAAGTTAACTCAGAAGGTCCTCAGCACAATCGCACATTGTTCATACAGAGATATATTCAGAATTGTATCAACCTCAAGAAGAAGCAATAGTCTCTTTTTTTGAGACGACAAAAAAAATATTCTGCATTTATATATTTTTAGTTTGAAAAAATAATGACAACTTACTTATTAAAACTAGGAACAAGACTGATCAACTAACGTAATTATTTTTGACTGAAATATTTATAACTATATTTATAAAAATGTTTTAATTTTGGGCCGAGTATTGCGGCCAGCGCAGGCAGCCCCTGCTGTCTAAATTTTTTCAAAACGTATAAATAGAACATTGAGCACTTATCAAAAATGTGTAAAAAGAATATTGATACTTATCAAAAACATGTAGAATATAACCATTTTCAGTTTTTTTAAAACATTCAATTAGAATATTTTGTAATTTTTTAAATCAAGTAAAAAGAAAATTTTGCACTTTTAAAAACATGTAAATATAAAACTTTGTTACAACGGTCTTTCAAGGGGGTGTTGCATTTTGACCGGTGTATCAAAGGTCCGTTGTAAAGTTACAACGGTCTTTGGCCGTTATATATAGTAGCATATGATTTTTGCATTATTTTATTAAATTTTTTTTTTAATCTAACACAATGTATATTTACTCTTTGCTAGTACATAGTTCGTGTTAAATAATAAAAAATCGTAATTAGACGGAAGAATCTAAAAAAATAAGGAAAAATTTCGCTTAAGTTTGTTTGACGTAGATTCTAAAGTTTTCAATTTTGCTCACATCATTAAAAGCTGAATAATCTTCGCACCTGCTGTTCTGTGATATCCACATTTTAGGTATAACAGGGTGTGCAATTAATACTATATTGTTATTAAATTTTTAATTAAGTTTCATTTACTTACGATGTTTTTTCGTGATTGCAGCCATATTCATTCATTAACAAATCGCCTACGTCTACGTCAACAGAAGTTAAAATTCAAAAACAAAAAGCTAGCAAAATTACTAACTTTTAAAACCATGTGTCAGATCCTTTCTAATTTGTGTCATTCGTATCCACCCGCCTAGTTATTTCTTGAAATATTATTCCATCTGTTTTACAGATAGAGACCTTGTTGGGAAAAAAACAGTGAAAATCAAAGACCGTTGTAACAAATATGATAGTAATAGTAACAGTTCTGTACGGTCCATAAATTTTGACCGTTGTAACAAATACGATTATAATTAATGGTAACAGTGCTGTACGGTCCTTAGATTTTGACCGGTGTATCAAATAGACCGTTGTAAAACTGGCCGTTGTAAGACTATACTTTAACATTACACAGCATGGGGTTGTTGCCGGGACTGCAGAATTTGACCGGTGTATCAAGATGACCGTTGTATCCTAGGCCGGTGTAACCCGACTGCACTGTATATGACAGGGATTTTAATGCGGTCTTCTAAATCCGAGTCGGAAACGGGCGACGGAGATACTTTACCTGGGGGGGTTCTCTTGTATCTCAGGACCGGCCCGGCGAGATACTAAATAGTATGCACGACAAATGGAGGGATTTATGCAGCAAAAAGTATGAGCTTACGCTAGCAATATTATATGGGTGGGGAGGGTTATGATGCGCTTTCCCAACAATGATTATGGCTACAATATGATACTAAAATAATTATAATTAATTATAATATAAATGATATATTTTATATGCGAATATCAAACCCGAGGTACGAGATGCAATCACACACAAAGCTATATAAGTAATAGTTACGTTTTAAGGGTCTTATACAGCCCTGTATTTATTTAACTTTAATAATACTTTTACTGCGTTCGTAACGCTAAATGAAAATGGTCCGTGACCGAAAATGAAAGTAGTATTTACTTTTTAAATTCAATTATTCTTTTCTGGGTAAATTCCCTACCTGTCGTCGTACGATTCAGATTTTAGTTTCACAAAATTATTTACTCACCTCGTAGGTTGAATTCAGAGCCGGACGGATATATTTTCAGACTTCTCGTGGAACGTCTTTCTGGGTCACCTTGTGTTCCCTATTTTACTCGCTCGTAGCGTCAATATTAAATTCCTCGTAAGGTCAAAAAGGGTCAGCGTTTGATCACCTATATATTCGCCCGTAGCGATGAATACACTTTTCCTCGTGGGATGTCTTGGTCCGCTTGGGTCCCTAATAATTTGCTCGTAGCAACAATTTCTGCCGTAGCACGGTCGAGTAAGGAGTACCTGTTTCTTCGCCGGAGTCCAAGTAGAAACTGGTTATGGTCATGGTCCGTGAGGATAGAAGATCCTCACGTACCATGCTATAATCCCTATTCGCATTTCCACAGTGTGGAATATTATTTTCCCTTTTGACCATCTACTTACTTAGTGGGATAACTTTGCCTGAAGGGCTTTTGGGGAAATATCCGTCCGTGTCTGATTTCAACTCACGATTTACATTCTACATCATAAAATATTATATTTTATATTTTATATAATATATATTTTTATAAACATCATTTTTCTTCTCTCAAAACTTCTGGACCAAATGTTTTGATGCCCTCATCAAAACGAAAAACATAATTTTAAATACATAATAATAATTCTCATAATTTTATATTGTCTTCTTCTGGACCAAATCTTTTACTGTCTTCAAACGAAATATCCAACAGAACGAAACAGCCAATAGTATGAACGTCCAATAATCCACATCTTTTTCTCCATATCCTTAAGTGCGAGCAACGGTGCAAATAATGGACCTGAAAGAAACTTTGATGCGAAAGAAAAAGAAAACACACACTATTGCATTGATTAAAGTTCCTGTATGGTATTTTATTGTTTCATTTGTACTCTTTTTCTGGGCTAAATCTGAACATGATTTTACTCAGTCTTTTGGGAAGTATCCCAACTTTTACAGGTAATTTCTTTGGGTAAAATAAATCAATATGACAAAATAATATTTATTTTACTAAACGTCAAGTAATATATAAAAATGTATATATCAAAAATTCAAACTATATTCAAAAATACTAATTTCTGCTTATGTCTTTTATAACGTGTCAAAATGGTAATTATTTCATTAAGTCATTTTAATTTGAGATCACGTGAAAGCAAAATATCACTAACTACTTATATATATAAAATTGTATCAAAATTTTTGTGGAAGTATCCAAACATGTTATCAATTATAATGAGGAATCAGACGTATCCGACGTAAAATAACTTGAAGATGAATTTCGATAGGCATTTTTCTGGAGAGTCCCACGGGACGTTCCAGCGACCAAGTTTGGTAAGCTTGACCGCGAATGACTCGAAGCTTGTGAGCTCTGATTTCTATTAAGAATTTTCTCTCGCTGATAACTTTTGATTCGGCGAGAGCCCTTTTCAGTCGATGGAGAAGTTTCCACGCAATTTCGATTAATTGACAGAGATAAATCAGAAATATCTCTGGCACTTATATTAACGGAGATTTTTCGTTTCTGATCTTCCAGAAGAGGTTTTTCTGGCGACAAATTTTCTGCTGGTCTCGAGTTGACTGACGGCGTGAAGTTCGCCGCCTGGAGCATTAACTTAGGTAATTCATTTTCGTAAATGTATGGTTCATCGTCTATAATCATGGGTACGGGTTCAGGAAGGGGAGATCGGCGTGCGAAGATCCCTGATCGTTCGTCCTTTATAGGGGACGACATTTCGTAAATCTAGAATGTTGAAATGGAAAGGGGAAAAGCAAAAATAAAAAAATAATAAATTCAAAACCCTCAATTCACTAATATTCAACATTTTTATTTTGAACCTTGTATATAACCCTTAATATCATGTGCTCAAAAATATACTTTTGGAATACCAAAATTCATAGGTCGTACCCTGAGACGTATCTCATACTAATATCTACTCTAAGTTTTACGAAGATCATAATAAATATATTATGCAGTCAATTTTAAAGGGATCATATTTTACAGTCATTTTAACGTAGTCTTTTATCTCACAATAATCACCAGTAGTAAGATCATAAAAGTAACCCAAATAAATTTTATAACCGTCAATACACCAATATCTTGAATATTTTACCAACTTGTACATTTATCTCTTAACCGTCATTTTCTTTGGTCATTTCACTTAAAGCAACAATTCATACCAATTACTAAAGATAATGAAATGACTATAACACTTTTTCACGGGATTGAAATTTTAAACCATTTGTGACGGACCATCATGACCATGATTAAAACGGCCATGAGGGTTACCTCGTCGGGGTTCGGAACAAAATTGAGGGGGTTCGCGACAATCTTTAGCCTTATGTCGCAGGGATCCACACCTGTAACATTTCAACTTACTCTTTTCGCGATTCTTTTTATGGAAATCGCCATTTACTTTAGGACACTCTAAGTATACGTGTCTCTCCTCTATACCAGCCTTAAGGCAAATTTGGCACAATGCGATTTTTGGACAGACCACCTTTTTTTTTATTGGTCTACCTTTCCTACTTACTTTACAGGGAGGAGGCACCTCATCAATTTCTCCATCTGATGAGATCTCTCCTTCCTCTCGAGGCTCTATGTACAATTTATATTTTGGCTTTTTGAATTTCGGAGCTCGAGCTTCTTCCTCGCTATCGGTCTCCTGCTGATTCGTGAACTTAATCCTATCTATCTTAATTGCTAAATCTAATAGCGGAGTCACGTTGCCGGACATGTCTATCTTGCTAACAGCTAACTGCATTTCAGGAGTATCTCCCTGCCAAACAACTTGCAAATCATTCTCATCGGGTTCTCGTTCATCCCAACCTTGCAACAATTGTTCTTCTTCATCTGGCAGAATGATTATGGAGCCTTCGTCGTCACTGCCACCAAGCATGATTTCTAGATCACTCATTCTATGTGACATATGAAATATGATTTTAACCTATGTATTAAATATATATATAGATATATGTTATGTACTGTAAATCTTTAGCGTAAGCAAAGCAAATAAGCGTTTTCAATCGACGTCATATAAAGGACCGTCGAATACGTAAGTAAATCGTCTTGGTCTAGTGGCAGGCCTTCCCAGAGTCGGGCCGGCTCCTTGTGGAGGCGTCTCGGCTTTGGGAAACCCTTGCGTCTGTACTCTTTGTACATTGATATCGACTTGTTGTCCAACAGCGGCCTGTAATGGTCGTATTATTCTTAATACGTCTTCCTGCGTAAGGATGTCATTTGCTTTTGGCAATATTAATGTAATAGGGACTTTTTGTCCTGAATTAATCTTAACTAACTCACCATCCCCTTCTCCCCCTGGAAAAGGTTGACCCGCATCAACAGGCGATTAAGAATCGTCGGATGATGTAAACGGTTCTGGGAATTGAAAAGGTGAAAAATGAATCAAAGGAAAAAGAGGGCTATTATTTGGAGCAGGAGTAATGCTTTCAGGCATATTATCAATATTTGATTGTATGTCGAGTATGGAACCGGGAACTTGGTTCCGACTGCTTTGATAACGTTGGCATTGAGTACAGTCTGCAATAACCCTAGATATAAGCTCACCCATATTCAGGAAGTGATAGTCTTCCCGCATAATCATATGTAATTTTTCATTTCCAAAATGACTTTTCTGATGCATAAACTGAGTTGATTGAACTGCCAATTTATGAGGTATTACTGGAACATAAGGACCACTCATGAATTCGGTAGTGATCCTTTCTAATAAGTCGTTCTCTCCCAAACGATAAATTTTTCTATACCTACTTGTTCCAACTAATTCGTTGTCTTCATCGAATCGTAATCGTTGTATTATTTTATCTACGTGCTCGTCCTCAGCTTGTAGCTGATGCAAATTACTAATTTGATGCTTGAGTTCTGCGCAACGACGAATAAATTCATTTTCTTTTCGGTTACGACATACTATTTTAATAAGTCTACAAGAAAATACGATCTCTCGGTCAAGGTTGTTTCTCGTAGATGTATGCAACAACTCATCTATTCGTGCGGGCAGTCCAGCCAGTAAAAGTATTTTAATGTCGAATTCACGTAGTTTGAAGTTCCATCTTACCAATCGTGGAGGTAAGTCTGAGATTTTCAGAATTGTCGGCAATACCGCGTCAGTGGTATACACGTGAACGGTCCGACCTGTAGTGAAGTTACGGAAGTTCCGTAATGCTTGGATAAGTGCAATACCATGCTTATCCAACGTTGAGAAGGTCTCTTTACCTGTACCAAATAATATTGGAAACGTGAGAGTAAGCGTCGTACGCCGTTTTTGTTTTGTACCAATATAGCGAGGATATGATTCTCAGATATATGATACTATAATTCCAATTCAATGAAATGATCGGGTAAAGCCATGACCGGAGCAGTGAGAATCTGATACCGGATAGCATCAAAGGCTTCACGACACTTTGCCGTGAATATGAATGGCGGTGATTGGCGTAGTAATTCGAATAGAGGTTGCATCACCTGAGAATAACATTGGACCGTATGACTGAATTTATTTGTTTGCCCAATGAAATCCCCCAATTTACCCATATTTTTGGGATACCGAAAAGTCATAATTGAATTTATTCGCTCCTGCTGTAACATTTGTGCATGTTGTTTGCGTGTTTTCTCTACTTCTGTTTCCGGTTGGTCAGTATCAGTGGATACTGCAATTGGTGGCCGTTCACCTAATATAGGGCGCGGAACCTGTAACTCAGTTGAATGAAGTTTTAACTGTGGATAATAGTTATTGAAATCAAGACTACATCTCAATTTCGAATCTTCATATTCGTTGTATTTCTTTTCTATATCAGCCTTTAATGCTGCGCGATTTAATTGGTTATGAATTATCATCCCCTGTGTTTGTCTACTTCCGAGGCGTATGCCACCTCGTCTGGCAAATAGTGATATGTCGCTATCCTACTCTTCGCTTGTAAGCCCATACCGGTCTTACCCATGTTAATTACTGTCATTATTCCTTTGCCTTGACTTAACTTAATATGTTCTGGTACTATCATTAATCTTAAGTCGAAAAGTAACTGATAATTAGTTTCGGTAACTATGTGACCGTCAAATAGGCTCTCATCAGTATATATGTTAATAGGTTTTTCTTCCCCTATTTCTAAGTGTACGTGATCCTGAACATAAATATTTTTATCTGTCTTTGTTTCTGATGATTTATCTGAATCATCGCTTTTAACTTTGTCTAATGTGTCAGAGCCAGTAGGTCTCTGTTGTCTTTTCTTAATTGGTAATGCTGTCATGATATTTGAAGGTGACGCGTGCGTTACCTGTGTTTCAGCTCCGTAAGAATCTGCACTTCATCTGATTCATCAGATGTATATACGTAGTCTGGATTGGGTCTGTTCTCCGTAGAAAACGCGATTTATCCTGATTGACAACTTACAGTTATGTCATATTTAGATAATAAGTCCATTCCAAATACTATACTATCCATCATATTCTCTACGATATAGAATGTCCAATTTATCCAAGTGTGGAGTTCATCCACGTAGAATCCCAATGTTACCTGTTGATTGGATTGTAATGGTTTACCATCGTACACAATCATGTCTGCTTCGATAAGCTGGCAGGATGTGATTATATGATCACATCTCAACAGCTTCACTGTCCTGGGATTGACAATACTGAATGTAGATCCAGTATCTACTATAACATTGAAATCCATTGCCACTCCCTAATAGTTACGGAATGAAAACGTTCGTTTAACCTCCTTAAGTGGTTGATTTAATTTCCTAACCTGTAAGGTCTTTGGAATTGCCGAAGCTTGATTTTGACCTAATGCATTATTTGATGTCGATGCTTCGTTCTTATTGTCTAAATTACTTGAAGTTTCTTTATGAGGCAGCTCGTAAGCCGCCATTAATCTATATAATTCCTTATTGTCATCATTACTCGAGGATACTGACGCAATCTGTGATTCTTCACCTTTTCGACTTGATGCCCCTGGCAATGGTATAGTCTCTAGGTCTGGGATACTGTAATCCTCAGCTGATCGTACTCTGAACATTCTAAATCTTGGATTATTTTGAGACGTCTGTTGATGTACTTGTTCCAAAGTTTGTGGGTTGGGATTACTATGACTTCCATAAATTTGATTATTTGGAGGCAAATGGTCACTACTTATGGGTAAGGCAGGAACATTTTGTCTCATACCCAAATCTCGAGCTGGATCGTAATTGTAATCACGATCATTTATGTGCATGGCTCGCATTTGATGCACTGTATTCGTATAATTTTGATTGAAGTCCTGATGATTATAGTTCTGATTATAAGAAGGAGGTTGGTTATAAAAACCACCTTGATATCCCTGGGTATAATTATTGTTTCTATAATACCCGTTATTATTGTTCCTATATCCTCTATTACCGTTTTCATTGTATCTATTGTTTCCTCTTCCCCTATTATTATTATTATAGGAATTTCTTTGTATGGGAACATTATTCATCTTAGCCCATCCTGCAGCTTGAGGGGGTAACGGGATACTCTGTCTCTGCATGGCTTGCCAACAATCGATCACAAAATGGCCCGTTTTACCGCATTCATAACATGTGGGCTGACCGTCTGTGGCTACACTATTCTTTTTTATATTAGGATTATATTTCCCTGGGTCAGCTCCATGTCGAACTTGACCTCCGTTGGTTTGATTCCCATTACGGCTATTATTGGGAGGAATACCTCCATTTAATCCTCTAATATAAATTGGCTTCTTTTGGTGTCCATCAAATACTTCCTGGACGCTATGATTCAAAAGGCTTTCTGATTGTTGAAGGATATGTCTATTCAAGACCTTCGTAAAGTTATTTATATCCGTGCAATTCATCATTTCTCTACGCAATGGTGGAGGAAGGCCATCTAGTAACTTTATCAGCTTTCCTTCCTCATCCATGTTAGGATCCATTTGGGTTACGCATTGTAACCGTCGGTTAACATATTCGTTTCCACTTAACTTGGAATTGAAAATTGTTGAGGCAAGCTCCGAAGCTGCCTTGCTACTTACGTATGCACGATCGAATTTCAATTCGAGGGCTTGGTAAATCTGGTTTACAGTAGCATCCTTAGCTGTCTCCCGTTCAGTTGCGTTAGTTATTGTAGCATAACTAGCAATGAATCTCGGCTTTTCACTTATCCACCAATTTCTCGCTGTCCCAACCAAGGCCTTATCTAATGCCTTGTAGATTTTATCAGTAGTTAAAAACTTTCGAGTAGTGATTTCTTCTTTGAAGATGTCAAGCCACCCTCGTGCTTTCTTTTCGCCACTATAAGTTGGTATTCCATCCATTAGTTTGGATTCAGGTGATTTAGGATGAAATCACCAACTGTTGGTCAGCATCCAATCCCTTATTTTTAGTCAAGAGGGTTTTTAGGATACCCTCTAGCTGTTCGTGAGTAACCGTCATGATCCGGTTACTGATTAAATCTAGATACGGATAATGTAAAGTTAGAAAGGATGGATGTAGGGGCGGTTCCCAAAGCTTAACTTTGTAGTGTAGAAGCTTATATTCTAAATCCTCCTTTTCGAATTCTAATGATTCGTCGTGCCAAGATTTCTCGCTTTTTGGAGAATCTGAGAACTGAGTTGCTAATCCTATGAAATAAGACGATGTCGTAGATATATCTAACGTAGGGTCGTCCCCAAAAATAAAAGAATCGGAAAGATCAAAGTCCTCTTTCTCTTCTTTTATTACTGTGATGGGTACTGCTTCCTCTTTTGCTTTCGGCTGAGAATCGATCTTATCGTCTTTGCCTTTCTTTTCCAGTTTGAAGTTGAACTGGAAATTCGCGTGGAATTTCCCGTTGATTACAGAATGTATCTATTAACTCGTAGCGGATCCTTGGATTTAAGATGTCCTTATTTGTGATTAACTTGGAGTTAATATACAGGGATTAGGATTAATCGTAGTTTTGATGCAATATCGACAATTGAAAATGACTTATTTTGGCTTTTCTGACGTATCAGATGTAAAATGGATATCTTTTCTTTGGGTCTCTCCGTAAGAGTAATTAATTTCGTATTTTTATTTAATATGTAGAAATACCTATGTGTGTAGTACTTAACTACCAAAGATTTTATTAAATTCCGTTGATAAAACAATGCCCACGTCGTCGTTAGCGTACGTGAACCGGATGCGTTACCGCTTTAGGGAACCGAATCTGTTTTTGTTTTATTTTGATTTAAGTCTGATCAATACTTTTAAATTAATAAGGCCTTAGATCTTTACCTTCACAAACAATTGGTAAATTCACAATAATTATGTAACGTTGACTTGAGTTAATAAAATTGATGCGATTCTGACTTTGGTATTTATTCGAAAAATCAATTAAGTTGATTTTTATAATGATGATAATGATGGGTGATTATATGCTTTGCAGTGTGATATAAGGACGAGGGTACATATGTCTCGCTCAACAGCTACCGAATTTTGATAACTAAAAGCAAGCTTTATAAGCACAAGCAGTAACTTAATTGTAGTGTCGTAACACGTACCTTTTAGTCAAATAATCGAAATAAGTAATAAGTCAGCAACTAAAGTAATCCTTTTGTGTTCACAACGAACCGTGTGTCAATAATTAAAATCTTCCTCAACTAGTAAGTCAGGATCAGGAGCGTGTCCTAGGAAATCTAGAGTAAATTCGAAGAATCGGTTAATTGCCAATCGTATCTCCAATGATTATTTCGCCTGTGACGTTCAAGAGATATTTTGATTTTGACAATTAATACACTATAATGATAGCTATTATTGATATCCAGTCATATGGACTTATATATAAAATGAAGAACATTCAACGTTGAAGTTGAATTTGATATATCATAAGCTTTGTCCAGATATGATACAATACCAGAATACTGAACGTGAAAAACAAGAAGGCTATATCGTAATTTGATAACCCTAAAATAATAAGCATTTAACCTAATTGCTTATTTTCCGTATATTGTACTTACTAAGTGTAGGAGTAAATACAATGTTCGATTGAAAATCCCAGTAGAGAAATCAAAAGATTTAGTTCGGTATTGCCGTAGAATCCAGAAAAGATTCGTAATTTCAATGAAGAATCCTCAAATTTCGACTTCAAGTTCAACTCCGTAAGTTGCTATAATTAATGAGTTATTTTACTTTAATATGTTATGCAATATTATGTAACTGACATTCACGTAGAATTACAACATTCATTTACATTGGATAAATTCAAAATTTTGACAGACTCTGAGTACAACAGTCTTATTTCTAAAATATTTACCTATGTGTATTTGAATTCCTAAAATAATCGTAATTTTATTTTAATTCCACTATTAGTTAATAATTGCTTCTATTTTATTTAATGGAAAACCTATGATCAGTAATAACTGCACATTCAACCTCAGCATCTACTCTGACTTAAATTTTTGACTTAAATTTTTCAAGTTCAGCATCTACCTTGAGTCTTGAATTGATAATCAATGGCTAACTAGTAGTTACCATGTATTTGTGAACAAATTACAACACTGGAAAATTACAACAGTGTAATGTTGTATGTATATGCCTATACTACCTATATGTCTGTTGACTTAACAACAGTTGAAATGTAATACAGTGAAACGTGGTAAGTACTTGTTATTAATAAGTACTTACTATACTTTTCTATTTCTATTTTGACTATTCTGTAGTACTAACTTCAAACTACAACGTTCACCCTTCTCCTGATTGGAGGTTGGAAAATTTTTGTAACTAAATTTTTAACCTCTAATATATATATGTAGGTATAAATACGTTTTGGTACTTACTTATAATGAAAGAAGTAACCAACGACGTTTATTTTTCGTTATGACTTCTATTTTATTTCCCCCAGATGGGTTACTTTGGAATCTGGCTAATAATTGGCTTTATTCCTATTCTAAAGTCCGTGGACTGCTGATTGTGACTTGTTCTTCACTTCTGTGTCTGTGTAAGACTTCTATAAATTAATCAAAAAGATAATACCTAATATTTACTTGCTATACTTTAATATGAAATACAGCAGTGAGTTACTGTAGTACTACTGCCTGTAGTTTCTGAATTTATCCAAATTTTTAAAAGTGAAATTTTGAAAATGTGAAAATTTGTTTAATTTTGAAAGTGCAAATTGTTTATTTTGCTTACAGGAAGGATTGGGCCGTGCTGCGGCAAGAATTCTCTGTAAGTCCGAATTATAAGTGGACCCGGGTTAAAGACTTTCAATCCGTTGATATCCGCTTCCGGAAATAGTAATTTTCTTAATCCGTGGACTTTCACGTGGACAAGTCTGCACGTCTGCTAAACCTTCGTAAGGTCCTATTAAGTAATATAATAATTAAGATCACTGTTATATTTTTCAACAGTGTAAAATCATGAAACACTTTCGATTTTACAGTGTACAGTTAACCAAAAAAATATTTAACTTGGACTCGTAGTCCTTAAAATCAAAATCTTTGTTTGGGTAAGAAATAATGTTTACTTTATTTATTTCTTACACTTTGTTTGTAGAATTCCTTTCTGTAATCCACGTAGCATCCTTACTCGTGGAGGATTTTTAACCGAAAAGGAAGTTCTAAGCTGATCAAGCCTATTCTTCGGAACGTATCCGCGGTCCAAAATCCGAAGATTTGGCAATAGTATTCTGCTCTCAGTCGGCTACGACTACGTAAGTCAACTAAAATAAAATGTAAAGTATTTGATTTATGAGTATTAACTCTGTATTTAATCTAATTCAACCTATGTAGGTATCTATAGTTGGTTACTATGTCGAAGTTGCAATACCACTTCGATTTAACACTTATTATTGATTACGTTAATTTTAGGTGCCGCAGAGTAATCAAAAATTGGATGTCAGCTCCTGCTGACTATGGTTGCCACCTGTAAAGCCAGATGCGAAAATGATGCACGCAACTAATAGACAAAATAAATTCGTCAACTGGCGAATTTTAACAAAATCAAATGGTAAGTTGAAAATCGGATTTTTCAACTTATAGTTTTACCCTTTTCACTCAAACACACCCCTTATAAATCTTTACCCCCACAAAGGAAAGTATCTTGATGAGATTTATAAAGTCAGGGTGGATAATTCCCTGCAATGAATATTTTACAGTAAGTCAGGGTCTCAATTCCCTGCAAATTTTTATGTCTGACAAAATAATAAGCCCAGGACCGGTGCCTGGCACTTTTATTATAATTTATTATGTAAAAAGTCGAGGTATCTATATTCCTTGCTCAATATTAATGGTTGATTGATGAGACTATCAAAATCTGGGTTGATATCCCCAGTAATAAATTGAACATTGATAATTTCGAGTAGTTTCGAAGTGGGAAATTCTTGCTTCCTAGTAAGTACGGACTACTGAGTTAAGATTGCACTTCTTGCTCGATTTTAACATATAATTAAAGACACAATAAAATCTGGGTATGAATCCCCAGTAATACTTTAATACTTTTAACAAAATTCGAGTGTTTCGAAGTGTAAATATTTCAAACTTTTATTTTGCACTACTTTTAGAATTCGAAGGATATTCCCTCGCTGTATTTACTTCGACTAACAAAAGGCGAGATCGTATCTCTTAATATTTTGCTACTAAGTAAGTACACCCTACGAATCCAGGATTATTGTTCCGTCGAGTAATTTATGAATCACAATTACACATTAATAAATGACACACACAATAATGACAACAATTATTACTTCCACAATAAATCATATATTTTAACTTACACAATTATGATGTATGATTTTACACTAAATAGGCTGCTTACCTATATAAGCACAATGAAGATGAGTGAGTTTTCGTAAAGCCCCCCAGAACTTTATGAAAATCACTAATATGAATTATTTCACAATGTGAAATTTCTATTTTATTTCGCAGAAAATAACTGGCGATGCCACTGACGACTGGGATGATTTCCCTCACAGTTCCCTATAGGAAGATGAAGTTCGTGAACAAACACTACTGTTTTATGACTGAATTTCAAATTAAAGGTAAAACTTGAATATATTCAGTTTCGAAAACTATGGATTTTGAATTATTTGATTCAAAATCAGACGGGCAAGTAATGCTAAGCTAGTACTTGCTACTTAACACTGAATATAATGTTGAGCTTATGGGCCCTATGCAAAGTAATACTGAAAATCAGCAAGGCATGGCTTGCTGTGTTAATTCCCTATTTAGCCGTGGCCGTGGCCTTCGCCGTATGTACACAACACTATATAATGGCGGAATTTCAGTTTTCCTTATTTTGTGTCACAAAAACGGTATAAACTTACAACTTTTGAACAATTAAGACTTACTAATAAATTAGGGACTCGTGCCTTGTACAATAATGGCAATTAAAACTTAATAAGTCGGAGGTTCGTCCTCCGCAGCCAGGTTTACTGACTACTATATAATAAAAAATGGGAAAACTGAAAAGTTCGGTTTTTCAACAAAATTTTAATGGCAAAATAGAGAACACTGAAAATTCTAAATACAGAAAGATACGCAAAATATGAAATTAGGAATGCCTGGATAAATGCACATATAAGTATGAAATTATGGCGTGATTCTATTTGTCCTTTTACAGTATATGGAGACAATTATGGCTCTTACCTATTGGACTGAAAATTCTACTATTTTTATCAAAATTCACAATAATAATAATCCGGCGTTCGGATGCAGAAACGGACTAAATTTTAACCTTAATTTAAAAAGCTAAATTCTACGATTTATCCAATAATGCTACGTAAGCTAAACAAAGGACTAATAAGTCTACAAATAAATTCTATTTTCTACCAAATCAAATGTGTGCGTTGCACTTATTAAACATGTGGTACATACCAAAATTGCAAATGTCTGCTGGATGATTTTCAACGGATGAGGACTCCTTTTCTTCAACTTTTTGGCTCAAATCGAGATTGTATTTCGCTGTTTTGACCTTAATTTTGTTTTCGTAAAAACAGCAATATTTTATTGGCACTATGATTAGTTTTTCTGAACTCTCAAAATTTTATTTTGATCAAAATCTTCAAAATTTTGTTTTCTTAGCCTTGGTCCAGTAGGTACTTAAGCGCGATTTTCCAGCACGTCTTCTCTGTCTCACGTCCACAGCCACTGTTGCTGGGCAATGTCTTTTCTTGTATTCTATGCGGGAGCGTTTCCTCGCTATGTGTTCTCGTCTCGGCCTCTGTGCACTGTGTGCTCGGGATGATTTTCCCTCCAAAATTTTTACTGGCTTGAATTCTCGTAGATTTTCGAAGCGTTACTTTCACTTTTCATTGCCTATAGGATATAATGTGCCTTGCACGCTGCCTCATGCGAGGTTGCCACGTCGGTCTTTCCTTTCGCTTTTTCTGGCTAGCTAGTTATATGTAGCTCCGTGAGCTGTACTTGTAACGCGTATAGCTAACAGTCAGTAAACTGTCTGGCCACGCGGTTTGCTATACTGTACAATGGTACAGTATACCAACTCCTAACTTATGGGCCCAAATAAAATGGGACTTTCTCTAAAATTATTTCTAAATTATTTCTAACTAATTGAGGGGGGTAAAATAGTCTTATTTTACCCCGCACCTTCTTGACAGGGATTTTAATGCGGTCTTCTAAATCCAAGTTGGAAACGGGCGACGGAGATACTTTACCTGGGGGGGTTCTCTCTTATCTCAGGACCGGCCCGGCGAGATACTAAATAGTATGCACGACAAATGGAGGGATTTATGCAGCAAAGAGTATGAGCTTACGCTAGCAATATTATATGGGTGGGGAGGGTTATGATGCGCTTTCCCAACAATGATTATGGCTACAATATGATACTAAAATAATTTTAATTAATTATAATATAAATGATATATTTTATATGCGAATATCAAACCCGAGGTACGAGATGCAATCACACACAAAGCTATATAAGTAATAGCTACGTTTTAAGGGTCTTATACAGCCCTGTATTTATTTAACTTCAATAATACTTTTACTGCGTTCGTAACGCTAAATGAAAATGGTCCGTGACCGAAAATGAAAGTAGTATTTACTTTTTAAATTCAATTATTCTTTTCTGGGTAAATTCCCCACCTGTCGTCGTACGATTCAGATTTTAGTTTCACAAAATTATTTACTCACCTCGTAGGTTGAATTCAGAGCCGGACGGATATATTTTCAGACTTCTCGTGGAACGTCTTTCTGGGTCACCTTGTGTTCCCTATTTTACTCGCTCGTAGCGTCAATATTAAATTTCTCGTAAGGTCAAAAAGGGTCAGCGTTTGATCACCTATATATTCGCCCGTAGCGATGAATACACTTTTCCTCGTGGGATGTCTTGGTCCGCTTGGGTCCCTAATAATTTGCTCGTAGCAACAATTTCTGCCGTAGCACGGTCGAGTAAGGAGTACCTGTTTCTTCGCCGGAGTCCAAGTAGAAACTGGTTATGGTCATGGTCCGTGAGGATAGAAGATCCTCACGTACCATGCTATAATCCCTATTCGCATTTCCACAGTGTGAAATATTATTTTCCCTTTTGACCATCTACTTACTTAGTGGGATAACTTTGCCTGAAGGGCTTTTGGGGAAATATCCGTCCGTGTCTGATTTCAACTCACGATTTACATTCTACATCATAAAATATTATATTTTATATTTTATATAATATATATTTTTATGAACATCATTTTTCTTCTCTCATATATACACACACATTTTGCATGTTTTTAAAATGTGTTAATAAAATATTTTGAATTTTTAAAAACAAGCAAATAAAAACTTTTGCACCTTTTTAAAACATTTAAATAAAATATTTAACTTTTCTCAAAACATGCAAATACAACATTTGCACTTTTCTGATTCAAGTAAAAAGAAAATTTCGCACTTTTTTTAAAACAAGTAAATAGAACATTTTGCACTTTTCTAAATCAAGTAAAAACAACATCTTGCAATTTTTTAGAAACGTAAATAAAATATTTTGCATTTTTCTGAATTAAGTAAAAAGAAAATTTCGCACTTTTTATAAAAACTTGTAAATAGAACATTTTGCACTTTTCTAAATCAAGTAAAAAAAACATCTTGCAATTTTCTAGGAACATGTAAATAGAACATTCTGCATTTTTCTAAAATACGGAAACACAACATTTTGGTATAATTACCAAAGAAAACCATCAATAAAATCAAAATGCTAGTTTTTGTATGGAATCAAATTGCTGCCTAAAAGTAATTCCTTCGTTCAGCCATGGTTATTTAACATAGTTTTGTATTGTACACGGAGATGTAAGACTATTGTAATTGTGCAACTGTAACTTAATAAAGTTTTTTCCTCGGATAAAATTAGGCAAGTCCAATGTTTACGAAAAAAATATTTAAGCACAGTAGTATCGTGCATTCGTAATCAATTATTTACGAATAATGGTTATAAAATTTATTTAATCGTAATAAGGAAAATGTAGTGTGTATAAAATATAAAGTATAAAATATAGCATATTATTATATCGTGTAAGTTTATTAGAATTTTGTACAACATTACCTAAACAAAATTAATTTGGCTAAATAAATCGAAATTTATCTGGAGATTGGAAGGATCGAGATCCGACTCAGCATTTTTAAATTCCATAATTAATTTAACGTAAAGACTTACAAACATGTGTAATACTGTAAAACTATATCTGATTGATACTCAATAGTTACACTAAAAGGAATTAAAGAGTGTTGCTAATTAGTAGTAACTCTCGGCGAAATCTTCTCCCGCATCAGCTTAAGGTCGATGCAATTACGAATACACCTTTGTGTCACTAATGTTTCAGGGTGCTCAGGGCCAAACGTGTCAACTTTGACTTTATAAACTTTCTCAAGGATAGTCAATGCATCATCGTATCGTTTTCGTTTTCTTAAAGTGTATACGATATGATCTTGAACCCCGAGTGTGTCCTTATGACTTGGGCCTGAAAATGCATTCCGTTTTTCATACACACTTTGAAAGATAGTCAGAGCCTCCTCGTCTCTTCTCAAGTGAGTCAAACAGACTCCGATTTGAAAGTTGGTTACGACAGTATCTGAATTATTAGGCCCAAGTGAGCTTAATTGTTGCTCATGTACTTTGTGTAGAATCGGCAAAGCTTGGAAATAATCATTCTGTTTTTGTAAAACTATTCCGATGCGATATTTAACTTTTGAGATTTTATCCTGATCGTAGCTTGGAATTTCACTTTGCTTTTTTTCAAATGTTTGTAACAATTGTAGAGCATCTATAGGTTGATGTATGCCAGCTAAGGAAATACCTTTTTTGCACAACCAATTGAATATAGTATCACACTTGATGCCAAAAAATATGAGTTGTTGGCGGAGCATAACTTGGCTAATTTTCAAAGTTTGATTGTACTCTTGTGTTTTCAGAAAGTGAGAAGCTAGTTGTTGAGGAGCGGAATCTTTTAGAAGCTCACAAAAATATTTTTCAGTCTGATCAGTATTTCCGAACCCATACTTGTTTAAACCGTACTCCAGTTTGTGAAATTTATTCGACCAACTCTCGAGCTGTGATCCAAGTGGGTTGACAAAGTAGGACTTGTACTCTATCATGAGTGCATTTATCTCAGACAGATTTTGGGCAAGTGAATGTATTTCTTGTATTCGTGTTTGAGGTGAAAGCGCTCCTACAGTTTTGAAATGAAGCTTTAGTTGGAGGTTGCTACTTGAATCATCCCGAGCACTATTGACACAGTTAACGTCATTTTCATCGATAATTGTAGTATTCTTGATTTTTTTAATAATGGTATTCGGTTTAGTCTTGGAATCACCTTTGCTTCGTTTACTTTCAACTAGGACCCTCCTCCCCTCTGGTTTCCTTTTTGTGCTAGGTCGAGATGTGCAAATAGATTCTTCAGAAGGTTGATTAACCTGAATTGAGTCGCTCAGTGTTCGAACAACTGATGCATCAGCCTCCAAAATGACTTCGATTGTAGTGCCCGGTGCAACAATGCAGAATGGAGCTGGATTCGTTTCGACCACTTTAAATTTAATTTTCTTCCCACCCCCAGTCACATCCACAATAAATGTATCTCCTTGATGAACAGGTCGATATGCTTTGAATAAATAGGGCCACAAGTAGGTTTCGAGCAAGTTGTCCCTCTCCAATAAGTCAAAGTCTGTTGAATTTAAATCGATAGAGTTGCCTCTAAGAACGGAAACTGGACGGACGGAAATTTTCTTTGCATAATTTATGTCTATAAATTTTCCCAATGTGACAAAATCACCAATGGTCACACCGAGTTTACTCCGAACAGTCGCATTTAGTCGGATTTTGTTTTGAGCCAAATTGTCATCGTCTTCGGATAGAACTGTTAGAGCAGTCTTCCGGCCCTTTTCCCCTTTTAACAGAATTGCGACACCGGACCAAATTCGCCGATTGTTCATCATGGTCTAAACAAAACAAAAAAAGTTAATTAAGTTTAATTCTTTATTTGCTATTAAATACAGTAGTAATTAACGAATTTTTTATTGAATATTGAATATTATATCGTACCCGTGATAGGAAAACTACAGAGTTATTAGTCGTGGGAGAGTCCTCGACAATAAAGTGAATGTGCTGTTCTTCATTGTCGGTCAAGCTGAGCAAATCCGCAAGCCGAGTGTTCTCCGGCTTCTCCCTGCGACTTTATCATAAATGTTAGTTGTGTGAGAACAGTATAATGATATGATAATAGCATCTGAACTAGTGAATTTTTTTTAGCATAATTGTATCAATTCAAAATTTTGTCTAATTATCTCTTTTAATTTTGTCAGGATTTTCATTTTTGGAAAATAATGTAATGTTTCCCACGTAATAAAAACAGTTTAAATGTTGTGATGCTGTTTTCAAATTGAATCTTTTTATATGTTGGGTTACGTAAAACTGTTTCGAATGTCGAAGGAAATATTTGTTAAAATAGCACAGTACATACGTACTGCACTCTTCTAATGACAAGCACACACACACACTGTCTATATAGTTAGTTGTACTAACGATAAGACAGGCAGTTGGTACGAGACGAGCGAGAGGAGAAGTATCTCTCACAGACCAAGCGATATACAATAAATATATACCTATACTACAGTACACCCATCTACGCGTGCATACTCTCTGTACAACTCATTACCATATTACCATACAGTCACAGTCGCTCGGTATGCACCGTAACAGTGGTGGAGGTGCGTGCGTGTTAACGATTTCCAACATAGTTCATTAAATAGAATATTAAATAAGTAAAGTAACGATAAGTGAACAACAATATTAAGTGAAAATTACAGTTAAGTGAAATCAAGTAGAAATAGATAAAGCACATGAACAAAAGGTGGAACAGTATCTAGTTGATAAGTACTAATATACAGAATAATTGAAGTTTACGAGGAGTATGAAAAGATTTTTTAACGCTTTTTCATCCACCGGAGGGTCCCCAAGATTCGTAGAGTTACGTGCAGACAGAGACGGTGAACTAGTAACAGTAGAGTATTTTGATAAAAACGAGAAAAGTCTGTCTACTCACAAAATCAAAAGAGATAAGTGCGCAAAAGAATTTCCAGGTATACCAATTCGTTCACACCAGTACGGAAAACAGCAGTTAGAAGTAGCGGAAGAGAACGAGTGGATTGGTATTAAAGCATATCCGGGCGTCGACAGTAACCATATTCGAGTTGAGTTTTTCAATCAAAATCAGGAATACTGCTCAACAGAAATATACGAACGATCAAAATTTGAGCAAGAGTTTCCAGACTGCCAACTACCACTACGCCCTAATAAACCGACATCAAGAGCAGAACGACCCGGTAGCAGCAAAAAGCCAAATTTCTCGACGCCAGTAAACAGTGACAAGCGGAGAATTTTTCTGGAAAAGAAGGAATCCGAGCAACGCGGGACAGTAACAGCGGCAATACTAGAAGTTACAGACAATACTTCCGGTGCACCAACAACGCCCTCCGGGTTCAACGACACACAATCAACAGGAGGAAGTACAGCGTCAGCCGGGTCATACGCAATTGACGAACCATCAATCCTACAAGCGGATCATCGGCAGGTAGCCACACCGTACACGTTCTACTCAGCGGACTCATCCCCAACTGACAACCATACTGCGGGTTCTGTAAACGGTCAAGACAATAATTTAGAAGAGGAGAAAAACAGTTTTGTAGCCGCCGTAGGAGCTGCAGACACAGACCAGGCAGAACTAATACTACAAGGGGCGCGTGAACGTAGGAATTCGGTGGTAAATACAACAGAACCGGTACGTAAAACTTTTAATATTGGGTACGTGTCGTTTCTAAACCCGGAACGAACTGAGTTGGAGGAAAGAACCCTTCAAGGCAAGCTAGCTGAGATACAAAATCATTTAGATACAGCAGCAGGCATTGTAAAATTACGTTCGCAGATAAAAAAAGAAGCTGAGCCAGAAATAGACTTTTACGGCATTGGACAATTATTCCCAGTAAAAATGGCAACTTTTAAACCAATAGAGTTGAAACGACCATCGTATTCAAAACCTGACATTTACACCAACGCATTTAACGAGTTCCGAACTCAGTTCACAAGGTATGTAGCGTTAACAGAAGTAGATCTGAATAAAAGTAAACAGCTGTTAACGGAGGCATTAACTACACCCATCGCTCGGAGTTATTTTAAGATTAACAAGGGATTACTAACAGATGCTACAACATTAGACGCGCTGTTTACTGCGTTGTTAGTGAGTTGCCCGCCATCACCAGACCCGCAGGTATCTTTAGTAGAACTTTTTCAACAAAAGCAGCAATGTGATGAACGAGCAAATGCATTTTTAATGCGAATACAAAGCGCATTTGGCGATACCTGGGCAACATTTCCAGCTACTCAGATGATAGCTACGATCATACCAAACTTGCGGGAGAACGTTCGACATTTTTTGAGAATGCAGGCACGTCCAACTACAATAGCGGCCTTGCAGGCATTATTAATTCAGTTTGATGCATCTGATACATACGAAGCAAAATTGCCGGAGATCAAACAGGAGGTAGCCTTAGTACAGCAGGTAGATATGGTATCGGCATTAGAAAAGACAGTGGCGTCATTGACTCAGCGATTGAACGAAATACAGAAACAGCCACGTGCTAATGCCACATCACCACCTACATCTCAGCAGCATCCACGTCAACCACAAGCACGATTTAATAATGCACGTGGAGCTTTCCAACAAACCAATCAGAGAAAATGTCATGGATGTGGACGAGCAGGTCATTTCATTGCACAATGTACGGAAGTAGGGCAATCTACGTGGCCAAGAACGAGTCCGCAAAATTCAAGCCGTGGATATTATATTCCACGTCAACAGCATAATTATCGAGGGAATAATTTCGTTCGCAATTATCGACCACGGCAGTATCCAACGGGATATGAGTCATATGAAGGGAGCAATTATCAGAATCCAAATTTTATTCGTCCATTCATCCCACGTTTCCAGCAGAATAATAAGAATTTCAATGCACCCTCCCCCAACTTAGCAATTATGCCACCACCAAATTATAACACTCAGCAACAAAATCAGCATTTAAACGGTTAAGTGGAACGAGTGGGCCGACTCGAGCCATTGCAAATATCAGGCCACCAGAAATTAATATAGTTAGTACCTACAATAGATTTAGTGCATTAGAATTAGTTGAGAATGAAGAGGAAATGACAGTGCAAACAAACAACACTAATGTGAATAATGTGAGTGAAGTAACGGAAGTCATAAATCTTAATAGCATCAACATCCAAGGCAGTACCAAGACCTGCCTTGTAAACGTTTTTATTGATAGTGGTGCTATGTGTTCTATTATAAATAGTGACGTGGCTCGACAATTAGGTGTAATAATACAGCCGTCTACATTAAATTTAAGAAACTATGGAGGTGGGTTAATTGAGCATATTGGACAAGCTATAGTAACAATAAACTTCAATGGATTTAATGTGACTCATACTTACATTTTAGTGAACAATGCACAGCATGAGTTGTTAGTCGGCGAAGATTTCTTAAGAAAATTTAAAGTAGTTTTAGATGTTGGGAATGAAGTTATTTATTCACCTGAGTTTGGACACGTACGAATGACACCAAGCCAGCCACCCGCTACGGACAGGCGACAGTTGCAAATGTCATCAGTCTATATGCAGCGAGAGACCGACTTAAGTCAAGTACATGACGACACACAGAGGCAAGCGAAGGCCAACGCCCCTCTCCAAAATCAGCAAACCAACAAAACACGGGACATTGATCAAGTCGCTGTCGGTAAGAATGTGAAAAGAGAATTGTATGAGAAAATACAAGCCGCTAGCAAACATGTAAATAAAACCAAAACAGAGGCAAGTCCTAGAGCTTCGTGCATCCTAAGTACTAAAAAGAAAGAGCGCAATGAGAATATTTTGAGAATTCATAGTTCCAGTAGACAGGTACTACAGCCCTACTCGATAATAGACATTCCTATATATGTATTAAATAAAAAGTGGCAACAAATAAATGGAACTCGGTTTGAGGCTTTGTCATTGGGACAAAGGAAGCTAAAACAGATGGTGATTCCAGACTTTATTATTAGTGAAAAAACTCAGTTTCTCCGTGTCATAAATCCATCGGAGGAGGAAATCATAATACAAAGTAAGGCTGTCATTGCTACTGCTCAGATTACAGATTGGAATGAACTAGAAGTGCGCGTGATAAATAATATTAGTAAAGTTGAGCCGAATTTTGAGCAAGAGGGAATTAGATCGAATGTACCTATTTATGAAGGAGATGAACTGGAGCAGGAAATCAATAAAGTAGCATATAATCCAAAGTTAAGTAGTGCAGATTTAATGAAATATAAAAATTTAGTAGCTGAATGTCAACAAGCTTTTAAATTTTCCCGTACACCAAATGGAGTTTATCCTCATGCTAAATACAAGATCGAGCTACTTGATCGAACACCAGTACAGCTGCGGGCTCACCCACAAAGCGAAGCGCAACACGAAGAGATAGCACGCCAAGTGAAACAACAACTAGCGGACGAAACAATTCGGGAAAGTAACAGTGACTGGAGCAGCCCATCGTTTTTAGTCAGCAAAAAATCACCTGATCCAAACAAGAAACAGTTCAGACTCGTAAATGACTACATATTACTGAATTTTCAAACACGTAAGCAACTGTTTCGTTTGCCTTTAATCCATGAGATCCTACACCGGTTCAGAGGAAAGAACATTTTTTCAGCTTTGGACTTGGAAGCCGGGTATAATCAAATTTTACTCGATGATGAATCCATTCCACTTTCAGCTTTCAAGACTCGACACGGGCATTACGAGTGTTTAAAGCTCGGATTTGGCATGCAAGGGGCTCCGAGCTTCTTCTCTAAAATGATGATAAATATGCTTGAAGATTTACAGTATACCGAAGTTCTACATTATTTGGACGACATTATAGTACCATCTGAAGGCATCGATCGAAACATTCGTTCACTACGTACAGTGTTCCATAAATTAATTGAAAATAACTTGAGGTTGAAACCATCGAAGTGTAGATTAGGTTTCACAAAATTAGAGCTTTTGGGGTTCTTAGTAAGCAAAGACGGACGTGAACCAACAACTGAATTAGTTGATCCCATTCGTAAAATTAAGCCGCCAACCAATATCAAATCACTTCAATCATTCATGGGTTTAGTAAATTTTTATTCTAAATTCATCTCAAATTTAGCTACAATAGCACGGCCCCTAAATGATTTATTGAAGAAGGACGTTGCAAGGACATTTGGACACAAGAGTGTCAAGAAGCTTTCGAAAAATTAAAATTGGCTTTAACAACTGCTCCCATCCAGGCTCATTTTGATCCTAAATTACTAACTACATTGAGAACGGATGCATCTTTAACTGGATTAGGATGTACATTATTCCAGACTCATATAGTTGACGGAAAACCTGTTGAAAAAATTGTTGCATCTATGAGCAAATCATTAACTCCGGCTATGAAAAATTATCAGGTTCCAGTGTTGGAAGATGGAAGCAATAGTTTTTGGATTGAAGCGGCTATCTCACTTCTTGTAGGGCATTCCATTTAAAATTGAAACTGATAATTCTACCTTACCTAGCTTAATTAACTCTAAGAAAACGCCTATGTCACCTTAGTTATTCAGACAAGCCATGATTTTCAATTCATACAACATAACCAACATTAGTCATCTAGCAGGCAAAATCAACTTCCTACCAGACTTGTTGTCGAGGACTCATAATTTAGATATGGATCTGTCCATATAGACTTTAACATCAGTACCACGAGATGCAAATTACAGAATGGAACAATTAGCTGATCCAGCTTTAGCCAAAATTATGATGACAATTGAGAGAAGCTCAGTGGAAACTTTATCAAATTATCAATTACTCAACGGCATACTATACTTCAGGCAATCCGAATACAAGAAGCATAAGGTATTATTAGTGATTCCGTGCCATCGACGTCAAAACATTTTACAAAATTTGCACGATTCAAAAATTGCAGGACATTTGGGTAGAAAAAAGACATTGGATAAAATTCGAAAAACTTTATTTTGGCCTACTATGAGTAAGGATGTATTTAAATATGTACGGACATGCTCCAGCTGCCAGCGTAACAGAGTGCCTCGCATCAAGCCAGCTGGCTTATTCAAATTCATTGACATTCCTTGTGCACCATTCAAACGAATTCAAATTGATTATGCGGGGCCGATAAATACATCTGTAAATCGTAATAAGTATTTACTAAATGCTGTTTGTTATTTAACTAAATTTTTAGTAGTTAAAGCTGTTCCAAATTGTGAAGCCGCGACGACTGCTAAATTTCTAATGGAGGAGATTGTTACTAAATATGGAGCTCCTCGAATAATTCAGTCAGATAATGGCACCTCGTTCTTAAATACCACCGTGAAGGAGCTCAATAAGTTACTGGGAACTAATCATATCACCAGCAGCCCGTACACACCAAGGAGTAATGGATGTGTGGAGGTCAGCCACGATGTAATAATGGAGGCGATTCGGTCCTATCGGAGTAAATCAAGGCGCAACTGGGACGAGGCACTACCACAAATCACCTTTGCGTTAAATACAAGTACCCACTCAACCACAATGATGACTCCATTTTTCTGTCTATATGGAAGGGAGGCTACACAGCCACTGGATTTGTCCTTACCATTATTCAGGGAGACACCGACAATCGGGTATCATGAGCAAGGTCGTGAGGCACGAGAGCTTGCCCGACTTGCTATAAAAAATAGTCGTGTCCAGTGGGCACAACGTTATAATCTTAATAGACGAGAATTTAAATTTAATGTGGGGGATTTAGTATTATTACGTAATAGTCATACAAAAAAAGGTTTTTCTAAAAAATTAATGTCTATATTTTCCAGACCCTACAAAATTGTGGAGTCTGTTGGGAACAACGTATATACTATCGAGGGGAGAAAGCAAAGAGGTGGATTAATTCGGTTTAACGTCAATATGGAAAAGTTAAGGAGATACTATGTACGGCCTGGGGAAATAATTCCACCTATACGGAGACCAACGGTTCACGTGGATGGACCTCAGGGGAATTCCGAGTTAAGTACTACCAACTCAGCTAATCCGATTCCTCAACCGGATTCCGGCCTTTCGTTTCAACATACTAACACACAGCAGTATGATGAAGACTTTCCTCGGTTAGTTCATTACAAAACCATACAACCGGAGGTTAGCACTAAAAGGCCCACCAACATTAATCCCCGAAACTGCACAGACTATAGTTAAGAGAGGTCGAGGTCGACCACCAGGTTCTAGGAATAAGGATACTTTAGCTACTGTGGACGATAGGTATATAATGAATAAGGATAACTATCGCTATAATTTTAGGCATTATAATAATAATTAGAATAAGTTGGGTATATTATTAAGTATATATAATAAGGGCAACGTTCGAAATTTACGCTTCCGAAATTGTGGCTGAGTACCACGTTTGTATATTAGAATAAGTTAAGTTTCAGGAAAGTAGGAAATTTCATTTTTTGTATCATAGTACATCCATTTTCAACCACCATATCAAATTGTTGACAGAACGTACGGCTACACCTGTAAGGCTGGTTCTTTAGACAGACAGGGACCTCCCGGGGTACCGCCTGGACGGGCCGTAAACCATAGAAGCACCATTGAGGCACATGTTTAGGACACCTTGGGATCGAACCCTAGTCCAATAGCGGGGACAATGACCCCAGGAGTAAAGCCTAGTGTGTCGCGTATTTGGAAGGTTTAGAATAGAGTTCCTATTTTTACTCAAAGTCAAAATCCTTTTGAAATAGTACGGACTACTATAGACGCGGCCTATAGTAATTATTAATTTAGTATTAATTTATATTTATTTTGCGATATTAAGTTGAATTTAAGTAATTAAAAAGTAAAAAAAGACGGAAGCGCAGAGTTTGTAACGTTGTCATTATAAGTGTATAAAATAGTTAAATTTGTTGTAACAAGAATTGAGGATAAATTGTGTGGATCGAATATGCGATCGTGGTCATGAACACGAGCCGTATAATTGAGAAACATAATTGTGAATTAATTGTTGTAATACTAGCATAGATTATATATATAATGGTAGAAATTTTCCTTGTTATTTAGGCTAGTCTAATTTAAGTAGTTGTAATTTGTAAAATATACGCAGGGTTAGAAATTAAGAATCCATAAAAAACTAGAGTATATATACATAGTAGTAGTCATGAAGTTCGAAGCATGTAGAAAATATATATGTTAAATACTATGTAAGCAGTTAACGTAAAGTTCGTGAACTTGAACTTGTAGACAATGTTATTACTCCCTATCTATGGGCTAGGCCCTTTTGCATAGCTAGTGTAGTTGTTTAAGTTTTGACTATGGCCCGGTATAACTCGGCCTCCGCATGGTTGGTCAGACCCAGCAGAGAATGAACCGACCCTTCTGAGGGACCGGGCACCACAGTCACACGCAGAGAGATAAATACAATCGAAGTTGACATGGATACATACAACACGTTTATTTATAATAATAATAGATAGTATACATAGTGTGTATGAATAAGATAGGCTGTGCATTGACAGTGTAAGATGTGTGTCCTTTGATTTTTATTGATGAATTGCTATTATTGTGAACGGCATGGTTTTAATTGCCTATAGGTTACGGTTAAATTGTATAGTTTCACTATAGCGTGGAAGGCGGGTGTGTTAGAATAGCACAGTACATACGTACTGCACTCTTCTAATGACAAGCACACACACACACTGTCTATATAGTTAGTTGTACTAACGATAAGACAGGCAGTTGGTACGAGACGAGCGAGAGGAGAAGTATCTCTCACAGACCAAGCGATATACAATAAATATATACCTATACTACAGTACACCCATCTACGCGTGCATACTCTCTGTACAACTCATTACCATATTACCATACAGTCACAGTCGCTCGGTATGCACCGTAACATATTGAACTGAAACTGATTTTCATAACAATAAATGATAAAACTAACAATATAAACTGATATCCATTTCCAAAAAAAATCAATTTTTATTTTGACTTTAAAAGGTGAATAGGTAAGTTAGTGAAATTTTACAAAACAAATAGTTATGTTATTAACTTACGATACCAACTCTGCCATTGTGTTAAATAATTACGTAAGTTATTAATGATAATCTCGAGATACTACAATTCACACAAGACTTAGATTGTCATTTCAATTCTGAAATATTAACTTCTTAATTTAGGGAGCAAAACATAAAAGCAACATCAGACAGTCAGTGCATCTTGAATTTTAATAGCAAGCTTACCCCCAAGGATTTCACTGAGCTTTATATAACAACACTCATGAAGAAGGGAACGAATTTCGTGTTAATTCGTTTAATTTCTACATTTTTAACAGATTTTCCTCTGTGAGGGAGGATAGTCTGCAATGTTTTACGCTTCAATTTTAAATCAAAGTTCATGAAAAATAATTTAAGGATTGACTAAAAAATCTAAAAACTGTGATTTTGTGAGTTATGCCATTTTGTAACTCATTCTTAATCGATTTTAGTGGATAAGTTGTCAAGCAAATCTCCTAGAAAGTATCTTTATTTTGGTTTATTGCTTGTTATATTCAAATAATAAACTTGGCTTGTATAGCCTGTTAGAATCCCGCGGTATGAATGGCACACCCTGTAGTACTGAAACTGAAACTGAAATAAATGCTAATACATCCAGCAATAATTTCAATGCTGCTTAAGATAATTAAGTTTTATTTCCTAACTTGCATTTAATTAAAATTCGTTCAACAGTAAAAAATCTGCATTATATAAACGCACTTTTAGTAAAGCATACTCGTTCCTTGTTTTGTTAGTAATCCACAACAAATGTCACAGCTCTAGAAGTGGTCAAAATCATTTCAAAAATCGGAACAAGGTTTAAACGATAAATCCCCATGTACTGCAAAAACTTTGATTTTACTTTGTGAACTTGTCTATCTTCCAACGTGTCCATGAAAATTTTAGTGTATTTTTCGGCCCATTTCATAGTGACACACGTACATCAGGTTTAAAGGGAAATCAAATTTATTTTGATGAAATAAAAAAGGTACGACAAAGTGCTGGTTTTCCTTGAGAAGATTTGTGTGGCCAGAGTTAATCCAAACGCACTTCATAACACTCACAAATTGCTCATACAAGAACGTATTTGTCGCTGCGTATCCCTCAAAAAAGATGCAAGTGGCAATTTCCAATTAAAAATAAGTAATATTCTCCATTTGAATGTTGGATGGCTTCTATAAATTCATGCAAGTAACTTGATTTTGTTTTATTGCTAAGAATATCACAAGCTAATGACTAGTAGCTCAACTGGACGACCCTTTAGGTGTCCATCGCATCGTTATAACGGTAATACCTAGCAGAATCTAATTATGTTCGTGTTAGGCGTGATAATGTAACAGGTTTTGAATTGTTTTAAAAACACCGGCGTATTCCCTGACAAATCGCCATAAAAAAAGGTTGTATGGGCTATAGGTGAAAAACGACAGTGCATGATTTTTAACTTTTAAAGGGTTTTTAAATTAGAAAAATGTTCTACTAATTCTTTAAAGTATTTAAAAAATGCAACAAATTATATAAATAATTTGGAAACTATGTCAAGTAGTAACATATTTTGAAGCATTTGAAAAAAGAATAGTAGCTTATGCTTTGATTTTGAGCTCATAGCATAAAACTTTTTAGTTTTTTTTTAGGAAACAAAAATTTTAAATTCCTTTTTAAAACAATTTAAATAACTTGCTAAACTTTAACTTAATTACATTCTGTTTGTGTGAAACAGCAATAATTAACGGTTGCCCTAAAATATTCAGTAAAACATTTTTCACTTTTTGCATACAATTAAATAGCACACATTCACGCTCTTAAACTAATGTATGTCATGTAATTCTATAAAACTGTTTGCAAGTAATAAAAAAAAATAATTTGACATTTGATACCTTTCAAAGCTATATAGGTATATACATAGCACATTTTGCGCTTTCTAAAAGCAAGTACAAAGAGCGTTATAAAACTGGTTCGTGAAATGTGAGTAAAGCAGAATGAATAAAAAAAACACTGGCTCTGGTTCTGGCTTAACGGCTGAGTGATAAGAATTTGTCGCATATGTAATTATTAGGTGACACAATGCAATGCCATGCAGTGTAGTGGTGAGTTGGAGTTGAGTAGAGTGTAGTGTAAGTGTGTCCAATCTATTTTTTTTTATCATTCAATAAATAATTACCACTGCCACACTGACTACTGTCTCACACTCACACACACATTTCCACGTAACTACACTGCCAACTGACGAACTTGCCCTTTATTTAGTCAACATTTTTTTGTGGGAAAGTTGAACTCAATTTAACTACCACAATTTTATTCACTTGAATAAATTCCAGAATCACAAGCAGTAGAAATTATCAAATTTTTTCTGGTTTGTTATTTTGAATTTTTATTGAAATAGTGTACATACATACATACTAGTCCATTCGCTTTAATAATAATTTAAATAGTTGTAATTTAAAAGGACAGTTTAGCTAGGCACTCCCGCTATTTTTAATTCGTTCATTTCCAATTTTAGTTTTTGTAAAATTTAATACTAATAAAATTATAAATTATTTTTTTGTACAAACAGAAACTACAGTGTGCAGTGTGGAACATCATAAAGCTTGAAGTTTTTCTTCTCGCAACATTTGGAATGAAATATAGGTAACTACAGATTTAAAAATATAGTACGTTTTTGTTTAAAAAAATGCATCAGATTTAGCTGTATATACATACGCAATTTTAAAATAAAAAAATCTAACTAATATTGTTAGGCTGTACATTGGTGTAATTGCATGCGAAGAGATGTGCAGGAGTGAGTGCATAGTAAATATATGAATTTGCTTCTAGTTGCACTTCCTTCAGCAACAAGTAAAAAGAGTTATGTATAATTAAATAAAAATTTACTAAATCAAATCTATAAAATGTAAAATGCTCGTACAAGTTTTGTACGAGTTTTTTGATAGGCTCAAATTATTATATTAACATGTTTTGAAAAATGTGTAACATGTGTTCTATTTACAATTTTGTTTTTGAAAGGCGCAAAATATTTTTGTTACATGTTTTTAATTACGATCCACATACCTACCAACCTAATTTTAGTGAATTTTGCATTACTCAATGGAATTTGACATGCATTATATAATTTTGTTTTTTAATCTGTAAAGAATACAAATATGAAATTTAATAATGATTAAAAGCATTTAACTTAATATAATTTCTAAGAATTAAATGCTCCACATCACATTTTTAACCTACATATTTTAATATTTAGGCTTGAAAATTAATGAATTATTTATTTATATTTCAAATTAAATTTTTTTGCACAATAGGAAATAAGCTTGTGCAGTGTGGAAACCCATAAAAGTTGCACAAGATTTGCAGACCTGAAGCGGATACTCCAACGTTTTGGAATGAAATAGGTAATTACAGATTTAAAAATAAAACATTTACTTATTTTCTTGAAAAATGTGTCAGGTTAAGCTATGTATAATTAGGCATACGTAATTTCAAAAGGGCTTTAAATTTACAAAGAGAATAATGTAACCAGAGGTGGGCCCTTATGTTGATAGGTAGGTTGGGATAGGGAAAAAGAAGTTTAGGGGTGAGAGTAGTAAACATAACAATTTGCTTTTAGTCTTAGTTGCACCTACTACATAAGATAAGGAATATCGTCGGTGAAGAACCAAAATTACCCATATCCAATTTAAACTAGAATCAAATTGAGCTATGTCATAAAAACAAAATAAGAAACATGAGTAAATTGTTAATTAAAAGTTTTTGAAAAGCGTAAAATGTCCTAATTACATGCTTTTCAAAAGGTGCAAAATGTTCTAATTTCATGTTTTCGAAGAGTTGCAAAATGTTTTAATTCCATGTGTTTGAAAAGTGTAAAAAGTTCTATTTAAATACTCTCAAGACATATTTAAGTATTTTTGTAGATAGTTGATATTGTTGTTAGCTACAAAAGGATTTAGGTCATTTTAGTTCTTCACCGACGATACATAATATTGTATGTTAAGAGCCAAAGTAACCTACATCTAATTTAAGCTACAATCAAAATAAAATATGTCATAAAACTAAAATGAGAAACATGCTCCAAATAATAATTACCAGTTTTTAAAAAGTTGCAAAATGTTATAATCCATGTTTTTGAAAATTGTAAAATATTGTATTCACACACTTTTAAAAATTTCAAAATGTTCTATTTAAATGCTCCCAAGACATATTTGTATATTTTTGTATGTAAGGGGGCTGCACACTTTGACGGAGTTGTAAGGCCTGGTGCACCTTAACGTCCACCCAAACTGGACATCCTGTGTTAATAAGAGGATTGAATAGTTCATTCCTAATTCGCTATCAAGACGTGTTTAAAGGGTTGCTTGGTAGTGCTTTAGTCGATTTTAGGGTACAAGGAGATGGTTAGATAATAGAAACAATCGGATGTGATGCGGTTAGGATGAGATGTGATGAGGTTGAGATGAGGGTTGAGATGGTTTAGACCGGACTCAATATACTTGAGACCGGGTTGTAGAGGCTGAAGACCAGGTCCAATATACTTGAGACCGGGTTGTAGAGGCTGGAGACCGGGCTCAATAGACTTAAGACCGGGTAAGAGAGGCTGGAGACCAGGCCCAATAGACTTGAGACTGGGTGGAAGAGGCTGGAGACCAGGTGAGCTGAGACCAAAGTAGAGCTAACAACCGATGAGCTGGGACCAGACTTTAGGTAGGATCCGATGAGGTTGGGAGCTAAGTGAGGCTTGGGGATGTTGAGATGCGACCAGACCTGAGCTAGGACCAGATGAGTCGAGCCCAAGCTTAAGGTTGGGACCAGTTGAGCTGAGACCCGATGAGCTGAGACTAAGCTTGAGATTGAAACGAGTGACTGAGCTTGGACCAGACTGCTTGGATCCAATGAGCTAGGAGCCGAGAGAGGTTTATGCCTGTTGAGGTGAGACCAGATAAGGTAAGACCCGATGAGAGGTTGGGACCCGTTGAGCCTTGGACCTGGTGAGGCTTGGACCTGATAAGGCTGGGACCCTTTGAGCCTTGGACCTGTTGAGGCTTGCTACTGGGGTCTGATGATGCTATGGTACGATAAAGCGAGATGAGCTTGATACCGACTGACCGACCGACAGACCGACTGAGCTTGAGTTGATACCGACCGACCAAATCTGAGCTGATTTGGTCGCGTATATGGTATATGCTGGGCAGGGTCCGAGGTCCTGTTGATCGATTCTGGCTCTGGGCAAACGGAGCGGCTATGACCCGAAGAAGCGGGTCTGCGAGGGGTTCTGACCTAGTGAAACCGATTTGAGAGATGCAGACTAATGGACAGCGACCGAAATAGAGATCACCAACGTTGCAAATGCTCGACCACATGCGGGTAGCACGAAAACAGCACTTGCAGCTTTTAATGCGGTGTAAAATGGATGCACTGAAAACCTGATGCAGTTGTTTATTATACAGTGTAACGGGTAACATGAGATAATTAAGGTGTGGCAGCGGTTGTAACTGAAATAAAATGCCTGTTTTGATTACCCCAGTGTTGATGTAATTTTGGTTGTAATTACCAAATAACTTTATTTACTATTTGAACATCTAATTACACACCTAAACTAACAAATGGGTAAAGCTTCGGATTTGATACACTAAATTTAAAAAAAAGAAGTTCAAAATTTGACTTGAACTAATTTAGAGGAAACTAGAGTTTGGCTGGTCAGAGCTTAGAGCGGACACGTCGTATCGCCTTGGTGGTTTTTGGTCGTCTAGGAGCAATTCGAAAAGGGACTGAATGCTACTGCTCCTTTTCCTTTGTTTGAGCCGATGCTGAGGCATCGGTTCCTTCTACTACTTCAATTTCTCAGCTCATGCAAAAGCAGGGGTTTGAGAGCTACTTAAGTAAAAGTAGTTGGGTACTCTGGGTTTGGGAGCAACCCAAACTCGAGTGCTTTGACGTCATGGAAAATTTCTGACTAAACTGTGCAGTCACAACTAAACATTGTAGATAGTTAATTTAATTTTAGGCTAAACATAGATGTGGGTCATTTTGGTTCTTCACAAACGATATGTAAAATTACTATTGTCTGTAATTTCGATATTTTGGTTTTTAATTCCAAATATTTTTGGTATTTACAAATAGCATTATGATTTTACATCTACCTCTGTAAAAATTGAGTTTAAATTTTATCAAGGCAGCTATGCATATAAATCACATACATAATTATCTACATAATTTACGCGACTTTTCATTTTTCAATTGAATTTCAAATGCAATAATTATGTAAATTTTTTAAAGAATTAAAATATAAAATTTAATACAAATTACAAATATGATATACCTCACAACTTCACCATATTTTCTTTAAAATTAAAACCTACCTATAACTTGTGATTTTTAAAAACAGATTCTACTATTTTGGCGCGTCAATGTTGGTAAAATTAAACTAGCACCTTAATGTTTAAATAATTAAATCAAATAAAATAAATTTTAAAATTCCTATTAGTAATAAAACAATCAATTTGATATTTTTAAACTCAATAAACTGCAATAATAAAACATTGCATTGAAAATAAAAGTTTATTTTACAGAAGGGGGGATAGGGGTGAATCAGATTTATAATTAAAGTTTGTAGTGCATGTGCGCAAAGCTAACTTTGTTATCGAAAACTGTAAAATGTGCATTACAGTAGCTTTTAGAAAAGTACAAAATATTTGATCAGCAAGCGTATTGCTGGAAATTCAAATTGTTTTAATATGACAGAAAATCGTGAGATTAGATAAATCAAAATAATAAGGAAGGGATAATTATAAGAGGTATATAGAGGCACCAAGAAATAGAGCGTAAGAAATACGTAAATATTTATATAATTAATTTAGGGCAATTAATCAAGCTTAGTATCTCCAGCTTCCTCTGTTTAGACTTTACACTTGAACCTAGCGTCTACACAATAGCTGCAAGATAAGATTTCTGAGGAATATTTGAATGAATTTTTATGAAGAAATACATATCAGGCGTGGTACAAGTGTCAAGTGTGGGTTTAATTATATTTTGATAATATTTATAATATTTACAGTTGGGATATTGTATCTCTTATGTGCATATTCATTGAGTAATCGGTTAAAATAACAAGTAGCATATTGTGTAAACATCTTAAATTGCATCAAATGAATGGTAATGCTAACACAAGGTTAGAGTAAAATTTTCTTTTTTAAATTTTACCAACGCAATTTAAATCTAAAACGTGGGTTATGAGAACTGCGGGGTTTGTATGACATGTCGACGTGTCTGCAGTTATTGGGACTGCGAGTAACTTGTCGTTTGATATTTTGATTTAGACTGGAAATTAAAGAATTTAAATATTTAAATCACGCTTAAAGTTGAGCCCGTCAGTAAAGAAACTTGTGTGCATAATTCGAGTCCACAACAAAAATTGTTATTAGTCAAGTCCATACGTTTCTTAAAAGCATTATTGCACAAGTCCAGTCAATCCTGCAAGGTCCAAAGCAGCATATAATTAGTGCATCTTGGAATTGCACGGACTTAGGCAAAGTGCTTTTAAGAAGAAACGTATTGACTTGCCCAATAATATTGTTTGCTTTAGACTGGACTTAGCCAAACGTGCTTCTTCAGTGACCATCTACTAGCCAGATGAAGCCGTACAGCGATAATAAACGCATTATTTCAAATTACGTTGCCAAGATACTACATATCAGTCATCAGTATATCACGCGCCATAGCTGGGTAAGTGCCGCGCACTCGCTCTCTATTATCATAGGTGCAACCAAAAAGGTTTGCACTCGAACTCTACTCAAGCTTAAAACTCGTTATGAGTGCAATATTGTCTTTACTCCACTCTGTGGATGCCACTGTTTTGCAACAGTCACATACAAAAAGATATCCTTGGTGTGGCACGAAGTTTAAAAATCGTTGCACTGTGAGCGCAGTCAAGGTGCACTCAGCTCTGCTCTCTTCAGTGCAATCCAAATTCCTTGCACTCGTACTCCACTCACTGAGTGAAGCGGAGCGGAGTGAAGTGCAGTTTTAGAGCAGAGTGCTGCACCCCACTCATAAACTGCACCAAGCTATGTCACGCGCAGTTCAAAATTTCAATTTCCCACTCTTTACTACGACCCATAGCTGGGAGCACTCGAAACCAGGAGTGCAGTACTCTGCTCTAATAATGAATTCCGCTCTGTTCCACTCTGATTGAGCGGAGTGCGAGTGCCAGACATTTAGATTGCACTCAAGGCTGCGGAGTCGATCGCAACTTCACTGAACTCAGAGGGCAACGATTTTCATACTTCACGCCACACTAAGGATAAGTAACTAATTTTTGTTTAGAATTTCAAACAAATTGCAAAAACTGATTTGATCATGAAAAGCAACAAATAACACTGCAATTGTCCTGCAGGACTTGCTAAAAAACTCCAGAGTAATCACATTACAAGGCAAAAATAGTAGTTCGTTGATTGAAAAATTATATTGAATTCAAGTAATGGGCCTACCTTACACATTTTTATAGTACGAGGGTCACAATCCTGGCATAATAAATTAGAAATTACTTACAAAATTCTACTACCATTCATTATTTAACAAGTTCCTAACGACTTCAAATCTGATTAGGGAATTTCTACAACCCGTAGGTAATTTAAGATCCCGGCAATTAAAAACTTATTTGAAGTGAAACCCGGCCGAATATTTGGGACCCAAACTAGTATTGACGTATTTACGGTTACTGGTTGTGGAAATGTATAAAAATTGAAAATTTTTGAATTTTACAAAATACAGAAGTCAGTTTTTTTAGAAAATACCAAAAGAATGAAAAAAAAACATAAAGTGGAACTAGTGCAGCAGTATCTCTAATCTTTTGAAAATTCCTCTTGCATGACGGTTCCACTATGATAGTTGCATCGCTTGGTAGAAATACAACGATGTCACTCAGATCAGAAATAAGCCTTTTAGAGGAATATATATTGTATATTTTCAAGTGTCAAGTGCACACTATTTGGGAAAAACAAATAAAAGTGATAAATGGTAATAGGATCATCCATAAATGACGTTAGTAGGGCCAATGAGTCAACTAAGGTATTGCTGTCTACCCATGTTAAATATAGTCATTTAAACAATGAAATGGGCGTTACAAGGTCCAAAAATATTATTATTTTGATGACGTCATTTATAGACGACCCGAAACTATTTTAAAGGCAGAAGTCCCCACACAGTAGATTTCTCCTTCTTTAGAGCGTTAATGGCTATTTTTGAATTTCTTCGCGAAATAAAAAAATTAAATTTTCTTATGCGATTTAACATGCAAAATAAAAATGAACACGTGGTCCCCCCTATGGTCGTTTTTCGGCAAATGACCTATGACCTCGATGCGCGTGACCTGCGACAAAAATTATTAGTGGTGCGATTGCTTACTGCCATAGGTCTATCTAACGCATATGATCTTAAGTTGAAAATCGGCTCCCATGTCGCGACCTTTCCTTGTAAGTACATTAAGGGTCACCCATAAATGACGTCATCAAAATATCCCCATTCTAAGTCCCTATGACCCTTCTGTAATCAAAATACCCGTTGGGTAAATGGCTATCTTTAGGATGCAATACCATGAATATCCAAGTAGGCTGCTTGACCATACCCATGACGTCCTTTATGGGCGACCCCTTAATTTTTTTAAACTTTCAATAATGATTTATTGATGAAATAATCCCTGGTCTCATGCATGATGTACTAATTTAATAATTTGATTAAATTATTTCAATCGTTATTGAAAATTTAAAAAATTAAGGGGTCGCCCATAAATGACGTCATGGGTATGGTCAAGTAGCCTAGTTAAATATTCAAGGTATCGCATGCTAAATATAGCCATTTACCCAACGGGTACTCTGATGACAGGAGGGTCATAGGGACTTAAAATGGGGATATTTTGATGACGTCATTTATGGGTGACCCTTAATTTACTTAGTTTTAAATTACTAAACCATTAACTAATCATTAACATATCTCATTAGCCGTGTTTTATGAAAAATGGAGATGATCAAAATTCATTTCAAAGCAGAATGGAGATGATCATAATTCATTTTAGCCCCAAAAGGAGATGATCAAACTTCATTCTACATCGACGATATATCTATATATTTATTTTATATAAATACGTAATTTTAAAACCAAACAAATCTAACTAATAATGTTAGGCCGTATGTTCGTGTAATTATATATTACATGTAAAGAGATGCGTAGGAGTGATGACAGCATAGTCAACATTTGAATTTTCATCTAGTTTAGCACTTAAGATATATTATGTACATTTGATTAAACCTAATATCGTCTGTGAAGAATCAAAATGACCCATATACAATTTAAGCTAGCATCAAAATGAGTCATGTCATACAAAAAATTGAAAAGCATGCGTAAAATGTATTATTTACATATTGTTGAAAAGTGTAAAATGTCCTATTTACATGTTTTTTCAAAGTTTAAAATGTTTGAATTATATGTTTTTAATTTGTAAAATGGTGTATTTACATTTTTTTGAAAAGCGTAACATTTTCTACTTATATATTTTTCAAGAGTGCAAAATATTCTATTAAAATGCTTTTTGGACATTTTTGAATATTTTTGTAGATGGTGAATATTTTAGCTACAATGGATATAGGTCATTTTGGTTCTTCACAGACGTAAAGAATTAAAATAACCCATATCCAATTAAGGCAAAAAATAACAAGAGTTATTTATAATTATAGAAAAATTTACTAAATCAAATTTTGAATATGTAAAATGCGTAGAATTACAAGTTCTGTACGACTTTTTTGATAGGAGCAAATTTTTATACTAACATGTTTTAAAAAATCTGTAAAGTTTGGTGGGAGGACCAACTCAGTAATTTAAATTGGCCAAATTGAATACGAATGAATATTGGCGCAGTCTATGACTCTTTTTATTTTACGCCATGTCTCTGAATGAGAAGAAATATTTTTAAAAATATTTTTAAAAATAAACCTAATCGAATAATAACCTAATTTAAGGCTCGGCGTTAACGGGCCACTGGGTTCAACTCCCATCATTTGACCTTAATTTTTAGTGGATTTTTAAAAATATTTTTAAAAATATTTCTTCTCATTCAGAGACATGGCGTAAAATAAAAAGAGTCATAGACTGCGCCAATATTCATTCGTATTCAATTTGGCCAATTTAAATTACTGAGTTGGTCCTCCCACCAAACTTTACAATGTATAATTAATTATACTCACTATACTCTCACTCATTGAGTCTCATACACAAACTTAAAAAATCTGTAACATGTGTTCTTTTTACAA
This sequence comes from Dicyrtomina minuta, assembly GCA_949802685.1. Classification (NCBI taxonomy): domain Eukaryota; kingdom Metazoa; phylum Arthropoda; class Collembola; order Symphypleona; family Dicyrtomidae; genus Dicyrtomina; species Dicyrtomina minuta. The sequence continues at coordinate 1,478,581 of OX461811.1, read as the reverse complement.
TTTTTTTTTGAAAGGCCCAAAATATTTTGGTTACATATTTTTGAAAATTTTAAATTGTTCTGTTTACTATAAATAGGGCTATATAGTTGTTTGGTTAGGATCTAACACATTAGGTATTTTGAAATTAGCAGTTAAGTCGACCAACGTTCAAAATTCTTTAAATTTTATTTGAGGCAGGGATAAGTATTAAAATTGGCTCATCTGGACTAGATAAATGTAGTCTGATCCGGTCATGTCTATGGATTTAGGACCAGATTTTTTCGGATCAGACCAGACCAGACCTTTTCCTGGTTCAAACACATGCACAAGTTTAGGGAAATTTTTCCGCAAGTACTAGGACATATGCAGGCTATAATTATACGCTCAAATTACGACAGCGCCTGACTCACCTTCCACCTCGTCCACTTAAATTTTACATGTCATTGAATAAGTTGTCAGACGTACAGTTTTATAATTTATTTTTTTCGACTAATGAATACCTTTCCAATGATATATGGCTCAATGAAATTGGTCCAGTAATTATTGCAAAATTTTCAAAATTAGTAAAACTTTTTAAAAAATGCAAACTGTTTTATTTTTACAGGTTTTTTAAAAGGTTCACAAAATTTTATTTACTGTTCCTAAGAAGTGTAAAATATTCCATTGACAATTTTTTAAAAACTCAACGATATTTGATTCATAGTTTATAAATGGTGCAAAATGTTTATCGACATGCTTTTGAAAAGTGTAAAATGTTGTATATATAAGTTTTTAAAAAGTGCTAATTGTTTCATTTTATGTAAATGTTTTGAGTAAGTGCAGAAATCTGTTTATCATGTAATTTTTCTGAAATGTGCACAATATGACATCTACAGCTTTTTAAAAGATGCAGAATGTAATATTTTACTGCTGTGGAAAAAAATGAATTATTTTTTATTTTCCTTGATAAAAATACAAAGGAAAATGTTTCAGTTAAACGTTTTTGGCAATTTTAAATTCAGACCATCGATGTGAGTTGTTTTTGTACAGCGTACGTGTTTCACTCCGGCCTAAATAAATGTAATTATGTACATTGCTTATTCCTACCTATCTACACAATTTAGCGGAATTTTCATACTTTTGAAATACTTGTCCAATTTTAACGTGCAATATACCATTAGAAAGGTAATGAAAAGTAAATTCTAAATAACACAAAAGAAAAAAGGCAGAATTTTAATTATTACAACTTATAAACTTTAATAAAAAATTCAACTAAATCAAACTGCCTTATGTTGCGTAAGGCTAAGGCTGCCATTAAACAAGGGCTTTAGTCGTCGCATCTCTGTAATCATTTATTTGAAGCAGGTCGTGAAGACTGATTTTTAAAAGGTCCCAGTTTCCATTTTGGGTTTCCCACATTTACATAGGAGCTCTAATAAGAATGTAAAATCGTTTCTTTACATTTAAATTCAGAATAAATAACACTAAATACTATGTAACTTATAAATTCTTTTTTAGAATAATTTGCTTCAGTTTGACCAGGAACTGTGCTACCGGTTCCCTTTCAAAGCCCTTGACAGCTTATACGATTTATTAAAACCTTCAATTCACAACATTTTTAATACGAATAATCTAAAATGAAAACCAACGCTGCTTCTAACTACTTGAAGAAGAAGAGGAATAACCAAGCAAAGCGAAAACCTGAAACCGAAGACCTTCTGCGCCAAATTCAAGAGATGGATACCCAAAATGGCACACAGACATTTAATTGGAGACAACATACAGGAATAGGTTGTAGGGATTTTATCGCAAATAAGGTAAAGGTAATATTAAGCGACAATGCTGGACCACGTGAACAGGCTCAAGAAAATTTGAAAATACGGTTTAGAGCTTTAAGTCCATCTGTTCACTTTACTGGGAGACAAAGTCTCCTCATTACCCTGACAGAAAAACTAAATCAATGCCTAGACAAGATTGAGTGGCAAGACAAAACGGTGGTAATTTCTGGACTTGGAGGAGTAGGAAAAACAGAATTAGTACGCAAGTATGTACGTGATGCAGTTCGAAGCAATGTTATACAGCATGTGGCTGTGATCGACGCTGCCAGTCATAAAACAGCCAAAGAAAGTTTTCGAGATCTTGCACGATATATTCCCAATGATTTAGACGGCTATCAATTGGACACAAGCATTGAAATTAAAAACGCTGTGGATAAAGTTTTTGATCATTTTGCAAACCAAATAAATAACGTGACTCTTTTTATATTTGAAAATGTAACGGAGATGTCCCCAGCACTAGGTGAGAAGGTTGGGATTTTCAATTTCCTTCCCACAAAGTTATTTGGAAATGATCAAAAATGTCCTATGAGTCTAATAATATCCAGAAAAAATAATTGGACTGGTTTTCAAAATCACCTCCGTGTTGATGCATGGGCTACAAATGAAGCTAAAGTATACTTGGCATCTCGATTTAATGAGACGCGCGAAGAAGACAACATCCCAATCCCTGAGATTCAAAGAGAGTCCATTGGCATACTTGTAACTGAATTACGCAGATTTCCTTTAGGACTCACAATTGCCACTTCCAATATTTTAGATGACATCGGACCAACGATAATGACTAAAATTAAAAACTATATCGACGATAGGACATACGATAATGAAAAATGGCGATTACAAAAGCTGTCAGAAACATCCCTCAACAACTACCCATTTACCATGGACGACGTGTTTGAAGCTGACATTGACCGTATTCATTCAAATGACAGTGACGGAAAAAAAGCTTTGCAACTTCTTCATTTAATATCAAGACTTTGTTCAGACCCGGCTAAGAATAATTCTGAAATTACTCATGAACGGATGGAAGGCTTGTGCTTGCAGAATGGTTTAGACCCGAATGTAAGAAAACACAAAGAAGCGCTACAAGCATTGTATAAATACTCAATGTTTGTTACCACACAACAAGACCTACTACCTTTCCAAATTCATGAAATTATTCAATTATGCAAGAGCAAATGGGTTGGAGAATATCTACGCTCCAAATTTTCTTAAGTTACTCTATTTCCTGTAAAATTACACATAAAATTATGGATGATTAAGTAGTCGAGCCTTTAGTTGCTCATTAGAATGGGAATATACATGGGTGATTTACTTATTCATAAATTACTTAAACTTAAATTTAAAAATATGTAATTGTTATATTTTATGCTGCTAAGGACGACAACATTTGACATTAGATATGTTCATGTTAAAATTTAAAATTTCTTTCAGTTATGTTTCACAATAAACCAGTATCATTAGTACAAAACTGATTTTTTTTTAAATTTGGAATCTATCATAAAAAAAATGCCATAAATAAAAGTCAATAAAAACATTTTAAATTTTGTAACCAACAACAAGGCTCATATTGCCAATTAAATATATTCTACATAATTATATAAATATACGCCACATTAAATATTCATATTTCTATCTATCGAATATTTTCTTTGTTTCTTGCATTTTCTCATTCCTTTTAGTCACAGAATTAAAAGGTTATTCAGAAGAAGATAATATTAATTACAAACACAATGTATTAGATTTTATAAACGTAACATACAGTCAATGCGAGGCATTTGAAAAAAGTAATTGTCTAGATTGTCTAGAAACTAAATATGTCAGTGTATTAACGTAAATTTTATGTTAGATTTATTAAAATCCTAAAAATTAAATTATATGCATAAGGTTTTTAAATTCTTACGATCAATAATTCAAATCAAAATCTCTAGATTTCTATCAAAATGTTGATAAACAACATTAGCATGTTTGATTTAGTGTGCTAACCCCTAAACCTGTTCCGCAAATACATGTTTTTGTTTTCCAAAAAATTAAAAACGTGTTTTGAAAATTTGAGAAATTCAAAAACTTGTAATAATTTAATACATAGTTATCCCTAAAATAATAATATGCCGTGCATGAATACCTTCGCACAGAAAACAAAACTCTGGCGCTTTGCGCGTGATTCATACACCGGGGGCACGAGGTAGATGTATGTATGTATCTTACGGGTTCCATAACTGACACGCTCACAGATTTGTATTAGTCATTTCATTGCCGTTTGTCTGCGTTTATTTGCGGAACATGTTTAGGGGGCGGGGGTTGAACATTAACAAGTAAAACACACTGTATAGTACACCTAGACTTTGAAACCAGTTTGTGTAATCGACCAAAAGGTGTCTTTGACTTTTATATGACCATTTTGTTACAGTTCGTTCGCAAGTTAAGACAAAATAACAATACCAAAATAAAATTACGCTTAGTTTGTCTCGTTTGCCTTGTCTTTAGTTCAAGGAAAGGATGATTTTCCTTGTAACAAGTTTTCAAATTCATTTTAAAGAAACAGTGAAAATATTTCTTTCTGTTTGATACTAGGCACATAATGGCGTCGTCGTCTAAGTATCAACCCGCTGTCGCCATTGGAATAGACATTGGAACAACTAACTCCTGCGTTGCCGTTTTACGACATCACACTGAACAGCCGGAAATAATTACTAGCAGCCAACAGGATACTGGTTTGTCTATAAAACGTCTGATTGGAAGATTACACTGCGACTCACATTCTGAAAAATACCTCAACCAAAAGTAAGAACCGTTAAATTCAGTTTCCTGTCAAATTTTATAAAAAGTGTAAGTTTAAAATATTCTGTTGTATGATTTCACAAATCAGCTTGCGTGTTTCAGCTTTATAGGTTTAAAAAAGGATTAAAGTTTTGGTGGTTGATTGAGGAATTTTGATGTATATACTTACAAGGGAATGTCGCGACATGCAACACCTAGATTTCAAAGATACCATTTTCATAAAATGAGGCCTTATTTTGAGTAGCACAGAACCAAAGTAACTTGTGAGCATTTTGCACTGTTTGGTCACAGCGGCCCACCAAAGTATAAAAAAAAAAAAAACAAGGGCTAAAGCCCTTGTTTTTTGGTAGCCTTAACAGTAATATGGGGTATTACTCTTTAATGCTAAAATCGGTATGCAGTGGACGGCGTGGAGCGAGTGTAATTAATTAATTAATTTAATGTAAATAACTTAATAGCCTTAACAGCAAAATTAATCATTTTGAATTTGCCGCCAAATTTTAGTTTCAATTTACATGTTTTAAATTAAAAGAAGCAATTAAGCCGCACAATGTGTTTTTGGTTATTTTATCTACCTTATTTATAATCAACTTCTGTAATACAATATCAAAAATTCAAAATTCCAATTTTTGAATTTCCCGCTAATAAATTTAATATTGCGTTAATTCAAGATTTCGACCGGTCAGTCAATAAAATAACCCTAAAGTGATATATTTTTGGAACGGTAACAATTAGCCAAAGATAATGAACATGGTGTGCACGCACGATTGTTATTAGTTTTTAAATGGTTTCTAAATAACATAATTGCAAATTAAAAAAATTTAACAGATTGTGTCGAGTGATATATCATTGGAAAGCTCTTCCAAAATAAGCAGGGACCTTTTTTTTCGTTTTTTGATTGTGACCCACGCAACACATTTTTGGCGGCATTTAAAAATTAAAAGACCGTTATTTTGAAAACGTTTTGTAATAATGGAGGCGGGTTCCTAAATTTAAATTCTACTGGCGATTAGCTTTCCAATGATATATGGCTCGATGAAATCGGTCCAGTATTGCAGAATTCTCAAAAATCCGGTAAATTATGTAGATAGGTAGGAATAAAAAAATATAAAAAAATAAAAAAAAAATAATAAAAGCCCTTGTTTAATGGCAGCCTTAACAGCAAAATTAGCATTTTGAATTTGCCGCCAAATTTTAGCTGACAATTTACAGGTTGTAAATTAAAGGGAAGAAGCCGTAAACGGGTTAGTTGTGACGATTTACGCACAGGTATTTTGATATTCTCAATAAATCCAAAAATTTAATATTGAATGTTTTGAATTTCCCGCGAAAACTTTAAATATTGTGTTAAATGAAGATTTCGACCGGTCACTCAGTAAACTTACGCAAACATGATATACCATTCGAACGGTAACGATTAGGCAAATCTAAATAACTTAGCGTGCACGCACGATAGTTAATTATTTTAAAATAATTTTGAAAAAACTTTATTGAAAATTTAAAAAATTTAACGGATTTTGTCGAGTGATATATCATTGAAAAGCTCTTAAAAAATAAGCAGACACAATTTTTTTTGTTTTGAGTTTGTGGCCCATACAACACGTTTTAGGTTAAATTGTAATATTAAAATGCCGTTGTCATGGAAACTGTTAGTAGAAATAGAGGCGCATTATGTCATTTGAATTCTCCTAGTGATTACCTTTCGAACGATATATGGCACGATGAAATTGGTCCAGTATTGCAAAATTTGCAAAATTCCGGTAAATTATGTAGATAGGTAGGAATTAATTTAAAACTTTGCCATCCTATAACTTTTATAGTTCTCATCTGATTTTGACGAAATTTAATTTTCTATGATCCTGAGCTAGTATTCCATAAAAAATTTAAAAAAATGTTTAAACTTCGACAATTTTAATTTTTTTGAAAAAAAAATTAAAAAATTAGGCCTCAAAAATATACATTTTTTCTAATTTATTTAAGAAAACTGAAAATTTTCGAATTTTCAAAAATCCTAAAGTTTCTATAAATATAGAATACAGACTAAGGATCACAGAAAATCAAATTTTATCAAAATCAGATGAGAACTATGGCAGTTATAGGGCGGCAAAGTTTTAAAATTGGAATTTTTCAAAACTTTGGCGGGCCGCTTTGACCAAACAACGAAAAATGCACTTGAGTTACTTTAGATCTGTGCTATTCAAACGCAGCCCGATTGTTTTAAATGGGTCCCTGTGAAATTTGGGTGTTTCATGTTGCGTCATTCCCTTGTTAGTGTAAGTTCATACGACTGACTCAATTTTGAAACAAAATGACAAGTACAAAATTCATACTGTTTTAAGTATACTCTTATTAAACAATCCTAATGCAAACGAATTAAAAATTGCTAGGTTTTATAATGCCTCGTTTTAATTTTACAATTCATGAGTAGGTGTAATTGTGTAACCACCACGCTTAAATGAATAATACAACTTTTCCTTAAATACTCGAAATTCGTTTCTTGTTTTGTTAGAGAAAGTGTCGAAGAAAATGACGTGGATAAAAAACATCAACTACTGTCAAATGCAACTGCGCTCATAGCGAGCCTAAAGCAAAGCACTGATAACTTCCTGGGCTGTTTTATAAACTCAGCTGTAATAACATTACCAGTTTATTACAAAAGTGCCCAGAAAGAGCTGATAAGAAAAGCTTCTGAAGGTGCAGGAATAACAAGCGTCCATCTAATAACTGAGACTGTAGCTGCTGCACTAGCTTACAGTACCCGCTCTTTCTCTGGGAGTTTTGAAAGTAAAACCTGCCTAATTTATGACCTTGGAGGCGGGAGTTTTCACGTCACGATTTTTAAATTGTCCCTCAACAAACAATTTGAAATTAAGGCAAGCGGTGGAGACAACACCTTGGGCGGCACAGAATTTGCAGATTTGCTAGCTAAATATTGCGTACACGAATTTCAAAAAATAGAAGGTGTTAATTTAGCAGGAAAAACATCAAAGGATGCAGATGTTCAACAAAATACAGCAAAAGTGCTTTTCAGAATCAGAGAAGAATGTATTCGGCAGATTTGCAACTTGTCCACGGTTTCTTCAGTAGTTGTATCCTTAGATAACGTACACGAAGGGAAACCTATGATTGTAGCAGTCACAAAAGAAACATTTGAGAACCTCATACAACTTTACTTAACAAAAACCTTAGTAATCATTGAGGAAACTCTAAAAAAAGCAGGGTTGGAAGCTGAAGAAATAGATGAAATTATTTTAATTGGGGGCTCAACTCGAATTCCAGAGGTGCACAATATTGTCCAAGAATATTTTGAAGGAAAGCCTATTCTCAGTTTACAAAACAAACATTTAGTGGCATGCGGCGCCGCAATTTATTCCTACAACGTTTTTAACAAAAGCGAGAATTCTCCCTTTGTGGTTGCATTAGTTCAGCAGGTAATTATTATTATTTACTAAATATTAAAAAATTTACAACTAATAACTGTATTTTTTATTAATGCTACTGGATACTCTGTTAGACTAAATAAATAATATAATTAATATAATAATATAATCTAATTAATAACACTGACTCACGAGCAACGGGCAGGATAGTATTTTTTAGTTTTTACAGAAGATGTACCGTATTTCCTGCAATAGTACACCCCGTGCACTAATCAAATTTAGACCTCCTAGGCCCGTCTACTATCATAGGTCCGTGTAATAATAATTACAAGCCCATTTACTGCCATATATAGGTGTGTTAAAAAGACCTGTGTTATATTGCAACTCATAGCGCTCAGACCCGTGTACTATTACCGGCGAGTGCACTGACGAGCAATACTCACCAACGTATCCTCACGGATTTTCCTGTCAAATTTGTTTTTGAAAAGAGCATCCAAAATAACTAACAAGATTTGCTTAACAGCATAGTGTGCTTCATGAGTTTTTTTCGATAAAATTATTTTTTTAAAAAACCAAAAAGGCCTTAAATTGTATATGTTATGGTTTTTTCGTCCCCATTTTTACATTTTATTCAAAGTTTTGAAACTTTCTTTTTTAAATTTTTGTACAAAAGTCTATTTCAAAGTGTAAGAAATATAAAAAACTAAAATTTCGAAAATTTCAAAAAAACGTTTTTTCTTAAGTTTAAGAGCACGTTATTTGAAAAAAAGAAATTATTAAAATTTTCAAAATTTTAGTTTTTTTGAATTTCTTACACTTTGAAATAGCTTCATATAATTACAAAACTGTCAATAAAAAATTTTTTAATTTTAAATAAAATTTAATAATGTGGAAGAAAAAACCATTACATAATATACAATTCAAGACCTTTTTCGTTTTAAATTTTTTCGAGAAAAACTCATAAAGCGCACCATGTTGTTAAGCAAATTTAGTTATTTTGGATGCTTTTTTAAAAAACAAATATGGCGGGGAAATCCGTGAGGATACGTTGGTGCATGTTGCTTGTAAGACAGGTCTGTGTACTATTATAGGAAATACTTGATATTTAGTTTTGCTCAACAACATAGTGCGCCTAATAACTATTTGTCCATGAAAATATTTGTAAAGAAAGAGGACCTCAAATTGTATTTATATTTAATGCTTATTATAGACACATTAAACTTTTCTTCAGAATTTTAAAAGCTTTAAAATTTTAAAAGAATTTAGAAAGCTTAAATTTTTGAACAGTTTCATAAAAAACCACTTTTTAACGTAAGAAACAAAAAACAAACTGCTTTGAAGGGCGGTGTGGCTGAAAGTCCCATGAAAACTACTGCATAGTTATACACAAATGGGCGTGCTTAATGAGAAACCAAATGTTAAAAAACTATACAATATGGGACCATTTCATACATGGGACTATTTGTTGGGTACTATTTGTCGGAGACTATCTTTAAAGGACTTTGGGGGACATTCTAATCCTTAAAAAACTTTAAATTTTAAAATATTGGTCCACTTTGTTTCGCTGCTATACAGCAAAGGTACATCAATGTTGTGTAAAACTAAAAACGTTAAGTTATTTGCTTTTTACGATTTAAAATAACTTTTCATGTAAAAATTTCAAATTTTATGCTTCAAAATTTTAAGAAACATTTTACAATGTGGATTAACAAAAAAAACATTGACAGAAAAACAATGACGAAGACGAAAGTCCTTGTTTATTAGCAGCCTTATCAGTAAAACATAAGGCAGTTTTTAATAGCCAATTTACATCCTGCAAATTGAGGGGAGGTAGCTTTGAAAGCGTTAGTTGTGGTGACTTTATTGAAGAATTGTAAATCCCAATAGAAAATCTCAGGCTAAAATCCATGAAAGATATTTTTAATTGTTGAAATGAACATTCTTTTGCATTTGCCTCAAAATGTTATAATTAAAATTGCAACCAGTTACTAAATGTGGGTGCTTATAAACAATATACTATTCAAACCAACATGACTTGGCGAATTTAGTAGGCTTGTGCTTGCAGCTCTTATTGTTGTTAGTTTATTTAATTACAAAACCTTTTTTGTTCTGGTAAAATTGAGTAATTTATAATTACTTTATACAAATGACATATTATTTTCAAGCTCTTGAAAAACTTACGAGAAAGCACTCACGACAAGAAACCACCTAATCTATTTTTCTGTAAAGAGCATGGTAAAAAGTGAAGTAGCGTCAATCATATTTCAGAATTGGCCTTTTCATTTGTTACCGGAATTTTTTAAGCCATTTTGCTAATGTTAATTAACTGGACGCCATATGTAGGTACCGTATATCGGTATATCCTATAATAGTACACCCCGCGTACTATCCAAATTTGGACCTCTCAGACCCGCGAAATATTACAGATCCACGTATTATTACAGACCCGCGCACTAAATAAAATGTTAAAATTCCCAGTTTATGAAAAATATTTCATGCAGCCATCACCTTGCAAACAAAAAGATTATCAAATCTGATATTTTACTTACCTATAGATATAGATTTTAACAAAACAAGTTAGATAGGATAATTTACATACAAAATTTCTAGCTGCATGACTTTTGGAACATACACAATAGCTTCAAACTATTTGTGTTAAAGTTTTAAATATTTAAGCTACACGTGTATTAAAATTTCCAGTTACAAAATCTAACTTTAATATTTCAAAATTTTGTGTGTGCAAATATTTAAAAATATTTTTAAGCTTAGGGCACAAATTTTATAAATTTTGCAGATTTCTTTGAGATAATGCATTATTCACTTTACACAAAGTTCCTATAACTATTGTATTCATTGCACTATGTTATACAGACAATTTTAAAACAATTTAACATACTTTTTAAATAGTAGGTCAAGTACCTAAGTATGCTTGAAAAAAATTAATGTATTTTGACATAGACCCATACAATAGCTAATTGTGTGAAACTAATTAATCTGATGGAAATAAAAAACACAAAAACAGACCCGCGTACTATTACAGACCCGCGTACTAACCAAACTGAGGCCTCTCACACCCGCGTATTATTACAGAAACGCGTACTATTTGAGATCCGCGCACTATTACTACAGGCTGCATTTCGCAACCGATATTGATAAAATTTTAATTATTTTAATCGTTACAACATTTTTTCAAAATTAATTTCTTGAATTTTAAAAAATTAAAAATGTTATTTGTTTAAAAAAAATCATTTAAAAGGGTATAAAAATGATGTGAGATTTATAATTTTGAAGGAAAACTGTTTTTGGAATTTTTAAAAACCCAGAATTTATTTTTCATGTATTGTCAATAATGTCATAAACGCAAAAAAAATACTGTTTTCAAAAATCAGATGAAAAAAGAAGGAGAAACAGTGTTTTGAAAAAACTTCAATTTTCAAAATTCCAAAAATCACTTTATAAAACATGTTGTAGCAATCACAAAACTTAGAATTTTATCAAAATTGGTTAAAAAGTGTAGCCTGTGGACACAATGGAAGATTTAAAAATATTTATATTTAGGTATGGTGTTTATTTATTTAGCATAAGCATATCTTTGAAAATTCCGATAGCAAATGAAAAAGTCCATTCTGAAATATGATTGACGCTACTCTACTGTTTTATATGCTTTTTTTAGAAAAAATTAAATTGTGTGGTTTCACCCCGCCCAGTTGTGGCTAGTATTTTGTTTTAAACTTCTCTCCCCTACAACAAATTTGGTGCCAAATTTTCAAAATAAGTAACAAAATTTTGATAGAAAGTGCAATATGTTTATTGATAAACTGAAGGGCGCTAAGTTATTTGGAATGTTAAAGTCATGACATATGGAATTATTGCATATTACACGCCAAAATTTTCAAGTATTTCAAACGTTTAAAAAGTCCAGTAAATTATTTAGATAGGTAGTATTAATTTGATAAAACAAAACTCGTTGGGCAGATAAGCTTTAAAGCAAATTTTGCTTTATATGCTCTATAAAAAACAAATAAAAGCAAGAAAATCCGCGTTTGTATTTATACAGATTAAATAAAAAATTAAAATCTATTTTTTCACTTGTAAATCTGTACAAGAAATCTACACTTAAGAAATTTTTGAAATTTTTGAAACTTTTGAAATTTTTGTACTTAAGAAATCTGCGCAAATATGCATTCATCATTTGTATTCTAGTGCGCCTACAGATTCACAGTAAATTATTTTATGATTTTATTATTTAAAAAGCGTAATTCATATTTAACAAAAGTTGTTCTGTATACTGAATCCAATGGGCTATCCTTATTGAAGGACAGTGTCAAGTTTATTTTTATTTTAATAAAGTTGTCTGTCTCTCCTGGGAATAGTTTTCACAAAAAAGAAAAGGCGCCTGGCAATACCATGTTTAAAACAACAATCTTCATTGAAATTCCATAGGACTATATCTTATAATCTCAGGGATATCGAAATGTGAAACCTTTTAACTAAAAAATGGAATACTGATTTAGTTTATATTTGTAACTGGACTAACAAGAAAGCACAACGTATTGTACAGCCGTAATTTGAAACCACTGTGTGAATTGTACTTTTTTACGTTAATGTAATTCAACCTTCAAGCGTCTTGGTTGCATTTTGCAAAGTTCGCTCACATTTGTTCTCCAAAGTTAACTCGCCCATGCCCAAGCTATTTTGAAACTGTTGGCTCGCAAAACTTTTTAAATAGCTATTTTAGTGAAACTCCAATATAGCACATTAGTGAACTTTTGTAGCGCGCACAATTTACCGTTAGCGTTGTTGCCAATTCTGACTAAAGTAGAAACGCTTGCTGTCACGTGGTATCCAAAATTTGCAAAATTCACTTTTTTTAATTTTTTTCTGTAAACCTCTGTAATGCCCAATCATGCTATTTTGCGCATTGTTGGTTTCAACCGCGATTTTGTACCGAAAATTAGTTCTGAATTGCAAATAATCGTTGTTTTTTCACTTTCTTGAAATCGATGTTTCTCCTGAACCAGGTACGCTAGAGCTAAGCTCAGTGGCTCATTACGTAGACACATTTACCAACCACATTTTTTGGGTGCATGCCTCTGGTGGTTTCTCAATCGCAACAGCGCTACAAAGCCGTGAATGTCACCTAAAATTTGTTTGTTTATCAAAACTTATTTTTTATGCTTTCGCTACAGTTTTAATCGCATAGTCACGCTAAATATCTCATTCAAAAGCCCTTGAAACTCTGCACAAGCACGTGCAATTTGGAAGTTTGACAACTGCTTGTTTAGCCATTTTTTAAAAAAAGTGTACATTTTGGCGTTTAGATTCAACGTTGCGCCGCCATTTTGAATTTAGGCGTCAAATTTTTTTTTTGACGAATAGGACCAACCCTATTGATTTAAGCGTACAAACTTAAATATTGCGTAAAACTGCCGGCACATGAAATTTTCACATGTCAAGTCAAGCATTTATTTTTCAGAATTTGACAAAAATCTTAGAGCTTAATAAGCAAAAAATTACGCAAAACAGGATTAATCAGCACATGTATAACCTTTATCATTGTGCACAAAAAAAATGATCCAAGTGCATTGGAGCAATAAATAAATGCACTGGAACAACTGTACCAAGCTTGGAAGAAGGCGGGTTAAAAAAACGATTTAATACTTTTTTTCCACCCTGTTGCTTCTACAATTTTTATCCGATTTTCAAAAAATGTAATTTTTTGCGATTTCCAGAACATTACCTAAAAAAATATTTTTCATGAGGTTTAAAAAAATCAAAATTTTTTAGTTTTCTTAACACATTTAAAAAGCAGCTGTTTTTTGGGGCCCTTAAAAATGCGTACGTTTTTAAAAAAACTTAAAACTTCGGAATTTCTAGAAAATCTAAATAGCGTTTCAGGTAACGTTTCTTGTAATTAATACAGCTGAAACAATGCAATTTAATTCTTTTATACATACAATAATAATTACTGTACTATACGGTGTGCTTTCCTCGTAAGTAAAGCAAACAGAATTTGATTACCTACATTGTGTAACTTACAACACAACTACTCCTAATGGTCGCTCAAACGATTTTTAAGAGAAAACGAGCTAACTATATTCGTAATAGACCTGCTTCAAAGATACAATAAGTTGCTTGGTATTGTTTTGCAGGATTCTTTGCACAAAGTACAAAACTTCAACTTAGTGAACGCACCGTCATTAAACTACAAAGGGAGAGCAGATATTCTGTACAGAATTCACACTGAGATGAAAGTATGTTCTTTAAACAACAGTTGGTCCGAAAGAATTGTTATACTTGAAGGCCCTGCTGGAATTGGAAAAAGCGAGGTGGCACGAATGTACGCCAATATGTACGCCAGCGATCCTATCATTCAAAACGTTGCCTGGATAGATTCTGCCAATATTGCTGAGTTAAGAAATAGCTTCTTATCCTTAGCAAAATCACTAAGTATTGACGTTGAGGGGAAAAAGGTTGAAAGGATTGTCGAAAACATATACACGCACTTTTCACACCACATCGGAACAGGACTGCTTATATTTGACAATGCAAAGCAAATGCGCGGGACCCACATGAAGATTTTTAATTTTTTACCCTCCCACATTTTAAGTCGCTGTCCACTGATTCTTATCACAACTAGGAGTAGCAAATGGGGTGTGAAAAATAAATTTGTAATTACCGTGAAATCGTTTAGTGAAAATGAATCGGTTGATTTCCTATGTGAGCGATTGGACGTTTCAAAAAATGACGACAGCTACGAACAACAAGCCAAATCTCTTCGTATTGTAGCTCGAACACTGAACAATTTCTCTCTTGGCCTAACACTAGCAGCCCCTCACATTATGACTGATAACAAAATTACATTGGAGGAAAACGTGTCAAAATTTATTACATCATTCCATGCCCAGCCACATACTTTAAATTATAAAGTTCTGCCATTTAACAAAATTATTTTGAATCAAGTGTGTTCAATGACGGTCCAGAAATTCCTTGCAGATGCAGAATCAAGCTCAAGAAAACTGCTTAACATTATTGCATGTTTACCTTTAGGTGTAACTACAGTGGAAGCTGTGCAAGAAATCTTTAAGGTCATATTTAAACAACTACCAATACCTGAAGACTTTTTAGTACTAGAAACGTATTCTCTTATTGTTATTCAGAACTACAGCATCGACTTTACTGGTCAAATGGGCCAACAAATTCAAATATCTGAGCCCGTCCAAAAGTTTCTGAGAGGGCATCTAAGCAGAGCAAAGGCTGACAATGACTACCACTTTTATCTGACAAAAATATGTGAGTACCAGTGTTCTTCCAATGATGTCATGCACTATGAAATCTCAACGTTCTGCTATCACAAGCAACTCAAGAAGCTACAATGGCCAAATGACACCCTAAATTACTCAATAATTTTTGTGGCACAACTTATCTGTAACATTGACCTTACTTTAGCATATGGATCAGCATGGGGAATTGCTCAAGACGCTCACAAGTTCTACATGACTAACAGGGATTTTAATGGGCGAGCTGTCCTCAAGGATGTGGTTGATCTGCTAAACCTGTGCTTATATTACTTTAGTATAAACTACAACTACAAAGATAACCCACTGTTTAACAATGGTAAGACGTTTATGGCGGATACAAGGCAACTAGAAGAAACGTTCTTTGAATCCATTGATCCGTGTATTAGGGGTGTAGTCGCAGCACATGAAGAACCTCAGCTTAACTTAGTGAACACGTTGCGAAACAAAATATGTCAAAAGTTGCTAAAACAGAGCGGTCATACAAAGGTGAGCGTTTTAAGTTAATTACTGAAGCGCAATCAGCAAAATAAAGTAATTTAATACAATAGTCAGTTAAAACCTACCAAAATATAATTTAATTTAAGTTAATTTAATTTACCTTCCTGTCCATTTCAGAATGTAAGGAATCACGTTTTTAAGCTGCTGTGCAAAACGTTAAAAAACGCGGAGGACTTAAACTCAATTACCACATTGTACAGCTTGTTGTGGAAACATGGCGTAAATAAAAATCTCCTTGCCGAATTAGTTAAAGCTGTGTGCAATAAACACCAATGGCTTTACTGTAATTGTTACTTTGAATTAAAAAAAAGGGAGAAGTCAATATATTGGAAACATGGACCTTTTCTGTACTACAAAATATTAGTAAGTAAAATAGAAATTTTTCAGGTAAATGTTAATGCTAAATCCTATTTAAAGATTGATTTCAATAAAACTAGTTGATCAAGTACATATTTTAATTCTTATCGCAAATATTTGTAATTTTACATACACTCATAATTATAATTTAATTACTTTTTTGAATTAGGCACGTGTTTAGATTTTATTCTGTCACTCTTATAACTGTAGTAGGTAATGAGTATTGTCTTTCAGCTTCAGCATTGTAGAAGTTTGAATTAGATCTATTTTTTCACGAAAGAAAAAACCAAACGCTGTGCACGTTCAATATTAAGCCTCGGCTACAAGTAGAAAAAGTAGGGCTGAAATTAGGAATGTGAGTTGCTCTAATTGTTTTTATTTTTGGTATTATAGAAGCTTCTACTACTGGAGTCACAAGAAAGCAGTGATTTTAGATGGAGCATGTATGACAAGACTTGTGAGTTATAATAATTTCATTTTTTTTGCCGTACTATTTTTTGTTCTTGCTCTGGTTAAATTGTCATTACGTATTGACGTTAATAATTTCAGGCTTCATTACTGTCTTTTTGGCTCAATCAGCTTGTTTAATACTCGCTCAGCACTTGAGTTATTTGAGCTTACTACACATAGACGAAGTTCCACTGGATGCAAAAATTATGTTACGTAAGAAAATTAAGTAATGTGTGCTGGGCCACAATTTAATTTTTGACTAAAATTATGTTGTTACTTTCACGTTCACTTTATGCATGAATTTTGTGTTCACAGAATTTATAACATGTTTGGCATTTGATCACAATTGCTCTGGCAATATGATACAAACTCCGGACTTTAAAAGCAATCTGACAACGTTTACAAAATTGATGCTCAAATCTAAATTTATAAAACACAAGCCACTTCAAGTAAGAAATAATTTCATTATAATCAGTTTTTATTAACTTACAAAATTTACTGTGTAAATCCATAACTATGAGGTTTAAACATTGATTTCAACGACATTAAATCTGCAAAATATTTATTACATTTAGATATGTGACAGAAATATTTGGAGGCTGGCTTGTTAAGAGAATGTAAATTTTAACATATTTTTTTTAGTTTTGGTGTGTCCTTACCTGGCTAGCAGTACATGCTAGAAGCAGTACAGTACCAAAATCAAATAATTTACAGTGGCTCACAAGTTTATTATTGAATACTTCCGCGCCTCCACTGCTGATGCAGAACGTTTGTAGAGAAAAAATCGTTAGTTATGCCTCAGACATGTGGGTTAAAATAAACATAAATATCATTATAGAAACACTATTTTGAAAAAATGAATCATTGAACTAATTTTAAGCGCTCGATATGTAGTTAAAATAGTTTCGTTTTCTACTGTAGACAAATTGTAATTGACGAGTTACTAAGCTACATTATAAGGGTTGATAAAGACGCAGAACATTCTCCAAGCAAAATGGCTTTAACAATTCTGGAGGTCTGGAAGGAAACGTGTGGGGAATATTACAAATTACAGCAGGATGAAACTCTCCATGGTGAAAACCTTAAGTCCAACAGCAACCTGACAGATAAAGAACATTCGTTGCTGCATGGTCTTGCATTGGAAACGGATGTAGACACAATTAAGCAAGCAGCTACGGTAAGTCATAGACAATAGACATGCACTAGAACTGTGAAGGTAGTTACAGTACGTTGTCGTACTAGTTATATATTTACATACGCTCACGTATAAAACGCGGCAACTCCTATTTTAATCCAATAGTAATTACCTATTTATAGGCAACCACTATAACTTTGGCATTTCGCTTTATGCATATGTGACTCTTTTTTGCGAGTAATTGAAAATTTTAGAAACTTAAAAGACTAAAGATTTCTTATGAGGTAATACTGATAAGGGTTAGGTAGGTACTTTATTTTTGTGTGACCCAATATTGTATATTAATATGTTATGTAACTTATGGTCTTTATTTTTAAAGATTGGCTGGAACCAAGGGATTGCTGGCATATCAGTGACTGGAAGTGTAAGGTTTGGGGTAAGTAAAACAAGTATTAACTTTTTCATCTAGAGTACATATTTATTAGCATAATTATTAGTTGTAATAAACAGCTGACGGTTTATTAATGAATTGAATGAGTCATTGTAGTATCAAATAAAATACAGTCAAGGTACAAAAGAAAATTCAAATGTAATTAAAACCAGACTATTGCCTTAGCAGAAGAGGTTAGAATCTAACCAGCAAAATCTGCCTTCTTTCGAGTTACATACACAAATACATATTTTACAATTGCAGTACAACAAAAATAAGTAAAGTTAGAAAATTAACACAATTATAATTGAATGCATGTCACAGCAAATACGCTATAGTTTAATTTTCAGAAACATGATATTCGTTATTCTTACACTTTCTTGTCAATACTCAATTATTGATTCCATTAACTGGCTTAATCGAGAACGTAGCGCATGAAAACAGGGGGCTTAACTGACCTATCGTTTCATAGGCAAAGGCACGGTACTACAAATGTTACGTTTAATGATTTTTGAATCAAATTTTCCGTTAGCACAGTAAATTTAGAAAC
This sequence comes from Dicyrtomina minuta, assembly GCA_949802685.1. Taxonomy (NCBI): domain Eukaryota; kingdom Metazoa; phylum Arthropoda; class Collembola; order Symphypleona; family Dicyrtomidae; genus Dicyrtomina; species Dicyrtomina minuta. Next base: position 1,459,906 of record OX461811.1, on the reverse strand, counting down.
TACAGAATTTTTTATGAGTGCATAACAAATCTGGACTAAATTGTTTATATATTAAAGGATATAATGTACAAATAAGTCACTTTTTAGACTAATTTGGAGTATTGTTTCAGCCGTTAAAACCCAAGATTAGGAATTTTAGGATTGGTTCTTGAATCAATAAAACTGCTTAGTTGTAACTGCTAGTTAATTCTGCGCATGAAACCTGAGTAATGTATGCATGTAAAGCTCAACTTAATTTCTAGACTCGAGATCCCCCGCCAAAACATGTTAGATTCAAACTTGAAAAACCAATTCAGACTTTCACTGGGCGTGAAACGTTCCTTCAGGAGCTTCACAAGGTAGTTAAGGAGGGACAAGTCGGATGCGAGGGAGGAGTAACGGTTCTGTCACGAATGCCTATCACGGTAGTGGCTGCTACGGGGGGAATGGGAAAAACAGAGGTGGTCCGAAAGTACGTACAGCTCCATGAGTATGAGTATGACCATATAATCTGGATCGATGCTGAACAAATTTCATCAGCAAAAAATCAATTTGTCGAGCTTGCCAATAGATTGAAAATGGCTATAGATTTTGATGGACAACCAAAAGAATTTGAGTTGATTCGAGACCAAATCTTTGAGAAACTGCTCCAAAATGCACACGAGGTTCTCCTGGTGTTTGATAATGCGGAAGCTTTTGAAGACGATGAGGACTACAACTTAAATGGAATCAGATGCCTTCTCCCGCGTTCGCTGTCCCCTTTCTTTGTTGAGCCTACAATCATTGTGACCTCACGGAATCAAAACTGGCCCCTCCAGAAAGTGATTCAGCTAGATTTGTGGACTGAAGCGGAGGTTATCATATTTGTGATTGAAAGACTTGGACTCCGAAAAACACCTGAGAATTATAAACTTGCGGTGCAACTTGGAAATCTCTTCGGTCGCCTTCCCACTGCCATCCAGTCAGCTGTGGCGGTCATTCTCCAGCAAATTAAACGAAAAAAAAAGTATGGAATTCAACATCTAATTGATGAGTACGGAAGCGGGAGTAGAAAAGTGTTGGCGCAGAAACCCTTGGATGCCAATATGAGACCCACACAGACGAGCATTCCACTGTTGGTCCTCTACAACATTTCCTTCGAGAAAATAGTTAGATTACAAGACGGAACGTTAGCAATAAAAATTATATGTATCATGGCCTACATGTCCCCAACAAGAATCCCACATGATTTATTATACGCACTTTTTCAAAAAGATTTTGCACTAGATTCCTTTGAAAATGCAATTGAAATTCTAGAGGATTATTCTTTAATCACGCTATTGAGCCCTGCTGATTCTAATTCACACAGCTTCAGCATCCATAGAATGATTCAAGACGCTACAATCGAAAACTTGAGATCCAACGAGGAACGGAAGCCACATTCAATTTTTAACGAAACAACTTTTTTGAACGAGATTGATGTGCTCATAAAATTATCCGCTGAATCGATGAATTACATTAAAACATTGGACACACGCGTACTTTCACGTCGAGGTGAAATTGTGGAAAATTTGATAAATATCACAAATCATGTGTCAAAACGTCTCGACGTCAAGGAATTTCAAGATTTAACAGTAGCAGTTGCTGGAGTTTTAAAAAGTACAAATAATTTTACAAAATCTATTCAACTCTACGAAGCAGTTTTCAAAGCAATGCCTGCATCAGAGGTTGAAAGTGAAATTTATGACAAAATAAGAACCAAATTGGACCTCGCTCACGCGTACAAGGATGGAGGGTTTATTCAAAAATCAGTCGAGTTATATGCAGACGTTCTTGAGGTTCAGACACGTGCACTTGGCCCACATCATGAGGACACACTTGGAACAAAGTGCGCCATTGGAAATGCACTACGTGAACTAGGGAAATTCGATGAATCAGCGAAAGTTTTCAGTGAAGTTCTTCAAGGCTTTCAAAATAATCAAGACACTGAAAGCGTATCCTTTCTAAGCAGTAAAAACTACTATGCTCTTCTTTTACTCGAGCAAGGGAAGTCTGAAGAGGCATTGCAGCTTCTAACAAACGTGTTAAAAGAACATGAAAACAACCCAGATTTGAATTCTGCGAACCTCATTACAACAAAAGGAAATATAGCGGATATGCTGGCACAACATGGGAAGTTTGAGGAAGCATATGCGATGATGCTGCAAACCATTTCAGATGCCACTCGAGTGCTTGGACCCTTCCACCTGTACACATTAACATTTAAACGAAATTACGCAGAACTACTTGGTGCCCTAGGGAAACATGAAGAAGCGGCGCAGCTTCTTTTGGAGCTTTTGGAAATAGAAGAAACTCAGTTAGGCTCCGAGCACCCTGACACACTTATCACAAAAAACTCCTTGGCTGCTTTATATCTTGAAACTAAGGAGCTTGACAAAGCAATGGCCTTGTTGGACGTGGAGGTCTACGAAAGAGTATTTGGCCCAGAGCATCCAAAAACAATTACCACTGCTACTAACTTAGCAGTTGTCTTGAGAAAACAAGGGAAGCTTGGGGATGCATTAGCATTACAAAACAAGGCTTTATTACTAGGCAAGCAAGTTTTAGGACCTAATCATCCACAGACACTGTCCTCAATGTTTAACATAGGCCTCCTGCATTACAATATGGAAGAATTTGACAAGGCTGCGGAAGTGGCTCAAGATCTTTTGTTGCGTCAAGAGGAGGGGCTCGGGATAAATCATCCAGAAACAATAAAGACATCGGAATTGCTCACCAAGTGTAGGGAAGTTGTTGAAAAGCGACACGATGGAAGTTGTTTCAAAATACCAACTTGTTTAGCTGGTAAGACGTGTTTTGCTTTTCTTCATAGAACAATTTTGGGCTCATTTAAAAGATTGTGTGCTTGCTTTACAATAATTAATTTCTTATCAACCCAGTATATTAGGAATTGTTTACACTTCTTAATAGGAACCTAACCTTGTTCTACAATGCTATAAATCTCATTAGCCTGGACAAAAGAAAACATTTTCATTTTGCACTATACTTTTTTTTTATATAATTACTGAGCTTAAGCATCTATTGAAGTGGTGATGTCCGTCCGTCTGTCTTTTTGTCCGTTTGTTGGCCTTGCTCGACAGGACACAGTTTTTAACTGATTTTTTTCAAACTACATTTGAACTTCTACAAATGCGAGCAACAGGTGCCCTATTCTTTTGTGCGATAATCGAAATTATAATTTTTCTGCAAGTAGCATTTACTGTTTCGATAAAATACCATTCCCCATAGATTATCTTTTAGAGTTGCTATAATATGGTTGAACTCATTTGTTGAAGTCAATATTCCCTATGAGCTCAGCATCTCCTTTAGGTCCACAGTCGCAAAATCGGGGGCGACGAGCTGGATTGTGCTGTACGAATTCTTTTAGCTTTCTTTATAGATTCAAACTAATAATTTCGTAGGCAAAATTTATCACACAAATAATTTGCCATTATTTCACAAATTAATCAAAAAATTATGTTATAAAAAATATAGATTTTATAATATAAATGTGGATAATTGATATACAATTTTTATGACACAAAAATACCCAATATATAATAAGAACAATAATACTTTGTTTGGTCGCAACAAAGAGGACCCAGAAAGCACCTACTAAAACGTCTTTTTCCAGGTCAACAATTTTGTAGAAGCTCATCTCGGCATTTAGACCTAAAATTAAATAATCAAAGGATTACCATGAATTGCTAATTAAAATGAGCTTATTTTCTGCCGCAAACTACAGAAACGTACGTAGAGGAATCTTTGTCCAATATTTTAATAAAAGTTCATATTTATTATTGTTGTTATTTAATTTTTTTGAGCACCATATAGACCATGATATTAATCCACATGGACACCGGCAAGGCCAATAGGGTCCATTGCGGACGCCCCTAAAATAATGTTTAATTTTGGTCTACGAGGTAACTAGTGGCATACGCCAGCAGCTCTCCCGCAGTGGCCACACTACACACTAGGTATGTTCCTAACATACTGAATGTGAGGATAGCAGCTACCTAGATAGCGGTTTCTAGTACTTCCTAGGTTCCTAGTATAAAGAAACCTTCGACACGTAGTAAGAAAATGAAAACGGGTTCCGTCTTCCTTGCCACACAAATAGGTTAGCGTATCCAAAAATTCAAAATTAGAATTTAGTTTATTAAGAATTGTTGTGTGGATATTACAAAACTTCAATTTGTTTGAAAATCGGAAAGGAATTGTAGGAGCTACCGTTCGGCAATGATTTAAACATAAAATAAAAAATAAATGTTTTACAAATTTTGGTTTTTTGAAATTTCGCACGCGACAGATTATAAAAAATGGACAATTTTCAGCATATAGAGGTAAAAGCTCAGTTAATTCTGAGCATACTTACATTCACAATATACCAGTACGTTGAAAACTGCTATCCTTGGAGAACAATAAAAAATAATTACTTGTTTCGCCATTCAATCCATGTTTAATATTCGTACATAAAAACTTGTAGCGCAAAAACGGTGTGTTTGATTGTTCCCAAAATTTGCACTGCAGCTTATCTATGTCTTAGTACTAGCAACAAAAAAATTGAAGAATGTAAGTACAATTTCTGTATTTTGCCCTAACATACCCAGCTGCCGAAATTTATTGAAATATTCACTTTGTGCAAGGTAGGTGGATGAGTCAAGAAAGGTAAATTTTTGTAGAGTAATTTATGTCTGGCCCCTTCACTCATTTTTACTTCCATTTACTTGATGTGTTTTAAAGTAAGTCCGTTCAAATGTTAGTTTTCAAGAAATATTTAGTCCGAGCAAAGTTAAAAAAAATCCGGCGCTTCGCGCCGGATTTGGCCACCGTGGGCCCGAAGTAGATGCTGAGCTTATAGAGAATATTGACTTCAGTCATTCCATGCATCTTTTCACATTATTTACATACAATACACTATATACCCTCTAAAGTGCAATATTTTAGTGACGACATTGTTGGACGATCCTAATATGTACAATAATTTATATTTCATGCTAAAAATACTATTTTACATAATGTTTGAACTGATAACGGGTGTTTTTTCAAATGATGACATTTAGAAGACGTCATTTATGGACAATCCCTGTGTGTATACTGGTAACAGTAAATTTTGAAGATATAAATCTACCAAATTTTGCATTTAGCACTAACAAGGATCCTTAAAATAGTGATTTTGTGATGACGTCATCTATAAGAGATCCCTGTATGTATGCTAGAAAAAGACGGTGGTAGAGATATCCATTAATTTGATTTTTGAACTAAAGACAGAAGAGATGTCTATAATCACAATAATTAAATGACGTCATGTTTAGATTATCCTTGCATGGCTCTTAACTTGTGTAACCCTTAAAGTTGAAATTTATTGTATGAATAATTGTATAAGATTTACTGGACACTAAAAATAACGAACTGCGTGCTATTCGATTAACGTATGTTCCTTAAAATTGAGAATTTGAATGACAACAATAATGGTTAGTCATTAACTATCTATAAGCTTCGTTCGTATGTTCACAGCATAAAGTAAAAATAGTTGGGGTGGGTTTTGTAAAATGGAAATTTTAAATGACGTTATTTATAAACGGTCCCTTTCCTTGTATGTTTACAGCATAAAGTTAAAAAATCGTAAATCCCACCCGTTTTCTATTTCACGTTAAATATATCATGGTAAAATGCAATTGGTTTTTGCTAACATTCTGTACTCGATGCAGATAAGCATAGATTTTTCCGAGTGTGATTTAAATACAGGATAGCGAACCTAAAATATTAAGTTCGTATGCTTGACCAGCTTTGGGTACGGACACAAATGACGACACATAAATTTACCAAAATTATAAGCCTACCCACCCGTTGGTCACCTTTTTAAGCATTGCCTAAATGGATGCCCTTACCATGGAATGTCAAGTGACCCACCCTTAAGTTAAGCAACGCCATTTGTGTCTCACAACTACTAGCCTTAACGTCGTCAAAACAAAAAGCAGCCAGCTCTTTTGCAAGACACGAAACGTAGCAGGACTTTCTGTTGGAACGACAGGGAACAAAGCTAACTCGCTTACGGGACTCTATGTATCTTATGGGTTCGATATCTGACACGCTCGCAGATTCGTATTAGACATTTCTTAGCTCAGGCCATTACTGACCCATTGCTGTTGACGGGACTCTAGGTGTCGCGTGCTCCATTCCAACCTTGGCTTCGAGGCTTTGAATTTTTAGGACGTATTTTACGATTGACCCTGAATTCCCCCCCCCCTGAACCTAAAAGGGATGATTTGTTGAGTAGCGGAGCATTAGTTTGCGGTTGGTAAAGCATTAGGCATAAGAAATATTTATATTTTTAATATTTTGACTTGTTTAAATTCTTAACAACACCCCCCCTTCAAGAGATAATTCGTAGGGTTGGGGGTGCAAGTATTTGAAGTTTTTAAATGGTTTTAGCAAAGAAATTAGGATTTTTTGGACGTCATTTGTGGGTGACCCTAAGGACATCCCTCCTCCTTAAGAGGATACTTAGTGGAGGGGGTGCATGTATTTAAAGTTTTTTATTGGTTTTAGCAAAAATAGTTCAGATTATTGGGACGTGATTTGTGGGTAACCCCAAGTACACCCCTCTCCCCTGAGGGGATACTTTGTGGGTGGGGGGGTGCAAGTATATAAAGTTTTTTAATGGTTTTAGCAAAGAAATTAAGATTTTTGGGACGTCATTTGTGGGTGACCCCAAGTACACTCCTTCCCTTTAGGGGATACTTTGTGGGTGGGGGGTGCAAGTATTTAAAATTTTTTTATGGTTTTAGCAAAAATAGTTGAGATTGTTGGGACGTCTTTGTGGGTGACCCCAAGTGCACCTCCCTCCCTTAGGGATACTTTGTGGGTACGGGTAACTTCTGCTGGAAAATTCTGCGGGTAGCAGGTGCCGATGACTGGTGCATGTTGCTGGTGCATTGAATGGCGCCTGTAACGAAACTATTTAGCTGGTGCATTAAGCTGGTGCATTTGACTGGTGCAAAGGCAAATTACCCGTTTTTAGATGCTGAGCATCTATAGGAATGGCTATGTCCGTCTGTCTGTCTGTCTGTCGATGTGTGATTTTTTGTCGTGCTCCACAGGTCACAGTTTTCAATTGAATTTTTTCAAATAAATTTTAAATGATGGTAAATGCGATGGAATAGAACCCTATTGTTTTTGGAATTAAACGGATTTACCAGTTTTTCACAATTAACGATATAATGGACCAACTTTTTAGCATTAAAATGCATGCAGGAAAAACGGGTCTTTGGCAAGACTTTACATGCATTTCAATTTCAATACTTGCCACTGAAGCTAAGTAGGTAGGTACATGCGCCGCACGTTCCATATACCTGACATTCAGTGGATATTCGTACTATAGAAAACTTCCGATTAACATAGGATTTTACTAGTAGGGATGCAGGGATCGTCCATAAATTACGTCAAACAAATGTTACAATTTTAGGGACCCCCACTGTTATAAGTTTAAAAATTAGCTTAAAATATATCCTTAGCATAGAATTTCACTAGTATGCATGCAGGGATCGCCCATAAATTACGTCATACAAATTTCACCATTTTAGAGATCCCCACTGTCAGAAGTTCAAAAATTAGGTTGACATGTATCCTTAACATAGAATTTTACTAGTGTGCATGCAGAGATCTTCCGTAAAGAACGTCATACAAATTTTAGCATTTTAGGGACTTCGACTGTCATTAGTTCAAAAATTAAAATTACGTAACACAAATTTTACCATTTTAGGGATCCCTACTGTCATTATTTCAGGAATAAATTTGACATGTATCTCTAACATAGGATTTTACTATTATGTTTACAGGATTCGTCCCTGAATGACGTCATACAAATTTAACGATTTTAGTGCCCCCCACTGTCATTAGCTCGAAAATCAGGTTGACATATAACCTCAACATAGGATTTTACTAGTATGCATGCAAGGATCGTCCAAAAATGACGTCATATAAATTTTACTATTTAATGGATCCCCACTTTCATAAGGTTAGAAATAAGGTTGACATATATCCTTAGCATAAGATTTTACTAGCACGCATGCAGGGTTTGTCTATAAAGGGCGTCGCACAAATTTTACCATTTAAGAGATTTTCATGCTTTTTGTTCGAAAATTAAATTAACCTATATCCTTAACATTAAATTTTTTAAGCTTACGTACGGCGATCGTCCGTAAATGACGTCATTTAAATTTTACTGTTTTAGGGATCCCCAATGTAATTAGTTCAGAAATTAGGTGTACGTTTGTCCTCAACATATGATTTTACTAGTATTCATAGGGAGATCGTTCATAGATGGCGTTGCTTAAATATTACTATTTTAAGTACCCCGGCTGTCATAAGTTTTAAAATGAAGTAAACAGGTACCCATATTATGGAATGCTTCCAGTATTCATGCTGGGATCTTCCAAATATGGCGTCATCTAAATACCACTATTTCAGGGATCTGCTCTAAATTTGTTCACGAATTAGGTTAACAGATACTTTGAACGCAGAATGTTGCAATAATACATACACAGATCGTTTATAAATGACTTTATCCAATTATTATTATTTGAACAATCCCAAATTTATTTGTTACGACTTAATCAAATTAGAAATTCAAGTAGAAGCTAAAGTGGAGTTAGGCGCTGTCGTAGTTTCAGCGTTGCCACACCAGGGTTCTACTCCTTTACTAAAGCAATTATTCGCTGTAAGCTCAGCATCTATTTCGGGCCCCCGGTCGACAAATCCGGCGCGAAGCGCCGGATTTTTAGATGCTGAGCAAGCATCTATTGGTCTGGTGTCTGGTGTCTGTCTGTCTGTCTGTCCCAATGTCAGTTGGTCGCACGCTACAGGTCGCATTTTTAAAGATTTTAAGTTGAAACCTTTTGTAATCGCCCAGAAAAGCGAGGGAAAAGTGCTGTATAGTTTTTGGTTATTATTAAACTAATAGTTTCTTCGCAATTAGCAGTTAAACCGACCAAGAATTAAATCAATGTTTCAAGATAAAAAAAAGGGCTGATAATACATTAAAGGTACATATGGAGCTGAGAGCTTGTCAAGTTTCGCCATTAGAAATACACATGGAAAATTTTCACTAATATCCATTACAAGTAAATGTACTGCTGACATATGTACGTTCACAGGGCAGACTGGTATAGTGGTCGTTGGTTTGACACTGCAATGTAAAATTAGAAAATATGCGTTTTCATGACGGGGGTCCACTCTTCGAATACCAGCTCAGGCATTCGGAATTCTCCTTCCTCATCATTTTACAGACGTTAACAATGCAGCCTAGGGATCGTCCATACATGACGTCATACAAATTTTACTATTTTAGGGATCCCCACTGTAATAAGTATGAAAATTCGGTTGACATATATCCTTAACATAGCATTTTACAAGTATGCATGCAGGGGTCTTCCATAAATGACGTCATATAAATTTTTACGATTTAAGGGATCCCCACTGTCACAAGTTTAGAAATTCAGTTGACATAATATATCCTCAACATAGGATTTTACTAGTATGCATGCGGGGATCGTCCATGAATGACGTCATAAAAATTTATACTATTTTAGGGATCCCCACTGTCATAAGTTTAGAAATTCGGTTGACATATATCCTTAACATAGGATTTTACTAGTATGCATGCAGGGATCGTCCATAAATGACGGTATACAAATTTTACTATTTTTGGGATCCTTGCTGTCAACAGTTCAGAAATTCGGTTGAAATTTTACTTTTTTAGGGATCCCTACTGTCATAGGTTTAGAAATTAGGTTGACATATATCCTTATAGCATAAGATTTTACTGGTATGCATGCAGGGTTTGTCTATAAAGGGCGTCATTCAAATTCTACCGTTTTAGAAATTCACATGCCTTTAGTTCTAAAATTAAGTTAACTTATATACTTAACATTGTAAGCATGCGTGCTTGGGTGAGTGGTTAGGACTGCAGACTGTAACGAAATTTACAGCCTCAGACCCGGCTTCGATCATCGGCCACTGCTAATCGTTTACGGCTCGGCGTTGTACGGTAAACGTCACTGGATGGTTGATTGAAACCCAATCTCCTTCAGTGCTCCTTAGTGACCACTACTTACTGTGGGGGCCTAGGGAATGAGACTCCTTTACTGTGGAGGAGGGGACGGGGATAGGTGAAAGGGTACAAAGACCGAGACGATCTAACGCGGTAGCCTCCTATTTCCTCACTCACAGTGATTGGTTGAGTCTGGTTGTATGAACTTCGGTTAAATCGACCCAATGAATAAATTATTATTATTATATACTTAACATTGAATTTTCAAGCTTACATACGGGGATCGTCCGTAAATGACGTCATTTAAATTTTAATATTTTAGAGATCCCTACTGTAATTAGTTCAGAAATTAGGTGGACGTATGACCTCAACATATGATTTTTTAGATGCTGAGCAAGCATCTATTGGTGTGGTGTTTGCTATCTGTCTGTCCGTCAGTCTGTCTGTCTGTCTGTCACAATGTCACTTGGTCGCACGCTACAGGTCGCATTTTGAAAGATTTTATATTGAAACCTTTTTTAATCGCCCAGAAAAGCAAGGGAGAAGTGCTGTATAGTTTTTGGTTATTATTAACGTTATAGTTTCTTCGCAATTAGCAGTTAAACCGACCAAGAATTAAATCAATGTTTTTTAGTATTCATAGGGAAATCGTTCATAGATGGCGTTGTTTAAATATTATTATTTCAAGTATCCCGCCTGTCTTTAGTTTTAAAATAAGGTAAACGGGTACCCATATTATGGAATTCCTCCAGTATTCATACTGGGATCTTCCATAAATGACGTCATCTGAATATCACTATTTTGGGGTTCCGCTCTGCATTTGTTAAAAAATTAGGCAAACAGATACTTTGAACGCAGGGGTGTTACAAGAATACATACACAGATGGTTTATAAATGCCTTTATCCAACTATTATTATTTTTCTAACTGCTTGCAACGTACATTCGTCAATGGCTTATTGGTGGTAAAGAATGCTCTATAAATGGCGTTATTTGTGAACTAGGCAATTCTTACAAATTTTCTAGCTATATTTAACTAAATGCCACGTACTTCCATTTTTGGATTATTGGTGGTAGAAGAGCCTCTATAAATGACGTCACTGGTGAATGGTGCAATTTTTTAACATTATTCAGCTATATTTAACTACATGCTACGCACACTCGTATATGGTTTATTGATGGTATGGGAGCTTTCATAAATCTAATATCATCTTTTAGCGTAACATAAATTGTGTTGCGCATTTGTTGAAGCTCAGCATCTACTTCGGGCCCGCCCCCGGTCGAAAAATCCGGCGCGAAGCGCCGGATTTTTCTCCAATGCTTTTAGATGGCTAGAAAAGTTGGTCCAATCAACTGTTAATTGTGAAAAACTGGTTGGTTCGATCTCTCTCAAAAACAATAGGGCACTTCTCTATTGCATTTGTGGCCATTTAAAACATATTTGACGAATATCGATCGAAAACTGTGACCTGTACCGCATAAAGAACAGACAGACGGACAGAAAGACAGACAGACAGACGGACATAGCCATTCCTATAGATGCTTAAGCTCAGCATCTAACAATACAGACCTGTCAGGGCGCATTGGTGGTCGCCTAAAAGTTGTTTCAAGCAAATCATTGATTTCACCTGTAGCGTCGGACTAACCGGCAAACAGACATAAAGACTTGACCATTTTATTAGATGCTAAGGCTCAGCTTCCAAAAATATAGGAAAAATACAGGACATTTCAAAAATATTAAAACGATTAAACAAGCTGGAATTCAAAGCAAAAAATGTTTATGCTTGTGCTTTGTTGCTTACGTGTTTCAATATTTTTAACTAAAGTAAAAATAAATGAACACACTTAAATCTAACAATACCCTTAGGCATCGTTCATATTTCCCGTAACAGTCAGTGGACAACATTTAGATTTAAATGCTTTGGTATATCAACTACGATTTATAAGTTACATCTACATCGGAACGATGACGACTTTATGACCCGATTTTCATAAAAAGTTAACTTGACCCATCAGTTCCCTGATTGGCCCGCTGGTTTGAAAGATACAGCATTTAAAAGTAAATGCCGGAGATTTAAAACTAATTCCTTGGCAATTAAAATAATAAATTAGGGCATTTAAATCTAATTGCAGGGCAATTAAAATTGGTGAATGTCCACAGACTGCGTAAACATTTTTTTAACTTTGTTTATTTACTTTTTTTATAATGGAGCAGAGCGGCCAGCAACTACAATTGATTCAACCATACCAGAAGTCTCGAAGGAAACCGGTGGAGAATATTTTCAATTCAAGCAGGATGAAAAACGATGTGATGATATTCTTGAGCTCGACAGTAACCGGACTAATGCAGACGATTTGATTGCATTAGAGACTGATGCAGACATGATTAAGCAAGAAGATAAAGTAAGTAATAATTAGTTGAATATTAAAAAACATGCACGAGAATTGTAATGGAAGCCACTGTACGTTTCCGTATTATATTTACATACGCTGAAGCACAAAATTCTTCAAAACTTAATTTTTTCTCAGAAGTAAGCAACGGCTATAACTTTGGAGTGTCATTTTATAGTTTAATGACTAATTTTTGCAGAGAAACAACGATTTTTAAATTTTAAATCCTACAGATATAATTAATTATGTTAAGACAATACTGATAAAGTTCAGATAATTACTGTATTTCCTTTAAAAGTGCGCGGGTCTGTAATACTGAACGGGTCTTAAAGGTTGGAGTTTGAATTTTTTTTAGTTCACTAATACAGAACAAGCAGCACCGTTAAATTTCGTTGACACCCGACATAAATACTACGTTGCTCTCCTTTCTAAAGGCTATGGAGCGCATTTAAATATAGACCCCAGTTAGCCACTATTAATTACCATATGTATTTTTTTAAATTGTATACGTAAACAAAACGCGCATGCGTAAATTGATAAGAGACCAAGCATATTTTCTTCATCAGAGCGATGTAGGAGGAGGACTGTGATGTTTTAATTTCTTGCTTTACCTTAGTCTAAGTCCATGAGCTTATGATTCAGATTTTTACTGTGTTAGAATTTTATAGCAACTGAAATTGGCTTTCTAATGTCATTTAATGCACAACTGTTTAGACTAGCTACATTATAACATAAGAAAAGAGTGTGCATAAACCTAACTATTTAATTCATGATTAAACTTGTCTTTACTTATAAAGATGGGGTATGTCTGTAATGCTAGTAGAGTAAGCTGAGTACTAATTCTTCCATTTAAAGTATGTTTCCTTCCAAAAGTATCGCTAATATTTATGTTTAGTGATACAAAATGGTGATAGAGACGGTCTGTGAGGATATTCCCCGTAGCGGGGTGGAGTTAACTCAATAAGGTTCCTTAAACTAAAGGATTTATTCAAGTAAAATGGTCTTTAAACATGAGATTTATTTATTTCACAAAAACAAGTTAATACACAATAAAAATTATTAGTATTGTATTACATGAATATTATACGTCATACTAATTCGAAACTATTTTACTTCAACTAAGTGTACCGTAGTTCTACTAATATCGAAGTGAACTAATACTTATAAATAAAACAAAATGGCAGAAGCTTTTTATTTGTTATTTTTACAGTGCCTTGCCACTGCTTAGATTCTAGTTACTTGATTTAACGAAAACTTAGCGCATGAAAGTAGAATGTTCAACTGACTTGCGAGCATTACACGCCAAGCCATTCACGAGATTAATTCCTACCTATCTACATAATTTACCGGAATTTTCACACTTTTGAAATACTTGCCCAATTTCAAAGTGCGATATACCATTAGAAAGGTAATGACGAGTAGATTTCAAATAACGCAAAAGCTAAGAGTTTATCGACAAACACTTGCAATTTTGTTTCAAAAAACCGTTACTTTTTTTGAAAATTCAGCCTAAAATTGTTTGTATGCGTCGGAAGCCTGAAACAAAATACCCGTTTTCTTAATTTTTAAAAGGCTTTAAAACGATAATTAACTACATGCTACGCACATTCGTAAATGACTTATTGATGGTAGGGGAGCTTCCATAATTATATCTAATATCATCTTTTAGCGTAACATAAATTTTGTTCGGCATTTGTTGAAGCTCAGCATCTACTTCGGGCCCGCCCCCGGTCGACAAATCCGGCGCGAAGCGCCGGATTTTTTGATCCTATTTTTAATTTTTTTTAAAACATCTTAGGCACAATTTTTAAAAGTTTTAGATAAAAAACCATTTTAAAATATTCTGAATTCAAAATAATTCAACAAAAAATGAAGATTGTTTAAATGTAAAATTTAAATTTTTTTAAAGTTAGATTAATATAAAATGAGTTTTTACAGACATTGTCAAAAAATGTGCCCAATGTGTTTAAAAAAAATTAAAAATAGGATTAAAAAACCATTTTGTCGCCTTGTTTGACTTTTCGAAAAAATATTTCATCAAACGAAACTCATTACACGCACCATGTTGTTAAGCCATTCTTAGGTTTTTTAGACGCTCTTTTTGAAAAAATATATCTTGATAAATCTCCATCATGGCTTGGCTATGCTCGTTAGATTGTTAGTTTGCAATTTACATGGCACAATACTAAAAATGTTCAGTTTGGAAATTTAAATTCCCTTATATACATTAAATTCTAACTTTGCTGAATTTTTTCAAGTTCTTAGCAACTCTAAACTGCATGTTTAAATATTGAATGAAATGTAATTATAAATTAGTCACTTTTAATGTATAGGAGTCATGTTTTAGCCGTTAAAAACCAGAATTAGGAATTAATTTTAGAGCCTATTGAACTAGCAATAACCCGTTATAACTGCTACCTATGAACCGCCTGAATAATGCATACATGTAAAACTTTATTTATTTTTTAGGAACAAAATCCTTTGCCAAAGCTTATAAGATTCAAAGTTGAAGATCCAACCCAGACTTTTACTGGACGGCAAATGTTCCTTAGGGATCTTCACAAGATGGTTAAGGAGGGTCAAGAAGATTTAAGGCAGACGCCCATCACTGTAGTGGCTGCTACGGGGGGAATAGGAAAAACAGAGACTGTCCGCATGTATCTACAGCTCTATGAACATGAATACGACCATATTATCTGGATCGATGCTGAGAATATTTCGTATGCAAGAAATCAATTTGTCCAGCTTGCTATGAATTTAAACATTTCAACAGAGGCTGACGGGGAACTAAAAGACTTTGAACGAATTCGAGACGAAATCTATGAAAGGCTATTTTTAAATGCAAACGTAGTCCTATTTGTTATTGACAATGCAGATGCTTTTGAAGATGATCATGAGCTTAATATAAACGGAATCCGTAGCCTTCTTCCAACAAATCACTCCCCTTTCTCTATCGAGCCTACATTCATTGTGACGTCACGGAATCAAAACTGGCCCCTCCAGAAAGTAATTCAGCTAGATGTGTGGACTGAAACGGAGGTTGTCCTCTTTGTGATTGAAAACCTTGGGCTGGAAGAAACAGCTGAGAATAAAACACTGACGATACAGCTTGGAAATCGCTTCGGTTACCTTCCGACTTTTATCCAGTCAGCTGTAGCATACATTCTGCATCAAACTAAGCAAAATGAAAAGTATGGAATTCAAGATCTCCTTGAGGAGTACAATAGCGGAAGTAGACAAATGTTAGCGCAGAAACCATTGAAAGACAATATGAGAACTACAGACCTAAGCGATACACTGTTAGTTCTGTGGAACACATCGATGGAAAAAATAGTCAAATTTCCAGACGGAGAGTTGGCGATCAAAATCCTATGTTACATGGCTTACATGACACCTTCAGGTATCTCACATGATTTCCTATTCGCCCTTTTTCAAAATTCCTGCAGTGAAAATTCCTTTAAAACTGCGCTCCAAATCCTAAAAGATTTTTCCTTAATCGCATCTTTACGCTTAGACGACTTGGACTCACGCAGCCTCACTATTAACCGAATGATTCAAGACGCGATCGTTGAAAACTTGCGAACCAATGAGCGGCAGAAACAGCGCCTAATTTTTAATGAAAACACGTTTTTGAGCGAGGTCGAGGTGCTCCTTAAACTATCAACCGAGTCAATTCATTACATAGATCAATTCGACACAGCCACAGTTTCAAGTAATAGAGAATTGGTGGGAAATTTAGTTCAAATCACTAATCATATTTCAGAACAACTCGAAGTGAAGGAATTTAGAGCGCTGTCAGAGAGCGTTGCCGGGGTCCTACAAAACACGAATAATTTAGCAAAATCAATTGAACTTTACGAAAATGTTTTGAAAGCTACACCAATATCCACAGTTAAGAGGGAGATTTTGAAAAACATAAGACTCAAAGTTAAACTTGCTGGTGCATACAGTGATGGTGAGCATTTGCACAAATCTATGGAATTATATTTGCAAATTCTCATAGATCAAAACCATGAACTTGGCCCACTTCATTCGGACACACTTGACACAAAATGTAGTATAGCAACTGAATACCATCGCTTAGGGAAGTTCAATGAAGCAATTGTCAAATACAAGGAGGTCCTGCAAGAATATGAAAACAATCAAGACACTCAAAGCACGTCGTTCCTTGAAACTAAAAGCAACTACGCCTGTCTCTTGTTCGATCAAGGGGAGACGGATGAGGCCCTCACACTTCTTAAACAAGTTCTAAAGGAGTATAAAACGGATGCAGATTTGTACACTAAGGAACGCATAAAAACACAGTTAAGTATAGCAGCTGTGTTAGATATGCAAGGGAAGTTTGGGGAAGCCTCTGAGTTAATGCAACAAACCATTCAAGATGCTACTACAGAGTTTGGATCCTCTCACCCGTCCACACTCACAATTAAGCAAAACTACGCAAAACTACTTGATTTTCAAGGGAAACACGAACAGGCGGGTTTGATTTTGCAGGAGCTATTGGAAATAGTAGAAGCTGCTCTAGGCCCTACCCACCCCTCCACACTTTTAACAAAAAACCACTTGGCTGCTATTTTCATCAAAACGCGGGAGTTCTTCAAAGCCCAGAACTTACTAGACATAGATGCTTTGGAAAAAGAACTTGGCGTAGAACATCCGGAAACAATGGCCACTGCTAGTAACTTAGCTCTCTTGATGGAAAAGCAGGAAAAGTTCTTTGATGCACTTTCCTTGCATAAAAAAATTCTAGAAACTCGTGAAAAAGTTTTAGGTCCTAATCATTCAGATACATTTGCCACGTTGTACAGCATTGGTTCCTTGTACTTCAAAATGGGCGAGTCTGAAAACGTCGCCAAGGTGGTTCAAGACCTTTTATCACGTCATGAGGAAGAACGTCGGAAACATAGTCCTGAAACCATTTCATTGTTAAAAACGGTCACAGAATATAGACAAATTCTTGATGAGCGAAATGATTCAGTTCGGAGCTTTATGACATTGATGTCGGTTAAGGAAGAAATTGCAAGGAGTACGCTGCAAGCTGCAAACTGGAACTTGCAGGTTTGAACCAAAATACACGGTGACAAGGAAACATAGACTACTTGAACAAGCCGAATCAAGCAAGACTATGTGACATAAAATTAGGCAACGCATATGTGTGCTATTTGTTAGTATAGTAGCTTGATCGCATACTTGGCTTTTGACGGAGAAAAAAAGGTAACCATCGAGCGAGTATTCAAGCAGAAATAACACATAAGGGTAGTATACATTTTTCATAGTTTTGCCTTATTCCGTGGGTTCAAGTAGGGTACGTTCCCTTGCAAATGAAATTTTTATTTTTACTGAAATTATCTGACAATTTTCCTAAGATTAGGTATTCTATTGGTTATACTCTAATTTACGTTCTTTCTTTTAAGGACGCACTCAAAACATTTCTAAACTCAAATCCTGACAAAGATTTCAAAGATTTGAAAGAGCAGGACGAGACGATGATTCCGTAAGGGCTTAACTAATTTTGTAATAAGGGTTGAACAATTTCTAAGTAATTACACTCTTACTTAATTTAAATAATATTTGTAGAACCAAAAGGCAAAGAACAAAAACTGATGTGCAGAATCAAAACGTAGATATCACGACGGAGGCTAAACAAATACCCAACATTAGAGTAGAATTTGAGTCAGTTTCCAAACCAAGTCCAATGACTACATCAATTTTGTTTCGCTTGGCAGATGGAAAACGTCTTGAGGGCCAGTTTAGTGTTGCTAGCACTGTCAAAGATCTGTACGAGTTTGTAAACAAGTACGTTTAAAAATATCCGTTGATGCCTATTTATAAAGAGTAGTTACTGTGTTTCGAATAATTATGAAACCATATGTTATTTTTTTATTCCACCAGAAAGCGCCCAAATCCTACTGCTTGCGACTATGTCCTTACATGTGATCCTAATATCAAACTGACTAAGATGGACGACACGCTGGAGCAAGCAAATCTTCTGAATGTAGCCCTTACACAAAAGTTGCTTGATAAATAACACTTTTTAAAAAAAATGTATTTCAAGTTTAATAATTAAGTCACTTTTAGCAAGCCGTCTCTTTCAGTACAAAACACGTACTTTTTAGACAGGAATGAATAATTAACTTTAAAAAATGTTTTTGTTGTCATATGTAACAAATTACAAATCAACTTATTTATTTGAAAAATTAAATTTGAAATTTGAGTAGAAAGTTCAAGTTTTCAAAGCGACCAGAGGCAATTTATGCGCTTAATGAGGCTTTGTTTGTTACGCTTAATCTATTTACATAATTACTGCCCAAAGTAGTTATAGTGGAATCAATACTGCTAATTATTTTTGCACTTTTGAAAACTGAAAAACATTTAAAATTCTCAAAATACAATGAAAATAAAACATTTTGGACTAGTAAACGCACAAACTGATTTAATTTTGCTTTTACTTAAGTGCACAATTTGATATAAGATGGTGTCAAAAGACAAATATATCGTTTTAAGTAATTTCTTCAATTCAAACCCATGAAATACAATTTATTGCACTTTTTAGAAATTACTCAAATACTGCATTTATTAATTTTGAAAACAGTAAAAATTGTGAAGTTTACGCTCTACAATAGCTTGCAATTAAATCTTTTGCCGGTTTTTAAAAAACTTGGAATTATAATTAGCAGTTTTAATTTTTTTAATAACTTAAAGTTAAACAATTTTCTGCTTCTTAAAATATTTGAAATTAAAAAAACTTTGACTTACATTTTTTATTAGCATGGAATCAAATACATTTTTAATTTTGAAATTATTTGTAATTACATTATTTTGCTCGTTAGGTAAATACTAAAACACGAAACAAACATTTTATGTATTTCATAATGTACGTTTAGTAGTATTTGCTAGCCAATACTGCGGGAGTATCCTAAAGTGATGTCATGAAAATTGATAAATATTTTCCAAATGATGAAATGAATTTTTGATGGACTCGTGGATATAATTATTTAGAGAGAAAGTTGCAAATCAAAGGGTAGAGTTTATCATATAATTTACAAGAGTAAAATATTTGGTAAAAGTTAGGTTAGGTTCTTACTTCCGCTAGCTCTATTTGTCTTGTAATGTCACGAAGCACTAAATAAACACGGTCTATCCTACCCGTTTTTAATGGTAAATACAGATTTTTTCAACACACTATTTTAGGTATCAGTTTGTTTCTAATTGTCAATTGTGGCTCTGCCATATCGTATCTCAAAGAAAGCTACTGCTAACAGTTTTATTTACTTAAAATAATTATCTGACTATATTGTTTTTGAATTTTAAAGAAAAATTTTTGAATATATTTTTAAAAAAAACACAAAAATAAAGTATTTGACACTTTAAAAAAGAAAATTATTTTAGGTCAAGAACAAAATATTATTTCAAGTTTTTGCAATTTTAATTGTTGAGTTTCAATCAAGCAATACTATCTGAAATCAATTACTATTTGAGCGTTTAGTTTTTATCTACATACACTTGAATACTAAGTTTATAAGCAACGTTCACTCAAACAATGTATGATAAATAAGAGTAATAACACGTGTCTGTAGAAATCATGAACATGAAATTATAAATTCAATATTACAAGGCTTTTAGTCTTAAATATAATCAGAAATTTATTATTGGTATCACAAATTTCCATTACAAAACATGGAAAGTAGATAAATGAGTCATATGTGTATAAAAGCACTTGAAAATGATTTGAATTTTTCTACACATTAACTTTCGAAGATCATAATACATTCTTTATAATACAAATTAATTTATGTACAACATGTTTTTGAGCCGTATACTGAGTCCTTTGGGCTATCCTCATTGGAGGACAGTATCAAATTTATTTTTAATAAAGTTGTCTTTCTCTCTCAAAAAGAAAAAAAAGACTGTTTTGCTTGCCATGTAAGTAAATAGGAAAGTTATGCACAATGCTTCTTCATTCACGTACATTGCAACGACAACAGTATTTAATTCATGTTTCATTTTCAAATACTTGTGAAATAATCTTATACACAGGAATCAGGTTCCTACTTACAATGTTTTGTAATGGAAATTTGCAATATTATTGATGAATTTCTGTAGTTATCTACAGACAGTAATTATCTATGATTTAATAAATCTTGTAAGTTTGAAACTATAAGCATCTCTGTTTAGGGGGGCTTGTTAGATACAGGTTTTTGTTAAAACCACTGGAATTTGCCTTCGGTGAATATCAAAGTGACTTTTGTAGTTTCGAGCAAATTCCAATTAAAGACACTAAGAGGTTGTTTATCGTCTGTAAAGAACCAAAATGACCCATATCCGTTTGTAACTAAAACCAATATCCACATCCACTATCTACAAATATATTAAAACATGTCTAAAAAGAATTCATATAGAATATTTTGCACTTTTCAAAAACATATGAATAGACCATTTTACACATTTCAAAAACATGCAAATAAGAACATTTTACACATTTAAAAAACATGTAAATAGAATATTTTTGACATTTCAAAAACATGTTAATACAATATTTTACACATTTTGAAAAATAAAAACATTTACACTTTTCAAAAACATGTAAATAAAACATTTTACACAACATTTTGCACTTTTTAAAAACTCTTAATTAACATTTTACGCATGTTTCTCATTTTTTTGTTATGACATAGCTCATTTTAATTCTAGCTTAAATCGGATATAGATCATTTTGGTTCTTTACAGACGATATCATTTTCTGTAGAGAATGGGCACATACATGTATTAACATTATTTCTTGACACGACGTAGACCATTCAAGAGTACATTAGGTATGCACAAACACAGTTTTCTACTTAAACCAATCATCAATCATGAAATGAAACCGACGTAGGTGTTACTGTATCAGCATTATTTTAACTTAGGAGTGACTTGATAAGTCTTTAGCTAAAACTATTACTATTTTCAATATAAACATGCAACGTTCGGTCTTTCATGACATTGTTCATTCAAATGAAATTTAAAACTAAAAATATTTAGTTTGCCAGTTGATAAACCCTTAAAAATGAAATTTAAAAAAGTTAAAAGGCTTTGCCAAAAGAAAGAAAAACATTTAAATAACAACTGCATGTGTTAATACTTGATTCAGTCCGTCCGCTTTGCATCTTTCTTTGGAACTTTCCAGCACAAATGAAACCCTGCTAGCCGGAAGTTTGAATTGCCCGCGAGAAACAGCACAAGTGGCAAAATACGAAGAGCAATGTACCTCGCTCAATTCTGGACGTACGTGATTTACTTGCTTTGGATTGTGGGTAAGTTAATCAGGACCACCATAGAGGCCACCACGAACCCCACACCAGCGATCTACAAGAAATTTCTTGGCTACGTTGCAGTGGCCTACTCGGCTCCAATTGCATGCTAAATCAAGTACTTGGTGCACTATGAGGACCATCACGCTCTCTAGAATCACTTGATTGAATATGGCGACAAAGTTCAAGCGGAAGAGAAACAAGCTGAGTCTACGTTGACTCGATCAGCATTGCGCATGCGCAAATCCAAAGACGCTAAGCCTAGGCCACACAAAATGATAGTTGTACTGATAATGTGTGGCATCGTGGCAATATAAACAAATATTCATTCTCTTGTGAGACATCCCAAGTCCCCCCAAATGCTGACGTCACTCATTCCTGGGGTAGAGAACATGTCTAAACTCTTTCTCAGCCCACTCATGTCCGTCAACGTTTGGTTCTGGTTTAATGGCTCTGGATCACTTTGGTAGCAAACAAGAGCGAGATCCGCACATACCTCTATGTCATGACTGAGTCTCTCAAAAAACTCAATATTGTTGGGTCAATATTCAAAACCTGGATCAATATAACAAAAAACTGTAAACATTTTTACTGTAATAGTTAAACATTTCTTGACAGAAATTCAAAGGAGATGCAGTTCAAAGAATTTACTGCCACCCACCGGCAGTTGCAGCTTCTCCAGAATTACTTTGACGAGCTTAGTGCCCAGTTCTTCGTTCGCTATGAGGCGGTGTACATTTTGGTGGTGGTTATAGGGCTCCACATCGGACTCACTGAGGGCGGCGTTCTGATGACAAGGTCGCTCATCATTGGATCTTTTTGAATTTTGAATATTCTCAATTTGTTTCTCAAACTTGCAATGGTTAACTAAATCTTGACGGAGCTGATTGAGCAGAAGAAGCTCAAAGCGAAATCAGTGAAGTTTCGAAAGTTTCTGCGCTCTGTGAATCCGATTGGTATTCGTGTGAGAGTGAGGAGCTTCTTCTATGCGGACCATGGACTGGTTCTGACAATTGTGGCGATTGTCATTGATAATACGGTGTCGTTGCTTGTGGCAAACTAAGCGTTGTCAAAATTTCAGTCAGCTGATGAGAGGGAGGCTAATTGGGTAAACCTATTTAAAGTAGCCAGCAGCACCAATCTAGTCTTACCCAACAACCCAACTAAAGCTGTTTGTTTTCTCGTAAGCTTGCGTTTTATGTAATTAGTGGGTGAAGAATCAAAATGACTCATTCATATATTATAGTTTTAGTGAAAATCAAAAATGCTCTATCTACATACATCTTTAAATATAATAATAGTGATATCACTTGAGGATAGAACATTTTTCATATTTATTAAAAAATAAAAATACATGTTTGCATTTTTTAATACTCGTAAACTCAAATAATTATACTAGCAGCTTTGAAAAACTAAAATTAAATGTAAAATTTGGCACTTGTCAAAAACTATTAAACAATTGATGCTGCGTATTTTAGTACATTGTGTAAACAAACTTTTATGAGCGTTTTTTCAGACAAGTAAATAGAACATCTTATACTTTTTTAAAACGAGTAAATACAATATTTTTAATTTTTATAATAGGTAAACACAACATTTTATAGTCTCGAAAAACATGCAAATAATTACAACATATTCCGCCCAAAAAAAATAATTAAATAGAAAATGTTGCGCTCTTTCAGAACAAGTACATCCAAAATTAATTACAATTTAAGGAAAACTGTGTGTAGCCGTTTTTACATAATAATTAATTATGTTACAATAAATGAAAATATTTTGCTTGATTCAAAACAAGTAAATAACATATCAAGATAAATATCTTATTACAGTATTGACTAAATGAGACTTGATTAAAATAGGTTGGTCCACAAATGATGTCATTGAAAAATCAACTTTTCTAAACCTTTACTGTCATTAGCTCAACCAATGCGTCGAATGCGTTTGAATAGATGTATTCACAATGGCATGTCATTATAGTCCACGTTGACACATTGAGAACACACGTGACGTCATTTGTGACCAGACCCTAGCTAATAAAGGTCAAGTCCACGTCATCTGAAAACTGCAAAACAAAAAATTCAATAACCAATGCACGCATAGATATAATAAAACAAGTTAGAATGAACTTGTACGCGGCTGAAGAAGTGAAGAAATAAAAAAAGATGGTTGCACCTATAACCAAGATATACACGAAACGGATTGTTATTGCAGCACGAATCTTTGCAACACGGAATCTCTCATTTTAGCAAGAAAATACATAAGAAATGATCAAATCCAATTAATTTAAAAACTGTAATATTATAAAGAAACTTTTGATTTAATTTCTTAGATATGTTATAATTAATAATTCGTTAGCCTCGAACTAATTCCTAATACAAGTGGACATGCATTGTGCATAATTTGAAATTAATTTTTAAATTCAAAATTTGAGCAAATAAAATAATTTGTAATAAGAAATTGTTCTTTCACATTTTTGTTTGCGTTGCGTTAAGGTGTCTTGCGTCGGTCACTCTTGAAAAATATAATTACAAATAGAAAATTTTGCACTTTTGCGAAGTATAATTACAAATATCACATTTTGCACTCTTAAAAATAAACAAACAAAACATTTTGCATTCTTGCAAAATATACGAATGGAACATTTTGGACTCTTGGAAAATTTTTAAATAAACATTTTGCACTCTTGAAAAATTTTTAAATAAACATTTTGCACTCTTGAAAAATTTTTAAATAAACATTTTGCACTCTTGAAAAATTTTTAAATAAACATTTTGCACTCTTGAAAAATTTTTAAATAAACATTTTGCACTCTTGAAAAATTTACGAATGGAACATTTTGCACTCTTGAAAAATTTTTAAATAAACATTTTGCACTCTTGAAAAATATACAAAAAGAACAATAACAAAACAATCTTGAATAATTAACAATCTTGAATGCAATAACAATCTTGAAAAATATTTAAATGGAACATTTTGAACTTCTGAAAAATATGTACCTAGAAAATGTATATAATTACTTTTTAAAGACATTTGTGCATAGCAGTTTTTACATGAAATAAAATCAATAAATACATTTTGTGTCATTTAAAAACTTGTAAATACCATATCTACCTAGCTAAAAGCCTTTCTACAATATTAACTGTATGAGACTTGAAAAACGGACCGTTCAAGTAATACGTAACGCAAAAATGTCATTTTTGTATAACTCCTTCACGTGCAGATTACAGAGATGTTGATTGAAATCAGAAAATTTAAATGGATCTTTTGTAATTGTGCCTAGAAAAAAGACGATTGTTTCATTAGAAACAATTCCATTACAATTAATTAGGTCACCATTCAATGAGCCCACAGCTATTCAACGTGTCCCAATTTTTATTCAATCTGTTTTTTGAGATTATTCTTAATTATAATTTCTCCTGTTTTGATCTTTGCTTCAAAGAGCTGCAGTGGAATTTAACTGATTTGCATTACATAGGCATATTTTACAAGTAATTGAAGTTTTGCATCTTACAATTTTAAAAATATGGGAGGTAGTAAAATCGCTGTTATACTCGCAACGATCCTCGTTGTTTGCTGTATAACCGCAGGGGGTAAATTCCGTAGAAAATTTAGTTTTTTAGACACGACATTTGTATTTAAAATTGTAAAATTTTTAAAAATTGTAATTGTAAATTGTTTACCGACCTTCTTAATTGCAGAGGCTCTCCAATGTTGGGACTGTACAATATACGAAAGTGTTGATTACAATTCATGTAATCCACCTCATGTTCAAGAATGCCAGCGCGGCACTTGCTTCACATCCAGAAATAATCAACCAGGTTATAAACAAATTTACCGCGGTTGCACAGATGAAATAAAAAAGACGGTTGTATGCGTGTAAACACATGCAATATATATACAATATATACACGTACATAAGTATCTTTTAAATTCTGCATTCACCTTTTAATTGATTGCAAATGCGAAGGAGAATGCTCTGTAATGTTTTTTTGCTGAGATCTCACAAAAAACTTCTTTGGAGGGTTCGGTCGCGGCCAGATAAGTGTTGATCAAATTCCGCACATTATTTAATAGAATAATGGTACCAAGAAATGTACGAATAGAACATTTTGCACTCTTAAAAAATGTACAAACAGAACATTTTGTACTCTTCAAAAATAAACAAATAGAACATTTTGTACTCTTGAAAAATATACATATAGAACATTTTGCATTTTTAAAAAATATACGAATAAAACATTTTGTACTTTTAAAAATATGTACCTAGTACATGTAATTATTACATTTTGGAAAAAATTGTGCATATCCGTTTTAACATGAATTACAATTAATAAATACATGCTGTACCATTCAAAAATATTAAATACCGTATCTACTTAGCTAATTATATGCCTTCCTACAATATCGACTGTATGAGGCTTGAATAAAACAGGTTTGTTTGTCAACAAATGATGTCATGGAAAAATAATTTTTGCTAGAACTCAAAACCTCACTAGGATTATCCTCACCATTGCATTTAAAAAAATGTATTTAACATAGCATAATATGCATGTCCTTGCAATCCACGTTGATACATTGGCCATTCCCTTGACGTCATTTGGGACCGGACCCGAGCTCTCTTGGTCCAAGTCCACGTCATCTTAAAAATGCAAAACAAAAAATTCAAAGATGTAATAAAATTAGTTTACTTACAAAATACAATAAGCTCAAGAATAATGAATAATAATGCATTCGTTCAACAAGTGTAATTGTGTATAATAACTTCACGTGCAAATTACAGTGATGTTGATTAAAATCAGAAAATTTGAAAGGATCTTTTGTAAATGAGCCCTAAAAATAGAGGATTGTTTCATTAGAAAGGATTCAATTACAAATAATTGGGTCACCAGTCACCATTCAATGAGCCTATGCAGTCATTCAACTTGTCTCAATTTTTATTAAATCTGTTTTCTGAGATTATTCTTAAATAGAACTTCTCCTGTTTAGATCTGTGCTTCAAACAGCTGGACTGGAATTTAATTGATTTGCATTATTACACGCAAATTATAATTACACGTCATTTAAGTTTTTAATTTTGAAGACCTGAAAAATATGGAAGGAAGTAAAAGCGCTGTTTTACTAGCAACAATCCTGGTTGCTTGCTTCATATCTGCAGGGGGTAAGTTCCGTAAAAAATTTAGCTAGGACATTTTGTCAGTAAAGAACCAAAATGGCCTATATCCATTTGTAACTAAAAACATTATCCACTATCTACAAAAATATTGAAACATAATTATGTCTTCACAAAATTAAAAAAAAATATTTTATCTTTCTTCAAAAACATGTTAATAGAACATTTTACACTTTTCAAAAACATGTAACTAGAACATTTTGCATCTTTTCAAAAACATGTTAATAGAACATTTTACACTTTTCAAAAACATGGAATAAGAACATTTTGCATCTTTTTAAAAACATGTAAATAGAACATCTTACACTTTTCAAAAACATGGAATTAGAACATTTTACACTTCTCAGCAAATGTAAATAGAACATTTTATACTTTTTAAAAACTCTCATTATAAATTAGTTAACATTATACGCATGTTTCTCATTTTGTTTTTATAACATAGCTCATTTTGAATCTAGCCTAAATTGGACATGGGTATTTTTGGCTCTTCACTGACGATTTGTAAATATTTAAAACTGTAACATTTCTAAAAACTGTAATTAATCGTACCGTCTTTCTAAATTTCAGAGGCTCTTAATTGTTGGAGCTGTGCGAAATACGAAGCAGATGATACAAATACATGCGATACACCCGACGTTGAAAAATGCGACACCACTTGCTACACGTATAGACATAATCAAACAGGTGAGAATGAACTTGTACGCGGTTGCACTGTATTTAAAGTAGAAGACGGTTGCACGTATAGCCAAAATAATGACCAATCTGATTGTTTTTGCCACACTGATTTATGCAACACAGACTTGCTCACCTTGCCAAAAAAATAAAGAAATGAGAAACTTGCACAAATTTAAAAACTGCGTATTGATACTATTGATCCAATTTTTTATATATTTGATAGTAATGTGAAATCCTTGAAATATTTATGAATAAACCTCGTGAAAAGAAAATTTGTATAATTTAAAATTAAATATTTATTGAATTTAAAATTGAAGCAAATCGAATAAAATTTAATATTCTATTGGTATTTCAAATTTCAACTCAATAATTAACTCATTAATTAGGAAGTTTTAATGAAATCATTTGTGGAACGACCCCGTATACAATGTTACTTGGGTCATGTAATTATTACATGTAATTTAAAGTAGCTATAGCAGGAATCTAATTTAACCCAACTAATGTTTTTATATAGTTTGCGTTCTATATAATTCATTAGTGGGTGAAGAATCAACACGACATTTATTTGTTTATAGCGAAAACCAAAATGCACTATCTAAAAACATACTTGAACATCATAATAGTGATAGCACTTGAGGAAATAACATTTTTCATATTTAAAAAAAAATTGAAATAGTACATTTTGTGAATTTTTTAGTATTCACAAATTAATAAAAAACACTGAGAATTTTCAAAAATAAATATTTAAATGTAACATTTTTCACTTTCCAAAAAGTATAAAGCAATAGATATTTCATATTTTAGTACAATAGGTAAATGAAACATGTTTTTTGAACAAGTAAAAAAACATTTTATACATTTTAAAAAAGGAGTAATTAAATTATTTGCAAATCTTAAAAATAGGTAACTCCAATATTTTATACTCTTGGAAAACATGGAACCAAAACATTATGCACGCTTTTCAAATATGAGCATTAAACATTTTTTACATTTTTAAGAAAACTGTGCGTAGTATTTTATATTTTGTACACATGTGTTACAATCTATAAAAATATATTGTACAATTTAAAAACTTGTTAATACCATCTAGATAAATACCTTTCTACAGTATATCGACTAAATAAAGCTTGAATTAAACAGGCTTAATACCAAATAATGTCATTAAAAAGTCATTTTTTCTAAAACCTATAACCTCACTGTCATCAGATTAACCATTGCGTTTTAATAGATACCTTTAAAATGACATGGCAGTATAATCTACGTTAAAAAATTAAGTATACCCTTGACGTCATTTGTGACCGGCCCTTATAGCTTTTTAGGTCCAAGTCCACGTCATCTTATAAAAACAGAACAAAAATTGCACAAATGTAATAATTAATACGAACAAAAGTCAATTGGCTTTAGAATAATGAATTATCATGCATTCATTTGCACAGTATGATTAATTTAGTTTGATTTCCTCGCATTTAGATTACATACTGCCTGTGCAAAACCAAAATTATTCATTTCTAATTGAAGCTATGGAATCAAAATAAACTTTAGTCACAAAAACAAAATTAGAAACATGCGTAAAATGGTAATAACGAGCTTTTGAAAAATATACAAATAGAACATTTTGCACTCTTTAAAAACATACAAAAACAACATATTGCGCTTTTAAAAAATATACAAATAGAACATTTTGCACTCTTAAAAAACATACAAAAACAACATATTGCGCTTTTGAAAAATATACAAATAGAACATTACATAATGCGCTTCCATTATAACAAAAAGTTTACAAAATAACGGTCTTTTAATTTTTGAATAATTACTTAAACTGTGTTGTATGGACCACAAACTAAAAAACAAACAAAAACGAGGTCTGCTTATTTTTTAGAGCTTCTAAATGATATATCACTCAACAAAATTTGTTGAATTTTTTAAATTTTCAATTAGTTATGTTTTTTCCAAGCCATTCAAAAACTAATAACTATCGTGCGTCCACACTAAGTTATTAAGATTTGCCTAATCGTTACCGTTCGAATAGCATATCATGTTTGTGTAAGTTGAATGAGTTACCGGTCTAAATCTTCATTTAACACAATATTTATAATTTGGGCGGGGAATTCAAAAATTTAAATATTAAATTTTTGAATTTATTGAGAATAATTAAATACTTGTGCGTAAATCGTCACAGCTAAACCGTTTAAGACTTCTTTCCTTTAATTTACAACCTGTTAGTTGACAACTAAAATTTGGCGGCAAATTCAAAATGTTTAATTTCGCTGTTAAGGCTGTCATTAAACAAGGGCTATTTCTTTTATATTTTTGATTTATATAATTAGTATGCGAGCAAGCAAAAAAACATGTTTCCTCTTTTAGCAAAACCAAAAATTCACTATTCACAAACATACATAAATATCATGATAAAAATAGCAAGTTGAGATATTTTTCATGTTTTAAAAAAATGAAAATAGTACATTTTTTGATTTTTTAATCATGCCTGAATTACAAAAATACACTGAGAATTTTCAAAAATAAATATCCTTTTGCCCTTTTCGTAAACAATTAAAGGATTATTGTACCTTTTTTAGTACGTAAATAGAACATTTGTTACTTTTTATAAACGTCCGCAGATGACGTCATGAGTTGCGTCGCCATTTGTCTATCTGGGTTGCAATACCAGGTCCTGTTCAAAGTTTAAGATAACTATTTACGCATTTTGCTATTTTCTAAATACCTAAATAGGGTAAATTATTCGTTATTTTAAAAAATTGGTAATTTAAATACAAACTTTTGCAATTTTAAAAACAAATCACCAATAGATATTACACATTTTAGAACGATATGGTAATAAAGCGTTATGAGTTTTTTTTTAAAACAAGTTAATTGAACGTTAAATACTTGTCAAAAACGTTTAGATAAAATATCTGTACCTTTTAGCAATATGCAACTAAAACATTTAGCCCTCTTCTAAAACATGGAAATGGAACTTTTTGCATTCGTATAAACCATGCAAAAAGAAAATTTTGCACTCTTGGAAAAAATACAAATAGAATATTTTGCACTTTTGAAAAATATACAATTAAAACATTTTGCACTCTTAAAAATAAACAGATAGAACATTTTGCAGTCTTAAAAAATGTACAAATAGAACATTTGCCACTCTTAAAAACATAAAAAAACAAAATTTTGCATTTTTGAAACATATACAAATTAAACATTTTGCATTCTTGAAACATAATTATACAAATAGAACATTTTGCACTTTTGAAAAACAAACAAAAAGAACATTTTGCATTCTTGAAACATATACAAATAGAACATTGTGCACTTTTAAAAAACATACAAAAAGATCATTTTGCACTCTTGAAAAATAAACAAGAAAATTTTGCACTTTTGAAAAGTATGTACCTAGAACCTGTATTTATTAATTAATTTTTAAAGAAATTTATGCATAGCAGTTTTAACATAAATTACAATAAAATAAATGAGTACATTTTGTACCTTTGAAAAACTCGTAAATAACAAATCTACGTAGCTTAATGCCTTCCTACAGTATTAAATGTATAAGGCTTAAATAATACAGGTTTGTCCACAAATGATGTCATTGAAAAATCAATCTTTTAAAACCTTAAATTCCTTATAATATTATTTTAGCCATTGCTTTTAAATAAATATTGTTAACATATGACATAATATGTCATTACATTCATCGCTGACACATTGACTATGCCCTCGACGTCATTTGTGTCCGCACCTTAGCTAGTTAGGTCAAAATCCACGTCATTTCATGAATTCAAAACAAAACATTCAAAGATGTTATAATTAGTATACTTACAAAATACAATTGGCTTGAGAATATTGAATAATAATGCACCCATTCACATGGTATAATTTTGTTAGATTAATTCACGTGCAGATTACAGATGTTAATTGAATTCAAAAAATTTAAATAGGCCATTTGTAAATGTGTCCTGACAATTGATAATTCATTTGAAATGATTTAATTACAATTAATTCGGTCACCATTCAAGGAGCCTGCAGCCATTCAACTTGTCTTAATTTTAATTGAATCTATTTTCGAAGATTTTTTTTTTTAAATAGAACTTCTCCCGCCCGTGCTCACCTTTGATTTAAACGGCTGCAGCGGAATTTTATTAATTTGCATTACACACGCCTATTTTACAAGTTATTTAAGCTTTGCATCCTAAAAACTGAAAAATATGAAAGGAAGTAAGGGCGCTGCTGTAATACTCGCAACGATCCTCGTTATTTGCTTTATTGCAGCAGGGGGTAAGTTTCGTAAAAAATTTAGTTTTTTAGACACGATTTTTGTATTTTAAATTGTAAAATTTCTAAAAAAACTGTAATCGTACTGTCCTTCTAAATTTCAGAGGCTCTCCAATGTTGGGACTGTTCAAAATCCGAAGCTTTCGAATTCAATTCATGTGATTCACCTGAAGGTAGAGAATGCGACACCACTTGTTTCACGTCCAGAATTAATGAAACAGGTAATAGCCAACTTTACCGCGGTTGCACTGAAGAAATGAAAAAAGACGGTTGTTCGCATGACAAAGAATCTAAGGAAACTAGTTGTTACTGTCACACGGAGCTATGCAACACAGACTCTCTTGGTATATGATAAACTTTTCCACTAATTTAAAAGCTGCGTTTTCATACTACTGATCCAGTTTCTTGTCTATTAGGTAGTAACGTGTTATCCTTGAAATAATTCATAAAACTGGTAAACAGAAAATTTTTGTAATTTAAAATTAATTACTGAATTTAAAATTGAAAAGCAAATCGAATAAAATTTAATAATTTATTGTAATTTTAAAGTTTTTTTTTTTGGGTATTGCAAATTATTTCTTTAGCAAAGCCGCTTTGCATTAGCAATTAATTAGCGACTGCAAAAATGCCAAAAGCAGAAAGGAAGCTTTAATGACATAATTTGTGGAACGACTCCGTATAGAATGTTACTTGGGGCATGTATTAAATGTAATTTTAAATAGCCAGCACCAATCTAATTGAACCCAACTAATGTTTTTTTTTTATAAGTTTGCATTATATACAATTATTTAGTGGGTGAAGAAGAATCAAAACGACATTTATGTGTCTAAATCGAAAACCAAAATGCACTATCTACAAACATATTTAAACATCAACATAGTGATCGCACTTGAAGATGGAACATCTTTCATGTTTTAATTAAATTCAAGTACTACATTATTTTAATATTTAAAGGTTAAACAAATAATAACATACACTTGGGATTTAAAAAAATAAAAATGTAACATTTTGCAATTTTTAGAAACAATAAATTACACGATTTATGCTCTGTCTTTTATAAAAATTTGTGAATGAAAGATACGTTTTGTTGAAACAAGTTAATGGAACATTTTACACTTTCCAGAAGAATTTTTCAGGAGAGACATTTATTTAATTATGACCAGTCAATAATAATTAGGATTCAACTTTGATTAATCCCCAGGGGTCACGTAGTGATTCTCATACAAATTTTTAGGAACCGAAAATCAGGTGTCACATAATTTTAAACTCACTTCACGAATTTTAAAAATTCAAAAAGCAATATCTCCTGGATAAACTCAAGAAAAAGTTAGAAAATTCGTATATGTACTTTCACATCTGATACACATCAGTAGTAATAACGAAAAGCGTAACAGGTCGAATTATTTTATATTTTTAGTCTTTCACGAATCAAACAAACTTTCAAAAAACTCACAAAAATAATAGAATCTAAATTATGAGACTAAGAACTACTAAGAAGTTGCTTTCTGCATTTTGCACCGATTCAGTATTCCCGCAAAACTAAAGTATTCGTAAACGTAAACATACTCGCATTTTATAGCCTATTGCTACATCACTGACAACCTGCTACACAGCATAGGTCATTGCACGTGTATTCAAACTTCGCCATTGAAATCAAAAGTCAGCTGCTCGTGATGAACAAGGGCGGGACACAAACGACGTCCAGTATGTCCCACCTAATGTTATTGATGCAATGTTAATGTTTATGCAATGGTGAAAACGGGAACGTCATTTAGGTAAGCACCTTACATAGCATCCACTGTTTTTGAGCTTTCGTTTTCATTCATCATCCACACTTCAACTCCATCATTGACAGCATGAAAATCAAGTGAAAATTTCGGAAAATCGTAGGTAAGATAATCAATACTATTCCTATGCTTGTTATTATTATTTAATGTAGGAAGAGTTCCTAATTGTGGCCAGGTCTTGGGGTGTGTGAAGCAGTGCTTCTAAATTGTTAACGATTACTTGATTACTATCACTATGTAAAGCAATAACAATATTACCGTTTTGCCGTTCAATAGCATTGATAACAATAACAAAACAATAATACACAATTTTTTAATTGCAGCGCAGGTGTCAAGCAGATTATCTTTTTCATTTCCATTAACATACCATTCTATTATAAACTCTAACTCGTACTTATTGGAACGACCTATTCTAACGTTAGGCTGGAGAAGTAGGACTGGAAGTGGAATAATTGCGTTCTAAAACACAGTATTTTGTTTTTGTCGTCCTCTACAGATAATAGGTATTGCAAATTATATATTACAAAATTATGCAAATAGGTAGAAATTATATAAATGTGTGTTCAAATTCAAAGATTCAACACTATAGAGAGAGAGTGCCTAATTGCGGCCGGGTTCATAAAAGTCAAAAGTTTTTTAAAAGTTTTTTCTACGTGAACAGTAGTCAAGCAGTTGATCCTACCGATGACGTCATTTTTGGGCGATTTCTGTGTCAAAGTTGAAGCAGATTTGGCAGGAAATGTATAAAGTAAATTACATGATAATTGATTTTTTACTAGTTTTATTGGGACTGATAATGCAATAAACGCTAGAGGTGAATAGTGTTACAAAAATAATAAATAAGTCTTTCAATAATTACATGAATATCGCAATTAATTATTTGCTCTACTTTCGTAACGTAAAAGTTGTTATTACAAACAATAAAATTACTGTTAAGTAATGTGGTGTACAGGGTCATAACTGTGGTATTCTCAATTTATGTCAAAATTAACAACTTTTTCACGTTACGAAAGTACGGTAAATAAATACACATAATTGCGATAGTTATGTAATCATTGAATGGCCGGTCATCCTAATCATAATTTTTTTAACGTTATTCACGCCCAGGGTTTATTGCATTTTCAGTCCTAAAAAATTAGTTAAAAATCAATCATTATGTAAAAATAACTTTATACATTTCCGGCTAATTCTGCTTCAACATCAGAAGAACCGGCTGCAGAAGGTCTACCATTTCCACTCTGCTTACCGCTTTTTCAACCCTGTTTACCGGAAACACTCGGTTGTAGGATATATTCCCCCTAGACATTTTGCTCCCGGACCTTTACAGTAACCCCGGGCATTTTCCCCCCAACCCCTTAAATAAGATACTAAAAGCTGATTATATAAAGTTATCAATTATGAAATGTTTGTTAATAATGTAATATGTCACAAATAAAAATCGAAATTATACTCTATTGAACCCTGAGCGTGGTTTGCGTAGAAATACAAAAAAAATCAATTTCAACATAGAAAATTAAATCAAAAGAAATAACTAGTTTTAATCATAAATAAAATCTTTAGCATATTAGTTAGTAGAAAACTTACTCCAGAAACATGTACTATACTTTTTTCCCGATATGACTAAAAAAATGTAGATTAGTTATGTATGCTGGCATTATATAAAATCCTTCATTAGAAGATGGGTAAGAAAACGAAAGTAAAACTGTTTACCCTTTAAATAGCCCTTTAGGTACATAGTACCTAAACTTATTACACTATTAATTAAAAAAATAACTTGATACTACAAAACCCAACTATAAATCATTAAATAACGGTACTTATCACTATTGCAATTGCACGATAAATAAAAAACTTTCTGTTTGGATATTATTATATTAAATACGTGCCTTTACACGACCGCGTAATAATATACATCAGTATCTTATTTAAGGGTGTGGGGAGAAAATGTCCGGGGTTACTGTTTGGGGGGAAAATGTCCGGGGGGAAATGTCCAGGGGGAATATTTCCGTATACCGGAACACTCGACCACAAAGGAAACGTCCACAAATGACGTCATCGGTAGGAACAATGGGTCTGCTTGACCACTGTTGACATCCCACCCTAAAGATAGCATTTCACGCAATGGTAACGTTGACGATAGGAGGGTTAATGGGATCCTAAAAAATTAGAATTTCTGATGTCATTTTTGGACTATCTTGTACTACATCGAACATCTGATACCTTTGCTCCGTACGATTTTATTTAACGATTTTACTAAAAATGACCTCGGAGTTGAGTCCCTAAAATTAGGGTTTTCATTCATTTTGAGTGGAGTGGGGCGCGAGTTCCTAACTTTTGGACAGCTACGCACTGCAATCTATCATAGATGGGCATACCTCGTACAGGATGAGCGCAGCTCTGGTATTGCCGTTAGTGCAATATTTGAGTGCGAGTGCAGTTTTAAACTGTGTGCACTCATCTGGTGAAAGCGAGTGTTGCAGAATTCGCATCCCACTCATGCAGGTGAGCATTAGTGAATGCAAATTGCAGTCATCCCTCATCTCACAAGGGAATGCTTTTACATGGTACGCGCCAATTTCAAAAAGTTATATCTACAAAAATCAGGCTACTTTTGAATAGTAGGGATCTAAAGTAACTCGATTGCATTTTGCATTGTTTGGTCACAGTAGCCCGCCATAGTTTAAAAAAATTCAAATTTTAATATTTTGCCTCCATGTAACTTCTACAGTTCTCATCCGATTTTGGCGAAATGTAGTTTTTTCTAACGTTTAGACTCTTTTCTACGAAGTAATTTCAAAATTTTTCAAAATTCGAAAATTTTCATTGTTTCGAAAAAAGTGGTCAGTGAAATTATGCATTAAAAATAATGTTTTTTCAAAAATTTGTCGAAAAAATGAAAATTTTCGAATTTTGAAAAATCCTGAAATCACTTAGTAGAAAAGAGTCTAAACGTTAGAGAAAACCAAATTTCGTCAAAATTGGATGAGAACTGTAGGAGTTACAGGGCGGCAAAATATTAAAATTTGAAATTTTTTAAACTTTGGCGGGCTACTGTGATCAAACAAAGCAAAATGCAATCGAGTTACTTTGGATCCCTACTATTTGAAAGTAGCCTGATTTTTGTAGATATGACTTTTTAAAATTGGCGCGTACCATGTAAAACCATTCCCTTTTCAGTGCTGCAAATTATTTTGGTATAAGCTTTAGCCTTTGCCTTAACTATAACAATAACAAAACTAGATTTTTAATGCTAATCAACTCAAAAAAATAATAGGGTATTGTTTGATAAGTATTGCCTCAAACGGAAAGTCATGCCCCAAACGGTAAGTCATGCCCCGAACGGCAAGTCAAGCACGGTTCTATAATTGTGAGAAGTTATCAAAAAAATTATTCAACATCAATTCCAAGCTTAATATTGAATGCATGTCGTACAGTTTTGATTGCTGAGTAAGTGTAGAGTAGAACGCATACATTTTTTAGATTCGATAAGATAACATTCTTTACATCGAACACTTTTTCACCGCAAATATAATAAAGGTATGAAATTATAAATATTTATTAGAAACTTATTATTTGGTGTCCAGCTTTAATGAGATTCCACATTTTATTTCTGCATTTTTGTTGACTGTTAAGGCTACTACTAAGCTATTGACCACCTCTTGAAGTTTTTATCTTAAAGTAAGGTTTTAGGGAAGGGCAGGGGGTGTATGAAAAACTGGCTGGAAAAGCCGCTGGCGGGTATTGTATTGTATTGTATTATGCTTTATTGTCAAACCCTTCAACAAATTAATGCTGGTTTTACAGAGAAGACATCGAAGTTAGGTTAGTTGGGTCAGTGTTAATTCGGTTACATTATTAAAATTACAAAATACAGTATTGCAGCGCCCCAGCTGCTTCACGTACATTTAGTTATACATTGCTACGTTATAACATGCAAACCTTCCAGCAAAAAATAATAACTGAAATAAAGTACTGAGGACGATGTATAACTTATTATGTATCTCTGCTTTTGCATTTTTTCTTCTGAACTTCATTTTGCGAATTGGGGGATCTAGGGGGTTTCCTTTGATACTAATTTAGAAACTAAAATTTGTGAACCAAGCATGACTTACCGTTTGGGGTTAGACTTCCTGTTTTGGGCAAGCCTTACCAAACTATCCCTTAATTTAACATTTAACAATTTACAGCACTGCCTCACCTCAAGGAAGCAGACAAGACTCGCATTTAAAATCTAATTTGCGTGCCACATGTTGTCTAATGTCACCGTTATCTTATTTATCTCAGAACATGTTTGTCATTTCAATACTGTAAATACTATCTGCTTTAATTTCCATGTAATAATAATAATAATTTATTCATTGGGTCGATTTAACCAAAGTTCATACAGCCAGACTCAACCAGTCTCTGTGGGTGAGGATATAGGAGGCTACCGCGTTAGATCGTCTCGGTCTTTGTACCCTTTCACCTATCCCCGTCCCCTCCTCCACAGAAAAGAAGTCCCATTCCCTAGGCTTTTACAGTAAGTAGTGGTCACTAAGGAGCACTGAAGAACATTGGGTTTCAATCAACCATCCAGTGACGATTACCGTACAACACCGAGCCGTAAACGATTAGCAGTGGCCTAGGATCGAAGCCGGGTCTGAGACTGTAAATTTCGTTACAGTCGGCAGTCTTAACCGCTCACCCAAGCACGCCTGCTTTTGATTTTCATGTATTTAACCCTCAAGTATAACCCTCGCCTCATTAGGGATACATACAAAGGAGGATGAACTTAGCCACGCTCACGTCATCTAAAGCTTTTTGCTAGCATCACCTTTGGGACTGCCATTTTCAAATAAAATGGCTCTCTCCCTTATGATGCATGCCTCACCGTATAATCCAGAATTACAAAGGTCAAAGAAATGGCAAAATTAAAAACCTGATAGCGCTTATAGTAATGAAATTACAAGCAATGTTCTAATGTGAATAAAGCAATATTGACATCAAACAGCATACGTTTTCATAAGTGTCTTTCCAATCGCCAGAAATTACATGCGCGGTTCTTTAGGCAAACTTATGTAGAGCAAGAGTTGTCTTTTTCGCTAAAGCTCGATCAGTAGTAAATATTGTTCGCCCTAATTTTATCTGCAGTCCCAGCAAGTCCCTGTAATTGGTTCATAATTAACTGGGGTGCTAGTCTGGTACACGTCATCAGATAGCTTACTATCTGGTGCCCTCTAGTGGCTTCCACTTACTTTTAGGGCCTTACGATTCAACTCACCGCTGTAAATACAAGGTACAAAAAAAGTTGAAAGCGTAAAACGACTCGCGAGGGTAATCCGCCAAACAAATATAAAGATTTTTCATGAGATAATGTTTTTAAAAACGAGTGCAAAAAACTTAAACTGGCTCAATACCAAATTGCGCGTAATGAGTTTTGGTTCGCGAAATAATAATAAGATAAATGCATTAAGGTTTTAAACATTTGGTTAACCAAAACTCATTACGCACTCCATCCTGTAGGGCAGTATTAATTTTCAGCGTTTTTAAAAAAATAAATATTTCATCCAAATCATTTCATGTATTTTTAATATCTATATTTATTTGTATAGCAACTTAGATTTCAGTCACAGGTTTCAAGGGAGAGTTCTATTTGAGTCAAGCCAGATGCGCTTCGTAATAACTACCGGGCAAGAATCTTAAACAGTATTGTACAGTTTATTTACATTTAGTACAGTAAGGTGTATAAGATTCGGAAATGGTCAAATTAAAAATAAAAACTAGCATTGACTGATTCATTATAATATAACAAAAGAATTATCGATTTATGGTACTTTTACAAACCACAATAATTAGAAATAATTATTATTGTGACATTGCTTTTCTTTCTATGCAGAACTGATATTTACCAAAAAAGCCCTAAAGTACAGCACTGTAGATTTATAGTAGGTACATTTTATGAATCATAACGTTTTGTTTCTGTTTCAGAATTGTTTAAAAATGTGGAACGGGGAAGAACCAAAACCTTCTTCAAATGCTGGATTATCCAAGGCAGACTTAAATAGGATTAAAGCGGGCAGAAAACGAAAAATGACGAGCTACGATAAGCCTGAACCAAAATCAAAAGAAAATTATCCACCCAACACAGTTTGTACGACAAAATGTAATTCGCCTCATTGCAAATATTTGTATCTGGAAGCACGTCAACAGGTTTATCGTCACTACTCCTTAATGAACCCCGACGAACAAAACCTGTTCATGGCCTGTACAATGCGTCTTACAACACCCGGAGGAAGTAATTGGACGTACATCATACCGTACGGAGCAGTTCATTATGAAGTTTGCCGCACTACTTATGACACTATCTTGGACATCAGCACAGGCAGGATAGCTAGAATTCAAGACAAAATTGAAGAGTATGAAGTTTTCCCCCGAAATCAGAGAGGCCGGACGCCAAATCCTCATAA
This sequence comes from Dicyrtomina minuta, assembly GCA_949802685.1. NCBI lineage: Eukaryota > Metazoa > Arthropoda > Collembola > Symphypleona > Dicyrtomidae > Dicyrtomina > Dicyrtomina minuta. The sequence continues at coordinate 1,419,823 of OX461811.1, read as the reverse complement.
AATTGATGACTTAATCAAAGAGTCGGCAGTGGGTCATATGCATACTTATCCTAAAATGGACAATCATTACTGCAGAGAAACATTTGCTGAGGGTACTCAATTCTTGTCGTCAACCCTGACCCTATCTGAAATGTACAAGGATTTCTGTAAAGACCACGGAGAGGGATTATTGTCAGAATCGTATTATCGTATGCTATTTCATCACCCAGATACAAAACTGAAGATTGAAATTCCGCACGCCGATTGTTGCGAATCATGCGATTTGTTTGCTATGAACTTACGACTTTGTAGGACGGAAGAGGCAAAGCAAGAAATTCTTAGAGCTCAAAAACAACATCACGACCATGCCAGAGAAACCATCGAAGAATACCAAAAAGACAAGGAATTGGCTCGCAAAAATCCAGCAAAGTACGTCACCTTAACTGGTGACGCGCAAAAAAATTGGGTCTTGCCAGGCCTTACTAATCAGTCGGCTTACTTTAAGCGCAAATTTACAGCGCACAACTTTGGAATTCACGACTCGTCTGATAACAACGGTTATATGTATTTATGGGATGAAACTATTGCAAGGAAAGGGTCAAGTGACATAGCGTCGATTTGGTATAAACACATCACTGAAAACTATCAGCCATTGGAATTGGGGGGTGAAAGGCATTTGGTAATTTGGGCAGACCGGTGCGTGGCCCAAAACAACAATTACGCGATGGTAGTTTTGACGCAGCAGTTAGTTTGTTTAAGATACTTTTCGACATGTACGTTGAAGTTCTTTGTCTCTGGGCACAGTTATAATGACAGTGATGGCGATTTCGCACCTATTGAACGAAAACATAGGAAGAATCCAGTTAAAACACCTTGGGGAATGAAAAAGATAATAGAAAGTGCCCGACCATCGCAACCTTTTATATGCACTCAGCTGGTGCAGTCAGATTTCTACAACTTTTTGCCTCTACAAAATTATTTCAAAAGACCATCTTCCCTTTTAGTTACTACCTTTCTGTCTTTTACCGTTCATCAAGACAACTTAAATGAAATCAAAACAAAAAAGTTTCATACTGACACTGAGTTCCGTGTGTTTGACGTCATGCTCCGTGGAAAGCCAATACCAATGGAAAATTGTCCAATGGTTACCGGTACTCGAAGTTATACTGGTCCTCTGCTATTGAAGGGAAAGAAAAAGATGGATCTAATAGATCTTATGAAATTTTTAGACCCTGAAGATAGAAAATTTTACATGCCTCACGTTATGGGAAAATCCACGAATCAAAAACTTTTAAAGTTATTTCCAGGAGAATTGATTGCCTTAGAAGCTGAAAGTGATTGCGTTACTGACGGGTCGTGTAACAGTAGTTCAGAGGATGATGATTGACTAACTAGTTAGTAGGAGCGTGTTATAAGTTTGAGCTTGTTTAGTTAGGATATGTATTAAATTAATTCATTTGAATTGTTAGTAAGAGAGGTGCATTTAAAGGGTTTCAGATAGTTCAGCCAGAATAAGATTTAAACTAATTTATATGAATTGTTTTATTCTTGGACATGCTTGTACTTTAATTTTAGAATTAGCTTGTAGGTTTAAAGTTTAATACAAACGTATTCCGAACTGGTTTGTGACTAGCTCTATAAAAGTAATCAATACTCAAAATCCAAAATCAATATCAGCATATTATATTTTTATCAGGTCTTTTAAAAAATAGATAATGTTTACATCAGCAATTACTTAGCTAAATTTCCTATATAATATTTGATGGTAAATTAACTTAATTGTTACTGTTTATAACAATATTTGTTGAAGTTTGTTTAATAATAAAAATTGCCTAAACAAAAAAATCAGTTAGTAACTAAAAACAATACAATTGTACACAGTCATACGGTGCATTTGGAAAGCGTTATCTAACAAGCGGTGTGAGATATAATTTTCCAGGTATGAAATTCCATATCTTATGCCGCTGATTGTATTGTTTTTTAAGTGGTATGGGCAATGACAGGGGACGTAACGCTTTCCTGCACCCAATTTGGTCAAATTGTCTGTTGTTGCTTATGCCACTTCCAGTATAATCAAGATGTTTTATAAACTTGCCATACTTTATGGAAGAAGAAAAATAATAATTAACAGACACTTAGACCACCGCAGTATGACCAAAATATGATGGAGTAGTTTTCCCTAGTATAATTTAGGTTTGCGACGGGTCACTGAGTATATTTCTTTGATCCTTGTTACAACTAAAGACTGGATAATCATATGGCTACGAGGTGAATATTTGTTATCCAGTAAACCAAAAAGTAGTTTTTAGTACTCTTTAGGTTTTAAACATCTGATATTACTTTAAGAACATTTTACCAAATATTGTTTAGTTTTATACGGCATCAAGTTATGTTTAAATAAACCTTTCGACTTAGTTTTGGTATTGAATTCAATTTGTAAATCTGATATGTTGTTATACTCTTCATTACTTATTACTGGTATTTCAGACATCGTTTTTTGAATACAGATTAAATAATTCATATAACTGCATGTATCGTTTTTATGGTATGTGCTTAAATGTAGCTATAAGTACTTATTTAAAAAACTAAGCTTAAGACTAGCAAACTAAAATTAATGATTCCATAGGCGCAAACAATTATTTTCAATGGAAGCTCTCACGAGAACACAAATGTTAAAATACTCAACGTTGCTAATTATTAAATTAACTATTGTTTGGTTTACTGGATAACTTATATAGTAAATATTTGTTCTCATATAATTACCTTATCTTTACTGTTTTACCATGGATTAAATGGGCAATAAATTACTTTTTTATTGATTGCTTTAACTAGTTTCTTACTGTTATAATTTTCATTTTCTCAATGTAAACTTCAAACAAATATGTAATTTGCTTTTTCAAGTAAAAAAGTCAATTAAGGACGAAACCTACACTATGTTTATCCTATGCTTAACATAATGGCTTTTAACTGTCACAGGAATATTATTTTAACTGCTACATTTTTGAATGATATTTCAAAGTTATTCTTTAGCTTTATGTTAAAAGTAACTATGGCTTTTTCATGTTATTCTTACCCATGATTTTTGTCATATTTTTTTAGTGTATAGAGATTTAACTCTTATGTTAAACTTCTATTTCGGTTTAATTTGTTTTATTGTATTTATTACTAATATGCAATGCGCTCTAACTACTACATAGTAATACTTCAAAAGTGTATACTTTTTAATTAATATAAACTACATTAATTTAACTCTAAACGTAAATATTTGTAGCCTACACCTTAATGAAATGCAAAATAGGCTTTGTAACAGGTTGCCGAGCCTAAATTATGTTAAAAAAACTACTCTATAATTTTTGGTCATACTCCAGTGATCCCATTGTCTGCTAATTATTACTCTATTCCATATTAATACTAGGTAATACTGCGGTGGGACCATTGTCTGCTTATTATTAATTAGCTTATTACTACGATATTTTTGCTACAAAAATATATTTCGCCGCAAAAAAAAATCAGTTTCAACAATATTTCCTTACCGTTATATTTGTACAAGATGTATAACTGTATATAAATAATTAATTAAGTGGTTAAAACATACTCCGATCACGCCTGCGGGAATAACCTAACCCGGGCAAGCCTCTGGCGGGGGTTGTGATTAAAGCTTGTTCTGCTAAAAATGAGTCCCTTTTAACCGGATAACCCTTTTTAGCGATTCCCTTATAACCGGATAATTTTAACATTGAATGCTTAGTGTCTAAGTGTTTGGCTGGCCAATAAAAAAAATTCAAATCTGCCCCGTTTAGGCGGTTTTTGCTTTTAACAGAATCCCTTTTAAGTGAATTTGTCAGTAAATACTGAAGAGTTTTAAAACCACATCACAAAGATAAAGTATTGCTTCTTTTCAGACAAGTTATGAGTACGCACACAATCTTCAACATTCATAAACTAAGGTATGACATAAGGTTATTGCAATTAATTTAGTTAATAAAAATTAATTAACGCTTAATAAAAACAAAACCATGAAATTTCTGGAAAGGAACACTACTTTATCTTAGTGATGTGATTTTGATACTAGGAGGAAAATGCCTTCCGCTCATAGTCGGTATAGGGACATTTTCCTCCTGGACATTATCCCTCCAGGACATTTTCCTCCTGGACATTATCCCCCTGGACATTTTCCTCCTGGACATTATCCCCCCAGGACATTTTCCTCCTGGACATTATCCCCCCAGGACATTTTCCTCCCAGCATCAAAAACACAACCAAAATGATCGAGTATTCCTTTACAGAAAATTTGTGTATTATTCATATATGTATTTTCTCCATAATATGCAAAAATCTTAATCTATTATTATTATTATTGCATATTATGGAAAAAATCTATGAATAATACGGAAATTTTCCGTAAAAATTTGCTTTGCTGATTTGACTGCGCCGGCTTCCCATCAGTCCATTAGAAATTATAATGTCGGAGTGAGCATAAGTGGTTAACTCACGAGAGGTGAGTCAACAAAAGATTGGGTGTGCATACTGCATATTAGGCTGTCATCCTGTATACTTTCCACATATCACAGAGTGGTCGATGGTTCGGTTAACGGAATTTTCGGTAAACGGACTTTTCCTACCCGGAATTTTCCTACCCACGACCAAGCCTAGGACTTTTCCTACCCATAACCATGACTAATGTAGAAATAAAAAACAATTATAACTATTTTTGAGTGTACCGTAATAACACGGCAGTTTCAAAACAGTTTATTGAATTATTACTAATTGTCAATAGGTTTTTATAAATAATAGCGACGATTGTCTTTAATTAATTATTTTAATTCACGTAAACTATCCCTGACATTAAAACTGAGAAAGAAAGACAACATTCAAAATTATTACAAATAATCTATATGAATTGATAAAGGACGAAAGAACAACAAAAGAGTATAATAACGTTGTATGTTGTACGTATATCTTTGCGTGATGTGTAGTGTTTTTCTAGTACATGGGTAGGAAAAGTCTTACGTTTGGTCGTGGGTAGAAATCGTCCGGGTAGAAAAAGGCCGGGTAGGAAAAGTCCGGGGAGTAATAATCCTACAACCGATGGTTTGTATGTAAACAAACTGGTCTGCCTTGTGTGACTCCTGAGACAGAACGTATATAGGAAACTGACAAGGAACTTGCCTCTCACTCTTTCACTCGCACATTCAATTTCATGATAGGAGCATTCAAAACACCACCAGTCTGGTCATCAGCGAGCGCTAACACGACATGGAAATGAAATGGGAAACCAAATGCACATGAAAATTACTACCTTTCCAACCGCACCGTTCACCGTAAAGGAGTGAAGGCGTCAAGGGAGACGGACGGTGAGACAGGCGAAAAATGCTCAATTGCCGTGAACCATCAAAAACGTGGATATATATAGCTCCTACTCCTCTACTTCTACTACCCTTCCCTTCTTTGGTTGTAGGATTTTTCCTACCCGGGCTTTTCCTACCCATTTGGTTTCTACGCGGATTTTACCAACCCAGACTTTTCCTACCCACGACCAAACCTAGGACATTTCCTACCCATGTACAAAAAAGAAACTACACATTTCGCAAAGATATGCCCACAACTTTCGAATTTTATTATAACCTGGAGTTAATTTACGGTACACTCATAAATAGTTGTGTTTCTGTTTTATTTCTACATAAGTAATAGTCTCGGGTAGGAAAAGTCCGGGTAGGAAAAATCCGTTTACCCCTTCTTTAATTATTATTGAATTCAACTCTAGAATTTGATCACGTAGATTAGGTGACCAAAACCACTAAAAAAACCAGCGCTTCACTTTTGTGTATAGTCAAAGTCATATTATATTAGGTGGAATTTGCTATTAACCCCTACCTAAAAGTGTCAGATGAGAGTCATTATCATTGTTTATATCCTTTTCCTTTCCTGTACGAGTCCACTGCGGCGCGTATAAAATAATTATAAATTATTACCAATAATTCCACAATGTGGGTACGAAACGACGACTGACTACGTTTACAAATACGCGACTATGATTTCCTCTCTCATGTGTGATTTGATGTCTGTCCGTGTCTGCACAGTGTACTAGGTCAATATTTCCATTTCCGACTTTAAATTCTATATTATGTTCATAACGCACAGAACATGTCCAGGGGGGTAGTGTTAGTGTTGATTCTGACGATGAGTGTGTACAGGACAGAGCTTTTAGTGTGGATAGTACACAGCTCAAGCTAAAATCCATTGCAAATAGCAATATCATTACGAATGCGAATGCTTAAGCGGATTTCAATGGGACAGGGAGAGAGAGAGATTATGTTGCACAAAATTATATAATTGAAGGTAATACTTTTGTTGGGTAAATTGTAATTATTTTAATGCCTACGTCCACTTTGCTCCGTGAAATATTAACCCTTTCGGCATCTGATTTATGATATTGCATGATCCCTGATCCCTCGCTCTGGAAATTAGTAATTAAATTCCGTACGCAGTCCTAATACACCTAATAACCTAATATACCTATCATAATCATAATCAGAGGACATGGAGGTGGGGTGGTAGCACCTTCCAAGGAACACTTCTCTCCTTCCTACAGCCACCATACCCCCATCACCACCCCCATATTATATAGAAGATGGCAAAAACTCGCTCATTTTCGTTTTTTTTAATACTGGGAGGAAAATGTCCTCCGTACGAAGTTGGGAGGAAAATTTCCTTGGTACGAAGTTGGGAGGGAAATGTACGGTAGGAAAACGTCCGGGAAAGTGTGCAGAAGGAAAATTTCCGGAACAGTGTGCAGGAGAAAATTTCCTAAAACCAATCATAGTCAACAGAAAGATCATCTTAAGCTATTATTATTATTATTGAATATTATGGAAAAAATCTATGAATAATACGTAAATTTTCCGTAAAAATTTGCTTTGCTGATTTGACTGCGCCGGCTTCCCATCAGTCCATTAGAAATTATAATTTCGGAGTGAGCATAAGTGGTTAACTCACTTACGAGAGGTGAGTCAACAAAAAATTGGGTGTGCATACTGCATATTAGGCTGTCATCCTGTATACTTTCCACATATCACAGAGTGGTCGATGGTTCGGTTAACGGAATTTTCGGTAAACGGACTTTTCCTACCCGGACTATTTCTACGCGGATTTTTCCTACCCGCAATTTTCCTCCAAGATCAGCCTTGGTGTTAAAAATTACACATACTCATGGAATTACGTGACAGATGGTGGTAACAATCCTACGTCTCTCTCTTGCATCAGAAATCATTTTCATTTCCTCTTTCCAAACAAACGCAAGTCTTTGCAGCTGTGAAAATATAACAAAAATGAAAGTATATTAGGAGTCTGATTAGTTGTAATGTAGCAGGTAAAGGGGTAAAGAGGGGGTACCCCCAAAACAAAAAAATAGCACTTGAGACTTGAAATTTTAAATCTTACAACGAATGTTGACTCCAAGGCGGCTATGCGGCTCACTACTGGGGCTGCGTTTTCAGGTGTAGATGTAACTTATTTGAAATAATTTGGGACCTTCCGGGGTGTTTATTTATACCTTCACCTTGTCCACTGACTGATTATTTAGGTACTTTAGGTACTTTAACTTTAGGTACGTACTACAAGCAATTCCAGTCACACTCGACACCCCTAATTCCCACCACGATCATCACCACTATTTATTACCCCCACCCCAATTTCCATCATTAATTACCCCCACCCCGATTACTACCATTAATTAACCCCAATCCTATTCCCACCATTAATTACCCCCAATCATATTCCCACCATTAATTACCCCCATCCTGAGTACCACCCCTAATTCCCCCCAGCCCGATTACCACTAGTAAACGCTGTTAAAATAAAATATAATGCCTATTCACTATTTAGTTGTTGTTTATTAGGGGTGTTAATCATGGTGGGGGTAGTTAATGATGGTTATCGTGGTGGAGGTAATTAATGGGGGTAGTTGTGGTAAATCAAAACCCCTGGATACGAGCGTGAGACAATTTGACATGAAATGTAATGAAGTTTTTCGGGTCCGTTATAATCACAATAAGAAATTCCTATACGAAGTGAGGGCAAGTGCGAATGTGTAATAAATTAACCGTGGCTTATGTTCTCTGTTCTTATGCCTGGATTTTTTATCACAAGTAATGAATTACAGCGTTGTGCACTTGAATTATTGGTGATCAAATAATAAATAAAATAATAAATATAAGCTTCCAAATCCAAACACAATAATTAATATGAGCGGAGACATGTGAAAACTAGCGAACTTCACGAACTGACAATTTAATTTGCCATTTTCCTTCTACTACCACGGCTTCGAAGCGTTGATATACAATACAAACTACAGACTACAGACCAGTGCAGTACTGCAGTTGGCGTGGGCATCTGGCATGGCTTTTACGCCACAAAGTTGAGGCTGCATGGTTTTCCATTTCGAGGAGATGGGCGGGCTCGATTGTTTGTTTGATAGAGGCCGATGCGGCGGCTGAGTTAAAGTTGGGTGCCGATTACTGGCGATTACCAAGGTAAAATTGACATAGAGAAAAATAGCCTATTTCTTCTTACTTCTATACTTACAACTTAAACAACAATACTCAAGACGAGAAATCCTAAAAGACTATGTATGCTAATGTTAAAAATTCGACCAAAATTTCTCTTTCTCCTTTCGACGCTGGCCAATCAACGACTCTGACCATGTGTTTTGATACATAGTCAGAGTCGTTGATTGGCCAGCTTCAAAAGCAGAGAGAGAAGTTGGTCAAATTTTTAACATTACTATACATGGTCTCTTAGGATTTCTCGTCTTTGCAACAATACAACATGAATTTTTTTTTATTAAACTGGAGTAAAGCTTTAAATCAATTTCTACTAGATTTTGTTTTCAGTCTTACAGCGAACCCATACTAACATATGAGAACATGGAACGGTGAGCCAGTATTAGCCAGGCTACTTAAATAGGAGAGGCTTCTAAATTTTTCAAGTTTTATGACATCATTCAGATTCAGATTTCATTCTTCGAAGCGTCGAACATTTTTATATTCATCAACTGCTGCCATTTTTTCATGTTTTTTAAATTCATTCTTATTGTGAATTGTGACGTATAATAAAATAATAAACTAAACGTTTCCTCATTGATATTAAAATCAGAGACGTTGTTTTAGTTTGTGTCGTAATGCAACGTGAATTAATTAATTATTCCTTAAATGGTGGTGCTTGTATCTGGCACCACCATTTAATATTACAAAAGCAGATTTCAATAATATTACGTAGATAATAACTGGCGTTGAAGTTTTCACTGCACACGATCGCCACCCAGGCCCACTACTTGTCATTGTCATACTATACGCACTCAATCTCTGCTTTTTTAATAAAAACATTTTGCAAAATTTAAGAATAAACTTCTCAATACTTTTAATGACAGACATTCCAAAAATAAGAATAATTTTATACCAATCTTACTTACTGCATGTTTCTTTAAAAACAAAAGAAAAAACGGTTGCCATTCACAACTACTATCTATTACGCTTTTCGTTGCGGCTACTGACATATATTATCTATCAAGTTATAACTTTTGATCATGAGGTGACTGGAGCACTCGTAGCGTTAGAAATGACAGGTCAACCTCATGCCAACCTTTTTCCCTCGTCTAATAATAACCTTGAAAACACACACGCCTTGCATCACTAAATTCCTATTTGCATGAGCGAATGTCAACCGATTAAAATTACATAAATTCGTGCATAAGCTCCATTAAATTCTCTACCAGACAGTGTATGGGTCAATAGCCAGGTCATTTAGGGTTACGAGACGTCTAGGATTGGACATAACAGATAGTTGCTCACTGCTGACCTTACCGTATAAACTATGAAAAAAGAACATTTACACTCTTGAAAAAAAGACAAATAAAACATTTTGCACTTTTGAAAAATATGCAAATAAAACATTCTGCACTCCTAAAAATAAACAAATAGAACATTTTGTACGCTTGAAAAATGTACAAATAGAACATTTTGAACTTTTAAAAAACATACAAAAACAACATTTTGCACTCTTGACAAATATACAAAAACAACATTTTGCACTCTTGACAAATATGCAAATAGAACATTTTCAACTTTTAAAAAACATACAAAAACAACATTTTGCACTCTTGACAAATATACAAATAGAACATTTTGCACTCTTAAAAACATACAAAAACAACATTTTGCACTCTTGACAAATATGCAAATAGAACATTTTGCACTCTTAAAAAACATACAAAAAGAACATTTTACACTTTTGAAAAATGTCGTACCTAGAACATGTATTAATTAAATTTTGAAGAAAATTGTGCATAGCAGTTTTTACATAAATGACATCCAATGAATACAGGTTGCACCAATTAAAAACTCGTAAGTAACATTTCTATCTAGCTAAATGCCTTTCCACAATAACGACTGTATGAGGCCTAAATAAAACTTTATCCAACAGGTTTGTCCACAAATGATGTCAATGAAAAATCCCTTTTTCTAGAACATTAAAACCCCAATGACATTATCTTTGCCATTGCGTTTGAATGGATAATTATTATTAGCATAAAATAACATAACAATTCACGTTGACACATTAACTTCACCCTTGACGTCATTTGTGACCGCACCCTAGTTATTTAGTTCAAAATCCACGTCAGCTCATGAATGCAAAACGAAAAAATCAAAGATGTTATAACTAGTAATTATGCTCACAAAATTACATTTATTGGCTTTGAAATAATAATGCATTTATTCAAGGGGTATAATTTTGTTTAATTACTTCACGTGCAGATTACAGATGTTAATTGAAATCGGAAAATTTGAATAGACCTAGTTGTATAGGCAGATTCAAAACTCCCTGGGAGTTTGGGAGTTTTTGCATTACACGTAAGTGACACAGAATTTAAAGTTTTGCATTTTAAAAACTGAAAAATATAGAAGGAAGTAAAAGCGCTGTTATACTCGGAGCGATTTTGGGTCCCAGCTTTCTAGTCGCATTTTAGATACATCATTTTCATTTAAAACTGTAACATCACAAAAACTGTAATCGTATCGTCCCTATCAATTTCAGAGGCTCTCCAATGTTGGGACTGTTCCAAACACGAAGCCTATGGTATTAATTCATGTGATTTACCTCAAGTTAGAGAATGCGACACCACTTGCTTCACTACCACAAATAAAAATAATCAAATAGGTGATGAGCAACTTTACCGCGCCGCGGTTGCACTGAAGAAATAAAAAAAGAAGGTTGCACATATTATGACAAAGAATATAACCGAACAGAATGTTATTGTCACACGGAGCTATGCAACACAGAATTTCTTACTGGAAATCCTGGCGGAAAAATATACTATCCAGAAATTATTCAAATACTACATTTTGCAATTTTCAAAAATATAAAAATTGTATGTTTTACAATTTAAAAACACTTTTGTATCTAAACTTTTTCTCTGTTTTTAAAAACTTAGAATTAAATATTTCTGCACTTTTACAAAAATTCAAATAAAATCTGTTCCTTGTTTTCAAAAACTCGGAAGTAAAAGATTTTGGACCTCCTAAATTAAACCACAATGAAATTCTTACATCAGCTGGAGTTGATAAATTGCAATAGAATCAATAGGGATCGATACTCTACACATTTTGCCGCTGGTAGCGTCGCAATGGGTCTGCATGGATTGTGATGACATGCCCCAATAAAGATAACCATTTACGCAACGGTGGAGCTAATAACCCACCTGAGGGTCGTAGGGTCTGAGAACTGAGAAGTTTTAATGATATCATTTGTGGAACGACCTTACATGTATAAACTGAAATGTTGCTGCACTAAATGTGATTGCATACTTGTATGAAATCATCCATTCCATGAAATTAATCACGTTTTATAGCGCACAGTGTAACTCTAAAATCAGCTAGAATTATTAAACTTTAATAAAACTATTACAGAACGTACGCAGATGACGTCAGGAGTAGCGTCGCAATTCGTCTACTTAGGTTGCAAAGACATGTGTTGTGAAAGATAACTAATTACGCATTTTAAATTTTTTTAAATACTTCAATAGGTTCAAATACTTGTAATTTTTAAAAGCAGTTATTTAAATAAAACGTTTGGAAATATTTTAAAACAATTAAACAATAGGTGCTTCACATTTCAGAATGATACGTAAATGTAACGTTATACCCTTTTTAAAACAAGTTAATTGAACATTAAATATTGTTTTTTAAAACGTGTAAATAAAATATTTACACTTTTTATAAATAGGCACTTAAAACATTTTGCACTTTTCTAAAACACGGAAATAGAACGTTTTTCATTCGTATAAACAATGCAATAATGACATTTTGCACTATTGAAAAATGTACAAATAGAACATTTTGCACTTTTTAAAAGTATGCTTCAACTTAAAACATGTATTAATTATTACATTTTTTTTTACATAAATTATGATCAATAAATTCGTGTTGTACTATTCAAAAACTGGTAAATAACATATCTCCTTAGGTAAATGCCTTCCTACAATATCGACTGTATGAGGCTTGAATAATACAGGTTTGTCCACAAATGACGTCATTGCAAAATCACAATTTATAGAACCTTAAAACCCCACTGGCATTATCCTAACCATTGCGTTTAAAAGGATAATTATATTTAACATGAAGTACGTTGTACGTCATTACAATCCACGTAAACACATTGACTTGACACTTGACGTCACTTGTGACCTGACCCTTGATATTTAGGTCAAAGTCTACGTCATCTCAGAAATGCAAAACAAAAAAAAATTAAAGATGTTATAATTAGTATACTTACAAATTACAATTAGCTTAATGATAATGAATAATAACTCATTCATTTGCAGAGCATAATTTAGTTAGATTACTCTACGTGCGGATTACAAATGCTAATTAAAATCGGAAAATTTGAATGAGCCTTCTGTAAATGAGTCCTCACAATTCATAATTTATTAGAAATGATTGAATTACAATTAATTGGGTATTCAATAAGCCCCTAGTCATTCAACTTGTCTTAATTTTAATTGAATCTATTTTCGAAGATTTTTTTTTTTTAAAATAGAACTTCTCCCGCCCGTGCTTACCTTTGCTTTAAACGGCTGCTGTGGAATTTAATTGATTGATTTGCGTTATCACACGCACATTTTAAAAGTCATTAAAGTTTTTTATTTTTTAAAACTAAAAAATATGGAAAGAAGTAAAACCGCTGTTATAATTATTGCAACGATCCTGGTTGCTTGCTCCATAGCGACAGGGGGTAAGTTCCGTAGATTATTTAGACACGACATTTGTATTTAAAACTGAAACATTTGTAAAATCTGCAATTGTAATTATTGTCCTTCTCAATTTTAGAGGCTCTCAATTGTTGGCACTGTGCAATATACGGAGCCAATGATATCAATGATTGTGACACACCTGAAGTTGAAGAATGCGACACGACTTGCTTTACGTTTAGAGCCTATAAAACAGGGGACAATAATCTTTATCGCGGCTGCACTGAAGTAATAAAAAAGGACGGTTGTACGCATGACAAAGAATCAAACCAAACATCTTGTTATTGCCACACGGATTTATGCAACACAGACTTTCCTATCTTGGCACAAAAATAAAAAAATAATAAACTTTCACAAAAAAAGCTGCATATTAATACAATTGATCCAATTTCTTGTTTATCCTAAATTAATGTGTAAATCCTTGAAATAATTTATAAAACTGGTAAACAGAAAATCTGTAATTATAATTTAAAATTAACTTGTGAATTTAAAATTGAATCAAATCGAATAAAATTTAATAATTTATTGCAATTTCTGATTTAATTTGTATTGCAAATTATTTTTTTCGCAACATACAGCCTTATTGCATTACAAATTATTTAGCAAGACAACCCACGTAATCGATAGCCATTTAATACGAAATCCTTAGAAAGGTCACAATAGGTTGGAGAATGGGTTCAAAATTTTAGTTTTAGATGGCGCCATTAAAGTGTGCGGCCCCTAACCGTCTCCTGTCATCCTTTGTGTTCCTTTGATTTTACACATGGAAGTTGACAACGAATTTCACATTGCAAGTATGGGTATTTAGCTATGTACGCGGCATGAGGGATAGTCCGTAGATGATGTCCTACAAATTATCACAATATTACGACTACTGCCCTACTCCAAGGTCAAAACTTTGCCATGATAAAAGCGGCTACTTTTAGCTGTTCGGTTAATGGTACCCTGATCGCGGCTTCATAATAATGACAATATATTGGACTAATTAAAAATTACCTTAAAACTACATTTTACAATTTTTGGAAATATTAAATTTGTATGTTTTACAATTTTTAAAAACATGCAACCTAACCTTTTCTTAGTTTTAAAATCTTTAAAATTGAAACGTTTTGCCTTTTTAAAAAAATTAAAATTAAATTTGTTTTTAGTTTTCAAAAACTTGAAAGTAAAAAAAAAATATCCCTTAAATTTAACACTTTTAATGCAACTAAAAGTGTTGTACTTATGACGTACACTGAGGGGTCGTCCACAAAAGACGTAATTATTAAAAATTTCATTTGAAAAGTGCAAAATGTTCTATTTGCATATGTATTTTAAAAGTGCAAAATGTTCTATTTGCCCATGTAAGCAACCCACCCCAGGGTCGTAGAGTCTGATAAATCGGGAAGTGTTAATGACATCATTTGTGAAACGACCCCGTGTAGAATGTTATTTGGTGCATGTATTAAAAGTAATTTAAAGTAGCCAGCACCAATCAAGTTATACCTAACTGAAGTTTTTTTGTTTTCTTGTAAGTTTGCGTTCTTTGTATATAATTTGTGGGTGGAGAATTAAAAAAACTTATATGTTATGCTTTTAGCGAAAACCAAAAATTCTTCATTCACATACACCTTTAAATATAATTATAGTGATAGAACTTGAAGATAGAACATTTTCCATATTTAAACAAAATAAAAATAGTACGTTTCTGCATTTTGTAATTTTTGTAAATTGAATTAATTAACATATAAATAACAAACAAATGTAGCGTTTTGCTTTTTTCAAAAACAATTAAACAATAGATGCTGCGTATTTCAAAAAAATGTTTAAATGAAACGTTATGCACTTTTTTTCAAAGCAGATAAATAGATTATCTTATAATTACTTTTTTAAAACTATAGTAAATACATTTTTTGCATCTTTTACAAGTAATTATAACTCCAACATTTTGCACTCTCAAAAAACATGCAAATAGAACATTTTGCACTCTTAAAAAACATGCAAATAGAACATTTTGCACTCTTAAAAAACATGCAAATAGAACATTTTGCACTCTTAAAAAATATGCAAATAGAACATTTTGCACTCTTAAAAAACATGCAAATAGAACATTTTGCACTCTTAAAAAACATGCAAATAGAACATTTTGCACTCTTAAAAAACATGCAAATAGAACATTTTGCACTCTTAAAAAATATGCAAATAGAACATTTTGCACTCTTAAAAAACATGCAAATAGAACATTTTGCACTCTTAAAAAACATGCAAATAGAACATTTTGCACTCTTAAAAAACATGCAAATAGAACATTTTGCACTCTTAAAAAACATGCAAATAGAACATTTTGCACTCTTAAAAAACATGCAAATAGAACATTTTGCACTCTTAAAAAACATGCAAATAGAACATTTTGCACTCTTAAAAAACATGCAAATAGAACATTTTGCACTCTTAAAAAACATGCAAATAGAACATTTTGCACTCTTAAAAAACATGCAAATAGAACATTTTGCACTCTTAAAAAACATGCAAATAGAACATTTTGCACTCTTAAAAAACATGCAAATAGAACATTTTGCACTCTTAAAAAACATGCAAATAGAACATTTTGCACTCTTAAAAAACATGCAAATAGAACATTTTGCACTCTTAAAAAACATGCAAATAGAACATTTTGCACTCTTAAAAAACATGCAAATAGAACATTTTGCACTCTTAAAAAACATGCAAATAGAACATTTTGCACTCTTAAAAAACATGCAAATAGAACATTTTGCACTCTTAAAAAACATGCAAATAGAACATTTTGCACTCTTAAAAAACATGCAAATAGAACATTTTGCACTCTTAAAAAACATGCAAATACAAAATTTTGCACCTTTTAAAAACTTTTAAATTAACATTTTTGCACTTTTTGAAAATATCTACATTAATTATTTAATTAATTAGTTTTAAAGAAAAGTATGCGTAGCAGATTTTACATATTTGACAATTAATAACATATTTTGCGAAATTCATAATCTTGTCAATAGCATATCTAGGTAAATAACTCTTTTTATCATTGACTGAATGATGATTAAACAAAGGTAGGTTATTCTACAAATGATGTCATTGAAAAATCACTTTTTTTTAAAACCTTATAACCTCACTGTCATCACATTAACAATTGCGTTTAAATGGATATATTTGACATTAACTGTGATTATAATTCACGTTGACATATTGACTCAACCCGTGACGTCATTTGTGACCGGACCCTTGCTATTCAAGCCCAAGTCCACGTCATCTTAAAAAGCAAAACAAAAAGTTGGAAAGGTGTAAGTAGTACTCACAAAATGTAATTGGCTTGAGAATATTGAATAATGATGCATTCATTTGCATGGTATAATTAGGTAATTTAGTTTTATGTTTAACAAGCAACGATTCAATAAACACTAATTCGGCCACCATTCAGTAAGCATATAGCCATTCAACTATTGTGTCAATTCTTACAGTATCTGTTTTATACTGAGAACGCTGTATTATTCTTGAATAGAAATTCTCTCGTTAAACCTATTGCTTTAAAGGGCTGCAGCAGAAATTTTTTGATTTGAATTATTACACGTACCTAAATTTTAAAATTTATTCAAATTTTGCATCTTAAAAATTGAAATATGGAAAGAAGTAAAAGCACTGTTGTACTAGCAATGATCCTAGTTGCTTCCTTCATAAGCGTAGGGGGTAAGTTCCATAAAAATTTTAGATACGACATAATTTTGTATTAAAAACTGAAAGCTGTAATTGGACTGTTCCTATAATTAAATTTCAGATGCACTCAAATGTAACGACTGTGAAAAATTCGATGCAACTGGATACAATACATGTGATCCACCTAAAGTTGACGAATGCACCGCCTCTTGCTTCACGTTGAAATCTAATGTAACAGTAGATAGGAATGAACTTCAACTCGGTTGCGCTGATGAAATAGAAAAAGACGGCTGCATTTATGACGAGTATTATCGACGTACTACTTGTCATTGCAACAAGGATTTATGCAACACAGTAATTCCTACCTTGGCAGAAAAATAAAGATTTGAGAAACTTCCACGAATTTTAAAGCTGCGTAT
The DNA here is from genome assembly GCA_949802685.1 of Dicyrtomina minuta. Classification (NCBI taxonomy): domain Eukaryota; kingdom Metazoa; phylum Arthropoda; class Collembola; order Symphypleona; family Dicyrtomidae; genus Dicyrtomina; species Dicyrtomina minuta. Next base: position 1,402,456 of record OX461811.1, on the reverse strand, counting down.
TGATACGATTGACCCGATGTCTTGTATATTTTATAGTAATAATGTGTAGACGTTGAAATTATTCATAAAACAGGTTAAGATAAAATTTGTATAATTTTTAATAGCGTCATTAGTGACCTGACCCTCACTATTTAGATCCAAGTCCTACGTCATCCTATAAAAGCAGAACAAAAAATTCAACAATGTAATTATAGTACGGACAAAAGTCAATTAGCTTGAGAGTAATGAATAATTAGGCATTCAATGGTATTGTATATTTAATTTAGTTTGAATTCCTCGCATGCAGATTACAGATGTTGATTAAAATAAAAAAATTTGAATAGATCACCTGTTAATGTGTCCTCACAATTAATAATTTATTAGAAACGATTCAATAACAATTAATTGGGTCACCATTCAATGAGCCCGCGCCGCCATTAAACTTATCTTAATTCTTTATTTAATTTCCTGATTAATTTTGAGAGAAAGAAAATATTTATTCAAAAGAACAAACTTAACACTGTCCTCCAATGAGGGTAGCCTAATAGACTCAGTATACGTTAACAATAATTGTTTATCAAAGATTAGATAAAAAACTGAATACTAAGTAAAATATTAATCGAGTGTAACCAACTATGCATTGGAAACTGTAGAAAATAAATGATGTTGGCATATCTGTACTGATTTCTTCAGCACTGTCGTTACAATATCTTCAATAAGAAAGGCTGTTAATGCTTGAGATTTCATAAAGTCCAGAAAAAATTTAGTAATCGTACCCCGAGCGCCGACGTAAAGACCTACCACCTCGATGTCATCTAAGCCAAGTTTTTGACAAAAATACGGTATGCACGGATCATAAATTTCTTTCTTCTCCTTGTTCACTGCCTCTGCTTGTTGAGTATCATTCTGCTCCATTCTAATTGTAGGGTCCAGAATAAAACCTTTTCTAGAACTTTGATTATATGCAATTATATCAACTCTCCTTGAGCCATCACCAGTACATTCGACCTCTTGCATAACTTTCCACCCAGACTTCTTCATTGCATCAGCAATCAAATTTCTTACTGCGTGATGTCGGTTGTTACGAATTAACTCCCCCCTGGGACACTTTCCAAGGATATGTCCTAATGTTTCTGTCTCGCTACAGCCATGGCGGCAGCGGAATGTTCCTTGGTCAGGTCGCGGGATGGCATTAATAGGCATAACATTACCAATCATTTTCAACGCATTTGTCCATTCAGATGAAGACAAGCCATTTTTTGAATGAATCCATTTGTTTGCTTGTGGGCATTCAGCAAATTGTATCACTCCTTGCCCCTTTTGAGGAAGTTTGCACCACTGGTCATATTCTAAGCTTCTTAGGTAGTCCCTGATAGGTTTGCTTTTCTTTCCACGCACGGAAAATATTGTTTCTCGAATATCAGGTGGAATGACAAGAAAGTCTAACGATTTTGCCTGATCAGATTCAAAATCCTTTATCTCGTACAAAAAAGAAAGAATTTCCTACCTTGGCCAGGAAATAAAGAAATTCAAAGCTTATACTAATTCCAAACCTGTATTGCTACTATCAATCAAACAACGTCTTAAACATTTAAAAATATTATATATAACTTGCCCTTGAAGTAATTATTCATAAAACAAGGGAACGGAAAATTTGTACAATTTTAAATTAATTTCTAAATTCAAAATTGAATCGAATGAAATAAAATAATATAAATGGAATGTCTTATTGTGTTGTGGGTAACAACACTCTTATTCTTATCGTGACTTGTCGTACCCACTGGGGTACTGAAATGTGGCATGCAAACAAATGGCAGCTAAGCTATACCAGAACCACACCAGATATCACTTTCGGTTACCATCCAAATAGCCATTGCCACGAGCGACAGCCGCAGCAAACGCGACTGCATTGAATTTCTGACTAGTAAAAGTGTGAGTGGCATAGCAGTGGATTGGTGTTTCATCCCAACCACAACCTATATCATGCCCATAGCTTTGACAACATCCAGGCGGGATGTTTGAGTGACACGCTCCTATCCAATAGCCATTGAGGGTTGTCTATGAATCATTGAGGGTTGTATTTGAATGATGTCATTAAAAAATCACAATTTTTAGAACCCCCTTTCATCCGATTAAGTATTGCACAAATGGCAATTTTTAATATGGCATGTCATAAGCATCCGACTAGTGCCACTATAACTCTTCCGATGACATTATTTGTGGACGACCCTTGCCATATACGAGCATCCGACATACAGCGGGCAACGTGTTTGAGTTCATTTCATTCAGAAGTGTGTTTCAGTATCTTCCGATTTTGAGCTGGTTAATTAAAGTTACCCCATTAATTTCGCAGCCGAATGTCTGGAGTTGCTAATTGGTAAGTCATTTTTTTATTCAGGATTCAAGTTTCTTGATGCTCAAAATAACACTGAAATCGTGAATGGCATTTGATTTGGTTTTGACTAACTAGTAAGACACTGGCAACGGTTCAGAGTGAGTTCAACGTTGACTATAGTAAAGCACTATCAGACACAGATTAAACGCGAGGACCAAAATCATCTTTAAATTGTGTGGTTACTCACCGTAGTAGTTAGTTTAAAAGTGGCAACAAAAATTTAGTTCTCTTCAACGTGCTTTGGACTACTATTTGCCTTTTTGGTATTGACATTGACACCTTCGAAGTGAATGTTTTCTATCATTCGTCAATAATTAAACAACTTTAATTATTACAGTTGAGAATATTTAGCCATTGCTGCATCTTCACTAAATGCAATATTCAGCTAGACATTATACAAAAATTGTGAATAAAAATAAAATTTGAATTAAGCTGCTAATGGTCAAACAGAAGCCAACAACAAATTCAATCTATTCTATCTAATGGAATTCTGATATTCTAACTAATCGTAACGCTTAATCGTTGTTTATTTTGAAACAAGCATACCGCACGCCGACTTCAGCGGAATTGTGCCTTTTTTGGACACTGGCCCCGATTACTCACTGTCAACCTACTCCAACGTGTCAAGGGTTGGTCGTAAATGAGGTAATGGTGTTAATGGTGTTGTAATCGGGTGTGGGTTCTGGGAAACTAATTCGTGTCATTTTTGTGCGTTAGTGTACAAATGACGACCGATACATATACAAAATATATAGTACAATATATAGTAGTATAATATAGTATTATATTCCCACTTCGCACTTTGACCATTTCATTATCACTATTTATAAGTCACAATTTAATTTACATAGTATGGTCAGTCAGCTTAGTATTAGTCTTAGGATGTTAAGAACATTGTAAACTGTAACGAAAGGGTTGTCAATTACTCCAAATGGACTGTAAAGGAAGCTTTAAGTTAGCCGACAGCCGACAATTGTCGGCCAAACTTTTAAGTTAGCCGACAGCTGAAAAAAAGGTTAAAGTTTACTGACGGACGAAACTTTCAAGTTAACCGTCGGCCCAAAAGAGGTTTAAATTAGTCGACGGCCAAAATAAGCTTTACGTTAACCGACAGTCGACAATTGTCGCTACAAGTTATTGTAATCATGATCACGGATAATAATGCCATCTGCGCTTTGCATGGTAAAAATATTGTTGTTCATTATTAATATTAAATACTGTAGTAACTATGTTACACTTAATAATAGTTTATCTTAACTGGGAAGCCCATAAATAACTAAAACCCGGGAAGACCCGTAAGAATTGTGTTGTGTGTTTGTATGTATGTATGTATGTATGTATGTATGTATGTATGTATGTATGTATGTATGTATGTATGTATGTATGTATGTACTTGTATATGCGCTCGGAAAACCCAGAAATAATCCCACCCCGCACCTCCCGCCCCTGAACTCCCCAAAAATTAAATTATCGCAATACACTACAAAAGTATTGTATACAATTTTAAATATTAAAAATTAAATTATAGCAACACACTAAAATTTGAGATTTTATACGATACTTTTGTAGTGTGTTGCGATAATGTAATTTTTAATATTTAAAATTTTATACAATACTTTTGTAGTGTGTTGCGATAATTTAACTTTTTAGGGGTGCGGGGGCGGGAGGTGCGGGGTGGAATTATTTCTGGGTTTTCCGAGCGCATATACAAGTACATACATACATACCTACATACATACACACAACAAGATTCTTACGTGTCTTCCCGGGTTTTAGTTATTTTATTTTGTTTTGAGATTTATTTAATAATTGTTTCAATAATGCCGCTATGCATTACAACTTATAATTATAGCGAGCAACCACAACAGTCTGTTTGTATTTAACGTGACATTGCTTGACATCAACATGTGCCGTTAGTACTTGTAAATATTCCACGATAGTATTTGACCTATTTATTCAACATTAATAACATTTACAAAAAAGTAATTGTTATTGCCAAACGGATCTATGCAACACAGAATTTCCTAACTTGGCCGGAAAATAAAGAAATTATAATCCTTATTCAAAAGCTGTATTGAAACTATACCGATCCAAGATGTAAAATATTTTATAATAATGCATACCTATAACTTGTCCTTGAAATAATTAATAAAACTGGTGAACAGAAAATTTGTATACTTTTTAAATTAATTTTTAATTTCAAAATTGAAGCAAATCGAATAAAATATAATGAATAATTACTTTTACTAAGCTCTGATTTTATTTTGTTTTGAGAATTACTTTTGCATAAATGCCGCCATGCAAAACATCATCCTTTGTGCTCCTCTGATTTTGCATATGGAAGTTTGCATAAGGAAATTCATATCGCGAGCATATAGGTACTTAGCTATGTAGGTACGTCATAGGAAATAGTCCATAAATGATATCCTACAAATTTATTAAATTCCACAATTTCATTTAACCTATTTATTTACTGTCTTGAAATTTTTTAAAAATAATACCGAATAATGATGCATTTATTCGCAGGGTATCATTTAATTTGATTAATTCCTAAAGATTAAATGTGAATTGAAATCAAAATATTGAACTTAAATGAAACTTTGGTAAATGTGCTCTTACAATTGATGTACAATAAAGAACGATTCAATACACATTAATTAGGTCACCATTTAGCAAACCCGGCTACATATTCAACTTGTGTCAATTCTTAATTAATCAGTTTATTTTTTTTTATTTAAAGAACTCAGTCATTCTTAAGTAAAACTCTTGCCGTTTTAATCACTGCTTTTAAGGGCTGCTGTTTAATTTAATTCGTTTTTATTACAGACATTACACAATTTGGTGAAATTTAATTTGCATACTTAAAATTACAAAATTGCGAAACCCAAACCTTTTTTTATGCTGGCAATATTTCTGGTTGCTTCCTTTGCAGCCGCAGGGGGTAAGTTACGTAAAAAAAATCCGACGCAATATTTGGTTTTAAAAGTGTAATATTTTTTAAAATGTAATTTTAAAGCATTATATGACTTTAAATTTCAGAGGCGTTCCAATGTTGGGAATGTCTAAAATCCAATCCAACTCAAGACTTTCCATATGCGGAGAATTCGTGTGATTCACCTGGAACTACGGAATGTGAAACTATTTGCTTTACACAGAGAGCGAATGAAACTAGTGAATACCCACCCCTTGTACGTGGTTGTTCATTTGAAATGGAAAAAGAAGGTTGCACCTATGACAATGAATCAAAACGAACTGAGTGCTATCCCATTAAACACCGATGACCAGGCCTTGGTCTGGGACAAGTCATGCAAGAATGCCTGGCCAAGGCTCTTTTTTGGCCAAGGGGGCAAGCCATGGCCAAGGCAAAAATATATGGCAGGGGCCACGCTCGGTTTTGGTTGGGCCCTGGCGTATGGTTTTGGCCTGGGTGAAACAAGGGCCAGGCTTTTTTCTCTGAGTTAGTACGTAGCGCTCCCAGGGCTAAGCCAGTCGTTCTTATTCCTTATTAATGCATAATTAATTTGGTCATACATAAATAATCTGATGCAAATAAAGAAAACAAAACATCAATTCATCTCAATTTATGTTTTTTATTAGCCTTAATTATTGGCCATAATTTCACTGTTAAATAACCATGCTTATACATGACTTATTTCATATATCAAGCGTATACAGACGAACAAATTTAGGTCAGCTGAAGTTGGCAATAATACACATTTTTGTTTTAACTTCTTAACATCAATGTAAACGGATTTAGAATTTTGAAGTCTCGTTTCAAAAATACAAAGAATTGAACTAGTAATAAGATAATTTTTAACTGGCTTTAAATCCGTCACACTTAAACATTCTAAGACCTTGATTTCACTAGAAAAGTTAACAATTGTTAGTCCTAAGGTTTTCGCTTTCAACTTTAACAATAGTTAAATCTAAAAGCGAGATTCTTATGGCAAACAATTGTTAACTTTTCTAGTGAAACCAAGGTCTCACGTTAAACTTTACTAGAAATAACTCGATCAAAACCGAAACTACAACTTACTTATTGCACTAAATAATTACTATCAGTATTAACAGGCGAGTGAGATATGTGATGTGCTGTTGGTGGAAAAGCACAGACAGAATGAATTGCTATAATGATGTGCAGTGTGCAACTCACATCAATCGACCACACTGCACTTAAAACAAACCAAGACTGAACATGAATCCTGCACTAGGGAAAATAAAAATGCCACTCTGACTAACCAGATATGGGCCAGGCTCGGCTGTAGCAGTGCCTGTATTTGGTCAATTCGTTTGCGTCTGGCCCAAATTCGATTTACCATACCTAAGCCAGACCATATTGTTTTGACTAGTCCCAGGCCAGGGCCAAACGTTCAAAAAATGCTAGGTTTATTGTATGTACGGCAAAGGCTTGCCCAGGTGTTCTTTCCCCATACGATCTGATTCCCCCGACGTCCCCTACCAAATCCTGACTCGGGCCAAATCTCTGTGTTTGCTGGGATTGTACCACAAATCTTTGCAACACAGAATTTCCCACCTTACCACCAAAATAAAAAAGAAACAATAAACTTGTAAACCTATTAGAAAACTGTATCGGTCCAACTGCTAATATGCCTATATTTATGTGTAGGGGTTAAACCAATTATTTATTAAATAAATTATCTAAACTTTTGCATGAGATTAATTTAAAATTTTCAAAAGCAGAACTTTTTTTCGATTTCTAATAGTTCTACTGCCAGAGCAGAATTATTTTATCTGATTTAATTTGTCTTAAGTATATTTGAATATTGATTCAATATTAAATTAGATCCAATCAGCGTCTTGCGGCAAGTTCCAAAAAATGCATAAATTCCCTGTCCAAGTTGACCGAGTAAATTAGGCTGAAGGTAAACGCCTGATATTGCATCCCATTTCCTCAGACTTGCTTGTGATATCTTGTTTGTTCTGGAACAGTAACTATGTTGAAACAGAGACAAAGGATTGTTTAATAGACTTGATATACAAATAAAACCCTAAGCGATTTATGAACGAATTCAGGGCCAGATAATGCGGCCAGCGCAGGCGCAGGCAGCTGCTTGAATTTTCTTAAAACATGCAAATCAAACATTTTTCAGCTTATAAAGATATGTAAAAAAGAATATTTAAATATTTTGACTTATCAAAAACATGCAAATAAAGTGCATTTCTCAAACACATGCGAATAAAATTTTTGTGCATTTCAAAAACGTGCAAATAAAATTTTTGTACATTCCAAAAATATGCAAATAAAATTTTTGTGAATTTCAAAAACATGCAAAAACATTTTTTTTACATTTCAAAAACATGCAAATACAATTTTTGTACATTTCAAAAACATGCAAATAAAATTTTTGTACATTCCAAAAACATGCAAATACAATTTTTGTGCATTTCAAACACATACAAATAAAATAGTTGTACATGTCAAAAACATGCAAATAAAATTTTTGTACATGTCAAAAACATGCAAATAAAATTTTTGTACATTTCAAAAACATGCAAATAAAATTTTTGTACATTTCAAAAACATGCAAATAAAATTTTTGTACATTTCAAAAACATGCAAATACAATTTTTGTGCATTTCAAAAACATACAAATAAAATAGTTGTACATGTCAAAAACATGCAAATAAAATTTTTTTACATTTCAAAAACATGCAAATAAAATTTTTTTACATTTCAAAAACATGCAAATAAAATTTTTGTGCACTTCAAAAACATGCAAATACAATTTTTGTACATGTCAAAAACATGCAAATAAATTTTTTGTATATTTCAAAAACATGCAAATAAAAATTTTCCACTTTTTTTAAAACATGTAAATAGAACTTATTGCACTTTTCTAAATTAATTAAACCGAACATTTTCAACTTTTCTAAAACTTGTAAATACAACATTTTGCTTTACCAAGGAAAGCATCAGTAAAATGTAAATGGTCGTTTTTGTTGTTGTTTGGACACAAATTGCTGCCTGAAAGAAATTCCTTTGTCCGGCCCTGAACGAATTTTCGCTATTAAAACCACTAAAGGAAACGTACCTGAGCTCGTTGACGATCACTTCACACATGAATATTATCGGAATTAATCTAAATATTAAGAGGATGTAGGTAGACACTAAACTGACTGCGTAGTACAACATGAGAAGTGTTGACACAGCCCGAACGGCAATATGATGAGCGTAGACCTCAAGTGCGACACTCATGTGTCTTTTAAAGAATCAACATCGTATGGTCGAAGAAGAACAGATGCGAGGAGATCAGGTGAAAGTGGGTTTGAAACTAAGTACAGCAATAAAATTATATTTGTTTTAATTTAATAAAAAAAGATATTAAGTGGTACAAAAAACAAATAACAGCGCTAAATAGAGCGTAAAAAAGTATACAGGTTTACTGTGCAGATTTAAAATCTACTGTGGGGTTTAATTACAAGTGACATTAGTTGTTTTTATTTTATGGCTACTACTAGTTTGCACTGCCCTAAAATAGGGGTATCACTTCCCTTCAGTCATAATTAACTATATGCTGCAATTTAAAAAAAAATTATTTAGGTGTCACAGGTGTGCCGCCTAAGTTAAAAAACGCTCTGAAAATTGAATTACCTTTATTAGGAAAAACTATTAAAATTAGCATCTAAATTTTGTTAAAACTACTGCATTTTGTTTTATCGTTAAATATTATATTAGTACACTCCATGAGCGTAATTTATTCGGTAATATTTATCACAATTAGCTAGGTAGTGAGAAGTGAGACCCCTATATATGGTGCGCTACATTTTTCACAAAGGCGCTGCATGTAGCGCACACTGAATAGAATCACAAAGCGCTGAATGCAGCGTAAGTACTTCAGTTCTAGCGTTCATACGCTACATGCAGCGTAAAAACATTCAGCGCCTCAGACGCTACATGTAGCGTCGTGGACCTAGCTGAAAGTGCGATGCAATTGATAGATATCGTCAGTGAAGAACCAAAATGACCCATATCTAATTTAAGCTGCAATCAAAATAAGCTATGTCATAGAAACAAAATAAGAAACATGCATCAAATGTTAATTTCGAGTTTTTGAAAAGTGTAACATGTTTTATTTACATATTTTTTAAAAGTGTGAAACGTTCAATTTACAAATTTTTTAGAAGTGTAAAATGTTCTATTTACTTGTTTCTTGAAAAGTGTAAAACGTTCAATTTACAAATTTTTTAGAAGTGTAAAATGTTCTATTTACTTGTTTTTTTTAAAGTGTAAAACGTTCAATTAACAAATTTTTAAGAAGTGTAAAATGTTCTATTTACTTGTTTTTTGAAAAGTGTAAAATGTTTTATTTACATATTTTTGAAACGTGTAAAATGTCCTATTTACACATTTTTGAAAAGTGTAAAATGTCCTTTTTACAAGTTTTTGGATAGTGTAAAATGTCCTATTTACATACATTTTGAAAGTTGTAAAATATACTAATTGAATGTTTTACAAGAGTGCAAATTATTCTATTTACATGTTTTTGAAAAGTGTAAAATGTCCTATTTACATATATTTTGAAAAGTGTAAAATGTCCTATTTACATATATTTTGAAAAGTGTAAAATGTCCTATTTACTTGTTTTTTTAAAAGTGTAAAATGTTTTATTCACACATTTTTGAATAGTGTAAAATGTTTTATTTACATATTTTTGAAATGTGTAAAATGTCCTATTTACACATTTTTGAAAAGTGTAAAGTGTTCTATTTACATATTTTTGAAAAGTGCAAAATGTTATATTGAAATTATTTTAAGACATATTTAAATATTTTTGTGGGTAGTGGATATTGTTTTTATCTACAAATGGATTTGGGTCATTTTGGTTCTTCACTGACGAGTCAATGAGACTCCTGTACAGTAGAATAAAAATGTCGTTTTTTTAAGTTAACAAAATCATAAGAAGAATTATTAGGAAATTGTTCAACAGAACACTACACGGTTATCACCTATATTGCTGGCTAAATTGAATTCACTTTTAAAATATATTTTAATACGTAGAACTAATGCTTCCTCCCACATGTGGTTCTACATCACATCGCTAGAAATATTTTTAAATCAAATTTGAGTTGACTGAATTTTTTTAATTCCATAAGTTGAAATCACTCGGGTATAAAAAGTGTAACCGCGAATGGAAATATAATATACATAATACATAATTAATGGTAAGGACACAGGATTTCTCTACAAACCTAGAACCTTAGGGTTCGTCCATAAATGGTGTCATCTAAACATTTAAATTTTTATAGGACCCTATATATCAACCCCTGTCATCATATAGCTTATATCCACTGTGTAAATGGTTACCTTATTGGGATGTTATCATTATCCAAGCAGATCCATTGACCCTTCCTGTGACATAATTTATGGACGACCCCCCATACTAAATATGTACATAGCGTGCAGTTAGAACAAATTATTGTAATTTTATTTTTATATACCGACGTTCCACAGGGGAACATACTTTTTGCTTACAGAAGAAATTCTTGGAAAAAATTTTACATTCGCCTTTTTTTTAGCTAAATACAAAATGTACTATCAACAATAAAAACAAACTAACATTATAGTCTTGTAAATAACTAGATAAAACGTGTTGCACATTATAAAATGATGAAAATAGAACATTCTGCACATCGCAGAGAAAAAAGAACACAGAAACGGGATATTTTGCACCTTTAAAATACTTACAAATAGAACAGTTTGCTCTTTTAAATAATAGAAATTGAATATAAAAAAGAAATACGTAGGAACTAAAAGAACACAAATAATTAAGAAAATCAGATCGATCAAATCAAAAGGCTCAAAAAAATACTGAAAACTGGAAAGAAGGACAAGGACTGAATTTGAGAAAAGGGGCAGAGAGCAAAAAGTAAAAAGGCCTAAGGCTTAAAGGATCTCTATAAAAAGTACTTGTGGTTTTCGCGAATTCCAAGCCACCGCCAAGCTTAAACAGTTTTCACTCCGGATTTCTCACTGTAAAATTCTGCGATTCTAAATGTTGTAATTTGTTATCAGTTATTATTTTATTACACGTTGCACATACGACTGAACTGACGACTGCTCAAGAACTGCTGATCGTCAATTCTTCAGTTTTGTTTTTTTTATTGATTGACTGACTATGAGTGTAACTGAGGAGCCTTTAAATCTAAATTAATGTAGTGTTTTTATTAGTACATAGTTTAATAGTATTCTATTTTTTCACAATTTTGAATTTACCATTTCAAAAATCAAAGCAAAAAGAATATGTAAGTTTAGTTCCCTGCTGCTCCAAATGCAGTTGAAGGCGTTCATCATTGTTAAATTAGTTCACTTACTTCAAGGCATTCTAAGTCACCTCCAAAGTGCCAGCAACAACAAAATCAACAACTGCCACTGACTGCTGTAAGTTTAATTTTCTAATTAGTCTAATTAATCAAACATTCAGCATACACGTACCAACTTACTACCATAATCAGGACCGAATAATGCGGGCAGCTTAGGCAAAAAATATTTTTAAATGGAACATTTTGGAGTTTTCAAAAATTTGTGAAAAATAATATTTTTACTTTTCAAAAACATGCAAAAATACATTTTTTTTTGTACATTTCAAAAGCATGAAAATAAAACATTGTTGATTGTACGCTTTTCTCAAAACATGTAAATAGAACATTTTGATCCCTTTAAAATCAAGGAAAAAGAACATTTTGAACTTTTCAAAAACATAAAAATACAACATCTTGCTTTATCAAAGAAAATCATAAATAAAATCAAAATGGTGATTTTTGTATCTTAACAAATTGTTGCCTAAAAGCAATTCCTTCGTCTTTGTCCGGTCCTGGCCCTAATGTTTATAAAAATTGAAAACTGTCTAATATTTGTTGATTTCAGTACCCTTAGCTTACCAGTCATGGCGTTGACAGTACATAGTCACACTAAGTTAGCCAAAACATGTCTCTTGTGCGGCTCTTCTAAGTCATCAAGTAACATTTCGATGAAACACCACGTCAAATGGACCGATGCACTGTGTAAATTGTACCGCATCGATATCCACATTGACCCTGATGATACTAAAAAGGGCAGAACTGAAAATCAAATTAGTGACCTGGTAGAAGTTTGCAAAATTGTTAAATTAGCTTTCTACTGCTTCAAATGCTACAAACAGTTGGAATTCGTGTATCAACTTTATCATTCTGCTGAGACTGACGAGGACGGTGACGGTGATGGTGATTGTGACCATGACCATGACCGTGACCGTGGCGGTGACGATAGGAATAGCAGTGGCAGTACAATTGCTGGACGAACTAGAAATCAAGAGCAGGATGGTTCAGAAAGAAGCAAAAAAACAAAATTACGACTACTCCGTGGATTTCAGAAAGAGTGTGAATTAAAATTACAAAATTCCATCGAGACTCTCATTTTGGTCCGAAAGAAAAATTTAAATATATTTTCAGACATCAATGTGGAGGAGGCTGAGCTTCATAAATATAACGATGCGTATGAGAAGGAAATTATCAAACGGCAGCGGCTTCTCAGCTGTAAGTCTAATTAATTTTAAGCTATTAAAATATGCCATGAATTGAATTAAATTAAATTTATTACTTTATGCCTTTACCAGTTAATTTTAAACAAATACCTATTACATAAATTTCATTCTACTCCAAATGTTTCTGCAACTGACTGTATGTCATCTTTGAGCATTTCATTTTGTGTCGGATTAAAATGTGATTATTTTATTGAATTAGTTTTGACTGCAGTAGTCAGATCGTAATAATCTTTAGCGAGGAATCAAGATATCACATATTCATGTTAAACTGAAAGCAAAATTCACTGTCTACAAAATGAATATCTAAAAGCATAGCATTAAAATAATGTGTGCGCTTCAAAAACATTTAACATGAATGGAATATTATGGACTTTTCAAAAACTTGTTAATGCAATATTTTGGACTTTTCAAAAACATGTAGAATGGAATATTTTTCACTTTTCAAAATCTTGTAAATGCAATATTTTGGACTTTTCAAAAACTTGTAAATGCAATATTTTGGACTTTTTAAAAACTTGTAAATGCAATATTGTGGACTTTTCAAAAACATGTAAAAATGAAATATTTTTTACTTTTCAAAAACTTGTAAATGCAATATTTTGGACTTTTCAAAATCTTGTAATTAACACTTTACGATTTTACCAATATATTTATCTCTTGTAGTTTAGATCTCTTGTGTATCTTTAGTCAGTGTTGTAGACGAGGCTCATTTTAATTCTTCTTCTACAAAATGTTCTATGATTCGTATAGGTATGCTCTTCCAACCAGGATAAAACTTTTTTGTTGCACATAGCACTGCGTTGCATATTTTGCTAAAAATGAATATGAGCCATTTTAATTATTTAACGATAATTATTTATTTTAATTATTTATTAAACACTTTGAACAGGTATGTTGCTGGAGGCGCGAGATTCCGCTGATGTGAAACCAGTTCTCATACCACAGTTCATTCCGTCTTCTGTGCTGTACAGATCAGATCCGTTGCGGAAACCGTCCTCCCCGTCACCTGCACCGGTCAAAGATTGTTCCGGTTCCACACCTCCCCTTCCAGTCCTCGCCCCCGCCCCCGTCTTGTCAAGCTATCCTCCGCCTCCACCTCTGTTATACTTTCCTCCAAAACAAATAGAAGAATCGCTAATCCAAGTATCTCATGCAATTACAAAAGAAATCGAAGTAATCGAAATAAACTCCGATGATGGTAGTGTCTTCGAATCTGACTCGGACTCCAATTGGGAAGATATCGAGGATCATACCGAAGAAAGCAGTGTTCAAAGCAAACTTGTGTCAGAATTCAAAATCCACCAAAACAGAGTCAAGCCGAAACTTACGCCAAAACCAACACCCAGGAAACCGCTCCGATCCGAACTCGAATCCGAATCCGAACCAGTTCCAAGTAAACCTCAAAGACAAGACTGTCAATCCTTGCTTAACTTGTTGAAACCACTAATATTAGCAAAAAAGGCCACCGAAACAATTTCAACCCAAACTGAGTCTGAATTGTTACAATCTCAAAATGATAATAAAATGGCACAAGATAATATCCCAGAAGACAATAATAACGACACAAAAACTCAGTCTCAAAACCAGGAAATTCACGACTCCAAATCCAAATCCAATCCTGACCTCAGTGACCTCACCACAAAAATTGGAGCTATTATCCACCAAAACGAAAATGATCAAGACGCTCAACCTAAAGCAAACAGTATTTTAATTTGTTGTGAAAATCAGAGTGAATCTAATATTATTACGCATGAATCCGAACCCGAAAGTACCGAAATTTCAAGATCTGAAATTGTGGTTGTAAATGAAAAAGATGAAACCCCTGAATTAAACGAAATTTTAATTCAAAATAGCACTGCTGAAAAAAGTATACAAATTCTTAGCGGATCTGAATCTAGAGCCAAAACTAACGAAATTTCGAATTCTGAAACTAAAGGTGACAAAACTTCAAATTCTGAAGCCAAAATTGACGAAATTTCGAATTCTAAAGCTAAGTTTGACGAAATTTCGAATTCTGAAGTCGAAACTGACAATATTTTGAATTCTGAAGCCAAACGTGACGAAATTTCGAATTCGGATGCCAAAATTGACGAAATTTCGAATTCTGAAGCCAAAGTTGACGATATTTCGACTTCTGAAGCTAATATTGACGAAATTTCATATTCTGAAGCTACAATCGACGAAATTTCGAATTCTGAAGCCAAAATTGACGATATTTTGAATTCTGAAGCCATAATTGACGAAATTTCAAATTCTGAAGCTAAAATTGGCGAAATTTCAAAATGTGAAGCCAAAATCGACGAAATTTTGAATTCTGAAGCTAAAACTGGCGAAATTTCTAAATCGAAAGCCAAAATCGGCGAAATTTCGAATTTGGAAGCTAAAATTAGCGAAGTTTCAAAACCTAAACTGGTGGTTGTAAATGAAAATGTAAATTTAGCCCCCCAAGAAAATACAGTGTTAACTCAAGATAATACGCTCAAAAATAATTCAGAAATTTCTGACGGGTCTCGGTCTGACTCTGACGCCAAAATTGACGAAATTTCAAATTTTGAACCACAATCTGAAATAAGGCCTATAAATTACGAAAACATAGTCTCTGCAGTAAATGAAACTTTAATTCAAAATATCACTAATGAAAATAACTTAAAAGTGGCTAACATATCTGAATCTGAAGTCGAAATGGGCACCATTCCGAATTCTCCGCCAAAATCTGCAGTTGAGGTTGAAAACCCCCAAGAAATAATCCCTCAAGTAAATGGCAGCAGTCAAAATCTGATCGTATCTCCAACCAAAGTCAGTGAAGTTTTGATTCAGAATTCTCAACCAAAATCTGCAGTTGAGATAAACACAGACGAAGACAAAAACCGAAATGCTATAGTAAATAATGTTGTTAGTAAGAACCATTGGAATGAGATCGAATCAAATATTACCGACGGATTTGAAGCAGAATTTACTTCAGTTCCTCCACCTCAACTAGCCCCACAATCTGAGGCTCAACTTTCATCCCCGAATAAGTCTGGCAATTCAACATCAGTAACACTCGAAAAAAGCTCTGTTTTGTCTCAAAGTTCAACCCTAGTCGGGGCCGGTGCCGGTGCCGGAGCCGGTGTTGGTGCCGGTGCCGCTAAACCTCAAAATTCTGAAATGGATCGGGAGAACCGTTACAGCTCATTATTTAAATGTATTGCCGAGAAACTCTCGAAAACACGTCGCTTATGGACTTCGAAAACTCATCAGAATTCTGGAGGAACCACATTCACCACAGCTGGTGCCGGTACCATTCCGAGTACCGGTGCCGTTAAAACAGAGCTAAAATCAAGGCTTCTGAAGAACCAGAACCAGAACCAGTATTCAAACCTTAAACTTCGCTACAATTTAAAAGAAATGTTTGTGGTCCTGGACAGAATTACAATTATCGAAGCTCCAAAAACAGATCCTGCCCCACCTCCACCTTCTGCTCCTCACGATCTCATTCTTCAAAAACGGACACGAAGTGGCCGTACCATTCAAAAACCATTCAAATTAAAGGAGCAAAAAAACAAAATTACAATAATTCCAGAAATTCCTAAAATTAAATCAAAACAAAAATGTGTTTCGTTTAAATTGCCTCCTAAATGCATTCAACTCCAAAAAAACACGGCGGAAGACTTTTCGCTTATCCCTACAATTAAAATACAGAAACGGCAGCAACGCCGAAAACGAAATGGACAGATTGTGGAACCGAATATTAGCAAGAAACCCGAAGAAAATCCCGTTCCCGTTCCAGTTCTCGTTCCTTTCGAAACAGTGGAACCAACAGTAGAAAAAGTTGCCGCTCCTCTGGCTCCGGCTCCGGCTCCGGTTCCGGCTCGTGCCAAACAGAAAAGGAGGATGCGGAGTGGAAGTGGAAGCAAGAGGCTGGTAAAGAGGAGAAAAAAATTGGTGATCCACGCAGCAGAAAAAGTGGATGAAAACGAAAATTGGAGTGAAACAGTCATCATGCCAAAACTGAGCGCGATTCAGCCACTCGAACTGGGCAACGAAAATGTTGACAAGCCTTCCACGGATACCGACACCGACTACGGCGAAATGCCTTTCTTAGTCCCAGAGTCCGACCACCACCCATTTCCGGTTCCATCTCCATCCCCAGCGAAATCCATGTCAGACGCTGGGGAACAATCAGTACCAGCACCAGTACAAATAAAGACCGAGATGAGTGAAATCCTCGAAACTGAAATACCCAGACCGAGTATCATCCTCAGGATTGGACGTGGCATTAGGAAGAATTCAAGACCGCGGGTCGTTTTCGACTTCAACCGAAGCCGAAAAGTACAAAATCACGTAGCAGTCGGACCAGTGCCAGTGGATGACATACCAAATGAGCTTCTATTTCGCTATCCTTGTACTTGGGCTTCCTGTACACATCGGTACGAGTTTGGTGCTCAGCTGAAGGAGCATATCACGAGATTCCATGAGGGTAATTTTTTATGTAAATTTTTGACATCATTTATGGGCGATCCCTTAGTAATACTATGCATTCTGCTTGGGAAATGTTAAAACTTTCTGAATTAATCTACAGGACTAAAACATCGCTACCGATGTGAAAAATGTGGAAGGCCGAGTTCAAGCTACAGGAAATATTTGGACCATCAAAATGTGCACAATGAACTGAAGCCCTACGAATGTTCTGTGCCTGGCTGTGGGAAAACATTCTACACTGCCGAAAACTGTGCCCGTCACGGACGTCGCTCAAAGCACAATGACCTCAAAATCGGTGCAGGGATTTTCCCGATCCAAAAAAGCCCAGGTATCCAAATGGACAGAAAGAAAACCATGCGAAAGAAAAACAAAACCAAAGTTAAAGAAATCGACACAGTGAAAGCAGCTCCTTATCAAATGGATCATATCGAGCCAGTTTGCATCGGATTTGTATGTGGCATCTGCAAGAAAACTTATCCTACAAAATTATCTCTGTCATCCCACAAAAAATTTCACAAGTTGAGCAGACCATCATTTCCTTGTCGTACCTGTGCCCGGGTATTTTCGTCCAATTGCCTACTGAAACTCCACGTGGCGAGAGTCCATTCTAATTTGTACGAATTTAAACAATGCCAACATTTAAATTGTGAGTTTGCTGCACCGGATCAGTCTTCACTGGAGCATCATACAGAAACTGTCCATTCTGGTTCGATTCTAGTTCCGGTTCCGGTTCCGGTTTCGGCCATCAAAATAGATCCGGATCCGATTGAGTGATTTAGATATTTTTTGTATAAAAAAGACCTTATTTATGTATATTTTTCTAAAATTTTTCAAAATATGGAACAGTTGTTTATTTTTTACTTTTTAAAGTACTAGACATGTATGACTTATGAATGAACTATAAGTAATTCTTGAATTTTAATAGTACCATTTTTTTCATATAACGTCTGTGAAGAACGAAAATGGCCCATATCCAATTTAAGCTAGAATCAAAATCAGCTTTGTCATAAAAAACACGAAATGAGGAAGATGCGTAAAATGTTAATTTGAGAGTTTTTGAGAAGCGTAAAACGTTCGATATTCATGTTTTTGATAAGTGCAAAATGTTTTATTTACATGTTTTTGAAAAGTGTAAAATGTTTTATTTACAAGTTTTTGAAAAGCGCATAATATGTTTTATTATTTTTGAAATGTTCAAAATATTTTATGTTCATGTTTTTAAAAAGTGTAAAAATGTTTTATTTACATGTTTTTGAAAAGCGCAAAATGTTTTATTCTTTTTGATATGTGCAAAAACTTGCATTTCAATATTTTGAAAATAAATTTCATTATTTGTGTAGATAGTGGATATTGATATTGATTTTGGCTAGAGAGGGATATGGTTCATTTTGGTTCTTCACTGACGATAAGTAACTGTGTATTAAAAGCTTAAAAGTAGTTTCAGTTTTTACAGGCATGGTACAACTACAACCATTAAGGTTTAGTGTATTACATAGGGAATGTGCAATTGGCATAATTATTTTTAATGGGATTTTATCTTTTTACAGATTGTATGATTTATTTTAGCATTAGTTTAAATCATTCCTAACGGGATTATTGTTGTTAGTTATTTTATTCCGAATTGCCAATTGACAATAATTAAATTACTAGAAATTATACTGCGAGTATTTTCTTGTAGTTAATTCCCAGTGTATTTTTAGTTCATTTTGGTTTGCTAGTAATTTGTATATATTTCTACGCAATAATTTTATAATGTTTTTTTATTTATTATAGGGTGAATTTAGGAAGTTAAATGTAATGAATTTATTTTTTAGAAATTCTTAAGCTTTTTATTTTGTTCTTGTTTCTTTCCCCGTGTATTTTCTGTAAGAAAAATGAAAGAAGCTCCAGTAGCAGTACTAGACTTTAAAATTAGACATCGGCACATCTACTACCAGTTAATGATATGGGTAAGGGAACGTCCACAATGACGTCATTGTATTTGGCTAATAATAGCCTCCTATATGTTAAAGAAAGTCACATATGCAATGTTTAAATTGGGGATGACAGGGGGTCCTAAAAATAGTGATTTCTCGATGACGTCATTTGTGGACGATCCCTACTAATAATTCAGTACAGCAGTAGACTGTAAAAATGTTAAATATTCGACAGAATAGAATGTAGTTAACCGAAACCCCGATTAAAAACTTGTGACGTCGTTGTCGTTGGATTAGTGAACGGCAACGGCAGGGGACGTCTTTTCTTGCAATAATAGTAAAGTAACATATTTAATATTAGCAATACAAATTAATTAATCAAAATGATTTGAGCCTGAATTGTTATGCACTACCTACGGACTTTAGACTGATAAAAATGAACTATTTCTAGAGCTACAATAAAAAATTTAAGTACACTTCTGTTTCTGTTTGAACCATTTCCGTTTAATTTTTATGCACTGAAATTTTATTACAATTTTGTAGTCCATCCATATAAGTAAGTAATTAGCTTATACATTCGTTAAGGTCTAAATCTAAATCGAAGGAATGGCAACTTGGGGATACGTCAGCAGAATCCGAAACGCAAGTGTGTCTTAACAATAAACACATAAAATAAACATGATTTTTTTTAGCAGTAATTCGTTTTCAAGTATGTAGGTATAATTTCCTTATTTTTATAAACTTACAAACATTGCACATATTGTATTTATGACGCTTAGTTAGAGAAGTTGTCACTTAAAAGTGTATTCTAAATTCTAACCACTTAGCCATTAACAAATATTACCTTAACCTTAACCGTACACGTCGTAAACGGAACTCAATGGTTCGTCCTATAAATTCATTTTTATTTCACATGCAAGTTTCATAATTTTTTTTCTTCGTAAAAATGATAACAACTTAACTATTTGACATTGATTACTGACCCATGATTTATGCAGCATTCATAGTGACACGATTTGGAAGCAGTGTTTTATAAAATTCTTAATTTTTTCATCAATGCTTCCCACCCCTCCCGCTCCCACCAGGTCCACCACCGCCGCCGCCAGGCCCTCCACCACCGAACAGATTCCCAAGACCTTGACCACTCTGCTGAAACTGTCGCATGATCGTCTGGAGACCGGGCATTCCACCTGGAAATACAAATATTATGCAATTAAAAGAAAGTCATGCCAGGTTAAGGTCAGGTCAGATCAGGTTATTTGGGAGATAGGAGGATTTTAAAAAATCGTCGTGATATTGTCGGTGAAGGAGAAAAGCCAAAATAACCCATATCCATTTTTAGCTAAAAATAAAATCCACTATCTACAAAAATAATGAATTATGAGGAATCTTTCAAGCGTTTAAATAGAACATTTTGCAATTTTCAAAAACATGTAAAATAGAACATTTTGCACTTTTCAAAAATATGGAATTAGAACATTTTGCACCTTTTTGAAAATATGTAAATAGAACAAATTGACCTTTTCAAAAAAATGTGATGTAAAGAGAACATTTATACTTAAAAAACACATAGATAGAACACTTTGCACGCTTTTTAGAAACTCCTGATTAATATTGTAAGCATGTATCTTATTTACAGTCGGTTTTTGACATAGATCATTTTAATTCTAGCATAAATTGGAAATAGGTCATTTTGGTTCTTCATAGACGATATGAAATATACCCATCTGTTGAAGGACTCTTGGATCGACCATTTTTGCCATTTGTTGATTGAGCTTAGCCATTTGTGTTGGATTGACATTCTTGGCCATGTCCCCTCCTTTGAAGAGCCCCTTGATCCCACCCATTTTCTTCACGACAGCAGCAAACTTTGTGTACTGGGCCAAGAGGTCCTTGACCTCTTTCTCCGTCACACCAGCCCCCTGAGCTATCCGGGTAATTCTCCCGATTTGCTTCGAGAATAATTTAGCACCGTCCCGATTGTCCAGTTCTACAAAAAGGAAAACAAAATAAACAGTGTTCTTAAATGGGCCACGGCCGAAGCCGACACAAAATGTATGCAAGTTTCCACACTAAAATTCTAATGACTGTGTCTGACCTGCATCATTCATGCTGTCCATAATCGTCATGAGTCTCTTCAATCTCGCAATGGACTCCTGCTCACTTCCCTTCCCGAGGAAATCTTGACTGAAACCCGGGATCATCCCCATGATTTGGGAGAAGGGACCCATCTTCATAATATTTTGGAACTGCTCGTACATGTCGCGGAGGGAGAAATGCCCATGTTTAATTTTCTCGAGCAATTCCTCATTGTCTCCAAGCTGGAGATCATTCACCTTGTCAATCAACCCTTCGATGTCACCCATCCCCAATAATTTACTGATAAACGGCTTCGTTTTAAAGGCTTCCAAGTCATCGATGTGCTCCCCTGTACCGATGAATATTACAGGACTGTTCGTGGCTGCCACTCTGTGTAACAAAAAAAGAATACAAATAAATTCCAGATTTTTATGAAAAGTACATAATGTATTTTTATACGTACGTTATTGAAAAGTAGGAAATATTTCATTTACGTTTTTTTAAAGTGAGAAATGTTCTATTTACATATTTTTTACAAGTGCAAAATGCTCTGCTTACATGTTTTTCAAAAGTATAAGAATGTTCTTGTTACATGTTTTTGAAAAGCGTAAAATTGTTCTATTTACATGTTTTTGAAAAGTGGAGAATGTTTTATTTACACATTTTTTACAAGTGCAAAATGCTCTGTTATTACATGTTCTTTAAAAGTATAAAAATGTTCTATTTACACGATTTTAAAACTGTAAAAAGTCTATTTACATTTTTTTGAAAAGCGTAAAAATGTTCTATTTACATGTTTATTTGAATAGTGCAAAATGTTCCATTTTCATGTTTTTAAAATGTGAGAAATGTTTCATTTACGTTTTTGAAATATACAAAAAGCACTTTTTACACGTTTTTGGAAAGTGTGAAAAGTTGTATTTACTTGCTTTGGAAATGCTTAAATTGTTCTTTTCACATAGTGATCGAAATGGTCTGGTCTGGTCCGACCGTCGGACCAGACCAGACCAGACCAGACCACTTCGGACCAGTAAATCTCAAATAAATTTTTTTCTGAGAAATTTCGCCCAAAATTTTGCTCAGGATTTTTCCAAAAATAAATATCACTCATTTAAAAGAATCGATTTTAAATGTTATACATAAATATATTATGTACATAATTAATTTAACAAAAAAGAGCAGAAAACAAAATTATACCACCGAATTTTCTTAAAAATTCTGCATATGGTCGGACCAGTAAAATCTGGTCTGGTCTGTTCTGGTCCAAAAAAGTCTGGTCTGGTCCGAAATCCTCGGACCAGACCGGACCAGACCAGACCAGACCAGACCAGACCAGACCAGAATTTACTGGTCCGGACCAGACCATTTCGATCACTATTTTCACATAAACAACTTTGAAAATTGCAAAATATCCTGTTTTAACGTACTTTGGAAAAGTCTAACAAATGTGTATTTGAAATTTGAAATGCTTTTGTAATCATGATGTTTCATAAATTGAAGGAGAAAAGAAAAATAGAACGTGATTTTATGTGAAATTATAAAATTTTTGACGTACGCGCTCAACGCTCCACCACCCTTTGCATGTCCATCCAATTTAGTAATGATGACAGAGCCGACGTTAACTTTCTCCTTAAAGGCTTTCGCTTGAGCTTCACAGGCTTGACCGATTGTGGCGTCCATGACGAAAATGACATTGTCAGGCTCAACTGTGTTCGAGACTTGTAACATCTCCTCGAAAAGGGATTCTTCCTGCTTGTGACGACCACTCGTGTCCACGATAATGATTTCGAACTGCTCTTTTTTAAACATCTCTACACCATCACGGGCTATTACGACCGGGTCGATTTCAGTGTAGCTAAAAAGTCCAAAAAATTTTCCCACAAATTAATTTGTTTATTTAGATTTAATTTTAATTGACTATTTGAAGGGTTGGAAGTTAATTTCGCTTCATTACCTTCCATAGAAGGGGATCCTGGCTTTGGTGGCATTTTGCTTAAGCTGATCGTAAGCTCCAGCACGGAATGTATCCGCACAAACTAAACATGTTTTCCAGCCTTTCTTCATGTAATGATATGCCAGCTTAGTACATGTTGTAGTTTTTCCTGAACCTTGCAATCCAACGAACATAATCACATTCTGTTTCCCTTTTAAAGGCTGGTATGCCTTCACACCTGGGTCCACTAACTGCAATTAAAAGTTCGATAAAACCCAGCTTGATTTAACTGTGTTAAAACTTAGCGGTATATCGTCGGTGAAGAACCCAAATGGCCCATATCAATTTTTAGTTTTGAAACAAAATGCACTATTCAAACAAAAAATTACAATAACATATTCATAAAAGCATTCATGAAAATACATTTTGATCTTTTCAAGAAGCATGTAAAAAGAAAATTTGGATCTTTTCAAAAAGCATGTAAATTGAACATATTGCACATTTCAAAAACACGTTTATATGGAACATTTTGATCTTTTTAAAATACATGTGAATAGAACAGTTTGATCCATTCAAACAGCATGTAAAAATAAAATTTTGATCTTTTCAAAAAGCATGTAAATAGAACATATTGCACATTTCAAAAACAAGTATATGGGACATTTTGATCTTTTCAAAAAAACACATGTAAATAGCAAATTTTGATCTCTTTAAAAACCATGTTAATAAAATGTTTGGCACTTTACGAAAAGTAAGTAAGTACAACATGTTGATATTTTTAAACAACATGTAAATAAGCCATTTTGGACGTTTTACAAACTTGTTATTAACATTGTAACTCTCTTTTTTTTGGACAAAGCTCATTTTGATTGTAACTTTAATTGGATATACGTCATTATGGTTCTTCACAGACGATGTATTGCTATTTATTTTGTGTAATAGATACTTGTAGAACATAACTCCGACGACTTACTGTAATAAGCTCCTTAAATACAGCACTCTGAATCATACGTCTTTTATTCAAGCCACCAGCCATATCATCGAAATCAATGACGGATCTATGGAATCACGAACATTACGAAATATATTTAATAAGCAGTGATAAAGTTATCAAGTTGGTTAAAAAATGCGTATGAATTTAAAAAAGACATGAAACAATATTACTGACAATGAGTTGGTAAATAAACTGACTGACTGACTTACCTCACACTTTCTCGTAATTTTTTAACTAGGCGAACATTTACATCAGCTTCAAGCAATGCAGCGCAGATTTCTTTGAGCATAGCATTTAATACTTCTTCATTGATCACGGTCGCATTATTCAGAGACCGGAGGGCGGTCGTAATCTTACGACCTAATTCAGCTAACACCATTTTGAAGCCTTTCTGATTAGCTTAATTAAAAATGAAAAATTCTTCTTTTATTGTTTCTTCGAAAACTGAAAAAGAATTATTGTTGTCAATCAGGTATAGCACAAGCACAGCAGGAACGAGGACCAGAACGAGTTCAGCGCCTATAGACAAGAAAAAGAATAAATTATGAATTAAAACGGAATCTGTTCGAAACTATCCTAGTCGCAGGTCGTTAGTAGTTAGTAGTACGAGTACCAAGATTGAGATTTAGTAAAGAAATGACGTCGAATGTAATTTTTATTATTAAATAAGTTAAAAGTACGATGAATTCAACACATACACTTAAAACAATTAACTTTTATATAACATTGCTGTGTTGTATAATTACTAAATAATAATATAATATTATTATTATTATTGCTGTGTTGTATAATTACTAAATAGTAGTAAGTGGTAATAATAGTAATTTATTAAAGTCAAATAGCACACACTGTGTCAAGCCATATGCTCCACTCCACTTGTGACTTGCGACTAAATGATATTTCGGCGATTTGAATAATATTTAAGAAAATTGCAGGTAAATACTGTAACTCAAGCTATTCTCTGCAGTAATACGGCAAAAATTTAATGATAATTAAATTGATTCACTAATCTAGAAAATAAAAAATCTCACCTGGCGGAACGAAACAATTTTGTAAACACTTTTATTTCAATATTAATTAATTGGCTCTTCTCGATCAAACGAACTTGGGATTTGGGATTTCAGCTTTCAGTTCAGCTTCAGCACTATTCAGCAGTAAAGTTGCAGTTTGCTTTGCAGTTCAAGTTTTCCCTTTCTAGGAGTTTGAAAGTTGGCGCTAAGAAAGTCGCTGGATTTAAAATCACTTGGAACGAAAAATACAAAAATTCAAATCGAATCAAAGTAAAACTAAAGAAGGCAAGTCTCGATTTGCGATTACGAATTGACAATTGCAAAATTATTGTAAAATATTGAACCTAAATTCTTGAGAAGTTGTTCTGAAAAATATGGTCTGAGACCTGAGTCTGACTAATTGACGATATTTATTTACACATTCGGCAATAGTTTAATTCTTCGTGCCACTTCGTGGTGATTTCATAGGCAAAAAAGGAATACAGCAAAGTATCAACGTAATTTTATTATTGTGTCATCTTTAAAAGCCATTACTTCAATTACTTGCCACTTGCTGATTCAACTTTCAAGTATTGAATTATTGAGAATTGTCAATCTTTCGAAAAATCGGTCATTTTTGTTAATACTGTTGGTAACTTGATATTTTTAAAAATGTCGTTGGAAAATCAACTAGAACACTTGTCAGGATTTGAAACTCAAATTGAAATTATAAATCAAGACCCAGACTGCCTTCTCTGCGGTGCTAATGATTGTTCCTATCAAATCACAGCTCAAAATCAAAAGAAATGGAGTCTGGATTTTCTTAGATTATTTGATGTTGACTTTTATTCTGAAAATGGTTTAGCTCAAAACACGACCACGATTCAATTAGTTCAGAATGGATTTTATTGTTTAGATTGTCTCGCCGAGCTACGCTCAGTGTCAGCCTTTTATAAAACTATTGATGATGTCAACTGTCAATTGAAACTCATTCAAATTCAATGTGAGTTAAAATTACGAACTTGTTTAAATTCATTACAAGCTCCATTTGATCTCATCTACCGACGGAAACATCAGCTTTTAAAATGTAAGTACGTCCAACGTTGAACGTCCTTTGAAATACATAATGTGCGCAATAATAAAATTATTAAATCATTTAATTTTATGTATGATTAATGATTTGATGTTGTTATTTTTTTTTGGATCAAGCAAGAAAAAACATTTAAAAGTATTTTTTATTTTTACGTAGGTATGCAAAAGCGACCGTCATCGCACCAAAGTCAAACAAACTACGAATCGGTTAAAATTAGTAATCAAAGTTCAAATCCTACTTACGGATCATCCTTTCCTGTTTCCAGTTCCAGTCAAGCTCAGACTCAATACCAAAGTCAAGACCCATTATTTCAAGCAGAAAACGAACAAGAAGAAGATCATGAAAATTTTGATGATGTGGAAACAGGTGAATTATCTCCTGAAAATATTTTAAGCTTTGATTTGAACCCAGATGCGAGTCAGGAAGAAGACAAGAATGTTATTTTCTCTCCTAATTTTAAAGTTGAAAATGACAGTGACTTTGAGGGTGATGCCATTGACAACGAAACTGAGGCTGTGACTGATACCTCTCACTTGGCTCAAAACTGTGAAAATTACGTGGAATTGAAGGCTCAATACAAATTAAAGGACGTAAGCGTTAAGGTTGACAGGATTTCACTTCCCCAACAAAAGTATAGCATTAATAACGGTGAGGGTAACACCCGGCAGTTTCCTTCCCACAGAAGAACTTCATCACGTCAACAACAACAGCAAAGTCAAAATCACCGGCTCAAAACCCGGCAGTACCAAAATAACCAACACGAGCGGAAGCGTCTAGTTTTCAGTAAAGCTTTTAAACTGAAATATTGGCAGGAAGCAAGCGAAAATAATCTTCCGTTTCCGTGCCCCTACACCGACTGTAAATTGAGCTACAACTTGGAAACTCAAAGAGAAGAACACGTCAAGAGGTTTCATGAAGGTAATTATGCCACAAACTTTGACCTACTAATTTGTAATTAAAATAATATTTTTCCAATAGCATATAATTATTATTTATTTTGACAGGATTGGACTTTCCATTCCTATGTGACATTTGCAAGAAGCCGTCTTACTCCTACGAAAAATTACGTCAGCATCAAAATATTCATCTCGGCCTTACCCCCTACGAATGCCCAGACCCATCCTGCCTCAAAAAGTTCCCCACCCGCTTCATGCTCACGACTCACATGCAACGAGCGAAAATCCACCGAAATAGCAACTTTGAAATGGAAGTCAAACGACGACCTAGAAGACGTCCTCCAAGTCAAATTCAAAAAACAAAAAAGGAACCCACTCCTGAACCTGGAAAGCCTGTAAAACCAAAGCGGATCCGCAAAACACTTGATCTGCCATACCTGTACCGATGCTCCTTTGAAAATTGTACAAAGCAATATCAAATGGAGCATTCGCTGGAAGGTCATGTCAAGATCGTTCATGAAAAATCCATTGCCTTCCCCTTTCCCTGTGACCTGTGCCACAAGCCTATGTACTCGTATGAAAAACTGCATCAGCATGGAAATGTCCACGCAGGTCTCACTCCATACGAATGTGCAGAACCAAAATGTAAAAGAAAATTTGCAACTGAGCAACTCCTCTCCTTCCACCGAAGGCGGCATAAATTGCAAAAAGAAAAACTTGCAAAAAATAGGGTGGCCAACAACGTTATTGGTGATGGAAACGACCCGAAACCGGAATCGGGAAAAGAATTGCAAACTAGTACTGCTGCAGACGATGCGGACTCCGGCTCAGAATTTGAACCACATGAATCCGATGACAGTGACTTTGAAGTTGGCAAAAGTAAAAGGAGGCGCGTGTCAAATCCGCACTTCCGCATCAAATGCACTGAACCGAACTGTAACAAGATAATCGGGGGCAGAATACAATTCAAAAGACATTTCAAAAAAGTTCATGAGCTCAACATTGAATATCCCTTTAACTGTCCAATCTGCCAAAAACCGTGTTACACAATTCGAAAATATTCTCAGCATAAAAATATCCACTCGGGTCTCACGCCTTATAGTTGCCCGGTAGCGGACTGCCCCGAGAAATTCGCGACTGAAACTCAGCGTCAGGGACATCAACGTCGAAAACATAACGCGAATCAGTACGTCTGCGAATTCTGTGGAAAAGCTTTCAAAACAATTGCTTTCTACAAACTTCATGTGAAAAATCATGAAAATGAAAATGGGCCAAATTCCATTAATTCCAGTGGTGGTGGGGGTGGTGGTGGTCTGGGTGAAGGGGATTCGTCTGCACAGTCTCTACAACTGCAAGAAAACCTCAGTGAGCCTGGACTCATTGGCGGAGTGTACCACTGTGACCTCTGTGGGAAAACTTATGCCTCCATGTACACGTACAAAGCCCACCTCATCATTCATGACGAGTCCAAAATTGGAGAATTAAAATGTCAACACTGCGCCCGGATGTTCTCGAGTAAACACTACCTGAAAGTTCACGAGCAACGAGTTCACACAGGGAATTTCAGATTCAAATGCCAAGTTTCTGGATGTGACTTTGGAGGACCGGACATGTGCGTTATGCGACATCATCTCTCCACCGTCCATTCGGATGCGAGGCCGTTCCAGTGTGAAATTTGCCAGCACACCTTCAAGACACTGTACTATATGAATCGGCACAAGGCACTCGTCCATCCCGCCTCGAAGGACCATCTCTGCACCGTCTGTGGAAAAGGCTTTGCGAACAAACGCTATTTGCAGGAGCATGAGGAGACCCACAAGGAAGTCAAGTCTTTTCTATGTCCACACTGTGCTCGCTATTTTACACAGCGGACGCGGCTCAACATTCATTTGAAGAGTGTGCATGGGATCGGGGAGTATTCTGGGAAAGCGGGATCACGATCTCAGTCAGGACCCGGGAGGAAGTCTGCTTCTACTGTGGCAAAAGCTGAAGCTGAAGTAGTTCCATTTCCAGCCAGCGAGGTTGTAGTCACGGTTATGGACATGGAGGAGGAGGCGGCGGGTGTTCGCGGTGTCTTTGAGATTCCAAGCAGCAACATGAACGATAACGATACGGATGGTGATGACCCCGGAGGGGAAAATATTATTGACATTCCTACTTCGGCAGCAATTTTTCCGATGGACGGCGATTCGGATTTGGCATTCTTTTAATAATGTAGTTTCAAGACTTTCGCCATCCCAAAAAAAACTAGTTTGTTACTGATGCTAAATTTTTATTTGATAGGTATTTTTTTAAATTTATAATTTTTATAAATGAGGACCTTCTAATTTTCTAGTAAGCTAAGGTTCGATTAGACTTAATTTAAGTGTGTGCATTTGAGTGTGTAATTTTATGGTGCAAAAATACATGGATACTTAATATTTGTACGTAATTACACTGTATACAGCATTTAAAACTAGAATTGTAATGGTTAAGATTATTTTCTAATTATTCTCTTATCACCGTAGTAGTTTCACCATTAGAGTATTAGACATATAGATTTTTGGTAGAAAAATTGTTTAGCATAGCACTATTTAGCATAGCCATTTTGAACCACTTCAAATCTAGAGACATTGGCAAGAATGATATACAAAGTATTTTTAATGTATATTATCTAATTTTATGCAAAATCAGTTATGTTAACAGGTGTAGGTGAAAAGCGATTTTAACTTTGAATAAATTAAATATTATCACTTAAATTTTCAAATTATTTCAAAGAAGCTCGAATGCTTGAATTTCTAAGCGCAGTCTGGTTCCATTGTAGTTGTTGTATTTAGAGGGTTCACTGTACGGCCACCCCCACCGACAGCTTTCACAATGACGCAGATCCCATCCATGGCCTCTAATGACGTTGGAATAATCTCATCCCCATGAACTAGAAAACCAGAAGCTGAGCGTCTCAGCTCAATGTTAATACAATACGTGTCTTCCGTTTTGAGACGTAGAATATTTTCGTAAACCCAGCCAACTGAGCTCCCACTTATTGTGTAACCTGATGGGACAAAAAATCTTTGTTAATTGCATTGCTCAATAATTTGTTCCTGATGTATGTGTCAGTCTTCATAATATCGTCAGTGAAGAACCAAAGTGACCCATATCCATTTGTAGCTAAAAGCAGTATCTAATTACTATCTACAAAAATATTGAAACATGTCTTGAAGGCATTTAAATTAAACATTTTACACGTTTCAAAAACATGTAAATGAAACATTTTACACTTTTTAAAAACATGTGAATGGAAAATTTTACACTTTTGAAGAACATGCAAATGGAACATTTTACACTGTTCAAAAAATGTAAATGGAACATTTTGCACTTTTCAAAAACATGCAAATGGAATATTTTACGTTTTTGAAGAACATGTAATATGGAACATTTTGCACCTTTTCAAAAACATGTTAATAGAGGATTTTGCACTTTTCAAAAAATGTAAATAGAACATTTTACACTTTTCAAAAAATGTAAATGGAACATTTTACACTTTTCAAAAAATGTAAATGGAACATTTTACACTTTTCAAAAAATGTAAATGGAACATTTTGCACTTTTCAAAAACATGTAAATGGAATATTTTACACTTTTCAAAAAATGTAAATGGAACATTTTGCACTTTTCAAAAACATGTATATAGAACATTTAACACTTTTTAAAAACATGTAAATGGAACATTTTACACTTTTCAAAAAATGTAAATGGAACATTTTACACTTTTCAAAAAATGTAAATGGAACATTTTACACTTTTCAAAAAATGTAAATGGAACATTTTGCACTTTTCAAAAACATGTAAATGGAATATTTTACACTTTTCAAAAAATGTAAATGGAACATTTTGCACTTTTCAAAAACATGTATATAGAACATTTAACACTTTTTAAAAACATGTAAATGGAACATTTTGCACCTTTTTAAAAACATGTAAATGGAACATTTTGCACTTTTCAAAAAATGTGAATGGAACATTTTACATTTTTCAAAAACATGTAAATGGAACATCTTGCACTTTTCAAAAACATGTATATAGAACATTTCACACTTTTTAAAAACTCGTAATTAACATTTTTTCGCATGTTTCTCATTTTGTTTATATGACATAACTCATTTGGATTGTAGCCTAAATTGGATATGGGTCATTTTGGTTCTTCACAGACGGTATTTATGAAGAAGACAAAGTAAGTAAATATTTAAAATTACCAAATGCATTCGCAGCTTGTTTATACTGGGTACCATATCTTATTGAAATGGCCGCAATTGCATCGTTAGTTGTTTCCACCTGTAAGTGTCACACATTTATATGTTTAAAGATTATAATCACATAGCTAATATGCATATCTGGCAAGCAGATGGAAAGAACAACTTACAAAAAACTTGGAACGTTGTGCGCTAATCGGTTCACTTGCGGCGTCCCAGGGCGACAGTAGAGACTGTGCAAATGAGTGAATCGACAGGTAAATTTGAAGTCGGCTGGAAATCTGTGGCTTCAGCAAAAAATTTTGTAAATTTTCCACCTCTACTTCTGAGTTTGGCTTTGACCCGCGGTAGCTAATTGAGCAACGTGAAGTAGCCCCTGATTCTGGAACATTCACAGAAAACAATCCGTTATTGACTTTCAGTGAGTTTAATAATTTGTTACAGGGGTCGTCCATAAACGATGTATCTTTAACATGGAATGTCATCATCATCTAAAAAGGTACGCTGACTCATGGAGCCCTACCCAGGACATCATTTGTGAATGACCCTATATTATGGAAACTTTATTAACGTAAGAGTATGCTTACCATTCCAGTGTACATCAAAATTTCGATAAGCATCTGCGCCTAAACATTTTGCCCTACTAGTTGGAACACTCCTTGTTTTTGTCCAAAGACGGTTTGGATCTGCAAACCTGGACTATTTAAAATTGCCATTTAACAGTTTCACTGTTAGATGAGATCATAATTTTAGGAACTTTTTTCATACAAAAACATTACGGTTCAAAGGTCATTATTACATTGCTATCTGGAGCATGAGAAAATGCATATCCATCCGGATTTGCAAGAGGAATCACGTAAAAATCAAACTGTGTTAAAAAGGTGGAGATGCACTCGGTTTTATCCACCAAAATTTTGTTGATAAGAAAAGTGCACATTGCAGCAGAGACCCACTCACGTGCGTGTATGTCTGCGGTTGATTAGAAAAGATTTATTTATAAAATTAATCCTAAAAAAACAGTGTTTAAAAGTTTCATTTTGTATAATTATCTTACTGCATTCAAGAAAGACGATTGGTTTCTTCACAGCAGCTGATGCACTTGCAGAATGAGATTCCGAAATGTGAATCAGTTTCAACGGGAGGTTTTCGTATGATTGACCGTAAGAAAGGACTTTAGCATTGTCAGGATATTTCGTTTCTAAATTCTCAATAAATGCGTTGATCTAAAGCAGATGAGAAATTATGGTTCAAAATGCTCTAATTACACATCGTCTGTGAAGAACCAAAATGACCCATATCCAGTTTTAGCTAAACAACAATATCAATTATCTACAAAAATATTCAAATATGTCCAGAGTCCAGAGAGCATTTTAATAGGATATATTTATTATAACTTTTCAAAAATATGTAAATACAACATTTTGCAAGTTTTCAAAGACAGAAAATTTTGCTCCTTTTCGGAAGCATGGAATTAGAACATTTTGGATCTTTTCTAAAACATGGAATTAGAACATTTTGGATCTTTTCTAAAACATGGAATTAGAACATTTTGGATCTTTTCTAAAACATGGAATTAGAAAATTTTGGATCTTTTCTAAAACATGGAATTAGAACATTTTGCACCTTTTCAAAAACATAAAATTGGAAAGTCTTGCACTTTTTTTAAAGCATGGAATTAGAACATTTTGGTCCTTTTCAAGAATACGTACGTAAATAGGACATTTTACACATGTTTCTCATTTTATTTTTATGACATAGCTCATTTAGATCGTAGCTTAAATTGGATATGGGTCATTTTGATTCTTCAAAGACGATATGCGGCTTTGGCAAATAATTATTTTAAACTGTTTTACTCGCCTTCGAAGTTTCGACATGTGTTAAAGTAGCTCCACTGGTTGAATACTTTAAATACATGATTTGGATTATTAAAAAAGTTGGTTGCTTACTTACGTCGTCTAAATTGTAGAATGCATCCCAAGTTAATTCGCCTGGTGGGACTCCCTTTTTAATTGTTTCTTTGCTGATTTCCCTAAAACATTACAAGTAAATAAACAAACGTGACTAATTCGGGTAACGGATTCCAATGTGTTTCCTATTGTCGGTCGTCTTACTCTTTAACATCTGCTAAAAGTTCTTTCATTTGCATACTGTCGCTCCGCTCAAGTGGCAAGTATTGATCCTGTTGTGTGGGCGACAACATAAATTGACATGGGGCGCCTTGATTTGTCGGTGGAACCCAAAAGTCTACACCGGCGTCGCTCATTTTATTAAGTGAATCCAGCTCAATATTGTCAGTAGGTGTGACACTGTAAACTTTAAATTTACCCGAGCTCCCTGCTTTACCCCATAAAACACAAGAATTGTACCTACTTGGAGCAAATGCTGTGATAAAACGCCAAAGTTAATGTAAACCCAATTCGGAATTTTAGTTTTACCAGATCCAGATGAAGTGCCAGCTGCTGGAAGTTTTGCTCTAGAACGTTGATTTCCAGTGTCACATGTTAGTTGTTTGATGCTTCCACATTTTCCACCTAACGCATACGTCATGAATTTGAGAATTTACGCCTTGAACTTGAGCAACTACTCTAAGGTGGAAAATTGTACACTTACAAGGGAACCACGCTAAGTGGTACACCCAGATTTTAAAATCACAAATCATTTCATAAAATCAGGCTACTTTTCAATAGTACAGAACCAAAGTAACTCGATTGCATTTTGCGTTGTTTGGTCACAGTGGCCAGCCAAAGTTTAAACAAATTCAAATTTTAATATTTTGCGACCCTTGTACTTCTACAGTTCTTGTCCGATTTTGATGAAATTTCGTTTTTTGTGATCCTTAGGCATTTTACTGAAAAGCAATTTCAGGATTTTCTAAAATTTGAAAATTTTCATTTTTTTGAAAAAAATCTAAGAAATGAATATATTTGAGGCCCAATATTTTATCACCGTTTTTTCAAAAAAATGAAAATTTTCGAATTTTTGAAAATCCTGAAATTGCTTTTCAGTAAAATGCTTAGGGATCACAAAAAATGAAATTTTATCAAAATCGGACAAGAACTGTAGAAGTACAAGGGTCGATAAATATGAAAGTTTGAATTTTTTTAAATTTTGGCGGGCCACTGTGACCAAACAACGCAAAATGCAATCGAGTTACTTTGGTTCTGTACTATTGAAAAGTAGCCTGATTTTATGAAATGATTTGTGATTTTAAAATCTGGGTGTACCACTTGGCGTGGTTCCCTTGTTAGTCTTACCAACCGATTTTGAGCATATAACTTGACAAATTTCCTTGACATTATTTAAATTACTTTGGTATTTGGTTCTGTTCTTGAGGCCTAACTGGAGTTTTTGAGACGAAACAAAATCTTTAGTTTGAACGCAAATGGCTTTTATAAGATCTGCTTTGATTTCTAATGTTACTCCAGTCACATTTGAAACTTGGTGTACACAAACTATATCTTAAAAAAATATAGCAAATTATCAATGAAAAGATTCCGTACATTCTGTAGAATGCAAGCTCAATAATATGTCAAAAGAAATCGAAATTCAAACTAAATAGAGGATTATCCAGTACGCAGACTCACATAGAAGTAGATAAAAACAAACTTCATTTTTCAAACTTGACTGTGGAAATGTTTCTTCGTTGAATTCTGACATAATCAGAGAAAACCTGTAGAATTTGTATTTTTGCCGTTTACTCTGCAGGCTTAAGAAATTATCGTATTTCGTATCGTGCACTGAAAAGAGTAAATCAAAGCCCTGCAAATACAAAAATTGTTATATTTATTAATTATTATAATTATTCTTGAACAAAAGTTATTGTGAAAAAAATTATCATTGTATTTAAAATATTTTAATACATTAAATTCACAGTGTATTTAAAAATACATAATTATGGTACAAATGACGGATGGAAAGACAATCAATTTGTTACGATTCACAACTTTCTACAAATTATGGTATACATTTAATGATGCAAATATTATGTAAACAATAAATTTTTGTGATCTTGAATCAGACCTATGAGATTTTAGATATTCTAGAAAATTGACCCTGTTTTAATTTTGTGAAAATTTCAAAAATAATTACAACTAACATCCACCCAATGTCTAACTTTTTTCTATTCCATCCCAGCTCGGTAGGCAAAGTAATTATCTTAGATATGCACGATATAGATTTTTTTACATTGACCGCAAGTTCTCAATAGTAGGATAAACAATTTTTATTATTAAACAACCTGAGGCTTGAATCAAAATTCAGTTGACCCCTGATTTTTTTTTCCCTTAAGGACACACTCATGATTTTTTTTAAAAATCATATCTGTACAAATAACCGAATTTTGGTTTTTTTCTCGTGCTAATAAATCG
The DNA here is from genome assembly GCA_949802685.1 of Dicyrtomina minuta. Classification (NCBI taxonomy): domain Eukaryota; kingdom Metazoa; phylum Arthropoda; class Collembola; order Symphypleona; family Dicyrtomidae; genus Dicyrtomina; species Dicyrtomina minuta. The sequence goes on along the minus strand of OX461811.1, from coordinate 1,366,584 downwards.
GTTGCTGGCTTCCATGGCCAAGATAAGTATTTACAGTTCTATAGCTCAAACAAATGGCAATAAAAAGTTACATCTGAGGAAATTTACAAATGTGAATACTTATCTTGACCAAAAAAGTTATGAATTTTCGAAAATTCGAAATTTTGTATATCTACACCATAGGGCATGACGGCTGTGTAGTGTAATGCCAACGTCATAATGGCGGCGACGGATCGAACCCAGGGTCTGGCAAATGTTTTTTGGAATTTTTTTGCGGGAAATGTTGATTGTATGATTCATTTCTTATCCTAGATCGTATCAAGGAACTCCTTTGCACATTTTAATAGTAAAAATACTACTGCTTTCTGAGAATGCCCCAGCAGCATGTGCTGGGATGCTATCGAAATAAGTTTGACCGATGGGGTACACTAGTGTAGTACTTTTAAATTAAAGTAAAACAAGGGCTTAAGCCCTTGTTTTATGGCAGCCTTAACAGTAACGCTAGGCAGTTCTTGCCGGGTCAATTTATAACCTTTAAATTAAGGGGAGGTAGCCGTGAAAGAGTAAGTAATGAGTAAGACTTGTAAATGTTAATAAAAAATGTTTTAGGCGAAAATGCCTCCAGGCGATTTTCAGTTTTTGAAAAGTACATTTTTTGAATTTCCCGCCAAATCTTAAATCCGAAATTTGAACCCGTCAGTCAATGAATGCAGATATGAACGATATACCAGTGAAACCGGAATTAATAGGCGAACCTATTGAACTTGTAGTTCGAGGTCAGGTCATGATTAATTTTTAATTGAAATTAAAAAACTGAATTATTTTTTTTTCAAAATTGAGTGATGGTAATGTATGATATATCATTTTAAAGCCCTTGAAAAATTAAGAAAACGGGTATTTTGTTTTAGGCTTCGGACGCTTAAAAAAATATTTAGGCGGAATTTTCGAAAAAATTGACGGTTTTTTTAAAAAAAATGTTAAAAATTTGTGAGTAAAATCGTGCAGAGTCCGCTATTTGGATTCTACTCGTCGTTACCTTTCGAATGGTATATAACACTTTAAAATGGGTCAAATATTTCGATATCGTGAAAAATCCGCTAAATTATGTAGATAGGTAGGAAAAACGAAAGATGATTCTAATAATTCGCCCTAGAAGCAAAACCAGTGTTACCTACCTAAGCTCAGCAACGACCACTTTCCACATGAATATAATTTGAATTATCGAGAATAATAATAGTATATACGTTGCAAATATATTGATTCCGTAGTAAAAAACGAATAATGTGGATACAGTCAGAACTAAAATATTTTTATCCTGCGTCATTGTCGCTACACTCCCATTTGCTAAGAAATTAGCATGATACGGTCCAAGAACTAAAGATGCCAAAAAATCAGGAGAAAGTGGATTGCAAATGAAGTACACCAACGCTAATATCAAAACCTCCCAGAAGCCGTAAAAAATCCAAAGGTGAAATTGAAAGCAAAATTTTAAAATTCGTGGAGATTCAGACTGACGAAGAATATATTGGCCTAAAAAAACAGAGTAAATAAATGTCGCTTAGAATTAGGGCATATGTATTGTGCTTAAGTGTTTGTAAAATGTAGCTTATCACAACTTACGCTCGAACAATACAACAAAATCCATGGATGATGTGGCAATTACAGGGATTTGATTTCCTTTCCATAATATCGCAATTTGATTACATGGCAAAATTGCTCCCAAACAGAGCCATAATGTTAAAAATAGAATTTCGAAGCTTGTTCCATGTCCAATAAATCTATAATGAAAAAATTCAGACACTATAAATGCGTAGTATGACATGCAAATAAAAATATTCAAATACCAACAAAACCTTCTTGATTTGCTACACGTTGACACTTAAGGACGATTTGACCTCCTGTCCCATTCCAGTGGATGAAATGCAAATAACTGACCGAATTCGAAACCCTTGGCGATGCAGCTTACTATCGCATCAGTGAGAACAACATTTCCTAAGGTAGCTAAGGTTTAGGTTGGTATTTTTCAATTATGCTGGCATTTCCAATTACAAGCAGATACAATTAGTAAAATTAATTTTGTTGATTTCTGTTTTATTACGCTCTTGAGTCAACGTGGACAATATAAAATAACTTAAAACCTAATTCCTATTGGACATAAATACAAATTAGAGGACGTTATAGTCACAAAATTGAGAAAATTGTTACCATATTACAAACCATTTGCTATTAAATTTAGAAAAAAAAACACGTCATAATTTAATAAGTCAATTAGTCAACGCCGACTACACTTATGATATAACTGATAATTGCTTGCAAATCAAATCTAAAATTGAATAGTACATCTATTTCAAATTACTGCTAGTTCTACTCAACAGCTGTTATCGCACAATTTAGGAGCTGGAACTAAATTCATTTAGAGATAAACGTCCAATTTTTCATCCCACTTTCTTAGAATTTCATTTGATACTGTGTGCTAATTTGAACTGTGGATAAAAATGTAAATAAGGCGATTTAAATAGACAATGCATTCAGTAGTTGTTATGAAATAAATTAAATTCCAATGCTAATTTCCTCTACAAGTAATACAAATCGTCAGTTAAGAACCAAAATGACCTATATCCAATTTAAGCTGGAATCAATATGAGCTATGTCAAACAAACAAAAAGAGAAACATGCTTAAAATGTTAATTAAGAGTTTTTAAAAAGTGTAAAATGGTCTATTTACATGTTTTTAAGAAGTGTAAAATGGTCTATTTACATGTTTTTGAAAAGTGTAAAATGGTCTATTTACATGTTTTTGAAAAGTGTAAAATGGTCTATTTACATGTTTTTGAAAAGTGTAAAATGGTCTATTTACATGTTTTTGAAAAGTGTAAAATGGTCTATTTACATGTTTTTGAAAAGTGTAAAATGGTCTATTTACATGTTTTTGAAAAGTGTAAAATGGTCTATTTACATGTTTTTGAAAAGTGTAAAATGGTCTATTTACATGTTTTTGAAAAGTGTAAAATGGTCTATTCACATGTTTTTGAAAAGTGTAAAATGGTCTATTTACATGTTTTTGAAAAGTGTAAAATGGTCTATTTACATGTTTTTGAAAAGTGTAAAATGGTCTATTTACATGTTTTTGAAAAGTGTAAAATGGTCTATTTACATGTTTTTGAAAAGTGTAAAATGGTCTATTTACATGTTTTTGAAAAGTGTAAAATGGTCTATTTACATGTTTTTAAAAAGTGTAAAATGTTCTATTTACATGTTTTTGAAAAGTGTAAAATGGTCTATTTACATGTTTTTAAAAAGTGTAAAATGGTCTATTTACATGTTTTTAAGAAGTGTAAAATGGTCTATTTACATGTTTTTGAAAAGTGTAAAATGGTCTATTTACATGTTTTTAAAAAGTGTAAAATGGTCTATTTACATGTTTTTGAAAAGTGTAAAATGGTCTATTTACATGTTTTTGAAAAGTGTAAAATGGTCTATTTACATGTTTTTAAAAAGTGTAAAATGGTCTATTCACATGTTTTTGAAAAGTGTAAAATGGTCTATTTACATGTTTTTGAAAAGTGTAAAATGGTCTATTTACATGTTTTTGAAAAGTGTAAAATGGTCTATTTACATGTTTTTGAAAAGTGTAAAATGGTCTATTTACATGTTTTTGAAAAGTGTAAAATGGTCTATTTACATGTTTTTGAAAAGTGTAAAATGGTCTATTTACATGTTTTTGAAAAGTGTAAAATGGTCTATTTACATGTTTTTAAAAAGTGTAAAATGGTCTATTCACATGTTTTTGAAAAGTGTAAAATGGTCTATTTACATGTTTTTGAAAAGTGTAAAATGGTCTATTTACATGTTTTTGAAAAGTGTAAAATGGTCTATTTACATGTTTTTAAAAAGTGTAAAATGGTCTATTCACATGTTTTTGAAAAGTGTAAAATGGTCTATTTACATGTTTTTGAAAAGTGTAAAATGGTCTATTTACATGTTTTTGAAAAGTGTAAAATGGTCTATTTACATGTTTTTGAAAAGTGTAAAATGGTCTATTTACATGTTTTTAAAAAGTGTAAAATGTTCTATTTACATGTTTTTGAAAAGTGTAAAATGGTCAATTTACATGTTTTTGAAAAGTGTAAAATGGTCTATTTACACATTTTTTAAAAGTCTTAAATATTCTACTTAAATGCTTTTAAGACATGTTTGAATATTTTTGTAAATAGTGGATATTGTTTTTAGCTACAAATGGATATAGGTCAATTTTGTTCTTCACTGACGAAATGTAACACACCTTAGCTCAGCAAGGACCACTTTACACATAAATACAGTCGGAATTAGGGAAAATATTAAAAGAATGTACGTTGCAAACATATTGACGTTGTAGTTAACCACAAATAATGTGGACACAGTCAGAACTAAAATATTTTCATACTGCGTCACCATCGTCGCTTCACTCCCATTTGCTGAAGAATTACCATCGTATGGTCGCAGAACCACAGATGCTAGAAAAACCGGGGAAATTGGGTTTGAAATAAAGTATAGCACCGCTAACACATCAATTCCCCAGAAGCCGTAGAAAATCCATTGATGATATTGTAAGCAAAATTTTAAAATTTTCGGAGATTCAGACTGACGCAGAATATAATTATTTACCTTAAATTAGTATAAATAAAAGTGGCATCACAATTTAAGCATCATTCAAGAAAATTAGGCTAAAAATACAACTTTTCTAAACTTACTCTCAAACCGATCAAAGAAATCCATACATGACGCGACATATACAGGAATTTGATTTTGTTTCCATAAAATCGCAATTTGATTACATGGCAAAATTGCTCCGAAACAGAGCCACAGGGTTGAAAACAGAACTTCGAAACTTGTTCCTTTTCCAATAAATCTGTAACGGAGAAATTTTGAAACTATAAAAGCATAGTATGACATGCAGAGGAAGATATGAAAATACCAAAAGAACGTTCTTAGTTTGCTACACGTTGACAACTTGGGACGATTTGTACTCCTGTCGCATTCCAGTGGATTAAATTCAAAAAACTGACCAAATTCAAAACGTTTCGCAATGCAGCTCACTATCGCGTCAGTGAGAACTACGTTTCCTCGAATTTCTAGGTTTTTATTTTCTTCTGTCAATACAAAAAGGGTTCTAAAAGTTCCTTCAAAAGTAACTAGCAAATCCGGCTCAAAGTGTGAAAACATTTAAACCCAGAAATATGAACAAGAAACGTAAAAAAAAATTGTCTTCTCAATTGTATTAATTACTGACTATTGCAAATATTAAAGGACGTCATAAATGACGTCACGGACCATTGCTAAAATTAAAGGAGAATCCATAAATGATGTCAAGGATCATTTCAAAAATTAAAGGAAACGTCTATAAATGACGTCAAGGATTATTGAAAGTATGTAAGGAGACGTCTATAAATGACGTCAAGGATTATTGAAAGTATTAAAGGAGACTTCCATAAATTACGTCAAGGATCATCGCAAAAATTGAAAGTGTCGTTCATAAATGACATCCCAGTCAGCATTTCGATATTATAATTATATCATATGATATCATATTTCTGAGAACTCTGGCCTCATAATGATATGTTTTATGAGTTATAATGATATTAGGCTGAGCTCTTTAAAAGTTTAGAATGTCCGCAATAATGCATCAAAAGGAGCTCACAATGACCTTACAAAAACCTCAGTTATATGATGTATACATGATGCATTTATAAGAAGTACACTGCCATCTGTACCCCAGTGAATGAATTAAAAAGCTCGCTGCGGTGGTTTGATGTACTATTATATTATGCATTACAACATTTAATTTCAATCAAGTACTACAAGCTAAATAAATAACTATTTTGTCACTAATTTCACAAGTTAGCATCACGAATTAAATCAATTTTTATTAATATGTTACATTTTTATACAATTTGTTTACTAAAACCAATAGCTTCAATTTTTAAATGAAAAAAAGCGAAACACAACACTTAAGGATCAAACACACTGCCTATTACTACTTCTGGTTGTCCCATTGTTACTGTTTTATAGCAGCTTAACGTGGAATAACATTTGCTGACTTACTCTAGGCAGTCTTAGTTTTTCAGAATTTACACTTAATTGTTATTAGGAATTTATATGAAAGTACTGTGCACAGAAAAATAGTTTGGGCTCGTAAACTGCTTCACAACAGAAGTTCAGCAAATGTGTGTGTAGATGTTACAGAGCAATTTAGATTAATCTGCAGTCTGAATTTCTGCTATTAAGAATTTTAATAGAGCTAAAACTATTTTTTTGTGGACAGTACTGTAGTTCAACTGTTGTTATTTTGGTGAAATGTTTACAGCTGACTGTAAGTAGTAAAACTATCAGTTCGAAAGAATGTTTATTACACTTAATACTTTGTGTTCAGTTAAGCTCAATGTTCAGTTTGTAAATACAGTGGTGTGAGTGTTGGTGTACGGTTTAACTAATTACAGTTTATTTATCACTTATGACGACCCAGTCGTACATTCGACGATGAAACACGTCTAATATTGCAGTTATATTTCACAACGACGGAGCTGTAACTTCAGCATTTGGTGTTCTTCATCGTTGGTCACACTCACAATAAATATATAACTGACACTCGTAACACAATGTATTTAAACTGAAAATTTGTTATTTAGTTATGTAAAACTTCTGTTGAACTTATGGTTTCACTACTCACAATTAACAGTAAAGTTTCTTAAAAATTGAAACTTGGCTGACTGTAGTATTTGGTATGACCGTGCGGATGGGCAAGAGGATGAAATGAGAATTACAGTTTCGGTTAAATATTTTCTTGCATTGCCGCTAAATTCGTGTCTCAACGTCACGTACAAGCTGAATCGCATTTATGAGAATTTGTGATGCTTTTCTGAGAGTTTTAGGAAATCTGGTGCTCATGCGCGGTGGGAGTTCGATTTCTTAGACATTTGATGTTTTTGTAAGCCTTTTATGATATCGACTGTGCATGCGCGCGATCAGCTCAGATAAAGAATGGCTTTATGTTATGCTTATGATATTCACTCATAAACCGAGTAGATTTCTAAGGCAGTAATGATACGATATCAAAAAGAGCTTAGTTTCAGTCCATCATAATGATATTCGTAAATTATCATTTTAATAATATGAGCTATTTATGTGCCTATGAGAAGTTTATGATCTCATTATGATTTTGAAATGTTGACTGGGATCCAAGGCCGTTTTGTTCAATATTTGGAACGGCCATTATTATTAAACCATTTATAATGCATACATCATAAGTGTGTTAACAAGGGACTCGAGCATTGCCTACAGCATTGTTGCCACCATTTCCTTACCTACGTAGTATGCGCGGCCGAACAGATATATTTTCACAGGATGAATTGCTTTGAGCTGAAAGGCTCTGAACTTCATTTTTCTTCTCGTTCCCGACAACGCATCCGTTTTCCATCCATCCACGAGCTCGCAAGTTTGGGGGTTGAACATAGCAAATACATATAGAAACCAACGACAAGGTCCACATTGCATTGGGCAGCAACAAGTCCTGAGAACCACCCTGTGATGCCCCTCATTTTAATCATTATGTACGCTGAGAATACAAAGGTAGACATGATCAGCGTCTTGTTGTACGATCCAAAAAAACTAAAAATATACTGTCCTTCTTAAACGATTGATTATATCTGAGTGTATACATTCAACTTTGCATCCCACCTTCTAAGAGTTTCCTTAGATATTGTGTGTGACTTTGAACTGTAGAGCAAAATGTAAATGAGGCAATGTTTAGTATATAATTACAATGTACTCAGTTATACATATCGTGTGTGAAGAACCGAAATGACCCATATCTAATTTAAGCCACAATCAAAATGATCTATGTCATAAAAACAAAATTAAAAACTTGTTACTTTGTGGTTTTTGAAAATTGTAAAATACTCTATTTACATGTTTTAAAAAGTTTAAAAAATTTTATTTACACGTTTTCGAAAAGTGTAAAAATTTGTATTTACATGTTTTTGAAAAGTGTAAAATGTTCTATTCACTTGTTTTTGAAAAGTGTAAAATGTTCTATTAACATTTTTTTGAAAAGTGTAAAATGGGGTTCACCTAAAATAAGGACTGGATGGGACTGAATGGGACGGGACTGATACGCAAAAAAGACCTTGATTTCACGTGTGAGTCCCATTTGTCTTCTGCTGTGCTGTTTACGGATAATCATAAGGCAAATGGGACTCGGTTGTATGATTTTACTTGTATTCTGTGATGCAAATAAACTTGCACAGAAGCGAAAGGACTGAGTTTCTTTATTGCTTAAGTACTAGTGCCAGTCCTGTTTTATATAAATGGGACTGGACTTGCGCATTGCGGTATAACTGTATTCTGCTCGTATCTTTTATAAATAGGACTAGGCTTGCGCAGTGCATTACTTCTATATCCTGGTCATGTTTCCCATATAGAAGCTTGGTTTCACATAACAGATAGGATTCAGTAAATAGCCCAGTATGCATTACATAGGGGCTGTGCAACAATGATGTGTATAGGTTGGGGGAGGGATAAAGTCGATGCATGTACAAATAGAAACTTTAAATTACGATTAAATTCAGGGAAAAGGGTTTTTTTTCAAAATATTAGAATCTTAATTACGAAACGCTCATAGCGCGATTATCACCATTTCTGATTTCTGTTAAAATATGATGTTTAAAGTTTTTCCTAAAAGATTTTCTAGCAGTCAAAAACGAAAATTGCAAATTTTGTTTTTTTTTCACGAGCTTAAAAGCGATATCACACTCGTTAAAATAAGAAATCTTTTGAAACATTTTTTTAAGTATTTACATACAAATCAAAATCTTGCGTATTAAATGCTGGAATCCAGCTGTTTGTGAGACTGATGCAGGCAAAGCCGCATTTTTAATGACGCAACGTAATGCAGATCGCGACAGTAACTTTAATAAGACTAACCCATGCATCTATAACAGTTATAGTTTATGGCATCGAATTGTTTATTTTTTGTTTGTAAGACCATTGCGTGTCAAAATTTTAATTTTGCGATTTGGCTAAACATCTAAAAATTCAAACTCTGATGGAGTTTTGTTTTTTACAGTAAAATAACAAATGATGTAGTCTGCAGTTTTATAGTATGTTTTGCTGCTAACAGATGCTAGCTGATTGCTTAGTAATAAAATTAACGGCAAAAATCAGGAAATCAAAATATCAAGTTTTAGATCTGACGTAAAACTCAAACTGCGTAATTTTACTATTAAAAAGCTGTTACTAAATAACTGCTATAGCTCCTTGATTACAAACCCACAATCCATTGATTGTATAATGTTGAAAGTAAGACCTTGATTTCACTAGAACAGTTAACAGTTGTTAGCTTTAAGAAACTAGCTTTCTTATTTAACCATTGTTAAAGTTTAAAGCGTGTTTCTTAAGGCTAACAACTGTTAACTGTTCTAGTGAAATCAAGGTCTAAGACAAGTTTTTATATTGGGTTACTAAATAGACAATAAATTAAAATAAGCCAGTTTCATGTAAACGTTGAAGGGGGTGGGAACAAGTAAAGCTTGAAGTAACTGAAAATGAGAAGGAGGCATGTGTAAAGAATTGTTTCGCTTTGGTAGTCGTCAGAAGCAGGAAGTGAAACAATTTTAATTACAATTAGGTAATTTGTTATTCAAATCATACAAATATCACGTACATATACAAAGTACATACATAGTTACATACTGGGCTAGTGTATTGTATTGGGTATAGCCTAATTAGCCTGTATATATTAAACTGTGTATTATTTAATAATATAAATATATTACTAAAAATATAATATGTCTAAAAAATTATAAGCAATTACGCAAATTAAATTTGTAATCTTACGTCAAATTTTGCATTTTAAATTAGAAATGCACATACTTAATTGGCAATACAATTTTTATGCAGTAAAAATTACTTCTGTTACAACTAGCAGTCTAAATACTGCAATTTTTATCCAAAAAGCTTCCAGCAAAAATTCTGAGTAAACACATTATGTAATTCTTTTAGACTGAAGACAGAAGTCTTCAAAACATACTAACATGCATTTACAAAATTTTACGTGAATGCACTTTCGTCTTCTGAAGTGGTATACAATAAATTATACACTATATTTTTATAAACAATGAAAATGAATTAAATATACCTACACATGTGTCAACAATATGCTAATTCTATCACACATTTTAGTTGAATCTATCAATACAAAATAGTTTCTATTGCATGTCTAACAATATTTGTAAAACTATGTTTCTTTAATATACTCAGCGCCAGGGAGGTCTTGGGTGATGCAGAACTGCTTTTACTTCGGGAAGTTGACTGTTAGCATTGTTGCATTTAAATCTCATTCGTTCTAAGAATGCAAACACGAAAATATAGAACAAAGTGTGTTAAAAATTCACATTTTGAAATCTAAAGATTTAAAGTTACAGCTTCTGGGAAGATTTCCTAATAATATGCATGAAAAATGCTCGTAAGCATGTATTATTTATCCGATTAGGGCGTAACTTAAACTGGTCCACAAGTTGAAGTGCATTGTAGCACAAGTACACTCCACATGAAGAGCATGTTTCCTGTTTTTGTATCTGCGGAAAGACCGTATCCTTCCAAACAAGACGAGATGTATTCAACTTCATAAAGAATGACTTGATTCTGGCAAGTCCAAGGTTGCCGTATCCGGTTTGAGGTTTTTTAGTTGCAAGCGAGTCATACACTGTTGATAAAAGTAAACGAAATTATTTAATTCATGTATACAAAATCAATTTATTATAATATTGCATTACAAACATGTTCACTCTTACAGTAGGCCGTAAAATTCAATATTTATTATTTTCAATTGCTTATTTTCTTTATTTCGACTATTTTCTGGGCTTAAAAGCAAAATTCCTCTTTATTTTTTGAACTCTGAACAGTTTTTTTGTGAGTCAATAGCGCCTAATAATTTACCTGCAATTTTAGAAGATGCTTTATCAAACGTAATATGCAGTAATATCCAGTGGTTACAATTAAGGTTGACCGGCATCAGAATTGATGAGCTTTCTACTAAGCTATTGTTACGCTGGAGCGCTTTAATAATATTTCCTCGTAGTTTCGTATTGCAATCGTATAACGTGGTTGACGGTCCACACGGAATAAATTTTGTTGCTAAGTTTTTAGTAATAATAGATAAAAACGTGTCAATGATTGTATCATTGACATATTCTGGAATAAATGCTGGAACAGTTCTCTGCAGAAAATTAATTTCTTCGTCCACTAGATTATCTTGCAACGTTTTAATGTCTTTTAACATAATACACGTTGAGCCGTACTTAAGTAACACGTCTTCACAATTTGATTCATTAGCACATGGAATAGATTTAAACTGTTCTGTAAATGTTCCATAAATGTACGTCGTGCTACCTAAAATAAAAAACAATGAGACCTAATCAATGTAAATAAGTTTATTAAGGTTATCTGTTCATTCTTAATATACTATGGTTCTTATAAGTTTTGTATATTTAAACTCCAACAGAACAAATAGTAAATATAAGATTTTAGTAACACTAAAATGTTAATAGTTGTCTACTACCTTGTGACCCACTGAATTTTAAAGAGCATGAATCCCCAGTAGCTTCAGTGTTTAGCGTTGCTTCTCCAGGTACTGAAGGGGTTGAGCTAGGGGAGTGACGAGGTGGAATAGCTTGCAATTCAACAAAATAATAATCAATATATTGAAACCGACGCAAAAATGACAAAAACGTTTGTTCTAACTGAATTGTAAACATGTGACTGTCCATTAAACCGCCGGTCCTGGTTTAAGTACCACGGACTAAATAAGTATTTTTTTAATTTGTATTAATGTTTCCTTAATTCAAAGCGTTTTATCTAAGCAAGATTAACTAATATCTAGAGATCAAAATTTACAGTTTCTAAAAATAGGAAACAAACCCCCCTTCCCTGCCCTTTACTTTAACACCCTCGTCCTACTTATCGTTGCATAAAATAAATTGGCAATTGAAGGTACATCCTCATTTCTTACATTTTGAGAATCCGCATAAGTTTAAAGATGCAGGCAAATGTTCAGATAAACCTTGTTGTTGTGCAGATGCAAAGTCATTTGTGCATTTTTTATGCTTTTTTGGTAATTCAATTTCATTTTCTGAAATTAGGTGTGTGGGCAATTTTCGTTTGACCTGAAGTGGCTTGCACATTATTTCCGATTTCACTGACGAAGAATTGACCGCTGGGTCTACTACTGGACACTTGAATTGAAATGCTTTTCCTTTAGAACTTTGAGATGGCAGTGCAGGGATTGAGGATCCATTTTCCACGCTTGCACTTGCACGATCTTGCGCACTAGAGCTTGATAAATCGTCCGGAACTTTTAGATTAGACTGCTGGGATGTATTAAAATTCTCTAAATCGTACAAAATTATATCTTTAATCATATAAAACAAATCGACTAACAAGCAAACCGCTCACTTTGTTTGTTTAGGATCTTAAAAGTAGCCTTAAGCGTTTTGCGCAGGGCGTAAGCAAATGCCCGCTAAAATTTATATATACTAAATTTTTAAGAATTTGCCTTCGTGTAACTTTTAAATTTTATTTTATTATTACTTGCAGTAATATATGTAGTTAGTGATTTGCCTGTGAGCACACTTTACATTTATTAAATGCAGTCTACTTAAAACAAAATGCCAACCTAAACCACACAAAATTCTATAAAAATATTACGTAATTGCTAATTTTCTCATGTGACATAACTCAAGGGTAAAGGATCAAAATTGTAATCAAAATTAAGGGTTGTCTATAAATGATGTCATGCAAATATCCGCATTTCAATGACCCAACGACGCTGCTATTATTACCTTTACCCAAAACTGTGCTCCCTTAACACTTTTCTTTAAAAAAAAGGTGCAAATAGAACATTTTGCATCCTATTCTTGGTGTAGATTAGGCACTTAATGAAAACGCTCCTTCACTAACGATACTAGTTTCAATTTTTATAGTCTACTTCGTAACTTATTGTGTTATTGTCCATCCAAATGTTAAAATTGTATGTTGTAAAAACAAGTAAGATTATAATGATACAACAGGATTGAACATTTTTTTTGACTGCACACAAAAATTTAAAAATGTATTTTCTACCCCTTTTTATTTTGAATTATATTTTTTACTACATTAACGTTCAAAATGTATTTTCTACACTTTAAAGTTAAAATTGTATTTTCCACTCTATACAAGTTCAAAATGCTATATCTAGACCATAACAGGCATTACAGGGCATTACAGACATACAGTAACAATCTCAATCTTTAAAGTCCAAATCAAAAGTGATTTTTTACATACACGCCAAGGTAGAAAATAGGTTAAAAAGTAGGGGATGGAGTAGGATTAGCAGTTTCAATCGTAAGATCGGCAGTTTAGCGTGTATTTGAGAATTGGCCGTGCAGGGGAATAAAAGATGCTCCGTATGGTAGAATTGGCAGTATCGATAACTTTTTCTGTATATTTCAGTTTTGCATATGGTTATATGTTTAAGTTTACGTTCACAATGATGAAAATTCAATTATTTCAAATGATTTAAATGCTCATCCATATCCTTTTTTCCAGTCCGTTCCCAATCAGAGAAACTTTTTGAACTTTTTCAGTGCTAGACTTTTCTTGACACTACCAGATACTGTAATCGTGTATCGCTTTTCTCATTCTAACTTACAAAAAACTGCGCTTCTTTTACATTTCAGAATAATAAATTTCCAAGTATTTTGTCTAAAACTGCCAAATAGATAATAAGCGCTTGCTGGACCATTCTATTGAGTGACTTACCTACACTAAAAATAGGATGCAAAATGTTCTATTTGCACCATATTTAAAAAAAGTGTTTACAGATCAGTTTTAAAGTTTCAGGTTAAACTGATAATTTAAGGATCGTTAGGTCATTGGAATGCAGATATTACCATCACATTATTTATGAACGACCTCTAATTTTGGTGACGTCATTTATACATCATCGTAATGAAACTGCGAAGTAGTCTTACGAGTCTTCCGTGTTTGTCTATGCCAATAAAAAGGCTGTATGCCGCAAAAATTAAAAGAACACTGTTTTGATTTTTTTAGAAAGTGAAAAAAATACATTTTGCTTTTAAAAAAGTGGAAAAAAAACCACTTTGAACTTTCAGTCTTAAACTGAAAATTTAAATTTCAATCAATAATTAGTGATAAAAAATTATAACTCAATTTGCCACAGGTGCAAAGTTGCACTTTTGGTAGATTTGTTTGTTAACAATATTATGTAATTCAAAATCAAAATCAAAATCCTTTATTAAAAATGCAGTGCTACACAGAAGTTATTAGTGATCTTAAGCGTTGTCAGAGACCCAAGTAGGCAGATAAATGGGTAACGGCAAATATTTTGAATTATTATACCTGTTATTTGCTTTCTGGTTTTGAGCGCTGACGCAGTTCCTACAAATAAAAAACAATAAATTAGTACTAGCGTAACGTTGTACAACAAAACTTTCATTTAATTGTATTTATTGTTCAAATAGAAACGATAATAAATCCCAGAGATTTATAGCTCAGTAATGGGCACTTAAATTGCCTACATAGGTTTTTCCTATTTCGAACACATACAGTTCTTTTTTCCTAAATATATTCTATAGTGCTTTAGCTTGCCTATTTCCTATCCACTTGTACGCCAAAAAATCAGCCCACCTATATCCTTATTTTTTTCTGTAAACTGCCTAAACGTCTTTTTATTTTTGTAATGTATTGCAGAAGGTGCCTCAAGATAATACACTTATCATTATTTGTCCTGAAAATAAATATTACGTTTTTATTCATTCACAGCAAAAACATTATTGCCATTATTTATTTAGAATTGTTTTCAAAAAGAAACAACTAATAAAAAAATCTGCTATCGTTACGTATGTTTTTGTTGCAACAGTATATACTGCGTTACATATTTTATGCACTGTACAGGTTTCCTTTTTGTTAATGTTTTGCCTAAACTCGTTTTTGCATCGGATACTTATTTTTAAAAAAAACTAAATCTGGTTAAGTAATCGCAAGTTGTCAGGAGTCCTTAAACAGATGTATATACGTACCTACTAATATCAGACATTTTAATGAATTTTATTGAATGCTGAAGATTACAAATTATTTGTAAATCTGGCAATCCTAATACGTTTTACGTTAAGAGTTTTGCTAACTGTTTGTTAGACATAATTAGTAACCAACTACGCCTGCGAATAAATTTATATAGTAGGTTTGCCTATACTGAGTTTCTAGCTAAAATTTTTTCTCTTCTATTTTTCTGTCTATTTAAAAGTCAAAACGTCTGAAAAACTAATCTTTGAATAATTGCTAACATTTGGTTCTGTCCAAATCCTAGCCTTTTTCATAGGAAACCGCCCGCCCACAAGTGTAATAGCTACTTACATATGTAGTAAAAATGCAACGTACGCAAAAATGCTGCCGGAATTCTGACTCGCCTTCGAATTATTTGGTTTGCTTTTCTTCCAATATTGTGATTCTTCACAACACGATTTATTTTCGTTATATTTAGCTTCCCAGCTTTTTTAAATTGTTTGGATCGAGAACCGTTAGATTTGGTACCTTAAATATAACGATGCAATCGGAAGTGACTGGAGTTTAATAATTGTCATTAGGCAAACCTAAGTTATTTTTCTTACTTCTAAGAATGATTAGTTATGATTTGTATAGTGAATTTATATAGATATTGCCACAAATATAATGTATACGTACTGCACCGTATATTTATACTAATTTAAATATAGTAAAATTACCTATAATGGATTCTAAAGCTACCAAATGAGCACAGCCTGATTTTTTTGGGCAAGTACATTCTCCTTTAATAACGTCCACCTAGAAATACATACCAATTTGTTAAAAAAATCTGTCATATGTTAAAACGTATTAAAAAAATTAAAACATTATCGTTAATTTAATTGTTTTTTATAGCTAAATTGAGTGAAATTGTTTAAAAATGTTTTTATATTTTCGTATACAAAGATTGGTTTTGAAATATAATTAAATTTTGTACTTACATGTTCAGTTTTTTGTTTTAATCCTTGAACGTAAAAATTCCCATCAACAAGTTTTATACGATTACGTTTTACATAAAATTGAGCAAGTCCGTCCGTGGAAGTTAAATACGACGTTTTTGGGACGTAACGCTTGCTTGCTTCGGTAACAAATTTTCCTTCTTCAAAAATACTATGAATTCCAGTTAAACTTATTGCATCTTTCATGTTTGGTGGCCTAATTTTTAGAAGTTGCTCTCGATGCTCAGGTTTAACTCTAAAATCCCCATCGTCGCATTCCAATAAGTTTCGAATTGACATCATTTTTTCAATCAGAATAAAATATGCTGCTAAAATAGCTTCAATCAGTGGTTTTTTCGTGTGGGAGAGTAAATGTTTGTAGAGACTGTTACAACTTTCGTTTGAATTATTAGAGACACCGACATTTTCAAATACTTCACATTCAATAGCTTTACCCTGGTATGACGAAAACACGTCCAACTTCAAGTGCTTTTCAAAGTATCTAGAAAACGGTTCACTCCATTCAAACTTGTACTTCTCGTACTTTTCAGCGCAATCCTGATAAGAATCTGAGAGTAAAATATCTTCCACGTTAAGTTCATACATTTTTTGCTTATCAACTGAATACTTTTTAGCCGCGGCCCAATGAGTGACATTCTGCAAATGTATAACATACAAAGGTTTTATAAACAATAATATATTACTAAAAGCATCATGTAAACGTTTCCAAAATATAGTATGCTTCAAATGAAGAACTGACATTTTTAATATGAATGTAGCAGAAGAAATAATTAGCGTCTGGCATGGCTTTTCTAATAGCACCCTTAATGGAGTCCTCCCGATCAGAAATAATTGATACTAGGGATGAATTCATTTTTGGAATCCTAGCCACTTTATCTTCAAACAACATAAGATGCCCAATCATTTCTTTGGTTTCGTGAAAGAGAAATCCGGCAGTAACTATTCTCTCCCCTTTTATGAAGGGATGTCGAAATATTAATATAGACACAAAAAAGTCCCCACATAAAAACGTAGTGTCATATCCGAACGTAAGTTTTACGCCCATGGCAAGAAGTTTTTTAATATGATCGTCAACTTCCGGTAGCCTAACTACAACAAACAGTTTTCCATTGTATGTGCGTTTATCAGGAATATGCTCCGGGTGCATTATTGCTTCGATTTCTACAAGCGCTAAATCATCTTCAGGAGCGGCTCTTTTATTTAGTTGGGTTTTAATATTCTGAATCTGTTTTATGTTCCTTGGTGTCATCGATGACGTGTCTTTTACTGGCAAAAAAGGCGCCGCAACTTTCATTTCCCTGAAACGTTTTAGAATTAGAATGTTGCATGTCATTACTGTAACTCGTTTCTTTGCATGTATACAATCATCATTAAAAAATGAATAAAGTAAATAAGTAGTAATAAAATAATATAGTAATCAAATTTTGATTCAAGACAAATATTGATTTCCTGTTAATTCAGAAGTAACATTAAGATATACAGACTAAGGATTACACAAACTTTTGATATGAGACCATTCAACTGTTATTTAAATAAATCTTGTAAGTTTGACTAACCCCAAAAACAATATGGCACTAGGATTTGTGGGCGGTCAAAAGTTGTTTGAAGAAAATCAATTAAAAACTGTAACTTGTAGAGCATGACCAACAGAGAGACAGAGAGACGTACAAGACAACGTAAATAGAATGTGCAAGGGACCATTGAACAGTTATTTGTTTTTGAAAACCATGGAAAATGCAAAACCCAAAACGTACGTACCTAGAAATGAAGGGGTAACACTTTTTTGCTCAGTGAGGGTATTTGGTTATGATTTTACTTCAATCATTCAGTGATTTATTTTTTTTAATCATTACTCGTGTAAACAGATAAAATGTTTATTTAAGCACTACCCAATGACTCATGAATACATTTTTCTAATACTTTGGTTTGTCTGATAAAAAAAGTATGTACTCCATAAAACAGCTGTAAATATATGATTGCAGAAAAACGTGTTTAAGTATCACTGAATAAAAATAAAAATATCATTGCAAAAACAAATAGGAGTGCCATTGAAGAAAGGCAAAAATTTCATATTTGAAGTTAATAACTTGAAAACTGTGACCCGTAGTGCACAGTCAAAAGACGGACGGACAAAAATAAATTCTCCGCAACTTTTCTTCTTACGAAACTGTAGCTAATTTATTGTAGTTTTTTTGTGAAAAATTTCAGGCAGAAATTTTTATACACTTTCTAGTTATTTTAATTCTAAGATATTGCTTTTAAACACGTGTCCATAAAATTTAGCTAGTCGATTTTCAGCCGCATGTGTTTAAATGCACAATCTTTTAACGGAAATAACTAAAAAGTGTATTTAAAGTTACAGCTGATATTTTTATAAAAAACAGTACCATGAACTAGCAACATTTTCATGAAAACAAAATTTGCGCATGTTTGCGCAAAAGTAGTTAAATTTATTTTTAAAGTTTATTTTTGGTCGCTCCTAGGGTCCGCACGCAAAGAGCGTGACCACAATTTACCAATTTTCAGAAACCATTACCCACTTTGCCACTCCCTTACGCATTGCGTAAATTTCAATCATTACCATGGGGTGTCATGTGTTTTTAAAGTGACCTACCCTCAACTTAGGTGACGCCACTTTTGTCCGAAATAATTTCTGGCGATGGTCTTATTTCCGTAAGCCACTGTGCATTCGCACGTGTGTGCACCTGTAAACTTGAAAACTCAAGTGCTGTTAAATGAAGCAATACTCACATGTGTACTTGAAGCGGGTTCTTCGTCAATAGCGCTTTTTCAGCGTTAATTCGCAACTGACCAGCTTTTCGGCAATAACCCGCAAAGTTAGGTAGTTCTGTGCTAGTGCTGGGTACCTCCTGTGGTATTGTTTCTAAAAATAAAAGGTATACATTAAGGTTTCAATATCCTGAGAACTTTTGCTATCCTTGTACACCAACAATGAAACTACACATTGCTAAGCAAGTACCCAATTATATTTTATATACAATAATAAGTTGCAAAAAATTTGGCCGAGTGAGGTGCGATTCTAGCCGACGACTGTCAAATAAATTAGCATGAGTTTTGTATGGCGTCGTGTGTCTTGCAGTTCCCCTTTTATGTATAAAAGTAAATATATTAGGACTATTCAGCGTTATTACATTAAACCGCATCCTTGTTAGTATCAAAGCTGCATTGCATTACCATTTTTAGCAGGTGTATTGCCTGGCGTATTAAAAAATATTTCTTAAATAATTTTTGAATGGGATTTTTCTGGTGTTGATTTGCGATTACCATGGGGAAGACATCTTGTTCCCCCAAGAGAAATGTCGTCCTTTCCTGTTATAATCATAGACAAATGCTGTATAATATATTTGTTAAATAAAAGTATGAGAAAATGCTGTATAATATATTTCGCCACTGTAGATGCACAGTGGCCGTTCTCCAAACGCAGGTAAAAGTAAAGTGGCCGTTCTCTATCCTTTACTAAACGCAAAGTGGCCGGTCTCCAATCCTGTTCAAACTGGTTTAAATTGGAGACCGGCCACTTTGCGTTTAGTAAAGGATAGAGAACGGCCACTTTACCTTTACCTGCGTTTCGAGAACGGCCACTTTGTATCTACAGTTACGATTTGTTAAACAAAAGTATAGAAAAACGCTGTAGAGTACCATTTCTAACTTTTTTTGAATATTTGAAACTTTAATTTCAAGCTTTTACGTTTTTAACCAAATCGATTTACACTAAACAACAAACACTACGTAATAAACTTAAATATTTAATAGTTTCTATACCTGAATAGTTCACCACAACGTATGGCCAGACCCACGTCTCGCAATTTTTAAAATCGTATTCCACCCCTACGTACAAATAAAAAAATAATGCTAAAATGTAGGTAAAAAAATGCGATGATGTGTAATAATCAGTAGCGGTATTTACAATTACGCTACAGCGTCCGTTGGTGCTACTTGCTGTTTAGGCTACTGCAAACTAGTAATAACGTGTTGTAGTACACTGTAGCAATTGTTGCAGGGTTGCCACGGACACTGAGTTGAACTAATGAATTTTACATTTTCACACTTCGAATTTGAAATAAAAATTATCTATGTAGTACACCGTAAAGCTCCAAATAGAAGTTTAGTCTCTTATAAAGATCATGTCTTAAATAGAAGTCGGGTTTTAATTAAAGGTCAGGTCTCAAATAGATCCTGGGTCTTAAATATAGGCGTGGTCTCCAATAGAGACCAGGTCTCAAATTCTCAAATGGAATACAGGTCTCCAATAGGGACCAAGTCTCCAATAGAGTCTGGGTCTCAAATAGAGCCCGGGTTTTAAATATATGCCGAGTGTGACAGGTAGAAACAGGCAGAGGATCCGGGTTATATGTTTAGAGTTTTACGGTACTAATACATTTTATTTTTGAAAATTTTAATAACCACAAAGACAGTAACATTGGACGCTACAGAATGTTGATATTAAAGTGTAGTCACAATTCTGGACGATTTTTGTGCTACGGCGTAAACAACAAGTAGCATCAACAAAAATAGTATCGTAATCGTGAATACCGCTATTGAAAAATTATAAAATTAGTTGCAATTTCAAATTATAGTATAATAGCCACCGTTATACGCAGTTTTAAGTGAGAACCACTTTTTTCTGACAGTTATGAATTTCAGTTGTTATTATTTACGATTTTTACCGTTAACGATGCGTCTGTAGTATTCCCGGCGATAAAAGTTTAGTTCCTTGCCAGATTTAGACAGAAGTGTGAAATAAAAAACTTTCCAAGTTTTACCCGACGGTGTATCAGGCAAGTTTTTTTGCCCAGTTGCTTTCCAGGTATAATGCCCATTTCGCCAGTAGTAGTTTTTTGAATTTGTCATTACACCAACATCGTACATAAAAATCTAAATATAAGTACGCATTGTTAAAATTCAAAAAAACATAGTTAATTAACTTGCATAACTTAACTACGACAAATACAAAATGCCAACTGTTAAACATAGTTAATTCACAATACTGTTGTGAAACTACAAGTAATAAATTAGATGTAAAACTACCGCATTTTTGATAATTTCGCAATCAAAGACGCATTCACGTAGAATTTTTTCTTTTGTTATGGGGCCGAGAAACTTGACTATTGCATCAACTTGATCAATGTGTCCAAGTTTATAAACACTGGGCGGAACTTGTTGACATTTAACATTTTTGGTACCTGTATGCATAGTATATGATTAGTAACCAAACAAATCTTTACAATCTTAACTATGTGTGTTTTCTTTGAAATGATAGCCTAAACATGTGTAATTACCATCAAACTGGACCTAATAGGGATTACTTATATAAAGTTGGATAAAATACATTACAAACTACCTATGTAATATACAATGAGTTGCATTTGCCAATAAAATGTTCACTTGCTCAGCACTGTTCTTTTTACACAACAATTATATACCTAATACTGAAGTTATTCTTACGTGACTTATTTAAACTTGGTTTTTGAAAATGTTCCGCATCAGAATCGTCGCTGTGGGTCATGGCAGGCAAATGGGGAATATGGAGTGATGGGCTCAAGCTAGAACCAAATAGATCGCGCCTCGCATGTTCTACATTGATGGATTAAATACAAACAACGACGAAATAAACTACAAATCATTGAGTAAAAATGTTTTATTTAATATTAACATCAATCCTATCTATATTCATTTTTTAAAAGTATTTCAAAAACATGTAATCGCTTACCTTGGGTTGAAGCTTGCATCTCGTACATCGTGAAGTTATAATTTCCTAAGTTTTCAGTTGTGCTTGAATCAAAACTTGGGTAGTAGGATTTAAGAACTTGCACAATTAATTTATCAGCATTGGAAACACTAAACTGTATTATTTTTGATGCACCTTTGCTACAAAATTCTCCGTCATCGTTGCAAGTATGACTGCTTATGAGATATACATAAAAATTTTGAGTTACGACGGCCCAAGCAAAATCATCATTAACTAAAATAACGCTTGTTTTGTTACTTATAACTTTATGTAACGTAACTGACAAAACCAAGCTATTGGGGGCAACAGATTGAGCAATATCGTGGATTCCTGAAATTTCCTGTTTCAAACTTGCAATTACTGGTGGAGCAGATTTTGAAATTTCAACTTTTCCTAAAACAGAGCGAATATGAAATTCCTTTATGGACTTTAGCGATGAACTAATGACATTGTAGCGCTTTAATCCAATACAAACAAGTCTGGCCAGCGTTTTGGGGGTCCAAGTACTAATAGAATGTACTTCAGAAGCTGATATTGCACAAACACATATTGTAATGCTCTGTTCTTTAGACAAACATTTAGGTGTGTTAACACTATGAGAATTTGATATTTTTAAAATTGTCGGCAGTGAGGTCTGACTGGTATGTGCTAATTGGTTATTACTATAAAAACTAATTTTTGCTGATTTGGGTGCTTTACTTTTAAAACTATTCATAGTGACAATGCTGTCTTAGTTAAAATACATATTTATGAAATTAACTTTTATGGGAATGCTAGTTAACTAAACTTGTTGAATAGAAAAACTTCAGAGGAATTCAATTCAAACAAACATGCGAAGGGCAAAAAATCATAACTGCCACTCTCGAAACAACTCTATAAGTGTGACAATGCTGAGCTTGGAATTTTCTATGACCCAAATAAGCTAATGCTGGTGTTCTGCATAGCTATGGGCATTTCCGCTTCAGGGAGCTTGCATCAAAAGTATTAATAATTTAAAAGTATGGGTGGTCTAGAAAAAAGTTCTTGCATTCCTTAAATTCATTAGGTACATACGGAATCCTAATTTTGTAATATTTGCAACTACCCTTATGAAAAACAGGACCAGAATATAAAAGTAATGCACTGCGCAAGCCCACTCCCATTTACTAGAAAAACGAGCAGAACGCAAATGCGCAAGTCCAGTCCCATTTATATAAAACAGGACTGGCACTAGTACTTCAGCAATAAAGAAACTCAGTCCTTTCGCTTCTGTGCAAGTTTATTTGCATCACAGAATACAAGTAAAATCATACAACCGAGTCCCATTTGCCTTATGATTATCCGTAAACAGCACAGCAGAAGACAAATGGGACTCACACGGGAAATCAAGGTCTTTTTTGCGTATCAGTCCCGTCCCATTCAGTCCCATCCAGTCCTTATTTTAGGTGAACCCTGTAAAATGTTCTATTAACATTTTTTTGAAAAGTGTAAAATGTTCTATTAACATTTTTTTGAAAAGTGTAAAATGTTCTATTTACATGTTTTCGAAAAGTGTGAAATGTTCTTTTTCAATGCTTTCAAGACATGTTTCAATATTGTTTGTAGATAGTGGATATTGTTTTTAGCTCAAACTGGATATGGGTCTTTTTGGGTCTTTCCAGACGATGTCCATTAAAATAAAAACAAATGATAATTATGATAATTTGCTTGGAAAACAATGCCAATGTTGCATACCTAAGCTCAACTACGACTACTTTGCACATAAAAGCAATTGAAATTAGCGAGAATGCTATGAGTATATACGTTGACAGTATATTGACACTGTAGTAAACAACGAATAATGTAGATACAGTCAGAACTAAAATATTTTCCTTGTGAGTCATCGTCCCTGAAGTCCCATTCGCTAACGAATCCACATCATATGGTCGAAGAAGAACTGAAGCGAGCAAACTAGGGGAAAGTGGATTTGAAACGATGTACAGAATCGCCAACACGAAAACTCCCCAGAAGCCGTAGAACATCCATTAGTGGAATTGAAAGCAAAATTTAAAAATTCGTGGAGATTCAGACTAACGAAGAATATAATTATTGATCTAAAACAACAGTGTAAATAAATTACTTCTAGCACATGCCAATATTGATGAAACTGTATTTTCCAATCTCCATAACATAATTGGGCCTACATTTGAGTTTTAACTAAACAAATGCAAAGGAAACCAACATAACTACATAACAGGTCAGGCTATTTTAAACAATCATCATATTATGTACCTGCCTAAAATATTTATCTTCGAACTCCCGCCAAGTACGAATTTAAATATTTGCAAGGTTGTGTCTAGTTGCATTGTAGTTAACAAAATCAAATCTTTACTCAAAATCATTTAATTAGCATAGTGATGAAATAGTAATGTATGTTTTGGATTTCAAAAGGGTAAAACGCTGTTTAATAATTATAGAGATTCCAAGTATTTTCAAACTGACTCAAACTTTTCTACGTATAATTGAACAATTAAAGTCACACTTGCATTTCGTCGGTGAAGAACCAAAATGACCCATATCCATTTTTAGCTAAAACCAATATCCACTATCTACAGAAATATTGAAACATGACTTGAAAGCATGTAAATTAAATATTTTGCACCTTTTCAAAAACATGGAATTAGAACATTTTACAATTTTCAAAAAACATGGAATTAGAACATTATGCACCTTTTCAAAAACATGGAATTAGAACATTTTACACTTTTCAAAAAACATGGAATTAGAACATTTTGCACCTTTTCAAAAACATGGAATTAGAACATTTTGCACCTTTGCAAAAACATTGAATTAGAACATTTTACACTTTTCAGAAAACATGGAATTAGAACATTTTGCACCTTTGCAAAAACATGGAATTAGAACATTTTGCACCTTTGCAAAAACATTGAATTAGAACATTTTACACTTTTCAGAAAACATGGAATTAGAACATTTTACACTTTTCAAAAAATATGTAAATAGAACATTTTGCACTTTTCAAAAACTCTTAATTTCCATTTTACGCATGTTTCTCATTTTGTTTTTATAACATAGCTTAATTTGATTGTAGCTTGAATTGGATATGGGTCATTTTGGTTCTTCACAGGCGATATTTAACAAAAATTCATGTTAGCTCATTTAAATAAGTAAAGAATTGCATCAAATTATTCTGCATAAGCAGCAAGCGCATCGTACGAAAAAAGAACAGATGTTGTGTATCTGGAATAATTTGAATCTGAATGCACTCTTTGCAAAACCAAGCTCCCTGTTTATTCTATGTGTTTCCTTCCTATTTAAAGCCGCAGGATTTCATTTATTCTTTAAAATTGCAAAAGCTTATACACCAAGTTGATGGAAAGAAACAAATTACATTTTGCCGTTTATGAAAATTTTCGATTATCGTGTCTGTAAAATTGAGACATACTAATTCATAAAACATGGAAGGTTTTCGTGAAAAATTCAGAATTTTATTAGCATTTATATTTTCTACTTTTTGGATTGTTCAAGCCGGGGCAAGTCCAGTAGGAAATCGAAATACGACAGAAATTCTAGAAAATAACAAAATGTTCCAACTTGAGGTATAATTGGCAGGTTCATTGTAACGCTATTATTATTGTGTTCAAAAATCAAAATAAATAAATACGCAGTAAGTTAAATACAATTCTGCACTTATAATTAATTATTGATAACTAGCGATTCTTATGTAATTATTTTTTTGCCCTATAGATTTCAACGGTGACAAATAATGAGGTCGAAATTCAAGACACCGCAGTTCATAAATTGTGGGGACATAGTACGGGACCAAATTGGTACGGTTTGCTAATGTCTTGGAATCCTTTTGTAATTCTTTGTGGGTTACTTTGTGGGTAACAACAATTACACTGCATTGGCAAGCCACAAATAGTAATAGTTATACTATTTTTATGTTAAACATATCATATCGTCTGTGAAGAACCAAAATGGCCCATATCCATTTGTAGCTAAAAACAATATCAACTATCTACAAAAGTATTAAAATTTGTCTTGAAATCATTTAAATACAACGTTTTGCACTTTTCAAAAACGTGTAATAAGAACATTTTATACTTTTCAAAAACATGTAAATAGAAAATTTTACACTTTTTTAAAACATGTAAATAGAACATATTACACTTTTCAAAAACATGTAAATGGAACATTTTACTCTTTTCAAAAACATGTAAATGGAACATTTTACTCTTTTCAAAAACATGTAAATGGAACATTTCACACTTTTCAAAAACATGTAAATGGAACATTTTATACTTTTCAAAAACATGAAAATAGAACATTTTATACTTTTCAAAAACATGTAAATAGAACATTTTACTCCTTTCAAAAACACGTAAATGGAACATTTCACACTTTTCAAAAACATGTAAATGGAACATTTTACTCTTTTCAAAAACATGTAAATGGAACATTTCACACTTTTCAAAAACATGTAAATAGAACATTTTACTCCTTTCAAAAACATGTAAATGGAACATTTCACACTTTTCAAAAACATGTAAATAGAACATTTTACTCCTTTCAAAAACATGTAAATGGAACATTTCACACTTTTCAAAAACATGTAAATGGAACATTTCACACTTTTCAAAAACATGTAAATGGAACATTTCACACTTTTTAAAAACATGTAAATAGAACATTTTACACTTTTCAAAAACATGTAAATAGAACATTTTACACTTTTCAAAAACATTTAAATGGAACATTTCACACTTTTTAAAAACATGTAAATAGAACATCTTACTCTTTTCAAAAACTCCTAATTAACATTTGACGCATATTTCTCATTTCGTTTTGATGACAATTCCTATTTAGATTGTAGTTTAAATTAGATATGGGTCATTTTGGTTCTTCACAGACGATATTATTCACAATAATAATTATTGTTTGAAAACTATAAAACTAATGGTGCTGTTTTTATCATTAAAATCCAATGCTAAATTGCTAATTAAGGTCAAAGCTACGAAAGAGCGAGTAATTATAAAACCAAATATAAACAGTCTACGCTTTCAAATTGTAATTATTGTTCTTGTTTTCTCATTAAAACAAAGTGGATTTTAATAAAATCTTATAGTGTCCAATGTTTGTACGTGTAACATCTCAGTGTATATGATTTGATTTGATTTAGTTTAATCATGTAGTCAACCATTTTAAAATTTTAACGCTAGAATATTTACCAAATAAATTATGCGTAGTGCTTACAAAAATTTACATAGTTCAAGAGGATCTTTTTAAGCAGCTAACAGGAGCTGCGATTAAATATGGTAAACCCCCGCCAGGGAAAACGGTGAAGGACATCATGGACACGTGGACACTTCAACTAGGCTACTTTTTAATACGTGTTTCAAAACTTGGCGCATTCCAAGTTCCAATTTCGCAAGAACTGTTTCAACAAAATAGGGAACAAAAATGAGCAGCATCCGAAACTGTACATAATACTTAACTCTTATGATTTTTGGACAAAATTAAATTCTGGTCATGTAGGACATGTGTAACTTATAAACAGACCCTAGATTTTTGAAAAAACTAACGCTTTTAAAAATCATTTTCTCCAAATGATCGAGGCAAAAACGGGCAGCTAATGTTTACTGATTCTAATACAGAATTTTCTGACCATTTTAATAGATCCAAAATAATTATATGATGAGTTTTGTTGAGTTTTTAAGTTATAACGTTTTCTAGTTTTACGTTTGTTTTGTTTAGCATTGCCAGAAAATCAGGGCGACCACTTCAACAATTTTTCTGATGTACTTAGGAATTATTTAAAATTCCAATATTTCTCCAAGTCATGCCCTGATAAGTAATACTAACTTATACAAAAAATAGTCATAATTGCAAAAACTTCGTAGTCGATAAATGGTGCCATTTCCCCTTTTTATTTTCAATTCGCCAATGTGCATTGTTAGCCTTAATAAACTCGCTTTTATATTCAACAATGGTTAACTCTGAAAGCGTGTTTGTTAACTCTAACAGTAGTTAACTTTTCTAGTGAAATCAAGGTCTTAGGAGTTTTTGAAAATTGTTAAATGTTCTTTTTACATGTTTTTGAAAAGTGTAAAATGTTCTATTTACGTGTTTTTGAAAAATGTTCTTTTTACTTGTTTTTGAAAAGTGTAAAATGTTTTATTTAGATGTTTTTGAAAAATGTAAAATGGTATTTTTACATGTTTTTTAAAAGAGTAAAACGTTCCATTTATATGTTTTTAAAAAGTGTAAAATGTTTCAGTTACCTGTTTTTTAGATGCTGAGCTTAAGCATATAATAAAATGGTCATGTCCGTCCGTCTGTCTGTCTGTCTGTCTGTATGTCTGTCTGTCTGTCTGTCTGTCTGTCTGTCTGTCTGCCTGTCTGTTGGTCCGTTGCTACAGGTCAAACCGTCTACTCGATTGTCATGAAACGTTTTTTAAACAACCACAAAAGCGAGCAGGCTGGTCTGTATTGTTTTTTCACTTTAATCGGACTGACCATTACTCAACAATTAAATGTTGAATGGACCCATGTCAAAAAGCAATTTGGTGAATGGAAAGCATGGGCATCTAAAAACCAGTGCAGGGGACGTTCAAAAAATGCGCCAGCAAAATTCACCAAATTTTTGGACCCCCCCACCTAAGTTGCTACCTTTTCAGACTTGCGTACATGGCTTTATCTTTAATATGGCCTACCACTTTTTTCAAAGTCACCCACCGTAAAGGTGGGTGGCGATATTGGCGAACGACCCCAGATACGTGCCTTGTATAGGTTTACACGTTTAAATGCACTTCTAACGAAACTTTAAATTAGGTCAAGGGTTACGCGCAAATGATGTCAGGTGAATATTTCTTTTTGACATCCCCACCCAGCTGCTATCGCATTAACATTAAGTAAGCAGGCTAGATGTGACGCGCAAATAACGTCACGTGAAAATTTCTGTTAGACAGCCCCACCCAGCTGCTATAGCATTCACATGAGGTAAGCAGGCTAGGGGTGACGCACAAATGAGGTCACGTAAAAATTTCTTCTAATTACCCTAACCCAGCTGCTATCGCATTCTTATAAGGTAAGCAGGTTAGGGGTGACGCGCAACTGACGTCAGGCGAAAATTTCTTCTAGTCACCCCCACCCAGCTGCTATCGCATTTGAATAAGGTAGGCAGACTAGGGGTGACGCGCAATTGACGTCACGTGAAAATTTCTTTTAGACAGCCCCACTTAGCTGCTATTGCATTCACATTAGGTAAGCAGGTTAAGAGTAACGTGCAAATGATGTCACGTGAAAATTTCTATTAGACAGCCCCATTCAGATGGTATCAGATTCACATTAGGTAGGCAGGCTAGGGGTCACGCGCAAATGAGGTCACATGAAAATTTCTTCTACATGTCACGGACTGACCTTTATGTGTTATAGATGTTTTGAGATCGTCTATAATAACGTCCTTCAAAAACCATAGTTTCTAGTATCCCAAGTCCCAACTTTAAATTTGTTTCCATTGTATTTTAACTACATGTCACGTACTTACCTATATGCGTAACAGATATTCAGGGATTGTCCATAATGACGTTATTTGTGAATGGTGCAATTTATAACAAAATTTCAGCTATATTAAACTACAAGCTACGAACATTGGTAAATGTCTTATTGATTGTGGGGGAGCTTCCATAAATCTCACATCATCTTTTAGCGTAACATAAATTGTCTTGTACCTTTGTTGAAGCTCAGCATCTACTTCGGGCCAGCCCACGGTCGACAAACCCGGCGCCAAGCGCCGGATTTTAAAAAAGTGTAAAATGGTCTATTTCAATGCTTTCAAGACATGTTTTAATATTTTTTTTGCAGATAATGGATATTGGTTTTAGCTATAAGTAGATATGCGTCATTTTGATTCTTCACAGACGGTATACATTAAAATAAAAACGAATAATATTTAAAATATTTCACTCTAAAAGCAATACCGATGTTACCTAAGCTCAACAACGACTACTTTGCACATGAAAACAACTAAAATTAGCGAGAATGCTATAATTAAGTATATACGTTGACAGTATATTGACACTGTAGTAAACAACGAATAATGTGGATACAGTCAGAACCAAAATATTTTCATTGTGCGGCATTGTTGCTACACTCCCATTTGCCAAAGAATTAACATCTTACGGTCGAAGAACCAAAGATGCCAAAAAATCAGGGGAAAGTGGATTTGAAATGAAGTAGAGAATCGCCAACACGAAAACTCCCCAGAAGCCGTAGAACATCCATTGGTGGAATTGAAAGCAAAATTTTAAAATTTTTGGAGACTCTGACTGACGAAGAATATACAGTATGAAGCATATATGATCGGACAACGGGGTTTGCAAACTTTGACCTCGAATAGTATAAAAAATGATAATGCAAATATCACCATTTTTTTTACCTAATGTAGCCTAGTTTGCTGCAAACACAAAACAATTTATTTTGGGTTCTTAAAATAAAATGCGTTGCTAAAAATAAATAATTAGTTGACAAGTTTTAAAAAAACAGTGCGCGAAGGCGAAAGTGTTCGGACAAAACAGTAAGAAATAGTGTATTACACATTTTGTTGCTAAAAAACTACAAATTTAAACAAAAATAGTATTTTAACTTAAGTAAGTGTAAGTACCTACTTACCCTTTGATCCGCGTTTCAAAACGTGGCGCCTTCCAAGTTCAAATTTCGCAGAAACTGTGGCATGAAAATGATCAAATAGCATCAAGTCAGCTGTTTGAAGAAGTTCCAATCGCAACCACCACTGTAGATAGCGCCTAATTGTCCAAATATACTCGAACCGTTTGGCTTTCTAAACATTAGAAATCCACTGTTCTGTCACATGAAACTTGTAAATGGTTTTTTGTAAATCCGGATACAATGGGTAAGTAATTTGCTTTAACCGCGTGTTCTATATCGCCTGTGAAGAACCAAAATGACCCATATCCAATTTAACTATTAACTAATATAAAAGCAATATCCAATCTAACTATTAACCAAAATGAGCTAAGTCATAGGAACAAAATAAGAAACATGAGTAAAATGTTAATTACAAGTTTTTGTTTGTAAAATGTTTAGTGTACATACATCTTTTTGAAAAGGTGTGAAATGTTGTATTTATATGCCTATGAAAAATGCAAAATGTTTAATTTATACGTTTTTGAAAAGTTCAAAATGTTTTATTAAATTGTTTTTAGAAAAGTGGCCAAACTAGTGAGCATGCGCAGTTGACAGAGACATCTGTATGAAGAATACAAAAGAAACGACGGCACTGTGGATAAATACCATGCAAAACAAGTAATAATTATCTTTATATGTCCCAATTAAACGTGTGTGAAAATCAAATTAACATTCCTGAGTCACTAAAAAACTTAAAAAATATTTGCGCTTGCGCAAAGTTGTCGTCCAGATACACAAATCATAGGGTACTCCTCCGCTGCAGTGGCGTATAAAGATGCACCTGTCATAGAATTTCTGTGGAGACAATATTGTAATATTGCGTATGCAGCGCCCATCAACGTTTTCCATGTTCGAAGGAGTAGAATTCTAAAGGGAAAATCATGCACGAGAAATCCGGTGGTTTTAAAGCATAGGAATACAGCTTGGCACAATAGTAACTTTGACAGACAGAGCACAGACGCAAAATGACCAATATTAGGTTTAGGTTAATATTGAAACAAGTTAGTATGTTTTCTGAATAGAATACAGTAGATTGTGTAATGGAAATTCATTATAAATAAATGGTTTGTAAAGGTGTAAAACCTTCTATTTACTATTTATATGTCATTGAAGTGTGCAAAATGTTTTATTTACGTGTTTTTGAATGATGAAAAATATTTAATTTACGTGTTTTTGAATGATAAAAAATATTTAATTTACATGTTTTTGAAAATTGCACATTCTGCCATTTACAAATTCTTTTAAAATTGCATATAGCACTAAATTATGTACATGTGTTTTTTTAATTTCGAAATGTTCTATTTACACATTTTTAAAAGAGACAAAATATTCTATATAACTATATGTTTTCTGATGAGCAGAATATTTTATTTACCTGTTATTGAAAAGTGCGAAATGTTCTTTATTAAACGTTGTTGAAAGAAGCAACATATTCTATATAACTACATGCTTTCTGAAAAGGCAAAACATCTTATTTATATGTTTTTACAAAGTTCAAAATGTTATATATTCACATATTCTGAAAAAAGTGAGAAACATTCTTTTTTCAAGGGTTTTGAAAGAAGCATAATATTCTATATAGCTACATGTTTTTCGAAGAGGCAAAACATCCTATTTACATTTTTTTTAAAGTGCAAAATAGTCTATTTACATCTTTTTCAAAAGTGCAAAATGTTCTATTTACAAGTTTTAAAAAGAAGCAAAATGTTCTATTAAAGAGTTTTTGAAAAAGTGCAAAACACTACATTTACACGTTTTAAAAAAGTCTGAAAGTATTCTATTTGCACGTTCTTTTAAACACAATACAGAACTACATAGTATTTTGAAACATTAATCTTTTCCTGACATTAAAAAGGAATAAGGGTAATTATCCTGTAAATATAATTATAATGGATAATCTATGCCACTGGGAAAGGATAAGGTTCATAATGGGTCTTTACTAGCGGGCTAATTAGGTTATTTTTTAATTAATAATTATAATAGTAGATAGCCGCTCATTCAATTAACTATGCTGCAAACCTCATTATTAAAAAATTACGTTCCTGTTTACGCAGCTAAAAAAAACAATATTAGCAATAATAAATTTAAAATTAAAAATCACCTTGTCGTGTTTCTATGTTCCGTTTTTTAAGATCAACAATAATTTTTATTTTATTCAAAATCAAACAAAAGTTGCAACTTTACTTTTTAAATTTTTTTTGTTGCAAAAAATGTATTAATAATAATTATTAAAACTAATAATAAAATTTGTTTTAATTTTTGAATGTTAGAAAATTAATATTTTTTTTTTTAATAAAATTTTTTTAATCGTTTCGCATTTTCGCTCGAGCTTGAAGCTTATAAAAAAATCCCTTATTTATGTTACGTACCACGTCAGTTACGTCACCTTTCGATAGTTGTCCGGTTCCGGTCTAAAACTACACGAGCTACTCATTCCAATTTTGTGGTCGTAGTATTTTTAGCTTTGGATTTTAGACTTTTGGGTTTTTTGTAGATTTATTATATTGGTAATTTAGTAGTTGTGTATAATGCTGTGTAATGTGTAATATGCAAGGTTGACCCTAATTACCCTTTTTAGTAACTGATAATAGAATCAGTCAAGTTAAATTAGCACAAAAGAAAAAAAATAGTTGTAAGTTTACATTAAAAAAACAAAATGGCATCAGTGGATCCTGTTGATGCAGAAGATGGTCCACCTCGGGTGAAAAGCTCAGAGAGTTCAAGTGGATCTGTAAAACGAATGCAGTTCAAGGCAACGATGAACGTACCTCCTGACAATAACAGTTCAAAACCTTCAAAAAGTTCCCTGAAAATAAACAATGAAAAACAAACCACAGTGGGGAATTTGCCGCCGGACAAGAGCTCACGTGGGTGTTACAAGAGGACGCTGAGTGAGTTGAAACTTTTAATTTGGAAAAATTTGTTGCTCCGGAAGCAGAACTTCTGCTGCTCCATCTGTCAAATTTCCTGTGCTCCTGTCTACGTCGCTCTCCTCATCACTCTCAGTGTATTATTCGCAAAGGATCCAAATCCAAATCCAAAACAGCCCGGTAATGGTACTCGTACTGGTACTGGTCCGGGAACTGGCCCAGGCACCGGACCGGGCAATAACTCCGCTAGATCTCTTGGGTCTGGAAGTGCAAGTGGAATGAATCTATACTTAAAAGAAGCTGTAAGAAAAATTTGTAGTCTTATTTAACTTAATTTATTGCTAAAATATAAAATTTACACGTGTAATTATTACTTTTGAATTTTCTAAATTCAACTGACATGATTTTTAAAGTTTTTAATTTTCTATCTAGAAATCTAGATGTTTTTTTGGAACGGAAAAAGGGTTCTATTTAAATGTATTATAAATTAGTGCCAAATATTTTATTTACGTTTTTACAAAGTGTAAAATGTTCAATTTACATTTTTTTAAACAGTGCGAAATAATTAATTTTTTTAGTTGGTTTATTTTTAAGTTCAAAAATGTTCTATCTAGATGTTTTAAAAAATTGCAAATCATTCTATTCACATGTTATTTTCAAAGTGTAAAATTTTCTATTTTTATGTTTTAAAAAAGTGACAAATATTTTATTTGCGTTTTTACATAGTGTAAAATGTTCTATTCACATGTTTTGAAATGGTTCAAAAAATTTGAATTTACATGTTTTTAACTATAGTGCAAAAATGTTGTATCTAGGTGTTTTAAAAAATTGCAAATTATTCTATTTACATGTTTTTTAATAGTGTGAAATTTTCAATTTTGATGTTTTAAAAAAGTGCAAAATGTTTTATTAACCACTAGATTTAGTTTTTTTTTCAAATAGTAAAATGTTCTCTTAATATGGTTTTAGAATCATATATGACATTTTAATATTTTGTAGATATTAGATTTTGTTTTTACCAAGAAATTGACATGGCTCATTGTGATTTTTCAAAGTAGATATGTAAATTCTTTGCGTATTTTTTTTACCTGCGTATTATAGTTACATAAATAAATTAGCATTAACTGATTTTTTTTTGAAAAAACATCATTTTTTGAATGGGACCTTTAAAGGAATTGATTAGTGTCCTGACGATGGAAATAAAAGGGACGACAGTGGCCTACTCTCCTACAAACTCCCTCACAGATCAGATAATTTTCAAGCTGAAAACACAGGTGGATGAAGGGACCGTCGGTAAGAACAGAATTTATTTAATCAGTTGTCGCATGCAATTTAATACACACATGGGATCGTTCATAAATAATGTCATCGCAACATCGTTCATTTACCCTTGAAAGGAACATCCTTGTTCTTTTAAATTTGATCTAAAAAAAATTAAGAGTTTTAGCTGACCAATTCATAAACACATAGTTATAAAAAGTGCGAATTGATCTAATTCCAAATTGAAAAATCCAAAACGTTCTCATATCACTATATACATCGCTTTAAAAACTGCGAATGGTTCTAACTAAATAATTTTAAGTCGCGAAGTGTTCTTTCAACTGCGTAGTTTTAAGTCGCAAACAAATCTAACTACTAACTACATGGCATGGTTTAATAGGTTCAAAATATTCTAACTAGGTACATGGTTTTTAGATTCTAACTAATCTAACTACAAAATTTTGAAAAGTGCCAAAAATGATCTACTTACATACATGCTTTTGAGTTTTATAGGTTGTTTGAGCTTTTTTGAACTTCTAAAATTTTGTATTTAGAATATTTTGCATTTTGTAATGTTTTTCAAAACAGAACATTTCAAAATTTTTCCAACCATGTGTAATTAAGACATTTTGCACATTATAGACTCATCTAGTTAGATTAGTTTGCAATTCAGAACTATGTATATGTAGTTAGAATATTTTGAACCTTTTAAAATAATATAGTTTGATTATTTTACAGCTCAAAACCATACAGTTAGAGGAATTAGGAATTTCCGACCAATCTAATGTCTTCAGTGCATTTTTGATTTTTTTTAAATCATAAAGTTAGAACAATTTGCATTTTAAAATCATGTATGTAATTAGTTTGAACAATTTATAGTTTTTAAAGCCGTAAAATTGTAGAACTGTTTTTGGGTTTTAAAATATACAGTATACGCAGTTAGAGGAATTTGAACTTTTAGTATCAATAATGTTATAATGTTATAATGAATTGGTCAACTAAAACGCCTCATAAGGTCAAAAATGGACTGAAGCAGATTTGACGATCCATCAACGACGATATAGCAAAAATGGATATCTTTGATTATTAGTATCTCGAATGATGGCCGCACACATGACGTCATTTGTGAACGACCCCTCAGCATGAGGTATCAATACTACAAACAAAAACAAAGAAATTCATTTAAAAGTGTTTATTACACAGGGTGGAAGGGGTACAAAACTGAGCGGGAAATTGAAGAAGCGGCAGTCCAATCGAAGCTGAGCCAAAGTCAAATTCGAGTGGCGATTGTCTTTAACGATGGATTTGGTGGAGGCGGCGGCGGAAACATTAGTCCAGTTGGAGGCTCAACAATTTCCTACAAACTTTTATTTACATCAGATGAAATTCCACTCGTTTCCTTTGTTTCATCCTCCGCTAAGCCAAAGTCGGCCTCGTCCAAATTAATAGGACTTCAAATTTTGCTGGATAAAATTATTATCGCCCAACTCTCCAATTCAAACGCCGGCATCTCTCAAGACACTGTGTGTATTTTTTTTAACTATTTTTTCGCATTATTGCGCATGCTCAGAATGATTCCGATTCCCTATAACAATTAGTTGTGACTTTTTTGTAAAAACTTGCAGATCTCCGTTGAGGGATTTTCATCTCCTCAACAAACACGTGGCGGGTCTGGGCCGAAGACGAGAAGCTCGCTTAAAACACCAGGGGGAGGAGCAAGAGGAGGAGCAGGAGGGGGAGGGACTAACTGTAATAAATCTCCGTCGCAGAAAAAGGCGCCTAGAATCGAAGGTTTTGTGATGATCCTCACCATCTGTTTCTGCACCATTGTAACAGGGGTCATGCGGGAAGTGGTGGACGAGAAAGCGTCCGGTGTTAAAGTAAGCTATTTCAAAATTTTTAAGGGATCGTCCACAATTGACGTGATTAAAATTTGTGACATGCTAAACTAAACTCACTGTCATCAACTTAACTAAGCTTTCTTTTGTAAATTTTGTATAATGATTGTTTGAAGGAATTGATGCGGATGATGGGGCTGAAGACGTGGATGCACTGGATCAGCTGGATGATTGACTCTCTCCTCACCCACCTCATCTCTATCACAATCATTGTCGCCTTACTCCAAATCCCTGTTAAGGCACCTGGAGGAGTTACTCGCCGCCTAAAACACGCTGAGGTTACTTTCTACTGGTTCCTTCTGTTCTCGTACGGAGTTGCTGCAACTTCCTTTTGCTTCCTCATTTCAACTTTCTTCAATAGCCGTGAGCCATCCTATATCATCAACTATAAACAAATTATTATTTGAGGTGTCGTCCACAAATGACGTAGTCCATAAATCACCATTTTAGGCAGAACTTTCTCAGAAAATGTTTTTTTCTGATACCCTAATTAAATGTAATTAGCTAAGCCATTGATCGTAAACGTCTAACTTCAAAATGGAATGTCCTTAGTGGCCCGGTAGGCCTTACTGTCAGTGACTCAGCCAACGACGTTCTTTGTGGACGATTTTTTATGCTATTGCGACCTTAGGTTAGGTTAGGTTAACTCAATACAACCCTTTACCTAACCTAACCTAACCTAAGTTGCTAACGTAACCTAACCTAACCTATGCTACTGCGACCAAAAGTAATGTAAAGTTAGGTTAACCTAACCTAACCATTTACCTAACCTAACCTTACCTGCTAATCTAGCCTATCTTAACATATTCTATTGAAACATTAGGTTAGGTTAGGTTAGTTAATGTTAACATATTATAACCCTTTACCTAACCTAACCTAACCTAACCTATGCTACTGTGACCTTAGGTTATGTTAGGTTACGTTAAACCTAACCCAACCATTTACCTTACTAAACCTAACCTAATCTAACCTATCCTGACCTATTGTATTGTGACATAAGGTTAGGTTAGGTTAGTTATTGTTAACCTAACACCTAAACTCAGACAATTTTTAATATTATTTAATATTGACAGCAATGTTCGCGATGGCAGCAGGAATCGCTTTGTGGATAATAACCTCCATTGTACCAACGGCTCTCAGAGACGAAAACTACGAAAAACTAAGTTTTTCGCTGAAATGTGCCGCCTGCCTCGTCCCCAATTTGGCCTTAGGATTTTCTGACAAAATCATTGACAGATATGCAGAAGGGTTCAATCCTAATGGTGAGTCTCATTTCTTCGAGTTTAAATTAAATTTTCTGCTCAATGCCATAGTGTGCCAGAGTGTGTAATAATGTGTTGAATTAAATGGCAGACAAAGGATGTATACCGCCCTCAGCTGGTTGGGACGACTTATTCAGTACAATTGAACCCAAAGATCCGCTCACTTTGGGTCATATCTTGGCTGCAATGTACATTAGCACCATTATCTACTGTATTTTAACGGCGTATCTCGAAAATATTTTACCGTCCACGTTTGGCGTTCGAAAACCATTTTACTATCCTATTATGGTAATTATTTCAAGATTTTGTATGTAGATGTATTTCTGTTTATTTTTGAAATAAATTCGAAAAACATAATAATGCGCATTGATTTGTGATCTGATCATACAGCCGTCCACGTGGTGTCACCGGAAAGTTGGACCCCAAAAGTCACAAAGTGATAAGAAGCGTGGGTCCTCCAAGTCGATTGCTCAACAAGCTGAGACAAATTTTGAAGAGGAGCCTCAGGGAATAGAAAAAGGAGTCGAGATTCAAAATTTGCGAAAAGTTTTTGGCTTTGGGCCATTTAAGAAAGTAGCTGTGGAGGGTTTAACTTTGAATATGTTTCATGGGCAAATTACGGTAAAACGAATATTTTTAATACCCATTGCGGGGTCGTCCACAAATGACGTCATGAAAAAATTTCAAATTTTAGGACTTTACGACTTATCTTTTTATGGCATTAGCTTTGCTATCCTCAAAAGATGGCATTTGTGGGCAATAGCAATAAGTTTGCCCATTAAACCTACCGATGACGTCAATTGTGCACGATCCTGATCCCATACAATTCAATAAGGTTTGCTTAGCTTATAAAAAAACATTATTGTTTTAATGATTTTGTGTGATTTAATTCAATGACAGGCTTTACTAGGTCACAACGGTGCCGGAAAAACAACGACAATGTCTCTTTTAACAGGTTTAGTTTAATAACAAAATATTACAAAATTCTAAATTTATAAAATTAAAAAATAACACGCAGATTTAAAATAGAAGGAAAGGTGTTAAATATTTTAATATTAAGGTATGTTAAATAACCTAGATGA
This sequence comes from Dicyrtomina minuta, assembly GCA_949802685.1. Classification (NCBI taxonomy): domain Eukaryota; kingdom Metazoa; phylum Arthropoda; class Collembola; order Symphypleona; family Dicyrtomidae; genus Dicyrtomina; species Dicyrtomina minuta. Next base: position 1,327,705 of record OX461811.1, on the reverse strand, counting down.
TTGTTTTGTGCTTAATTTACGATGATTTGCTGTGGACAGGAATGGCGGCGCCCACTAGCGGGACGGCAAGCATCAATGGCTGCGACATTAACAACAACATGGAAGGCGTCCGTGAGAATCTTGGCTTCTGCCCGCAAGAAAACATGCTCTTCAATAATCTGACTGTTGAACAACATTTAAAGTTTTTTGGACGAGTACAAAAATTAAAATTTTGCCACATTTTTGCTTGAATGTAGTTTAATTTCAAATTTTAATAGTTCTTCTATAATTTTGTACTAAATAACTTATCATTTTCTATTACCAGTTAAAAAGAGGATCAACCCCCTCACAAGGTCTACGTGACGAAATAGAGGAGATGTTAGGAAAATTAAATTTCCAAGCAAAAACGTACTATCGCGCATCCAAACTCTCTGGTGGACAGAAAAGGAAACTTCAACTCGCCATTGCTTTAATTGGGAGGTCACGGGTATAGAATTGTTAACAACATTTAACTAAATAACTTTCTTAACATTTTTGTATATAGCAAAATTATAACTAACTAAAGATGTCACATTAATTTAATTTGAATTATCATCATAATTTTTTAAGGTTGTTATCCTTGATGAACCATCTTCAGGATTGGACCCAGAAGCTCGGCGCAATATTTGGAATTTTCTTCACGTAATTATTAATTACAGTTTTAATGATATAGTAGGTTTTGATATGTTTGTAATCAACAAAATGGTTAGTTCGATCCCTATCTTAGTATTAAATTCTTGTAGGAGGCAAGAAAAGACAGGACAATAATGTTGACGACACATTACATGGACGAAGCAGATGCTCTAGCGGACAGAATTGGTATCATGTCAGGTGGAAAACTTCAGTGTTGTGGGAGTGCAATGTTTCTTAAGCTTCGCTATGGCAAGTACCGCCTTGTTAATTACTATTTCCCATAATTTGATATTTAAAAGAAAATAGGCATAATGTATCCTAGCAAAGCAAAGTCTTGTAAAATATCGTCCGTGAAAAACCAGAATGACCCATATCCATTTTTAGCTAAAAACTATATCAATTATCTACAAAAAAATTCCAATATGTCTTGATAACATTTAAATAGAACATTTTGAATTTTTAAAAAATATGGAATTAGAACATTTTGAATGTTTTCGAAAACCAAACGTAGATTTACAACGTTGTGTTTGTGTACCTTTTTGAAAACATGGAGTTAGAATATTTTGCACCTTTTTAAAATCATGGAAGTTGAACATTTTGCATCTTTTCAAACATAGAATTAAAAAGTTTTGTACTTTTTCAAAAAATATGGAATAAGAACATTTTTCACCTATTCAGAAACATGTAACTAGGCATAGGAAAATTTTAATTTTTGAAAAACATGTAAATAGAACATTTTGTACCTTTTCAAAAATATAAAAATAGAACATTTTATACTTTTTAAAAACGTGTGAATAGAAGGGTTTTCACTTTTTAAAAACATGTAATAAGAAAGTTTTACACTTTTCAAAAACTCGTTATTAACATTTCACTCATGCTTCCTATTTTAATTTCTGACATAGCTCATTTTGATGCCAGATTAAATTGGATATGGGTAATTTAGTAATTTTGTTACTCTACAGATAGTAATATGTATGCAACAAGGTTACTGTACCTCGCATCTAACAAAAAAATTAGGTGCGGGGTAATTTAGATATTCACATTCTTTAGGTGCGGGGTACACTCTCAAGTTAATGATGGAACCTGAACCTGAGGGAAAACCAGAAAGTGTTCTTACAATAGTTCAAAAGCACGTGGCCAGTGCAGAGTTCAAATCTGAGACTAATAGTGACTCCGGAATGGAAATGGCCATCACGGTACCGACACAAGCCGACATTCGTGTGGCCTCAAGGTTCCCTCAAATGTTTGCAGAATTAGAGAATGAAAAATCAAATTTAGGAATCAAAAATATGGGTCTTGGCTTCACTACCATGGACGATGTTTTTATCAGGTAATTAACTGTGTTAGTTTAATTTTTTTTTAAATTTAATAAAGTACTTTAATTAGGCCTAATTATTTGAAGATGTTTAATTGTATGTTAAGAGTGGACGAGCTCCATTACAAATCCAAATCAGTTGATGACGGAAAATCGAAAATGGAAATAGCAAGCGTCAAAACGAAGGCAAGTGTAATTGCTCAGAGTAAAGAATTAGAATTAGAAGAGGGCCCTGGAGGTGGTCGTGAGTTAGCTCCTGTGACACCAGTGCCTGGACGTCCTCCACAATCTCAACTTAAACCTTGTTATCAGTTCTGTGCTTTGCTAGCAAAAATCGGGCAGTACAAACGACGAAGGTGGACCCAACTAATATTTCAGGTAACTATAAAGATGTATCATATGCCCAGTGTCATGTGTCATGTTACGTGCAATTGCAATCACCTATGTTATGTTCAAATTAGTATGTAATTTAAGTTGCTAAATCTATTGTAGATACTCGTCGCGATCATTCCAATAATTGTGACTATTATTGTTGCCAAAACTACTGAAGAACCTCCTACTCCTGAAACTACTAAAACACAACTTCGAAGTTCCAGTTCAGGAAGAAGCGGAAGAACACTTCTGACAGATGATCAAAATCCTCGCGTCTTGCTCCAATCTTCAAATGATCAGGTTTCTTTTTATAACTGTGAATATTCAAATAGACCGAGACCGACCGACCCGCGTTCTTTTAGTTGGCAGACACAAATCGTCTGTGAAGAACCAAAATGACCCATTTCTAATTTAAGATAGAATCAAAATGAGCTATGTCATAAAAACAAAAAACATGCGTACAATGTTGATTAGGAGTTTTAAAAAGTGTAAATTATCCTATTTACATATTTTTGAAAAGGTGCAAAATGTTATATTTACATGTTTTTTGAATAGTGAAAAATGTTCTATTTACATGTTTTCGAAAAGTGTAAAATTGTTCTATATGCATGTTTTTTAAAATTTGCAAAATGTTCTATTTCGTCGATGAAGAATGAAGTTTGATCATCTCCTTTTGAGGCTAAAATGAATTATGATCATCTCCATTCTCATTTAAAAATGGTTTTGACCATCTCCATTTTTCATGAAATACGCCAAATGAGGTATGTTAATGATTAGTTAAGGGTATAGTAATTCAAAACTAAGTACATTAGGGGTCACCCATAAATGACGTCATCAAAATATCCCCATTTTAGATCCCTATGACCCTCCTGTCATCAGATTACACGTTGGTTAAATGGCTATCTTTTAGCACGCGATAGCATGAATATCCAAGTAGGCTACTTTTCCATACCCATTACGTCATTTATGGGCGACCCTTCAATTTTTTTAACTTTTATTATTGATTTACGGATGAAATAATCCCTGGTCTCATGAATGATGGACTAATTTATTAATTTGAATAAATTATTTCATCAATAAAAAATCGGTATTGAAAGTTTAAAAAATTAAGGAGTCATTCATAAATGACGTAATGGGTCAAGGATAGTAGATTATACAGGTTACGCGGATCTCCTATATAAACTTAGGACTGGGAGGTTTTGGGGAGTTAAGGAAAAACATGACGTATACTGGATTCTGAATGTTTGTTTTCCCGCTGCAGCAACCATCGAGTGCTGCATGTGAGACTACAATGCTTTGTGGCACGGAAACCAATTAGTCTGACTTTAATTGACGTTTTCTAGTTAATTTTATGAGTTTGTAACCTGTATTAAGCTTTTTTTAAACTCTTATATTAAGAGAACGTTACCTTAGAAGAATCCCTTATTGATAAAATAGAAAATTGTAATACAGTTCCTATAATAGATGCAATTATTGTAGTGCAGCCATGAATCACTGAATCATAGTAAAGCAATCCTACGAAGTTGGGAATCCGTGTGACGTCACAACGAGGGACCAACTTCCCTCGACTCACACCATACGAATCCGCGGAACCTGTATAATCTACTATCCTTGGTAATGGGTATGGCCAAGCAGTCTACTCGGATATTCATGGTATCGCATGCTAAAGATAGCCGTTTACCCAACCGGTAATGTGATGACAGGAGGGTCATATGGACCTAAAATAGGGATATTTTGATGACGTCATTTATGGGTGACCCTTAATGTACTTAGTTTTAAATTACTAAACCATTAACTAATCACTTACATATCCCATTAAACGTGTTTCATGAAAAATGGAGATGATCAAAATTCATTTTAAAGCAGAATGGAGATGATCATAATTCATTTTAGCCCCTTATGGAGATGATCAAACTTAATTCTACATCGACGATTTGCATATTTTTGAAAAGGTGCATAATGATTTATTTACATGTTTTTGAAAGGTACAAATTGTTGTTTATACATGTTTTTAAAAAGTATAAAATGTTCTATTTACATGTTTTTAAAAAGTACAAAATAGTCTATTTAAATGCTTTCAAGACATAATTATTTGAATATTTTTCTAGATGGTGAATATTGTTTTCAGCTCGAAATGGAAATGGGTCATTTTGGTTCTTCACAGACAAAATGTTACCATGGCGCATAATTTAATTGTTTTTTAACATTTGTAAACTTTATTAATTCTGCAGACAATTAGGGACCTGTACAAAGGTGCTGCTGCTGGGCGAAGTGCCCAAGTGGAAACGGTGGAGAATGATGCGGATTGGGACACAGCTCTATTATCATCAGGAAGCTCAGGAAAACCAGAGTTTATTGTGGGAGCGAAAATTCAGAAATTCCCGGGTTCCCCTGCCCTCCTCCAAATAAAAGCCATGTTTTCTGAGGGTCATGACGGAGCGGATTCCCTGGCGGTGAATCTTGCAACTAACACTATTCTCAAGCACACTCTTCCCTCAGAGAAATATTCAATTCAGCTCAGTCTTGAGAAACTAGGGGGAGGGGGCGGAAAAGGTAGGCAGGGACGGTCTGGTACTCCTACCGGTACTGGTACTCGTACTGGTACTGGTGGAGGGGGAGGCGGGGCCCAACAAGAAACCGAATTGGGGTTAGAATCTCACGAGTATTATTTAATTCTTTTTTTTTCATCTAATAACCTACGAGAGTTAATTTCCATTACTTTAATTTACTTTCTGTTGTTGACAGTGATGTTGCACTGGTTCTTCTTGCTGCGCTCATTTTCCCAATTGGATTCTTTTTACAAGCCGCAAGTTTCGTTGTTCCTCCTATAGAAGAGCGTCTTAATCAGGTACTGAACTACGAGATGAAAATTTCCAAAAATCTATTTTACTCATTTAAAATTCAGCAGTGTCAAATTTTATTTTAAAAAAAACTGTCCAACACGCAGGGCCGGAATTTACAAAAAAAAACACGTAGTTAAATAGAAAATTTTGCACTTTTCAAAAATGTAAATAATAAATATTTTGACTTGTTAAAAAACATGCAAAATGAATTTCTTTGTACATTTAAAAATCATGTAAATAGAACATTTTGTACTTTTTTACAACATGCAAATAAATTTTTTTATACAATTCAAAAACATTAAATTAAAATATTTGCCACTTTTCTCAAAACATGTAAATAGAACATTTTGCACATTTTAGAATTAAGTAAAAATAACATTTGTTATTTTTCAAAAGCATGCTTATACAACAGTTTGCTTTACTCACGAAAACTGTCATTATTGAAATCCAAATTATGGTTTTAGTATGGAGCAAAATTGCTCACTAAATTGCAATTCCTTCGTCCGGCACTGCCAACCACGAAAATGTACTGATTGACTAACAAGTTTGCATCTTGGGTTTGGGTTTTTTAGGGAAAGCAGTTGGAGCTAATGACGGGCGTGGGAGTAGTTTCCTACTGGTTCTCGTTCTTCCTCGTTGATTTCATAAAAGTGACCCTTGTGAGCGTCATATGCGCAGTTTTCTTTTACGTTGTCCCTTTGCAGGGATATTTAGTGGACTTGAATGCAGCTGGTAAGGCTTATTAAGCAATATCTCTATTTTTTCAGTGCTACGAATTAATTGGTTTTCGCTCGAGCATTCAGACCTCTTCAAACATGTAATTGTAAAACGTGTTGTGCTTTTAGTGGCATTTTTCCTAATTTTGTTGAGTTTTGGATTTTCTGCAATTTGGTTGTCGTACCTTGCCAGTTTATATTTGACTGTTGGAGCTGGATTCTCGTCCCTTGTCATCTATTACATTTTTACAGGTTTCTACTTTTTTACTTTAATTACTTTGTTTTGTAGAGGAGAATTCACAAATGACGTTATAAAAAACAATTCTGTAGTCCCTTCATATGACTCTCCTAACCATTTGCTTGAATGACTATCTTTATTAGAAGGTTAGTCTGAGGTTAGGTTAGCCTCAGGTTAGGCTAGTCTGAGATTAGGTTAGCATAACCTAACTTAACCTAACGTAATCTAATTAAATATTACCATTTGCTGAATTAGCTATCTTTATTGGAAGGTTTGGCTAAGGTTAGGTTAGCCTAACGTTAGGTTGGACTGAGGTTAGGTTAGCCGGAGGTTAGGTTAGCCTGAGGTTAGGTTAGTCTGAGATTAGGTTAGCCTAACCTAACTCAAACTAACCGAACCTAACTAAATCTTACCATTTGCCTGATTAGCTATCTTTATTAGAAGGTTTGCCTAAGGTTAGGTTATTAGCCTAACGTTTGGTTGGACTGAGGTTAGGTTAGGTTAGCCTAACCTAACTTAAAATAACCAAACCTAACTAAATCTTACCATTTGCCTGATTAGCTATCTTTATTAGAAGGTTTGCCTAAGGTTAGGTTAGCCTAACGTTAGGTTCGACTGAGGTTAGGTTAGCTTGTGGTTAGGCTAGCCTATCCTATCTTAACCTAACCTAACCTAACTATTCGCTTGAATGACTATCTTTATTAGAAGTTTAGTCTGAGGTAAGGTTAGTCTAGCCTAACCTAACCTAACTTAACTTAATCTAGCCTAACCTAACCTTACATAGTCTAACCTAGTCTTAACTAACCTATCTATCTAAGAGTAGATGTTATGGGTGGCCAAGTAGACCCATTGACTATACGAATAACGTCAATTGTGAACGATCTGTTACCAGTATTTAATTTGGCAATATTTTTTAGATTGACATTTATTAACTAACGAAATTCACAAAATATTGTTTTTTCCCCATAGGCTTTGCCATGTTCCTATTTTCGATAATGGACCCGACGAGAGAAAGTGGAACTGCATGGGTCTTGGAAGTCTCGACCAGAGCCTTCCCCTCCATGAACATTGTCACTAGCTTTTTTCACGTCATGATGACAATGCTTCAGAATTTCGCGTGCAGACCCAGACCAACCCCAGCCATTCCCAAACCCAAACCCCCTTGTCCCTACACGTCATTCTTAATCTGGAGTTCAAAAGACCGCTTGTTCCCAATCGGAATTTTACAGCTCTGCCTCAACACACTGGTACATGGGCTTCTGTACATGGTGATTCTATTTTTTCTGGAGCGCAAGCGCTCTGCAATCTGCTGCGTATCTAAATCATCAACTAAAAATGTGGTTCGGGATCTCACTGACGACGATGATGTGGCCACGGAGAAATTGAGAATTCAAACTTTAATGAAATCAGGTGAGTACAGTCAATAAGGGGTAGTCCATAAATGATTTCAGGGCCACCCACACGCAGGGCCGGATAATATGGCCCACGCTGCTTGAATTTTCTTGAAACATGTAGATTGAACATTTTGCAGCTTTCGAAAATATGTAAAAGAAAATATTTTGAATTTTCAAAATCATATTCAAGATAAACATATTTACACATTTCAAAAACATGTAAATAGAACATTTTGCCCTTTTTTGAATCAAGTAAAGAAGGCATTTTTCACGTTTTGAAAACATGTAAATAAAACAATTTCCACTTTTCCTAAAAGACGTAAATACAAATTTTGTACTTTTCTAAAACAAGTAAAAACAAAATTTTGCTTTTTTTTAAAACATGTAAATACAACATTTTGCTTTTTTTTTTAAAAACATGTAAATACAACATTTTTTTAAAGACGTAAATACAAAATTTTGTACTTTTCTAAAACAAGTAAAAACAAAATTTTGCTTTTTTTTAAAACATGTAAATACAACATTTTGCTTTTTTTCTTAAACATGTAAATACAACATTTTGCTTTACCAATGAAAACAATCAATAAAATCAAAACGGTGGTTTTTGTATGGAAACAAATAGCTGCCTAAAACTAATTTCTATGTCTGGCCTTGTAATTATACACTTTAATGCCATCATTTAAATACTCACTAAGATAAAAGCTCCCTTTAGCATTTAACATTGTTTTATGGGTTGCGCAGGGACCGTATTTGATGACGCATTTGTGGTGTCCAATCTGCGCAAGTCTTTCGGTTCAATGATTGCAGTGTCCAACGTCACGTTTGGGGTTCACCCAGGCGAGTGTTTTGGACTCTTGGGGACGAACGGTGCTGGGAAAACGACGACATTTCGAATGATAACTGGGGACCTGACTCCGTCTTCTGGGAATGCATATCTTTCCTGGAATAAGTCGCGATTGGTCGGTGAAAGATCTGGATTTCTGCGCGCTCTTGGCTACTGCCCGCAGTTTGACGGGATCATCGGGGTTCTGACTGGACGAGAGATGATTCGCCTCTACTCTAAACTTCGCAATGTCCCAAAGAAAAAATTAACAGAGCATACGAACATGTTGCTTGCAAAATCAGGTAATGCGGTGATTGTTTGTATTTTTGTTTGCAAGATATCCGAAATATTTTTATGTAAAAGTTGGTACTAAATGTGTTACCTGATTTTCAAAGGTCTGGAAAAAAGCGCGGATGTGCAGTGTAGAAGGTACAGCGGCGGGATGAAGCGTCGCTTGTCCACTGCGATGGCACTCGCCGGGGACCCACCAGTTGTTCTTATGGATGAGCCGACGGCGGGTGTGGACCCTGTTGCAGGACGTGCGTTTTGGAAGATTATTAATGATGCGACAGCAGCAGGTCAATCTGTCATCCTCACCTCACACAGGTTTTTCAGCGGAATTTGTTATATTTGCTTTTTTGCGCTTTTTTTGAATTTTAAAACTAAAACTAGGCTAATGATCTTCGTTAGTTTAGGGAGAATCAAAATAGTGCTAATTCAATTAAGGCTAGAATTAAAATAAACTAACTTTATAGGACACTAATACCTAGGAGGTTTTTATAAGTGTAAAATGTTTTATTCACTTGTTTTGTTTCAAGTTCAAAATGTTCTATTTACTTGTTTTGTTTCAAATTCAAAATGTTCTATTAATTCGGTTTTTTGTAAGTCCAAAATGCCCTATTTACTTGGTTTGTTCCATTTATCATTACTTTTGAAATGCAAAATATTTTATTTACTTTCAATTTTTAAATGCAAAATGTTCTATTCACTCACTTGTCTTTTTGTAAGCTCAAACTATTCTATTTAATTCGTTTTTTGTTAGTTCAAAATGGTCTATGTACTTGTTTTTTTTTGGAAGTTCAAAATGTTAATTACATTTACTTGTTTTTTTAAAGTTAAAAATGTTCTACTAACTTGTTGCTTGTAATTTAAAAACGTTCTATTTACTTATATTTTAAAATAGTGCAAAATTTGCTAATTACAAGTGTTCTTTAAAAGTGTGAACAATTTAATCTAGCGGGTTTTTGAAGCATTAATGTTGACAGTCTTGTACTTATAGATGGCTTAGTTTGATTTTATCTAAACGCAGAAATTTGTCGTTTTGTTTTTTGGTAAATGACTTTAATGTAAAAATTGACGAATATAAATTTTTTTAAATTTTTGTGTTAAGTATGGAAGAGTGCGAGGCTTGCTGTTCGCGTCTAGGGATTATGGTTGGCGGGAAGATGCGTTGCCTGGGGACGACAAGTCACCTTAAGAAAAAATTTGCGCAGGGCTACAGCCTACACATTCGGCTTAGTGTCATGCTCTCTGGTGCGCCGGACGCTGTGGATCCTCCAGAAGTGGCGGAACTTTTAAAATCAGTGGCTGAGATGTTCAATCCATGCACTTTGAAGGACAAGCATCAGGTGTGTGTGTGTGTGTGTGTGTGTGTGTGTGTGTGTGTGTGTGTGTGTGTATGTGTGTGTATGTGTGTATGTGTGTGTGTGTGTGTGTGGGACTGTGAGACTTGTAGACATGAAAAACTACTTGACTACAGAGACTTAAATATTATTAAATTGTTTGATTTATCGATTTGTAACAGAACTTTTTGGAGTTTCACATCGAGGACACTTCGATGACACTCGCGTTCCTCTTTGGAACGGCGGAGTCTATGAAGGAGAGCTTCGGAGATTTAATCGTGGACTACTCCTTGAACGAAACGACGCTGGAAGATGTCTTCATCTCCTTCGCTCGAAATTCAAAATAAAACTTGAGATTTAAGCTGTTCTGACGTTAGATACATTCAACTAATTCCTTACCATAAGTCTAAAAAATAATGAAGATTATTTTCAGAATGTGTTTGTAGATTGGAATCACATTTAATTACAATGTCATATTTCCTTTTTGAAGTAAATCAAAATTAAAAGTAACTCTAAAATAAAGCAGCCGCTGCTCCTCGAGCCTTATCCACTTCCCTTACATATCAATCATTTATACGAAGAAAAAAAATAATAAATTGCAATTTTGAATTTCGTGCCAGATCCTAATTTCAAATTTATTACCAATTTACTCACTGCCAATGTAATTGTATAAATGATACGCCACTAAAGCTGTGATGATGAGTAGAATCTCATCCAAAAATAAATACTTGGCCATTGATTGACTGCAACGCATCCTGCACTTGAACGTGGGAACGGAACCTCTCCAGTTGGAGACATTTCCTCACACTCACAAGTTTCTGCACAAAAATTAAAAATAAAATTAAAATTAAAAAATTCTAATTTCCATCCTGTAATTTCTAAAACGTCAAACTGACAGCCTATTTATTCGCATGCAGTGAACAGTGACTTAAGTTGCACTCTATTATTATTTAATTCAGTTTTACGTGATTCTTTTTTTTATGTCGGTTTTTCTGACGGTTCTATTTGTTTTGTTACTTATTAATTTTAGCATTTGTAAAGTTTCCAATTCAAATTAACAACTTTAAGGTATTTGAGTCCACAAATTAAGATCCTCAAATATTTTAATTTCAATTCCAAATTATTCAACATGTTCGAAGCATCGAAACACACAAATATTAATTGAGACAATTGAATTCATTAAAGCTTTGACAGTTGGAAATACGTCACCTGGGACGAAGGTGAATACGTCGTTTAAGTAATTTTTATCCATTCCTCTGATAATGTACATACATGAGTCCATTGTGCAGAACTAATCAGAAATTAACAGGATACAGGAAAAAAGAAATTAAAATTTACTGCTTCGTTTACGTCGATTGTTCTGCAAATCTGCTTTCTAGCAAAATATTCCTGGACCATCTGCTGCACTTTCGAAATTCGACTCGAACCGCCGATCAGAATCACGTCGTCAATTTCCTCCTTTTCGAGTCCGGATTTTTTTAAAGTTTCGTCTAGGATTTAATTATATGCTTTGTTTTAAAAGCGGAAGAATCAATTCTTCGAATATTGAGCGAGTAACAGGAATAATAAAATCAGACTTTTCGTGAATATTGTTCAACAAAATAATGGCTGACTGCTGGAAAGCCAAATTGCACTTTTGTAATTCACACTCGTCCCTTATTTGGTTCAGCTTTTAAGCAGTTTTTTGGGAAACTTCTGCGTCATCCGAAGTTCCTCCTGCTGCCAAATCCACCTTGTGAATTCTTTTAAAATCTTCAATGCAAAACTCAGTTAATAAATTAGTGAAATCTTCACCCCCTAAGAATTCGTCGCCCCCAGTTGCCACACTCTATCATATCAGAACAAATAGGTGAACATATGTAATTACTGTTATTCGTATTGTCACTGTTAGTGTAATGTTATATTCTGTGCACAGCCTGCTGCTCTTTATCGTTGAACATTTACCATTGTAGAAAAATCTTAAGTTAAATTATGGATTATCCATAATGGTTGAAAACCACATAATTTAGTGTTAAATACCAAAATATCGAACAAAATATGAAATAACCCTACAACACTACACGTTCACATATCGGAATCCTTATAGGGAAGTTCACATTTCAATCAATCAAACCACACCTACTTTAGTATGTGATTAAGTTTTTTTTCATGCTTAAAAATTCGTAAAGTTACAGCGTTCTGTCTCGTGTGTGGCATCGGATTAGTAAATCGCAATATTGCCAAAATTTAAAGGTGTAGTGCTGTATTCTTTTCAGTGTGATTTATTATTTTGTTCGATATTTTGGTATTTAACACTACATTATGTGGGTTTCAACCATTAGGATCATTGTAATCAACCTAAACAGTGTTTATGCCAAAGTTTTAAAAATTTACTTGATGAAAATGGATGAATTTATGCCTTTTTATGACATTTAGGAGGGGTTGGAAAGGGGAATAGTATAAGTATGGGTAGATAAAAGTCCGAAAAAAAGGTGTATTCGAGTGGACGAAAATCTGAAGTAGGGTTGTTATTGGATGGGTAGCAGTCTAATATACAGCAGATAATTGTTGGCATTTAATCGAGCGGTGTAGGTTCATTAGCGGGCCATTGGCGTTTTAAAGTCGTTCCACCGTTGGGCCGCTGGTATTGTAAGATAGTCCGGCCAACAGTGTTCGCGGCGACATTTCCAACTTTCTGCCACCTCAAATCGGGACAAGTGGTCTAACCATAATCCGACTATTATCTGCTTAATGTAGTTTGCCAGGTTGTGAAGATATGTGAAGTAAACAGGAACTGCGACGACTGCAGAATCTACGGAAAGTTTAAGCACTTCTTCCGCCGACTTCTTGAAGTGTGTTTTGAACTTTGCCACGGATGGTAAGGAAGTGGATGTTGAGCTCGTTTAAAGTTCTGGCCTACTAGAATATTTTTTTGAGTACAAATTAAATTAAACACGAGGCAATAAGACATATTTCATAATTAAGTTCAAAGGCCCACTGACCGCTTAAGAAGTACATGGCCCAGTAACACGATAAAATGCAATTATTTTAATTAGGAATAACTCAACGATGTAACTTACTTTGAATTGGCAAGCGAATTATGCTCTTCTGTTTCCAGTAAACACAGCGTTTTAATTCGAATGCTGCTTATTTCGGAGCGTAACAATGCAAGTTTTTCAACATAAAGTTCTTCAGAAATGAACTTGGATTTTTGTTAATGTTGAATAGCACGTTGCTAAGCTGGTCTGTGTGAAGGATGCAAATCATTAAAGTTTGGCGTATGTAGTAATCAACAGCTTCTGAAAAAATTGTATCAGCGCGTTGAATATTTTTTTCAAGTTTTATTATTGCCGTTTTAGTGAAAATATCATGCTATGTGTTCAGCTGATACGACAACAGTTGAAGTGATTCGTGATTAACTTAGAAACGGAAATTCCAAGTGTTTCGTCTTGAAGTCTCCTATGATTTGTGTACATGTTTTTATGTGCAGTTGGTCCAAATTGTAGTCTAACAGATTTTGATTTTTTACTATCTTATTCATGGCAAGAGTGTTCATCTCCCGACAATTCACTAATTTCCGCGCTATTAGCTTTTCAGTGTGGACTTCATTTTGCTGGTTTAGCTTTTGAAACTGACAAAATTTGGTTTGAATCAATTGAAGGACGTTGTAAGTCTAGACTTGTAAATCATGTTCAGTTGCCGATTCACAGATTAGAAAAAAATTTTCCAATGCGTGTTTCTCAGCCATTCGTGATTGTCTCTCAAGAATTTCTAAGTTTTACATGGTCTTGTAAGCACACAATTGCCTCGTCACTGTAGTATTCATCGCCTAGCAACTTCATATTGGCAAGATAGTTACAAATTTCTGAAATGTAAAAATAATCTTTTCTTTCGTCTAATTTCTGTCGTGTCATGCGCTGTACTGATCTGTAAATTGTAATTCTTGTCTTTATGCTAGGGTCAGATTTTGAAAGACTTAATGATGGCGAAACTCTGGCTACAGTTGCAATTGATTTGTCCTCCAGAATAAAAAATATGCTTTTCAGGACACTTTGAATATACAGAAATCTATGCGGATGTGACATTAGTTGGACCGTTATGCCGTCTGTAGGAAAATATGCCATAAACTTTAATAGGTGAATTGCCACACGTCCATCTTAACCTAGTTTTTGAATTTTTTCCAGCAACATGTCCCACACGTTCTTCATAATGAGTTCGTACCTTGTCGCTAAACTGGTTGGTTGGCTTGTCTATTGCCCAGCCTGCTAGAAGCACATTCATTCGCTTAACGTGGTTTTGAATTTCGTCGTTAAAATCAGTTTCGTCTATATAATTATATATCTTATGTTCCCAGCAGCCAGGGAAATACCTAAAAGAAATCCTTTAAATGCCTGCACTAACTTGTTTATTTTACTGCGATGAGCGTCATCGCGATAGTTAAAAGATAGGTGCCGTAATAATTATAACTTGTAGCTCAAACGACTCGTTTGCATTGAGTTTTCACGAGAATGATGTTTTGTTTTGAAATTTTCCAGTCTCTTCCCTGGGAAGTTATTATAATTAAAGGTAAATTTTTTAACACGAGTACAGGAAGAAATTTGTAAATTTCAAACTGTCTTTCATTAAACATGGGTGCATTGTCAAATATAAACAGTCCTGTTTTAACGTAGTTTTAGAAGATCTTCGCATCCTGTAAAACTGGATGTTGGTGAATCAATTTCAACTAACGTTGTAACGGGTGGAGGTTGGTTTTGAACATGAGCATTTATGATGGTTATGACATCACTTGCTGCAATTACTTTACTATGCTAAACCGATTTAGAATATTTTCCTTTTGACATAGCGTATCGACGGTGCCGGTGAAGTATCAAATTGGTTAACTTCCACGTTTTGGTAAAAGCAAATCGGATTCCTTCCACTTTTTGTTAAAAGTAAAACGGGTTCCTTTCATTTTTAGCTGCGGACAGCAGTTGTACAGGCATAGGCGGCATAGCCACACTGAGAGTACACGTAAGCACGGTTTTATTGGGATGATGCATAAATGACGTCACAGAAATTAGGGGTCGTCTAAAAATGATGTCAGGGATTGTTGCAAAAACTAAAGAGGCCGTCCAAAAATAGTGTCAAGGACTGTTGCAAAAATTAAAGGGGTCGTCCACAAATGATGTCAAAGACTTGCAAAAACTAAAGGTATCGTCCACAAATATTGTCATGGACTGTTGCAAAAACTAAAAGGATCGTCCACAAATGATGCCAAGGATTGATGGAAAAACTAAAGGGGTCGTTCACAAATGACGTCATGGATTGTTGGAAAAATTGCAGGAGTGAACTGTTGCGCAAACTAAAGGGGTCGTCCATATATGACGTCAACGACTGTTGCAAAAATTAAAGGGGTCGTTCATAAATGACGTTTATGGTCGTTCTAAACATTGAAGGGGCTGTGCCTAAATGAGGTCCATGGACGACCATTCTAATGTTTGGAATGACCATAGACGTCATTTATGAGCGACCACTTTGATTTTTGCAACAGTCCTTGGCGTCATATATGGACGACCCCTTGAATTTGCGCAACAGTTCTTGACGTCATGTATTTATTGGGCACCATGTGGATCAATAAGCTGATCCACATGGACACCGCCAAGGCCAATGACTTCATGTATGGATCACTTCTTTAATTTTTCCAACAATCCATGACGTCATTTGTGGACGACCCATTTAGTTTTTGCAACAATTCTTGACATCATTTGTGGACGACCCCTAATTTCTGTGACGTCATTTAGGCATCATCCCAATAAAACCGTGCTTACGTGTACTCTTAGTGTGGCTATGCCTGTACAACTGCTGTCCGCAGCTAAAACTGGAAGGAACCCGTTTTGCTTTTAACAAAAAGTGGAAGGAATCCGATTTGCTTTTACCAAAACGTGGAAGTTAACCAATTTGATACTTCACCGTCGGTATGTTGTTTGGTTTGTGTCTATTGTGCGAGGTTGATGGGATTGTTTACTACTGGCAGCAGCAGTTTTAGTACTTGTAGTAATTACCTTACTACTTTTGTCCTCGTTTGCAATTTTGGGTGATGGTGTTGGGTTGGTAATCAAACTATCTAACAAAATTTATTATCAGTCAAGACTGAAATAGGTTAAGTGCAACCTGCTGGACATTATGCAATTTAATTTTTTAATAACACGAATTTCAAACTATACCTGGGGAATCGTTTTAGTGAATAAAATATTTTATGAAAAACAGGCATATCCAGTTGATAAGGTGGAGGTGAGATATGGTATCCGGCTTTAAATCCATTCTTTCATAAACATCAGAACTCCATTCATCCCACAGGATAACCTTGCGTGGGTGTTAAAAAAATTATTAATTCTAACAAGGAAAGGTCACGACATGAGCTCCGACTTTCACCATAGGATAATGTGCGTTGGATAGACCGATGTCTGTAAGTGAAGACACCAGTAACCGTTTTTGTCGCAGGTCAAAAGTATCGAGGTCATAGGTCATTTGCAAAAAAACGACTGTAGGAGAACCACTTGTTAATTAATTAATTTTAATCATCTAGAGGTTAGGTTGGGTTAGATTAGCCAAGGTTAGGCTAACCCAACCTAGCCTAATCTAACCTCATCTTAAATCTAACCTAACCTGCATCCCTACATATTTATTCACATATGCAAATGCCAGCTGATTAAAATTTAAACAAGTCAGGCAGAAACAAAATTTTTTCTACATTATACAAGAAATATGTATTTTAAAGGAATATATCGAGGGCGAAGTATCGAAATGGTTTTCTTCCACTTTTTTAGGACCACTAGGATCGTCCATAAATTACATCACAGGTATTGTAAATAGATTTACTTGGATATTGATCATATCCCATGTCTAAGATGAAGATAGCCATTAACATAATGGTTAAGCTGCTGATACTGATAGTGGTATCATAGGGTTCCTAAAATTGAGATATTTCCATGACGTCATTTGTGAATGTCCCCTAATTTGCGTGACGTCATTTATGCATCATCCCAATAAAACCATGCAATGCGTCTTCCTTGTGTGGTTATGTGTGTATAAAGGCTTTCTGCAGCTAAAAATGGAAGGACACCAATTTGCTTTTAGCAAAAAGTGGAAGCAAACTATTTTGATACTTTGCCCTCGATATTGTACATTTCGAAGTGTCAAGTTCATAGTTTAAAAAAAAACATAAATAGAGTAATGGTTAATGGGATCGTGCATAAATGACGTCTGTAGGACTAATGAGTCTAGTTGGATATTGCTGGCTTCCCATGTTAAAGATAGCAGTTTACACAACGAATCGGACGTCTTAGGATTCATCAAATATTAAAATTTTGATAATGTCATTTATAAACAACCCCAAGCAATTTTAATGACAAAAGTCCTTAGGGAGTTGCTTTCTCCTTTTTAATCTCGTCAATAGGTATTTTTAATTTTCTACGTGAAATAGAAAAATTAAATTTTCTTGTTATTTAACATGCAAATTAAAAAAGAACACGTGGTCCCCCCAATGGCCATTATTCCGCAAATGACTTGTGACCTCAACACACGTGACCTGCGACAGAAATGATTAGTAAACGCGGTTACTTACAGGCATAGATCTATCAATGCCTCAAGAAACGCATTAAAATGCTGTCGTTGACCAATGTTACTTTAAGGAATCTATTACCCTCCTATATGCACTATCATCAGCTTCACGTTTGGGTTGAAATCTATTATTATTGTAGCATGTCACCACTGGTCTTGTAGAACCATCGACCCTACTAATGACGCCATATGTTAGCAAGCGTATGTTAGCAAGTTGCTTCCAAGCTAAGCAATTGCCTTGCTAGTGCTAGTCACCCCTTGTTCTATAATCATTCTAAGCGACGTCAGAAATGCATTTAAAAAAAATAAAATGCAGTAAGATCAAATCTTTAAAATAAAAATGTAATCTAATTTTGTGGTAAAAGGTGCACAGTTAAAGCTAATTAAAAATTTTGGCGCGGGTGCTAGATTGATATATAATTTGGAATAACATTACCAGAAAATACCAGACTACACTGTATTCTATATTACAATATAAAAATAAATTAAGGTACCTGTAGAAATAATTATACGAAACGCTGTTGGGTCCAATTCGGGCAACAGAATACTTCGCTTGTCCTTTAGACGCTCTGTGCCCCAAGTTTCTTTAAAGAATTTATCGAACACTGGGCACGACGCTTTGAGCGCCAATTGTAATGCATCAACTGCTTCTTCATCTGGTCCAACTAGGAACGTGACGTCATTTTCGTCTGGATTCATATCCAAATAGGCGATGACATTCTGGCGAAAAAATCGGTTTCCAAATTATATGCCGGCAATATGGTTTGACTTGTTCGTTAAAGACAAAGACCCTATTTTCTAAACGCTAACCATCTACTTTGGGCTCAAGGTAAACAGTTCAAGTGTGAAGCGCCAGATTTTTATCTTTTGTAATTTACGAAAGGCGATATATTACTTTGTGAGCTTTTAACGTCATTTGTGAACAGCCTTTATTTCAATTAAATACAAAATTTGCAAACAGTAAACAGTTTCACAGCTGTTTTGTTTGGTAAGATTTAAAACAAATAGAGATTGTCATATTTGCTTTTAGTTCAAAATTACTAAGCGTGGTGTAAACTACCTCAGAAAGGACAAGGTGTCATTCAGTTTCAAGAATGCTCCTACGCAAACAAGTGGATTCATTCAAAGAATGGACTTTCTTCTTCTGAATCGGTAAATGCCATTAAAATGGTTGGAAATGTTATGCCAGTCAATGCCATACCAAGGCCCGATCAAGGATCATTCCGCTGTCGCCATGGCTGCAGTGAGTCAGAAACATTAGGTCATATCCTTGGATCGTGCAACAGGGGGGAATTGATTCGTAATAATAGACATCATGCTGTTAGGCGTTTACTGGCCGAAGCTATGTCTACACTTGGCTGGAAAGTTCTACAGAAAGTTGAATGTACTGGCAACGGTTCGAAACGAGTGGACATTATTGCTTACAACCAGAAATTGCGACAAGGCTTTATTCTGGATCCAACCATTAGAATGGAGCAAAACGATGTTAATCAAGCAGAGTCAGTAAATCAAGAGAAAAAACTCCATTATGATCCATGCATACCATATTTTCAAGACAAATTAGGCCTTGATGACATTCAGGTCATAGGACTTTATATCGGTGCTAGAGGTACCATTCCAAAATTCTTCGTAGATTTCTTGAAGTCTCAGTGTTTACCAGTTACACTGATTGAGGATATAGTAACACCAGTTCTCAAGAAATCGGTTCAAATTTGTGTTCATCATTTATATTCTACGTGCATTACTTAATTTTAAAACGAGTGCCTTAATAATTTAACAAACATAAATTACATTTATATGTCTAAAACTTTCTGTTACGTATACTGAGTCTATTAGGCTATCCTCATTGGAGGACAGTGTCAAGTTTATTTTTGAATAAATAGTTAATATTGCTTTTAACAACAAATATATAAATTTAAATTTGATTTGTTGCCGATAGCAAAACTAATATACATTATGTGGAAGACTTTATGTATGTTTTGATAGTTAACTACAGATTCAGATACTTTTATTTACGTAGAGATACAAAAACAAATCAAATTATTTGGATTAAAATCATAATTATGCTGATGTAATTAGCAGTAAATTAAACAGAAAGCTAAAGTCACACAAAGTAATTCAATCAGTTTCCTATTTTATTTACCTGCAAAAATCCGTCAACTCCTAAAAAGTCTTTAAAAGATAGGAAATGAGTAATTTTGCTTACTTCCCAGATGCCTTCCAATATTCGATTCTTGAAGTACTGTACACGGCCTTTGTAAATTTTAAGGATTTTTTTTTTCTTTATTCTTGGTAATGTATCAGTTGTAATTTAAAAGTGGAGCTTTTAGTTTGATATTTAATTATTGTTTATAACTATTTTATAGTAGGTGAATAAGTTTTCAATCATTTAATATTCCAGTTTAATTCCAAATGCAAAAGTTTTTGCAGAGGCAAAGTCACTCAGAAAGAATTAGAATACTGACGCTGAGTCAAGGTAAAATATAAATAGGAACATCAAAGCTAAAAATAGGAGCTTAAGCAAAGGGAATTCTTGTGGCAGACGTAGATAAAAGACACAGATAATTCAACGGGTCCTCAACTCAGAGTTCCAGTACATGTCAATGAATAATGCGCATTTAGTTTCACTGTAAAATAAATTGCTTATTTATTTCATTAACTCACAATTGCAGGCTTGCAGCCGCACTGTAAGACAAACCACCGGTGACCGGTGCAGACCGGTCCACTGACCGGTGCTGCGGTCTGTACTATACTTTCGGGATGGAGCCCAAGGGAGCCTATGTTAAATAATACGAAGGCTCAGATGAGGCACAAAAAGAAAGGTACATTTCGGTCCTCGGTCATTTTTAATTAAGGGATCAAAAGGGACCGATTGACTTGCACTGCTTGCAGGTAAGTACATGTCTAATATGAGTCGTAATAATACTGGATATATGTAATTATAATGGATATGTATATGTAATTATAGTATACACATCTTTTTTTAAGATCCAAAATGACCCATTTCTAGTCAAGATTAAAAACATTACCCACTGTCTACATAAATAATTAAATACATTTTTTTTATCATTTAAATGATACATTCTGCACATTTAAAAAACATCCAAATTAAATTTTTTGCACTATTCAAAAACATGCAAATGTTACATTTTGCAGTTTTCATAAACATAAAAATTAAGTTTTTTTCCCATTTCAGAAACCTTGCAAATTAAATTTCTTGCACTTTTAAAAAACATGCAAATAAAACATTTTGCACTTTTCAAAAGCTTACAAATAAAAAAATTGCAAGGGTTTCTTCGGTAAGTCATGCACAGGCCGGTTAGTCATGCCCAACTTCGGTAAGTCATGCCCAACTTCGATAAGTCATGCCCCATTTCACTTCGGTAAGTCATGCCCCATTTCACTTCGGTAAGTCATGCCCCGTTCCACTTTGGTAATTCATGCCCCACTTCGGTAAGTCATGCCCGATTTCACTTCGGTAAGTGATGCCCCACTTCGGTAAGCCATGCCCCATTTTTTTTCAGTAATAACACTGATTCAGGCTCCTAAAGCTGCCTGAAAACGGATAGGTTATATAGGTTTTCCCTCCCGCCTTTGGCGGGGCCGCCTTCGGCGGCCGAGGGTTTCATTGGTCTAGCAAGGCAAACAAAAGAGAAAAAAAATCCGGCGCTTTGCGCCGGATTTGCCTACCGTTGGCCCGAAGTAGATGCTGAGCTTACAGCGAATATTGACTTCAGTCAATCGATGCATCTTTTTACATTATTTACATACAATACACTCTATACCCTCTAAATTGCAATATTATAGTGACGACATTGTTAGACGATCCTATTTTGTACAATAATAATATTCCATGCTAAAAATACTATTTTACATAATGTTTGATCTGATAACGGGTGTTTTTTTAAATAATGACATTTAGACGACGTCATTTATGGACAATCCCTGTGTGTTTACTAGTGAAAGTAGATTTTGAACATATAAATCTATCAAATTTTGCATTTAGCACTAACAAGGATCCTTAAAATAGTTATTTTGTGATGACGTCATTTATGAAGGATCCCTGTATGTATGCTAGAAAAAGACGGTGTTCGGGATATCCATT
Organism: Dicyrtomina minuta; assembly: GCA_949802685.1. Taxonomy (NCBI): domain Eukaryota; kingdom Metazoa; phylum Arthropoda; class Collembola; order Symphypleona; family Dicyrtomidae; genus Dicyrtomina; species Dicyrtomina minuta. Next base: position 1,306,048 of record OX461811.1, on the reverse strand, counting down.
AATTTAATTTTTGAACTGAAGGCAGAAGAGATTCCTATAATCAAAATAATTAAATGACGTCATTTTTAGATCATCCTTGCATGCCTACTAACTTGTGTAACTCTGAAAGTTGAAATTTAATGTATAAATAACTTATGTATAAGATTTACTGGACACTAAAAATTACGAACTGCGCGCCATTTGGTTAAAGTATGTTCCTTAAAATTGAGAATTTGAATGACGCCATTAATGGTTGGTCATCAACTATCTATTAGCTTCGTTCGTATATTCACAGCATAAAGTAAAAAAAGTTGGGGTGGGTTTTCTAAAATGGAAATTTTTATTGGTTTTAGCAAAAATAGTTGAGATTTTTGGAGAGTCATTTGTGGGTAACCCCAAGTACACCCCCCTCCGCTGAAGGGAAAGCTGGTGGGTGGGGGAGCAAGTATTTGAAGTTTTTTAATGGTTTTAGCAAGAAAATTAAGATTTTTTGGACGTCATTTGTGAGTGACCCAAAGTACACCGCTCCCCTGAGGGGATACTTAGTAGGTGGGGGGTGCAAGTATTTCAAGTTTTTTAATGGTTGTAGCACGAAAATTAAGATTTTTGTGATGTCATTTGTGGGTGATCCCAAGTACACCCCCTCCCCTTAGGGGATACTTTGAGGGTGGGGGTGCAAGTATTTGAAGTTTTTTAATGGTTTTAGCAAAATAAATAGGTTTTTAGGGACGTCATTTACGGGTGACCCCAAGTACACCCCTTCCCCTTAAGGGATACTTTGTGGGTGGGGGGTGCAAGTATGTAAAGTTTTTTTATGGTTCTATCAAAAAAAGTTGAGATTGTTAGGACGTCTTTGTGGGTGACCCCAAGTAAACCCCCTCCCCTAAAGGGATACTTTGTGGGTGGGGGGTGCAAGTATGTAAAGTTTTTTTATGGTTCTAGCAAAAATAGTTGAGATTGTTAGGACGTATTTGTGGGTGACCCCAAGTACACCTCCTTTCCCCCTTAGGAATACTTTGTGGGTGCAGGTAACTACTGCGGGTAGCTTGTGCCGATGACTGGTGCATGTTGCTGGTGCATTTACTGGCGCCTGTAACGAAACAATTTAGCTAGTGCATTTTGCTGGTGCAAAGCGGCAAAATGAAATTTCGACTGGTGCGAGTCTGGTCCATTTAGCTGGTGCATTTAGCTGGTGCATTTGATTGGTGCAAAGGTAAATCACCCGTTTTTCTCCAATGCTTTTAGATGGCTAAAAAAGTTGGTCCAGTCAACTGTTAATTATGAAAAACTGGTTAGTTCGATCTCTCTCAAAAACAATAGGGCACTTCTCCCTCGCATTTGTGGCCATTTAAAAAATGTTTGAGGAATATCGCTTGAAAACTGAGACCTGTAGCGCATAAAGAACAGACATACAGACAGACAGACAGACAGACAGACAGACAGACAGACGGACATAGCCATTCGTATGGATGCTTAAGCTCAGCATCTAAAAAGTTGTCAGTCAACAACAACTAAAATTGTTGTCGCTCAACAAGCTAAGACAAATTTTGAAGAGGAGCCTCAGGGAATAGAAAAATCCGGCGCTTCGCGCCGGATTTGCCTACCGTGGGCCCGAAGTAGATGCTGAGCTTACAGCGAATATTGACTTCAGTCAATCGATGCATCTTTTCACATTATTTACATAAAATACACTCTATACCCTCTAAAGTGCAATATTTTAGTGACCACATTGTTGGACGATCCTAATGTATACAATAATATTATTCCATGCTTAAAATACTATTTTACATGATGTTTGAACTGATACTGGGTGTTTTTTCAAATGATGACATTAAGACGACGTCATTTATGGACAATCCCTGTGTGTATACTTGTAAAAGTAGATTTTAAAGATATAAATCTACCAAATTTTGCATTAGGCGCTAGCAAGGATCCTTAAAATAGTGATTTTGTGATGACGTCATTTATGAAGGATCCCTGTATGCATGACTGACCCATTGCTGTTCACGGGACTCTAGGTGTCGCGTGCTCTATTCCAACCTTGGCTTCGAGGCTTCGAATTTTAGGGACGTATTTTACGATTGACCATGAATTCCCCATCCCCCGCCCCGAACCTAAAAGGGATGATTTGTTAAGTAGGGGAGCATTAGTTTGCGGTTAATAAAGCATTAGGCATAAGACATATTTATATTTTTAAGATTCTGACTTGTTTTAATTCTTAACACCTCCTTTAAGAGATAATTTTTGGGGTTGGGGGTGCAATTATTTAAAGTTTTTTAAAGGTTTTAGCAAAGAAATTAAGATTTTTGGGACGTCATTTGTGGGTGACCCTCAGTACACCCCTCCTCTCTAAGGGGATACTTAGTGGGTGGGATGTGCAAGTATTTAAAGTTTTTTAATTTGTTTAGCAAAACTAGTTAAATTTTTGGGACGTCATTTGTGGGTTACCCGAAGTACACCCCTTCCCCTTAGGGGATACTTTGTGGGTAGGGAGTGCAAGTATTTAAAGTTTTTCAATGGTTTTAGCAAGAAAATTAAGATTTTTGGGACGTCATTTGTGAGTGACCCGAAGTACACCTCTCCCCTGAGGGGATACTTCGTGGGTGGGAGGTGCAATTTTTTAAAGATTTTTAATGGTTTTAGCAAGAGAATTAAGATTTTTGAGACGTCATTTGTGGGTGACCCCAAGGACACCCCTTCCCCTTAGGGGGTACTTTGTGGGTAGGGGGTGCAAGTATTTAAAGTTCTTTAATGGTTTTAGCAAAAAAAATTAGGATTTTAGGGACGTCATTTGTGGGTGACCCAAAGTAAACCCCTTCCCCTTAGGGGATACTTTGTGGGTGCGGGTAACTTCTGCTGGAAACTTCTGCGGGTAGCCTGTTCCGATGACTGGTGCATGTTGCTGGTGCATTGACTGGCGGCTGTAACGAAACCATTTAGGTTGTGCACTTGGCTGGTGCAAAGAGGCAAATTGAAATTTCGACTGGTGCTTGTCTGGTCTATTTAGCTTGTGCATTTGGCTGGAGCAAAGGCACATCACCCGTGAAAAGGCCTGTTCCGATGACTGGTGCATGTTGCTGGTGCATTGACTGGCGCATGTAACGAAACGATTTAGCTGGTGCATTTGGCTGGTGCAAAGAGGCAAATTGAAATTTCGACTGGTGCTTGTCTGGTCCATTTAGCTGGTGCATTTGGCTGGTGCGAAGCGGCAAATCACCCGTTTTTCTTAAATGCTTTTAGATGGCTAAAAAAGTTGGTCCAGTCAACTGTTAATTGTAAAAAACTGGTTAGTTCGATCTCTCTCAAAAACAATAGGGCACTTCTCATTCGCATTTGTGGCCATTTAAAAAATATTTGACGAATATCGCTTAAAAACTGTGACCTGTAGCGAATAAAGAACAGACAGACAGACAGACAGACAGACGGACAGACGGACATAGCCATTCCTATAGATGCTTAAGCTCAGCATCTAAAAAGGAGTCGAGATTCAAAATTTGCAAAACGTTTTTGGCTTTGGGTCATTTAAGAAAGTGGCTGTGGAGGGTTTGACTTTGAATATGTTTCATGGGCAAATTACGATACACAAACCCATGAACTATTGTGGGGTTGTCCACAAATGACGTCATTAAAAATTTCAAATTTTGGGACACTATGACCTTTCTGTATCTGGAATCAGCTTGGCTATCCTAAACAGATGGCATTTTTGTGGCAAATAGGTTAGCCCATTTAGCCTACCGATGATGTCATTTGTGGAAGATTATTATCTCGTGAAACCTAATTTTATGAAGTTTGATATGCTTGTAAGTGTAAAACATTTTTGTTTTACTAATTTCGTATCATTGAATTTAATCACAGGCTTTACTAGTCACAACGGTGCCGGAAAAACAACGACAATGTCCCTTTTCACAGGTTTACTTTTGAATAGAAATACAGAAATATTTATAATTTTCTAAAATTTAAAAACATGAACAGATTTAAAAAGGAAAAAAAGTTACATATTTAAGTTGAATAACCTTAATTATTGTATTGTTCCTAATTTACGATAATTTGCTGCGAACAGGAATTGCGGCGCCCACGAGTGGGACAGCAAGCATCAATGGCTGCGATATTAGCAACAACATGGGAGGTGTCCAAGAGAATCTTGGCTATTGTCCACAAGAAAACATGTTCTTTAATAATCTGACAGTAGAACAACATCTTAAGTTTTTTGGACGAGTAAAAGAATTCAAATTTGCCAACATTTTTCGTATTTAAATTTTATTAGTAACTTCCAACTATATTTCAATATTTTTACTGAAATTAATTTTTTTTTAAACTATTTTGTACTCAATAAATTTTTAATAATTATAAATTTAAAAAAAGCACCAACTCCCTCACAAAGTCGACGTGAGGAAATAAACTAGATGTTAGAAAAATTAAATTCCCAAGGAAAAACGTACTATCGCGCTTCCAAACTTTCTGGGGGACAGAAAAGGAAACTTCAACTCGCCATTGCTTTAATTGGGAGGTCACGGGTATAATTTTGTTAACAAAAAAATAAATAGCAATTATAATTTTTTAGTATGGTTAAAAGTAATCAAACTAACCTAATTTGAATTATCATTATTTTTGAAAGGTTGTTATCCTTGACGAACCTTCTTCGGGATTGGACCCTGAAGCTCAGCGCAATATTTGGAATTTTCTTTACGCAATTGTTTTAGTTTTAATGATGTAGTAGTTTATGATATTTTTTAATTTCCAAAATGGTTTGTTCAATCCCTATCTTTAAATTAAAATCATGTAGGAGGCAAGAAAAGATAGAACAATAATGTTGACGACACATTACATGGACAAAGCAGATGCTCTCGCAGACCGAATTGGAATCATGTCAGGTGGACGACTTGAGTGCTGTGGGAGTGCAATGTTTCTTAAGTTTCGCTATGGTAAGTGAACCGTAGTCAGTCACTTTTACCTTTTTTTTATCTTAAGGGGAAAATAAGCTTGCTTCTTCACAAAGTTGACAAATTGTTGATGTAAAATATGTCAAAAGATTATCGTACCCTGCACCTAACAAAAACTTGGTGCGGGGTACCTTTTGGCATGTATGTATGTATGTATGTATGTATCTTAGGGATTCCATAACTGACACGCTCACAGATACGTATCAGTGATTTCATAGCGCAGTCCATTACTGAAACATTGCTGTCCCATTTATTCCAAGAATAATTTATCATAAGGAATTTGTACGTTGGACATACCCAATAAGCGGATTGCGTAAAGCATTCCGTGATTAGACCTTGGGCATTTCTATGGAACTAGTTGCGAAACCCTATACTGCTAAAAACAGAATAGCGATCACAACACTCCCTCCTACAGATCCTTCATATATTCTCCAGACAGCATTGGCCATCTGACAGAGAATGAGAAAGATCCATGGAAGGAGATAATAAAATAATGCACAACTCGCAGCCCTTCACAGCGCAGCGTCTATGAGCCACAAAACGAATTAAAGATGCATCCCGGAGGCGAAAAGAATCTCAACGAGGTAAAAGCAGAGGCGAGCGAGCCGAAACAAGACACAATCATGATTCCAAGGAGAGAGGAGTTTCGTCATTGATCCTCCTGAATCTTCATTTTCATCTTCATATATTTTCTTCTGGATATTTGATGGAAAAATGGGTAAAAATGAATTTAAGAACATGGAAACACCAAAAGGAATAAGGAAATTACAAGAGGATTGTCTCCATGGTTCCTGTTGGTGTCATAAGAAACCTAAAATTAAAAAAAGAAAAATTGTAGTGATAACTTTCATATTTTCACCTTCTTGTTCCTCGTGTTTTTCGTGTTCGCCATTTCTCTCTACGAATTCATCCTTAGCCGATTAAAAATTAATGATTAAGGTCAATTGGACCAAAGTATAAAATTCTAAATTCTAAATTGTGAATTGTGACTTACCTGGAATTACCATGGACCTGGAATTAGATTATATTCGATGCCGCACCCGCGGTATCCGTAAGCGTATCATTTGTAAATCAGTATATTGTAAAGTAATCGATTGAAAGAAACCTAAAAAAAACAAAACATGAATTATTTATTATTTCTTCAGTTGTTGCCCCTGACCTTAAGTCGTTTGGGGAAATATTTCATTTAAAGTTGAACTTATCCTTTCTTTCCGTTTTGATTGTTAATATGAATATTCATTTATTAATTTACCTTTTTCTGTCCGTTTGTTGTGTGTTCTTATTTCAATTGGCAAAACCCGTGTTGATTTTCATATCCCATATACAAATTTAGAAATAATTAATTAAATTTATTAAACATGATTTCATCATAAATAATTGGCATCAATTAGTCGTCGGGAGAGGTTCGATAAACCTTTCTGTACGTACTATAGGGATCTAAAATATGCGTAAAGTGAAATAAAAATATAAAAATAAAATCAAAATTAAAGAGAGAGCAAGAAGGCCAACCTGCAGCTCAAGTTATTCTTGCAGGTTTGACCTCCTCCCTGACGGTCACGATGAGGACTCAGCACGGACAGTACCGCTCTGCAACATGGCTTTGCCATCGTGACGCCAGCTCTCCAACTGAAAAAATTGGCATAAATAAACTCAACTCAATATATGAAATTAGATAAAGTTTAAATATAATGCAAAATAAAATCAAACCTGATGAAAATAACCAAAATTCAGAATCGTTAGTCGGCCTGGACTGTATGGTATGGTGCGGTGTGTGTCCGTAGCAAATTTTCCTCTATTTCCCCGGACACACTCGGCCGCACCTGTCTCTTCTTCCAGGGCTGGATGTGGTTGCTGGGCACAGCGCCTCTACAACGTCCCCAACGATCCTCCTGCAAAATAAACAAAAATAAATTAACTTAAATCAAAACAATTAACCTACCCAATTGGATTCAAAATTCAGGACAAAGTCGATGCTGCTGAGCTGAAGGGTCGGGGACGAAGAGTGCTCGCCATGTGGAACGCTTAGCAAGACAAGCACTCTACCGTTCCCTGCTCGTCCTGTCCAGCGGCGTTGGAGCTAGGAGCAACCGGAAAATGGCTTCTATTTCCCAGGCCCACAACCTTCAGGATGACTTGTCCTCCTAAGATATAAAGTAAAATTAATAAGTCTTAATTTTTTATTTTTTATCATCATTGGCAATTAAAAATTAAAGAAATTTGGCAAAATTTTTCGGGCAGACTGAATTTCCTCCGGTTGACCATAAAACCCTCGACCGTGTACATGCTCCGTTTGCCGTGTACGGTCTACGGTTTTTCGTTTTCTCCCAAGGAGTCGGGAGTTCGTGGTAGCGAAGCCAGGAAAATGGAAGATATTTTCAAATCCTTGCCCTCAGCCACCAAGCTACTTGCCCTTGGAATTCCAGCATGCAAAACAAAACTTCAAATTCCACGCATAAATTAATTATTTAATTAAATTAAAATAAACAAAATTAGCATTCTTACCTCCTGTAGCTATTCTGGAGATTCTTGGCTGGAACCTTCAGCTAAGCCCCTTTCCCCCTTTTATGGGTCTCTAGCCCTTCTAGAGTGGTGGATCACCCCCGTAAATAACCCTAAATTCTACTATCTGATTTTTATTATCCTACACACCCTCTAATAAATAAAATATAATTAAATATAAAAATAAAAATATTTTCTAATTTTCGGTAGATTTCGGGGGTGCTGAGTTTTGGAGGTAAGGTAAACTCAGGTATGGCCTCCCACCCACTCATTGAAGTGGGGGAGAATACCATATCGGTTTTACTGCGAGATACTATCCAGGCTAATCCAGGGAGGTATTAAAATATAACAAATGAGTCCACTATGCCAGGAATCTCGGTTGCGATGAATAATCTATCTAGCACAATCGGCTGAAGTTGGTGTAAGTTTGCTTCTAGGAGCTCCTTACACAACTGACAGATGATATAAAGCGGTCAAGATTCCAAACGCATTTGAATAATCCAGATTAAAATGAGTTCAGTGAAAAAAGTACAACGAGCCTCCGGACTACAGAGCCCAGAGACTGATTTTCCCCGTCTGCCTCTCCTCTGCAACTGCCAATACCTTGATGTTTAAGGATGGTTTTAATAAGAAAGAAGTATTTAAATGAGTAAAACGAATGCCCTCAGTGATAGCTTCTTTCCCTATTTATGTTTCCTTGTGCACTGAGACTTAAGTGGAGATGCAAATAAAGACAAACGACCTCCGGACTCGAAAATCCGATGGCGAGAGTACCTTATCACATCCTTCCCTCCAGGCCTGGATTACCAAACCAGAGAACAGCACACGGACTTGTGTATATGGTGTAGCATTCAAAGACGCATTCGGAGCGAGAGCTCAGAAAATGCGACTGGTCGTCTCAAGCTTCACCACTGATCTCATCTTTTGGCATGTCCTAATATAGTTCATGTTCCTTAGGTGCAGGGTACACTCTAAAGTTAATGATGGAATCCGAACCAGAAGGGAAACCTGATAGTGTTCTTACAATAGTTCAAAAGCACGTGGCCGGTGCAGAGTTTAAATCTCACGATCAGACTAATTGGGACTCAGGGATAGAAATGTCCATCACAATGCCAACCCAAGCAGATATTCGTGTGGCCTCAAGGTTTCCACAAATGTTGTCAGAGTTAGAGCATGAAAAATCAAATTTGGGGATCAAAAATATGGGTCTTGGCTTCACCTCAAAGGACAATGTCTTTGTGAGGTAATTAACAGTATTAACACCTCTAGCTTAATTTACCTAAAAATGAAGTATTTTAATTAACCCAAATTCTATAATAATGTTTGATTGTGTGTTAAGGGTGGACGAACTCCATCACAAATCCAAATCATTTGATGATGAAAAATCAAAAACGAAAGTGGCAAGCGTCAAAATGAAGGCGAGTAAAATTGCTCAGAATGAAGAGCTAGAAACAGGGGAGGATCTTGGAGGTGCTCGTGAATTAGCTTCAGTAACACCAGTGCCTAAACGTCCTTTACAATCTCAACTTAATCCGAGTTATCAATTTTGTGCTTTGCTAGCAAAAGTTGGGCAGTACAAACGACGAAGGTGGAGCACACTACTATTCCAGGTAACAATAGACATGAGACCCGCGTGTCATATATCACGTGTCACGTGTCATGTCACGTGCAAATACAATTGTCTATGTGTTTTATGTTCAAATTTGTGTATAAATTAAATTGCTCAATCTATTGTCGATAGTCGTCGCGATCCTTCTAATAATTGTAAAACCGAAATGGTATACTCTCCCGCTTCAGATAGCGGGTGGGAGGCCATCCCTGAGTTTACCTTACCTCCTCATGTTTACACCCCTGGTATGATGAGGGATTTATGCTCCCTTGTGGTTGTTGGTTTCCGCGATTTATTTATTTACACCTATAATGATTTTAATCATTATACTCACATTTTAGATTCGTATTTTATTTAATTTAGTTAATGTCAGATGGTAGATATAGTTTATAAAGGGGAGTCCACCACTCAGATGAAGGTCGGAGGCCTATGAGAAAGTGAGGGAGAAGCTCAGCTGCTGCAGACTGCCAAGTATCTCCTTATAGTTATCATGGTGAGTTAAGCTTATTTGATTTCAAGCCATTTACTTTACGCTTAATTTACGTTTTCCTCACTATTTGAGGTTAATTTTGTCTCGTAAGATTTCCAGTGGCAAGTGGCTCGGTGGCAGAGGCCGGGGTGATGGGAAAAGTATCCATTTTTCCGGCTTCGCCACCACGAGCTTCCGTATTCCAGAGGGAAGGATGGAAACCGTCCACGGTGCATGGCAAACGGAGCATTGGGACCGCCGACGACCCAACCAAGGTTCCTCGGAAATACAGTCTGCCACGGAAGTTTTTGCCAATTTTAGTTTTTCAATTAGAATGGGAAGTTAAATTTCATTTACTTTTAATTATTATTTTATTTTTAGAGAGGCAAGGCGTCGCAATGGTCGAGCGCCTGGCTGCCCTCGAATCCAATGCTGTTGAGCAGGAGGCAGAGGGAATTGGAGACGGTCCTGGGTTTGGTGAGCGTTCCAAATGACAAGGACCTCCTTCTTCCCGTCCTCCCGCACAAGGCAACGCCTTTGCCTTGAATTTTGGAAGTTATTTAAAGTATAATTTTTAAGCATTTCATTCAAATATATTTAATTTCACTTATTTTGGCAGAGGGACTGAGCGGCGTGAAGGTTGTAGGCCTGGCCGCCCACAACTCCAGCCTCGCCGGATAGGAAAGACAAAGGCAAAGAATTGGCTCCTGGGACGCCGAGTATTCTGGGTGGCAAGAGCCCTCCATTGCCGGCTTTTCTGTTCCAGCAATTTGCTCAGTCCTTAATTTTGCGAAGTTAATTAGGTAAGTTTTTAGTTTTAGATTTAGATTTATTTAATTTTTATTTTTATTTCAGGAGGTCATGTGGCCTGACGCTGGAGGTACCAGCTCCTGCAGTCAGGCCTATCCTGGAGACCGGGAGGAGACATCAGTGCGCGTGTCTGATTCACCTGGAGCCTCAGCTCCCAGACACCGACTGAGCCTATCCTGTAGCTCCAGGACAGCCACATGTCTTGAATTTTTAATGTCTAATTAGGTAAGTATGTGTATTTTGATTCATTTATTTTAATTTTAGTTTTGGATAATTCTTTTTAGGTTAATATTTTATTTTATTCGCCAATAAATGAAGTTGGGGAGAGCAGTTTGATGGTGGACAAACTTGGGACAGAGAGATATTGTCCGGAGTCCAGACGGTCCATCAAGATCAAGGAAGGAGGCGAACCCCAAAAATAGCCAGAGTTGCGGGTTCGCTCCCTCGCTCTCCTTTCAATTTTGCCTAACATTTTGACTTATTTTTCCACATTTTTATGAACGGGTTGGGTCCCTATAATTACGTACGGGAAGTCCCTCGGAACTACACCCGACGTCTAATTTATATCCTAATTGTTTTATGTATATATTTATGTTCATATGATATTATTACTCAATTGTTATTATTTTAAATTCTAGGAATGCCGAATAGTGAGAATCAAGAAAGTTTGCCGATGGAATAAAGACACGAACGATCGAAGAGATGAGGTAATTTTACGAGATAATTTTATAATAACTGAAAAGGAAAAGCAAATGAAAATATAAATCAGATAAAATGATAAGATTTTCTCCTTTCAGCAGAGGGCTGGGAGCTAAAAGATTAATGATTCTAAATTTTTATACATTAGTCTTTGTTTTTCTGTTCTTTTAGGTTTACGTCCAGACAATAATTATAGTTCAAATGGTTTACAATGATTTCTTACGAGCACTGCCGAGGCAGTGCGTACAGTTTCTAGATCCAGATCCAATGGTTATACAGGTAATTCACAACTATTAATTTTTCTTTTGAATTTTCTTATTATAACTTTTAACTTATAGTCTTTTGACCTTGAATTTTTGAAATAAACTGAATATAAACTCACAAAGGGGAGCGGCGAAGATGGAAACCACGAGGCACAGGAAAACTATGATATAAAAATTTTCACTATAAAAACTCTTTTTATTCTTTTCGATTTTATGATTACACCAACACACGGTATCAGAGCATTCCCCTTTTAACCGTCTAAAGCCTTTTGGGGTTTCCATGTTCTCCCTTCCCTTCGGATGATTATTTTTCATTTTTAACTTTAAATACTATTTTCAGTAAAAGCAAGATAAATGAAAATAATTATGGATTCCTCTCTTCTCGAGGATTCGCTCGTGGAGTTGGATTCTTCGTCGAGGCTGAAACCGAACATGCGTTCAGCTTGAAGACTTTTTCCGAACTGCTGAAGCATGCTGAGCTCTCCTTCTTCCTCGCTTTTTTTTTCCACGAGATGCATCTTTGGCCGCGGGGCTGCGTCCGTTTTTAATCCATCTCTTGGTCAATTCACATCAGATTGAAGGATCGCATTTAGCATTTACTTCATATTCTTTCCTCACACGGGCCTCTCTCCTTTTCTGTCAGATGGCCGATGCTGTCTGGAAGATCTGAAAAGAACCTGTGGGAGCGAGTGTCGTGGAAACTATTTCCTTCTTAATTGTGACTATTATTGCTATTAAAAGTGGAGAATCTGGAACTACTAAAACTAAAACACAACTTCGAAGTTCAGGTCCTTCAGCAAGAACATCTCTGACAGATGTCCAAAATCCACGAGTCTTGCTACAATCTTCGAATGATCAGGTCTCTTTCTTATAGCCGTAAATCTTTTAATAGACCTAGACCGACCCACGTTTATTTAGTTAGCAGACACAAATGTTAGCGCAAAACTTTATTATCTTGTAATTTATTTATAACCGGTATTAGTTCTGCAGACAATTAAGGACCTGTACAAAGGTGTTGCTGCTGGGCGAAGTGGTTAGTTGGAAACGGTTGAGAATGATGCAGATTGGGACTAAGCTCTATTATCATCAGGAAACTAAGGAAAACCTGAATTCATTGTGGGAGCGAAAATTGAGAATTTTCCAGGTTCCTCAGATTTCAAAATAAAAGCCATGTTTTCTGAGGGACACGACGGCGACGGAACGGATGCTCTGGCGGTGAATCTTGCAACTAACACTATTGTCAAGCACACTCTGCCCTCAGAAAAATATTCAATTCAGCTCAGCTGAGCTGTTCAATCCCTGCACTTTGAAGGACAAGCATCAGGTGTTTTTGTTGAACGTGATACTTGTATAGTCATGAAAAACTACTTCACTTAATTATTGCTAACCTATTTGATTTACTGATTTTTAACACAATTTTTTAGAGTTTCACATCGAAGACCCTTCCATGACTCTCGCGTTTCTCTTTGGAACGGCGGAATCTGTAAAGGAGCGCTTCGGAGATTTAATTGTGGACTACTCCTCTAACACAACGACGCTGGAAGATGTTTTTATCTCCTTCGCACGAAATTCAAAATGAAACTTGAGATTAAAGCTGTAATTATACGTTGGGAACATAATTTGCAATTAATTTCTGTCCTCTTGTCTTACAGCATAATGCAGATTTAAGTAGTTTAAAAAAAAATTTCGTGGATTGTAATCAATTCTAAAAAGTCCTAAACTTTTTTTTAAAGTAAATGAAAATTAAAAGTAACTTTACAAAAACACTAGGCTCTGCTTCTTTTTAATACTTTTCCCACTTTTCTAAAACGTCTGAATAAAACATTTTGCTTTTTTTAATAACATGCAAATCGGACATTTTGCACTTTTTAACAAAGCGTTGATATAAGATTATGAAATATTCCAAAACGTAAAAATGTAGAACATTTACAACTTTTAAAAAAGATTACAATAGAACATTATTCAATTTAAAAAAAAACATGTCAAAAAGGAATATTTACCAGTTTTAAAAAGTATTTATAATAACTTTTTCCATTTATCAAAAACATAGAAATGAAACATTTTGCACTTTTCAAAAACTTGTAAATCAACAATAAATAGATTTATTTGATTCAAGGAATTTGTTTTTTTTTATTTGAGATAACACACATTCTACCCCAAAGTAGACATAGACGATTTATTATTGGTGTAAGTAAATCCGACAATTTGTTTATTAACAATGTACATAGTACATTTGCAATTTTATGGTGTGGATTTGTGGATATAACATTTTTTAGATAAAGTATTTGAATTGCCAGCATCAGTATAAGTCTATTTTGCAATTTCCATTTTGATTGTTTGCCTCAGTGTAAAAATGACGCATCTGCGTAAAAGTGATTTAAAGTTCGCAGATGAAAGTAGCAGAAAATTAATTTTGGTCTCTATGAAAAATGTATACGATATTTTAACTTAAAATTTATTTTTTGTAGTTTTAACTTTCTAAATGAAACTTTTAAATCTCAGCAGTTGCATTTTATTTTAAATGTTATTCTTGTGGCAATTAGGTAACACGTTGAGTGTCAGAATCAAAGGTAATTATTTCAATTACAATTTTCAATAGTTATGAAATGCAATGACTCGAAATGCATTTTTAAATTACCGTGAACGGCCAACTAATTAAACTTGGTTGCACTTAAATTTCAAGGACATAGGTGTCTTCTAAGTACTTTGCATTACTACGATATCCTCCAAAAATAAAGACTTGGTCGTTGACTGCAACGCATCCTGCACGTGAACGTGGCGACGGAGCCTTTCCATTTAGATTCACTTTCTTCCACTCAAACGTTTCTGCACAAAATAGAAATCAGAATGAAATTAAAAGCTTAAATACAAAATTCTCATTTTCTTCAGTTTGCAAATCGATAAAACTGAACGTTGTTTATTTAGTTGAAGTTAACCTCATCTCAAATTGCACTTAATTTTGTATTTTAGTTTTTTTGAAATTTGATTCTCAAAGTTTGTGTTTTCTTGTTTCTTATTTTAGTTATTGAAACGTTTCCAACACCAATCAACAGTTTAGGGTTAACGTTAACACCGTTCACAAATGAAGCGCATTAAAATTTCAATTCTAAACAAATCTACGCGCGCAAAACACAACGATGAAATTAGACACAATTTGATTCGTGGAGCAAAATCCGTTGTTAGTTTTTAAAATAGAAATACGAACAAAATGGAGAATGCTTAACCTGCGTCAAAGGTGAATAAGTCGTCTAAATAAAATTTGTTTTCATCTCTTCCTCCGAAGATGTACATCCCTTGATTGTGGACAACTAAACGAAACAAAAGAAAAACAAGAAAAGTGAAATTAAAACTTGACCAATTAATTTAAATGAATAAAAAAGTTCAAGCAAACGGTCGGCGCCAAAAAAGAAACTTCAAATGTTCAGCAGAATTTTAATTTGTTTTTACAAGCACAATGATCCTCTCGACTCGGCGGCGGAGTTCCACGTGTTTCCACTTCAGTCCACGTTTTGTTGTCGACGTCAAAGGAATGAGTTGTGTTCCCAATTTTCCTCTTCTTCCGATCGAATCCACCAAAAATAAGGATACATCTGTCGTTGTGCACAGTCGCTGAGCAATCATTACGAACTATAGGAGGAATTCCCTGAAAACAGTTTCAGAAAAAAGTCGAAATAATTCTTGAAAATAAATTCTTTGTTGAAAATAAATTTTAAAAAAATGTCTGACTTTTGTTTCAATTAATGACCAACGAAACGTTTCCAAGTGCAAAGAATGTAAATCTCCATATCCATCCTGATTTATCACTCCATATCCAACTCTACTTCCACCGTAGATGTACATTTCATTTCTGACGACAACAACACTGTGACCATCACGAGGGCCTGGACATTTTCCGGTGACTTTTGGTTTTTCCCACTTCCGCGTCTCTGTGTTGAAAAGATACGTCGAGTTTGACCATTCGTATTTTTTTCTATTGAAACCACCAAAGATGAGAACAAATTCTTTGTGGGCGACTGCTGAGTGACCGCTTCTTTGATTTGGACTCACTTCACTGCTCACAACTTCCAATTTTTTCCACTCATCTTCTCGGTCGTCGACATTCAACACAAACACATCTAGAACATCACGTGAATAACTAGAATCATTCCAAGAACCTTGTCCCCCGAAGGAGTAAATTGCGCTACCAACAGTTGCCGCTGCATGTTCACTTCTTCTGGGAAATCCATTGACTTTGTATCCCCAGCGAATCTGTAAATTATTTACAATGTTTAGCAAATTCTAATTTCTTTTTCCGCATCTTTTTAATTCTTTTACCGTTTTCGTAAGCATAATCGCTGCTTGTCCATATTGTGTGGCCTGCGCTGCGTTTACGAAACCATTTCGTTGGAAATAAATATTCATTTTATTCTATGTAATGTATGCATTTAACTTCTGTTTGTTTATTTTCCCTGATTCAATTTATTTGACACAATTTCATTTTAAAAAATTTTACCAGCATAATTGAAATTCAATTAAAAGTTGCAATTCACAACAAAACTGGCTTTAAAAAACGAGTTCAAAAAGATGCAAATCTCTGTTACATTTAAATAACAACGTCCACACAAATAAAACAGGACTTCATTGTTCAGTTAAAAAAATAGGTTACCTTCTCCAGCAAAGTGACGACAGAAAACGGAGTCGCATTTTCCTTAAAGACGTTGTACGCGTGCACCGCGGCGCCGCATGCGACTGCTTCGTCCGTATCGATTGTTCTGCAAATCTGTTTTCCCGCAAAATATTCCTGGACCATCTGCTGCACTTTTGGCATTTGACTGGAGCCGCCGATCAGAATCACGTCGTCAATTTCCTCCTTTTTAAAGCCGGATTTTGTCAGCGTGTCGTCAAGTATATTGATGCTTTGCTTTAGGAGCGCGTCAATTAAACCTTCAAACTTTGATCGAGTAACAGAAACAAATAAATTCAACTCTTCGTGAATATTGTCCAACGAAACTACGACTGATTGTAGCAATGCCAAATTGCACTTTTGAACTTCACACTCGTCCCTTATTCGGCCGAGCCTTTGAGTCGTGTTTCTTCGAACTGCTGCATCGTCCGAAGACTTTCCTTCCGCCAAATCCACATCGTAAATTCTTCTGAATTCGTCGATGCAAAACTCAGTGAGTAAATCGGTGAAATCTTCACCCCCCAAATGATCGTCGCCCCCAGTTGCCCTCACATCCACCTGTCTACGGGCGTCCAATAGAAACACAGACACGTTGAAGGTTCCTCCTCCGAGATCGTAGATGAGACACGTTTTGGCCTCTTTGCTTTGAATGGGCGTCTGCAGTCCGCAAGCAACAGCGGCAGCCACGGGCTCTGCAATAAATTGAATATTTTCGAATCCTGCATCTAGACACGCGTTATGCGTGAGTTGCATGTGAACATCTGTGAAGTAAACAGGAACTGCGACGACTGTGGAATGGACGACAACTCCAAGCGCTTCTTCTGCCTCCTTCTTCAAGTGGGAAATTAACTGTTTGGCAATTTTCAGTGGATGCAGCGTCTCTCTATGACCCTTGACCCCAACGAACCCTTGATGGTCAACTACATTAAACGGCCACAGTTGTTTGTTCCTTTGAGTTTAAATAATTTTCAATGGAAATTAATTATATTTGAAAATAGGTGGCACACTACATTTTAAGAATATAGTTTTATTATAGATCCTTAACAATGGCTACATATTCTAATAATTGAAAAATAGTAGTAAAACCACACCAAATAAAGCGCATTTCGTCAATTAACAGTAGGTAAATTGGAGAGATGCAGCTGACGTTTGTCACGTGATATTTTGTAAAACTATAGTAAAGTTAGAGCGCATTAACTAAAATTGAATATCCCAACGTATTTGCAAAAATTGATTTGTCTCACTTTTGAATGCGCGGGTCGTGAAAGGATCGTCCAATAAAACGCTTAATGTCAGAAACTGTAAACTCTGGATTTTTAGCTCTCAGTTCCTTCGCAGTATTCCCTGCAAAAATAGTAAGTTCTTTGTAGCGGCCTTCTTTCTCGTCCAGAACATACGACACGTAGCTCGGAGTTTTGTTTTGGCCAAATTCGTTTTTTAGAACTTCAGGCATTTGTTTGGGATGTCGAAGGATGGCGACGGAGCATGAAGTAGTCCCAAAATCAATTCCCATCGCCATGGAAGGTGAGAAAGTTGATGTGTTTATTCTATTGAAATTTGTATTTGCACACAGTTTTAAATGAGGCATCGTGCAATTAGACATATTTCAGTAAAAAGTTCAATATATATGAAATAAAAGACGTTTACTATGACTTTAGCTATATAACTTACTTTGAATCGGCAAGCGAAATAGACAGTTCTGTGCTCAGTGAACACAGCGTTTTAGTTCGTATACTGCTTATTTCGGCGCGTAACGACACCAGTCTTTGCGCAAGCATTTTATCAGGAATAGACTTGGATTTTTGGAAAAGTTGTATAGCACGTTGCTTAGCTGGACTGTGTAAAAGCTGAAATTGTTGAATTTGTTTGCACGTCATCATTTGGAGTCTGTTATAATTAACAGCTTTCGAAAAACATCGATCAGCGTGTTGAATATTTTCTTCTAAGCGAAATTTGTTTTGATGATTTTGGTAGTGAAACTGATACAACTTGGTTTGAATCATTTGAAGGAGATTATCAGTGTAGACTTGTAAATCATAATCAGGTGCCGATTCACAGAGAACATAAAATTTGTCCAATGGGTGTTTCTCAGCAATTTTTGATTCTCTTTCAAGAATTTCTTGAGTCGTAAACGTGTTTTCGTGTACAACTTGTCTTATGGAAGATTCGTATTCAAACAGTGCATTGTCTGTCGCACTTGAAATTTTATATTGCTAAAATAAATACAAAATTAAAGTTCTTTTAATAATAAAATTATCTAATTTTAAAACAATACTTGTTTTTTCCAAAGACACATAACCATACAATTTTAAAATGACTATAATTAAAATTCATTTCATTCACTTACATGGGAATGGTTTCAAATGTTATTCGCTTCACAAAGGCATGTCTACAAAAATGTTGCTACTTTTTAATAGCGGAGATCCAAAGTAGCTCGATTGCATTTTGCATTTTTACGTAACAGTAGCACGCCAAAGTTTAAAAAAATTCAATTTTTATTACTTTACCCCCCTTTAACTTGTACACTACTCTTCCGATTCGGACAAAATTTGACGTTTTCTAAATTTTGAATTTATTTATAAAAAAGGATTTTTGAACTTTTCAAAATTTAACAAATATTATTTTTTCAAAAGAATTGGTCAATGGTCTGTAGTATAAAAAATAATGTTTTCCTAAACCTGTTTCAAAACATTCACAATTTTTGAATTTAAAAATCTGAAATTACGTTTTAAAAAATGGTTTGAACGTTTAAAAACATAAAATTTTGTACACATCAGATAAAAACTGTAGAAATTACAGTGCGGTTAAATATTACAATTTTGGCAAGTTACTGTGACCAAACAACGCAAAATGCAATCAAGTTAAGAAATTTATGATTTTGCATAAAGCCAAGGATTACAGAGTGCCGGATGATGTTAAGCTGAGCTGTTATGGTAATGATGTTAGACCAGTGTGCACGTTTAGATATCTTGGTGTAATAATGAATACTAATCTTAGTATCAAGAATAATTTTGTGTATGTCATAAACAGAGTGATTTCAGTTATTGGAATTATTTGTAAGTTGAAGCGATTCTTGAATTTGAATGTTTTTGTGATTATGCTAAATGCGTACGTATTTTCTATTGTAAATTATTGTGCTTTAGTGTATTTTGTAAAGGGTAGTGCAGAGCTACAGGCATTGCAAAATAAAAGTAATGGCTTGATAATTCAATTTACCAATAAGAGTGTTTTGAAGAAGCGGAAGAAGCATTCGGCTCAAGCAACAGTGATGCAAAATGTATTGCTGAAGAGAACAAACACTTTGTAAGTTAAGGAAGAAATTAGCTTGTAATTTATGTCATTTGTCCATAGTGTGTCAAAATATGGGTCTAATGTTGCTAACTTTAGATCATGGTTTGTACTGAAGCAGCCAGGGCGTGAGACAAGGTCTAGTTAATCATGTTTTTTAGAGAATCTAATAATTGTAGTACGAAGGCGTGTATAAATTCTGTCCTTTATAGAACCATAACTGAAGGGAATGCATTGCCTGAGATTATTAAATGCTTTGACGAAACGTGCAATTTTAGAAGTGTTTTTACACGGCATTTAATTGCAGTAAGAACGCCTATAAAGTACTCAGTGTATCAACCGCTATGATGTATGTATTGAATTTGTGAATGAAAATTTGGTGTTGATTAATAATATGGAGTATATGGTGATGACTATATGAATAATGGGTTAGTTAATTATTTAATTAATCACCTTTGTAACAGTAAATTGTAATTAAAGTAACTTTGAACCTAATTACGTGTAATTATTATATTGTCATTTACTGGAAAGCAGTACAATTGCATTAAATGAATTGACACAGAAATAAAGTCGACTAAAACTCAAACTCAGAGTTACTTTGAATCACTACTAATTAAAAGTAGCCTGATTTTTGTAGACATGAAATTGTGAAATTTTTACGCACTATTTAAAACCTTTCTCTTGTTAGTCTTTTGCCTAGCGACAGTGTAACGTCGTATGAGTTAGTAGATAATATTTTTACATCAAAACCCTTACCATTTGAGAAGCTAGGAATCGAGAGACACGTTGATAGAAGCAATTGTACAAATACTGATGCACAAAGGGTAAATCCATTCTAAAAACAAGGCCATTGTTCGGTGAAGAAGCTTTCAAAGAGCGGAACAGAAATTCAAAATTTGGGTCTCCACTTTTTGAATGTAGAAAGAATTTTACAAAGATCTGCTCAACACTCTTTTCCAAAGAATTATGAATCCACAAGCAACACAACGTATACAGATTAACTGCGTTTTCAGTTTCCTCAAGTGGTTTACCATTCACGTTTTGTATTCCAAGAAATTCATACACATCCGTACCTATCGTGTTCAAGCTTTCAAGATTCTGGCTTTCAAAAAACGTCATAAAACTGCAAAATATAACTGAGTAGCGAATAAAATTGTGTGGCCACTTCCTAACTTTTAAATGATGGTGCAAGCTCAGAATTGCGTCATCACTGTAATTATCATTACCAAGCAATTTCATATTAGCAAGATAGTCACAAATTTCTGAAAGGTAAAAATAATCTTTTCTTGCATCTAGTTTCTCTCGTGTGATCCGTTGCACTAATCTGTGAATTGTAATTCTTGCCTTTGTGCAAGGATAACATTTTGAAAAGTTTAATGACGTCGAAATTCTGGCAACACTTGCCATGGATTTGTCCTCTAAAATGAAAAAGTTTTTTTTCGTAACACGTTGACTATACATAAAGTAGTACAAATCTGACATCAGTTGAACTGTGATACCGTTCGTTGGAAGGTACGCCATAAAATTTAACAGGTGAATTGCTACACGTCCATCTTTCCCTTGTGCTTGAATTTTTTCAAGCGAAATGTCCCACACGTTTTCCATAATGAGTTTGTATCTTGTCGCTAAACTTGTTGGCTCGTCCTTGACCCAGCCGCCAAGAGGCAAGTTCATACGCCGAACATAATTTTCAATTTCTTCGTTAAAATCAGTTTCATCTATATACCTAATGTTGCCAGCAGCCAGAGAAATTCCCAAAGGAAATCCTTGAAAAGCTTCCACTAATTGGTTCATTGCACTGATGTGGGCGTCAGCATAGCAATCAAAAGATGGGTGCAGTATTTTAACAATTAATTCAAACGACTCGTTTTCATTTAGGTTTTCTACGAGAATGATGTTTTCCTTAGGAATTTTCCAATCTCTTTCCCGAGAAGTTATTAGAATTAATGGTACATTCTCTAAAACTTGGACTGGCAGAAATTTGTGAATTCCAAATTGTCTTTCATTAAACATGGGTGCATTGTCAAATATAAAAAGTCCTGTTCTAACGTAGTCGGAAAAATGAGTGTAAACAAGGTTTACTGTTTCCAGTAGATCTGAACTCAGTGGCAGTTTCAGCTTTTTAGCGAGAAAATCGAAACTGGTTTTCAAGCTTGTTTCGGTTTCAGCATTGATCCACGCAACGTTTTGAATAATGTCGTCATAAATATTTGAGTAGGCGTACATTCGGGCTACTTCGGTTTTTCCTATTCCACCTAAACCACAAAGCACCACAATTCTTTCTGCATAATGTCTCTGTGTAGAGCACTCTTTCATTCTTGAGTGAATTAGTTGAAGAAGATCTTCGCGTCCTGTAAAGTTGTGGGTTGGTGAATCAATCTCAACAAACGTTGTAACAGGTGGAGGTTGGTTTTGAACATGAGCATTTATGATGTTAATAACATCACTTCCTGCAATTACTTTACTATGCTGAACCGACTTGGAATATTTGTCTTTTGACATAGTGTATCTGGATTGGTTTTTGTCTAATGTGCAGGGTTGATGGGATTCTATACCACTGACAGCAGCTGTTTGAGTACATGTAGTTACCTTACGGCTTTTGTCCTGGTTTGAAATACGGGGTGACGATGCAGGGTTGGATGTCAAACTATCAAACAAAATTCATTACCAGTGAAGATAAAAACTCGTCTAGTATAACCTGCTGGACATCATACAATTTAATAGCTTAATAACACGAATTTAAAAACTTACCTGGGAAATCTTTTGAGTGAATAAAATATTTTATGCAGCTCAGGCATATCCAGTTGATAAGAAAGATCAATAAGGTGGGATATGGTATCCGGCTTTAAATCCATTCTTTCGAAAACATCAACACTCCATTCATCCCAAAGAATAACCTACCATGGGTTATTAAAAATTATTTATTTTAATTACATTTTTTGATAAAACAGTGTAAGGAAATTAGGTCTCAAATATACCTATTTTTTGGATTTTTTTCGAAAAAAATTTTTTTTGTCGACCGGGGGCTGGCCCGAAGTAGATGCTGAGCTTCAACAAAGGCGCAAGAGAATTTATATTACGCTAAAAGATGATATAAGATTTATGGAAGCTCCTCTACAATCAATAAGACATATACCAATGTTCGTAGCATGTAATTAAATATAGCTGAATTTTTGTTATAAATTGCACCAATCACAAATACCTCATTATAGACAATCCCTGAATATCTGTTACGCTTATAGGTAAGTACGTTACATGTAGTTAAAATAGGATGAAAACAAATTTAACGTTGGGACTTGGGATACTAGAAACTATGGTATTTGAAGGACGTTATAAGGGACGATCTCTGAACATGTATAACACATATAGGTTAGTCCGTGACATGTAGAAGAAATTTTCACGTGACATCATTTGCGCGTCACCCTCAACCTGCTTACCCAATTAGAATGCGATTCCATCTGGGTGCGGGTGTCTAAAAGAAATATTTGCCTGACGTCAGTTTCGCGTCACCTCTAACCTGCTTACTTTATGTAAATGTAATAGCAGCTGAGTAGGGCTGTCTCAAAGAAATTTTCACGTGACGTCCTTTGTGCGTCACCCCTAGCCTGCTTACCTTATGTTAATGCGATAGCAGCTGGGTGGGACTGTCTAACATAAATTTTCACAAGACGCCATTTGCGCGTCACCCCTAGCCTGCTCACCTAATGTAAATGCAATAGCAGCTTGGTGGGGCTGTCTAACATAAATTTTCACGTGACGTCATTTGCGCGACACCCCTTACCTGCTTACCTAATGTGAATGCGATAACAGCTGGGTGGGGCTGTCTAACATAAATTTTCACGTGACGTCATTTGCGCGTTACCCCTAACCTGCTTACCTAATGTGAATGCGATAACAGCTGGGTATGGGTGTCAAAAAGAAATTTTCACGTGGAGTCATTTGTGCGTCACCCCTAGCCTGCTTACTTAATGTCAATGCAATAGCACCTGAGTAGGGGTGTCTGAAAGAAATAATAATCTGACGTTATTTGCGCGTCACCTTTAACCTGCTTACCTAATGTGAATGCAAAAGCAGCTGAGTGGGGCTGTCTAACATAAATTTTCACGTGACTTTATTTGCGCGTCACCCCTAGCCTGCTTACCTAATGTTAATGCTATAACAGCTGGGTGGGGGTGTCCAGAAGATATTTTCACGTGACTTCATTTGCGCGTCACCCCTAGCCTGCTTACCTAATGTTAATGCTATAACAGCTGGGTGGGGGTGTCTAGAAGATATTTTCACTTGTCGTCATTTGCGCGTCACCCCTAGCCTGCTTACCTAATGTTAATGCGATAACAGCTGGGTGGTGGTGTCTAGAAGAAATTTTGACGTGACGTCATTTGCGCGTCACCCCTGGCCTGCCTAAAAAATGTGAATGCAATAGCAGCTGGGTGGGGGTGTGTAAAAGAAATTTTTGCCAGACGTCATTTGCGCGTCACCCCGAACCTGCTTACCTAATGTAAATGCGATAGCAGCTGGGGGGAGGGTGTCAAAAAGAAATTTTCACGTGAACCTGGCTGGAAATAGTGCTATGTATTTCGTTTCATAGCTGGGCATATGTCTTGCGCTCAGCTATGTTTATCGCTACCCCTGTTTTTATGGTTTTTACTTCTAAATTTCTTGATCTTTGTCAGTTCAACATTTAATTGCTAAGCAATGGTCAGTTCGATTACAGTGAAAAAACAATACAGACCTGCCGGCTCGCTTTTGTGATTGTTTTAAAAAAGTTCTAAGACAATAGTGTAAACGGTTTGACCTGTAGCTTGGGGCCAACAGACAGACAGACAGACGGACAGACGGACATGACCATTTCATTAGATGCTTGCTCAGCATCTAATAAACGAACATTTTCGAATTTTTTAAAATCCTGAAATATCTTTCTAGTAAAGAGCTTAAGGATCAGAAAAAACGAAATTTTATCTAAATCAGACAACTGTAGATGTACTACCATGGTAGCAATATTTATTTGAATATTTTTAAATTTTGACGGGCTATTGTGACCAGATAACGCAAAATGCAGTCACGTTACTTTGGTTCAAGGCTATTTAAAAGTGGCCTGAATTTTTGGAACGAGTGATTTTAAAATCTAGATGTACGACTTGGCATGGTTCCCTTGTAAGTCTATCTTTCTAAATCTTAGTCTAAGAGCCCTCATGTAAGTCCATTCTAGCAAGTCGCTTCCGAGGTGAGCAACTGCCTTGCTTGTTGTACACCCTCTGTTTCGCGTTTAAAGCAATTTTGAGCCTTGTAATAAATACATTTTTCTTTTTTAATAAAAGGAAGTAGGATGAAATCTCTACACGGAAAACTATAATATATTTATGTAGTAAAAGGTACGCAGTTAAAGGTATAAATAAATGTATACTGCTGGTATGGATGCTAGAATTATTGAAATATAATTTAGAGCAACATAACAACAAGCATTTAAAAATTTAAAAAAATTTCAAACAAAAATCATTGTTGGTACCTGTAGAAACATACGAAACGCTGTTGGGTCCAATTCAGGCAACGGAATAAGTCGCTTCTCCTTTAAGCGTTCTGTACCCCAATTTTCTTCAAATAATTTGTCGAACGCTGGACACGACGCTTTAAGAGCCAATTGTAATGCATCGACTTCTTCTTCATGTGGTCCAACTAGGAACGTGACGTCATTTTCGTCCGGATTTGCATCCAAATAGGCAACTACGTTTTGGTGAAAAGAACGTTTTCCAATTTCCATGTGGGACATTTTTCAAGCTGCACGTCGTTAGCTCTAGAAAATTTACATAAAATACATATATGGATTAGTCATAAAAGCAATATGCAGTATTAAAGAGGCAATCGGCAGTAACCTGCCAGTTTATTACGTGCAAGTTCATTGGCAGTATAGTCAAATATTGTAAAGAATTGCGTAAAAGTTTGATTTTAATATTCATACTGCCTATTTGACACATTGAATTTATACTTCCTACTGCCACAAATACTGTACTGCCGATCAGCTGAAATAAAATATTCGATAAAAGCGAAAAATATTCAACGTATGTGAATCGGGGTATGCACAAATGATTAGGGTCGTAAATCCCGGTGCACCTTTAGCGTCAACCCAACTTGACGTCCTCTGTGTAAATAAGAGGAAGGGGTCTGGCTATTGAAAGACTGAGTCTTTCATAGTATCTCCTACAGTAAAAAAGTGTTCTCACGGTTTGCCTGAGGTTGGTACGTAGGTAACTAAAGACTACAGCAGCAGATAGCAGGACAGTGGAAGAAGAGTAGGAGAGCTGGTACACTGAAGGCTAGAGGAAGCGATCGAAACAAACTAAAGCAGCCGCAGCCCACTGTCAGACAGAGCAGAGCCTACAGCAGGGCAGTAGTCCCGCCAACAGCTTTGAATTCTCTGAATTCTGATCAGTTGTGCGAAAATCATACAATAAAACCAAGGAGAGTGGAATAGATAGAATAAAACATACTTTTTGATGCTTTGGTAAATGCATGCCTGTAATAGACTATAAGTAGTAATAGCTACTATAGTATATTTGGAATTTAAATCAGCTACCCATCAACCCATCTAGAAATTCTGTAGACAATATTATTAATTCCCAAATATCATCTTTCACAGCACATTTTCATGTATCTGATGAGGGTTCTAGTACTTTTAATTATTTCGAAGTGTCTAATTAAATAAAGACAACGTCACTTAAACAAAAAAGTTAGTAGGTACTTCAAAACGCTATGTTATACTGTGACAATGATGTTTAGTCTTCATTTTTTAACTACTACTAATTTTATATACTAATTAATAACAACTAATTAGTATTTGATTTGAGTAATTAATACTTTCTTTTAAATATATGTATAACCATTAAAAATACTACTGATTGTCAAACGCCTTTCAGCATGAGTCATGTCAGTCTGCAACTTTAAACACATTTAGATTCCGCTTTACAGGATAAACAATTACCTACTGATTTACAGTATTTGTACCACATTGTACAATGTACAGTACATATTACGGTTGTAGGACATATTCCCCTGGAAATTTTCCCCCCGGACCTTTTCTCCCCTGGACCTTTTCCCCCCCGGACATGTTCCCCCCAAACCCTTAAATAAGATACTGAAATGCTGATTATATAAAGTTATGAATTATGAAATGTTTGTTAATAATGTAATATGTCACAAATAAAAATCAAATTATACTTTATTGAACCCTGAGCGTGGTTTGCGTAGAAATACAAAAAAATCAATTTGTCCGTATACCACATATTACATTTTTATCGGTGGTCACGATTACCAAATTTGTAGGATGATGAGCAAACCGCAGTAAGTTTGTTAAACTCATTCTACGAAATCAGTCTATATTGGTTCAATTGGTTGTCATTTTTAACCTCCTGATAGTCACAACTGGTCGTGTTATTCTTTGGTTGGAGGTTTTCAGTTTTCACATATATATAGGTCAGTAAAACTCACATTAGTATTAGTCAAAAAATCAAAATTGAACAGCATTGTTACAGTATAACGCCGCGCTTCGAAGTACTGAATTTTGTATGCTTCGGTGACCTTGTCTTTGATTACTTGAGCACTTTAAAATAATTAACATAATTCAGAATAAATCAAAATGCACTAGGTAGTAGGTATGCACGTGAAAAATCCTAAGTAACTAACTAGTACGTAATACTTTAATTTGTACAGTCGCTACTCAAGACTGAACTGCGAGTTCTTCAGACATCGCGCATAATTGGTACCCTTCAAGACCTTAAAGGACATAGCGTACAATTGTACCCTTAAAGACCAAAAATAACTCCTTAACAATACGGTGTATAATTTGTCGCCTTGAAGACCAAAAATAACCTCCAGTTTCAACAACCCACAGCCGTTAACCTCAACAGCGAATATTTATATTCGCAGTATTGCCTTAAAAATTTTTTCACCAGGAATTTTATGTTAGCCGTACCTACAGTCCTAAATTTATAATAAACCTTTCATTCGTCGCAGCTATAAATTTAAGACTGTAGGTACGGCTGACTGAAAATTCCTGATGAAAAAATTTTTTAGGCAATACTGCGAATATAAGTATTCGCTGTTGAGGTTAACAGCTGTGGGTTGTTGAAACTGGAGGTTATTTTTGGTCTTTAAGGGGACAAATTATACACCGTGTTGTTAAGGAGTTATTTTTGGTCTTCAAGGGGACGAGTTATACACCGTGTTGTTAAGATGTAATTTTTGGTCTTCAAGGGGACAAGTTAAACACCGTGTTATTAAGGAGTTATTTTTGGTCTTTAAGGGTACAATTGTACGCTATGTCCTTTGAGGTCTTGAAGGGTACCAATTATGCGCGATGTCTGAAGAACTCGCAGTTCAGTCTTTCAATTGTTACAAGGTTTCCCTTGTAGAGTTTTCCTAATTCGATTTGATGATGTGGGAAGCAGGTCGGTGGTAATTCAATCGCCGGTTCCGGGGTAGGAGAAGATGGTGTGAGGTAAGAGAGATGGTTGGTTGGAGCACCTGACTGTGTTTAGAGATAAACGGTAAGACCAGATAAAGTGATGATACCGGGGTTGATGCGGTTGAGCTGAGCAAGCGGTAACCGTAGACTCGGGTTGAAGTAGCGGAGACCGCAGACCAGGAACCGGGTCTAAGGATGCGTAGGCCGGAAACTGAGTCTGAAAAGGCGACGACTTGAGATGCAGTATGCGGTGTGCGGTGGACCGGAGTACGCAATTGGAGGACAATTTATACTGGAGACCGCGGTTGACGTGAAGACCGGAGACCGCCGGTAGGAGAGTAGTGCCGACCGGAAAACGCGGTTGAAGCGAAGACCGGAGACCGCGGACCGACGGTATAAGCAAGGACCGCAGACTAAGACTGGGGATGCGAAGACTGAGGACCGAGATGGTAGAAGCGACGACCGGCGACTGAGATAGTAGTGATAATCGTCACCTGAGATGGTGGAAGCAGTGACTGGCGACCGAGATGGTAGAAGCGGCGACCGGCGACCAAGAGACCGTAAACGGTGGTTCGGTAGGCTGGTATAACGGTAGACCAGTGGCCGATGAGTCTGGACTATGGCTGCGGTATGAACGGAGTCTAGACTTGATAAAGCGGTTCGAAGCTAAGTTTAGACCGGAGGAGACGGGTCTGAGAGCGAATTGAAGACCAACAGAGACGGGTTGTGAGCGACGGTTCTGAGCTGATGAGCGGGTTCAGATTGAGTAAGGTTAATAGGCTTGGTTATAGTTGACCGGGTGCGCTTCTTCTACTTGGTGAAGGTAAAAGAGTTCTTGAAATGATGACAAAAACCGGTAAGCGTGATGACCGAGAGTGCAAAGGCCTGACTACTTGCGGGTAGCATGAAAACAGGACTTGCAGCTCAAGTTGCGGTATATGTTGGATGCGGGGAGATCCGAAGCCTAATGCTTTTAACTGCTATGTGATGTATTCGGGTAAAATAAGAGTAATTAAGGTGTGGCACACGAAGTTAGCGGAATAACATGCTAGTTTTGATCTCCTGAGTGTGTGATTTTAGTAGTAGTTACCAAATAAGTCTTTTAGTTACTATTAAAACACTTGAAACTACGCCTAATAACAATTAAAATACTTCCGAATTGATAAAGAAATTGGAAATCAGAAATTTGTGATGTTTAAACTAATTTAGAGAGAATGGAGAGAGGTTCAGAGCTCAGAGCAGCACGATGTTCTCGCTCTGGAAGTTGGAGTCTCTCTCTGAGTGATGCAAAAGGGACTAAATAGCTATCACTCCTTTCTGGGTTGAGTCGATTCGACTCATCGGTTGCCTGCTCCTGCTCCAATATCCCAAATTGATGCAAAGCAGGTGTTTGAGACATTGTAGCAGAGTGGTATTCAGGACTATGTGTTAAAGGCTTGTCGAGAGAGTCGTTAAGGCCTCTGGGTTTGAGTTATTATGCAAACAACGCACTGACGTTATGGCAAATTTCTGATATGGAGGAGATTACGACGGAACAGTATGCCCTATAGACTACAGGGATTTTTGTGTTAAATATTCCAAGCATGTTCCTTTTTAGGTTTAATTACCCATCAGCAGTACACGATTGAACTAAAGTCATGATTGCACAATCCCTTAATTATTGCAAGCAAATTATTTAAAACGTATATCGAAGTCATTTGTGCACAACTCCTTTAGATAGCAATAAAATACCGTTGCACACAAGTTAAAACTATTCCCGTGAATTACTTATCAGTCTTACTCGTGTGTTTGTGTGCTCTTTTAAAATGTGTCAAGTTGTACTCGCGGCCACCAGTCAAAAGTACACAATTACATTGATTACATGCACTATCTATCCGAGCCACGTATTCTTATCACTAAGCAAAATAGAGCAACAAGTCACTAACAGTTCGTAGCTTGTGAATAATAGAATAGGCAAAGCATTGTGACGTGACGTGGCAAATCAGTATTGTATTGTCCTAATTATTGTTTTATTGACGATGTTTCACCTCCACTGGTTAAAAATAGGTACACTATTGGACAACATATATTTTCATTGACATTACTCATTTTGACAAAACTGTTTTTACGTTGATGTTTGTACGTTGTGAAGTGACCCAGCAAAAACATATTGTCTGTGAAGAATCAAAATGACCCATTTCCAATTTAAGACAATGAAAAAGTGCCTAGTAATAATCTGTAAAACACTAAAGAAAACTGCTTATTTATTGTGGTTTTTGTTTTTAAAAATGCAAATTGAACTTTTTACTCTTTTTTGAAAAATTCTAAATTAACCTTTATCTCCTTTTTTTTAATGTAAAATTTACTTTTTACTCGTTTCTAAAAGGTGCAGAGAGAAAGACAACTTTATTAAAATAAACTTGACACTGTCGTCCAACTATTTAAAAAATGTAAAACTTACTTTTTACTCGTTTTTAAAAATTCCAGAATTTACTTTTTTTACTCGTTTTTAAAAAATTCAAAGTTTGCATTTTACTTATTTAAAAAAAAATGCAAAATGACAAAACGTACTGTTTACATGGTTTTGTGATCGTTATATATAATTACTTTTTGCGTTTGAATTTTGCTTTTATAGCTTAATTAAAGTGGATATGCTAAATCTTCACAGCAGACGATATCGTCGGGAAAGAATTTAATCTGACTATTTCTATTTTTTTCTAAAAGCAATGCAATACTGACTATCTCCATTTTGTACTGAGCGCAAATCCTACTATCTTTATTTTTTACAAAATAAAAAAAAATAAAAACTGTGAAACTGTATAATGTTGCAAACGTAATTATGTAATTAAGTAGTTTACAGTGTTAGGGATGGTTCAATTATGATGTCACCCAAATTATAAGTAATTGAGAATCTGCTCTTCTCATGACATAATTATACCATTAGCATAACGTAAACGGCAAAATTTACCTTTGCATGTTATCAATATAGGACTAGTCTCACTAAAGCTACCGATGACATCATTTACGAACGATCCTTAACAACGCGTTTACAAAAATACGAAAACTGCAACTGTATACAGCATCACAGCCGTTTTGTTTGGCTTAATTGTGAAAAATTGAGATAGTCATATTTTTTTTATTGTAAAATGGAGATAGTCAGTGTTGGTTTTTGCAAGAAATGGAGAAACGCAGAATGGATTATTTGTCAATGTTATATTTATCAAACAGAAAGCTAAAGTTCCACCTAATTATAAGATACAATTTTGTGTAATTTACCTGCAGTTCTGTCAACTCCCAAAACGTCTTTTAAAAAGCGATAATAAGTAACGTTTCTTACTTCCCAGCCACTTTCCAATATTTGATGCTTGAAATACTTCACAACGTCTTTTTCAATTTTGAAGATTTTTGTATTTAACCTTGATAACGCATCAGTTGTAGTTAAAAAGTTTGGCTTTCAATTCGATAATAAAATTTTCTTCACGAATATTTTTCAATAGAAAAATAAATTTGGAATGATTCTAGTTATTGATTAATGATTCTAGTTAAATTCCAGTGCAAAAGGTTTTACAGGGAAACTCACTCAGAAAAAAATGGAATACTGACGATGACTCCAGGTGAAAAATAAATTCGGCCATTAAAGCTAAAAATAGGAGCTTAATCAATAGGAATTCCACTGCTATCAGACGCAGAAAAAAGACACAGATAATTCAACAGATACCCAGCTCAGAGTTTCAGTGGATGTCAATAAATAATGCGCATTTAATTTCACAGTAAAATGTATTGCGTAATTGTTTAACTAACGTACAGTTAGTTGGCAGGCTTGCAAATATGTACATGTGTAATAAAAGACAACAAAATTATTTGTATAATTACTGCATGTAAGTATAGTACACATATCGTCTGTGAAGAACCAAAAGGACCCATATCCATTATATTGATATGGGTCCTTTTGATTCTTATTTTTGGTTAGAAATTTTATAACCAAACATAATATCCACTAATTATCTACAGAAATAAGTTAATATATTTTCAAACTCATGCTAATGAAACATTTTGCCTTTTTTAAAAACATGCAAATATAACATTTTGCATTTTTTAAAAACATGCAAATAAATAATTTTGTATCTTTCATAAACATGCAATTAGAACATTTTTTAAATTTTCTAGTTTTAGACAAACATAAAAATAAAACATTTTGATGTAGAATATTATATAGATATAAAGTAGAACATTTTTCAATTTTAAAATACGTATTTAATTAAATGAATTTGCAATTTTAAAACACATGGAAATAACACATTTTGCACTTTCCAAAAATATGCAAATAGATGATGTTACACTTTTTAAAAGCATAAAAATAGAATAATTTACGCTTTTTAAAAACTCTTAAATTAACATTCTATGCATCTTCCTTATTTCGTGTGTATTCTGGGCATTAGTTCAAAAGTGTGTAAGTTGCATATTACATGATCGAGG
This sequence comes from Dicyrtomina minuta, assembly GCA_949802685.1. NCBI lineage: Eukaryota > Metazoa > Arthropoda > Collembola > Symphypleona > Dicyrtomidae > Dicyrtomina > Dicyrtomina minuta. The sequence continues at coordinate 1,273,916 of OX461811.1, read as the reverse complement.
AATCTTAAGAGACTGTATTAAAAGTTGAAAAGTAATTATCACTACACTTCAATTTAATTCCTTATCTGCGTACGATGAACCACAACTTGAATACAATACTTTTAATCACAAACATCATAGCTCAAGGTAATTGATTTGCATATAAAAACACATTTTTTTAAAAGTACTACAAAGGAATAAAATAATAAGAATAGTAATTTTCTTCAAGCACCCGGAGCATTGATATTTTCTGAAATCGCTGAAGGCTTGTGTGGACAATATGCTCACATTGTAAGTTACAACAAAGTTACCCTCAAGACTGGAAAGAAATAAAAATTCTCCTGTTGTTCCAAAGTCTTGGCTGAAGTGGAAATCTTGCGGTTTGTTCATAACATGTAACATATTAATATTACTATTTGTACACTGCAAATAATTATATCTTGCAATACATAACTATTTTAGAAGACGGACCCTGCTCACCATTTACGATTGTTCAACCAATTAGTTTGAACACAAATAACTTAAGTAAGACGAAGTTTCAGAAGAAAACAAGGATCCAACCACCACCACCACGTAAGATTAAAAAACAATTGCCTTAGCTTCTGCATTTTTAAGGAAATATTAAAGATTTTTAAAAAAGTACGAATTTCAATTTCAGTAAGTATCATTGTAGAGCTCAGAAGTCAACCGGACTGTTTTGGGCACGAGATCTCTACCCTGTTGCCGATATTGTGTGACCATGGCGCATTAGGCGCAGGCTTAGTTACAAAATTTCTAAAGAATTACGCAGCAAATGCTCAAGCAAGGGTAGTTAACGTTCTCGAATCGAATCGACGTTCCCTTGGATTAGACTTTGAGCCACTGTGGATCACAAATTAAATTATTGTGTCTGGCTCTGACGTTGCTACAATGCAGCAGATGCTCGACGGCCACAAAGTACAAAGACGTTAAGACGGTCCGTCTTGAAGAAGTGATGGAGATTGTACGAAGTCCCCGTGAACGCTGAGTTTCCAAGCAAGCCCTTTCCATATTCCCTCCTGAATGGTTTTGGGGGCAGATCGAACTAAACATATCAGCAATCCATTCTGCAGGAATCAATGGGACGGGAATAGTTGTGGGTGGGATAGACTCTGGAGTGGACTACACTCACCCAGCTCTGTTTAAAAACCATTGTAGTGACTACAGCTGGTTTGACCCGTACTTTGGGGACCCATTTCCAATTGACGAGCATGGACATGGGACACACACGATGGGAATCATTGCGCAGGGGAGTATCCAATTGGACTCGCTCCAGGTGCGACTTGGATCGCTTGTAGAAGCTGCCTCCAAACTGGTTGTGTAGAAGTCGCTATTATCAAATGTATGCAGTGGATGCTTTGTCCCACGCGCCCCAATGGAACTGATCCTAATTGCAGTAAAAAGCCACGTGTAGTCAATAACAGCTGGGGCACTGCTGAGTATCATGATGGTCAGCCGAGGGATTTGTATGATGGAATAATTAGCTGCTGGCGATAATCTGGAATTATTCCTGTGTTTAGTGTTGGCAATGATGGACCCTACTGCTCAAGTCTTGGCTACCCGGGTGTTTTAAAAGAAGTACTGGGCGTAGGAATGTTATCTGATCTTCATGGGGCTCCGCATGTGCACGACAACACAAGCCGAGGCCCTCCTGCTCTCTACTAGAATACAACATTCAAACCAGATTGTGTCGCACCTGGAGACGACATTTTTTCTGCGTTACCAGATGTGAATTCGGGTTGGGTCACAGGACAGGAACGAGTCAAGCGGCCCCACACGTGACTGGGACCATTGCGCTTATGCTTAAAGTTAATCCTGCGCTGAGTTATGACGACGTGAGAGATGCTCTTGTTGCGAGCGCCAGACCCACACAAGCTGTGAACCCTCAAAGCTGTGGAGGAATATCGGAAAATGTATATTCAAACTTTCAAGTTGGATATGGGTCAATTAATTCTTACAAAGCCGTTTTTGGAACATGGCCATAACTTTTTTGAAAAATTTACATTTTACTCGTTTATGAAAAATATAAAATTAAAATTTTAATCGTCTTAAACAAATACAAATTCCACTTTTTGCCTGTTATTGAACACTGCAAATCGCACGTTTTATTTATTAAAAAAAAATAAATGACAAAACGTACAATTTTTATACTTTCCAGATGGTTAGGCTCATATTATTTTAGCCTTTGAATTTTGTTTCTAGCTTAAAATGGGTAATATGTTGACTCTTCCACGACGATATCGTCGGCGAAGGATCAAATGTAACTATCTTCGTTCCTCCCTAAAAGCAATACTATCCATCACCGTTTTGTACTCAACTTAAATCTACCATAACTTTAGTTTTTACAAAATCAAAAAAGAATAAAGGCTGTGAAACAGTATACTGTTGCAAACGTGTGTAGCTAAATGTAATGTAAGGGTTGATTCATAAGTGATGTCACCCAAATTATAAATAATTAAGGATCTCTGCCTGCTCCTTCGTGTCATCACTTTAACCACGCGTAAACTGCATTTTGTCACTTTGCATGTCACTAATATGGGATAAGTCCCCATAAAGCTACCGATGGCATCATTTATGGACGATTCCTATAACAATGCTTTTAATAAAATACGAAATCTTGAACTGTATACAATAAGGTACCAATGTATATAAAGGCTTTCAGTTCGATATTTAAATATGACATCACGAATATTTTTACAGTGCGTAATTAAATAGGTTTTGAATTATGTAATATTCCAGCTTAGTTCCAGTTCAGAAGATTTTGCAGAGGCAAAGTCGCTCAGAATTAAATATGGAATACTAGCAACTAGCAATGGTCTAGGTAAAAAATAAATTCGAATATCAAAGCTAAAATTAGGAGCGTAGTCAAAAGGAATTCCTTTGTTCTCAGGCGTGGATAAAAGACAGATAATTCAACGGATCCTTAGCTCAGAGTTCCAGTGAATTCCAATAAATAATTAACATTTAGTTTTACAGTAAATTTTATTGTTCATTTGTATGTAACGTATATTCATTAATTTAATTCGTATTATCGCATCGCAATCGCATTATAGCATCGCAAATCGCAATAAAAATAAAAATAAAAATGCGAGCAAAAGCGAAAGCGATTAATAATTAATAATTTATATAAAGCGAAAAGCGAAATAGCGAAATTTTGCTGAGAAAGTATATTTCATTTTAGTATTTGTATTCAAGGAAAAATTGTAGACGCGCGAAAATTCAAACTTGCTCAATTTGCATTTCAAATTAAGTTCAGCAGTCAGAACATAAAATTTTCCAACTTCAGTTTATTCATTACTCCTGCTTCCTTCTGTTTCTGTTTCCAGTTTTCAGCTTTCAGTTTTCAGCTGTAGCCTGTAGGCCTGTAGCTCAGTTTTAAGTTATTTTTCTTTAATAAAACGGATCGAAAATCCCTGCAACATTCTAAAATAGATCAGAAGATAAGAGAATCTGATAATCAAGCTATTACGCGGGAACTGCAAGCGGGCCGAAGACCGAAGATATGACCCACAAACTACCCGAAGAGCCGAAGACAGAACTGCAATCTACCCGAAGAAGAAATCTGCAAGTGAGCCGAAGACCGAAGAACCGATGCAAGTCAGCCGAAGAGTCTTCGGTCTTCGGGTAGGTTGCAGTCTTCGGGCTTCGGCTGACTTGCATCGGTTCTTCGGTTTTCGGCTCACTTGCAGATTTCTTCTTCGGGTAGATTGCAGTTCTGTCTTCGGCTCTTCGGGTAGTTTGTGGGTCATATCTTCGGTCTTCGGCCCGCTTGCCTTTTACCTATTACGCTACATTACAGTTTACACTACATTATTGTTTATTGCAAATGACAAATACTTCTTTGGAGTCGGCTTTAACCAAACTAACTATTAATACAATTATCTATTTTCCTTTATGCGATTAACGACATTAGTGAGTTCACAATTTTGACAATTATTATTGTTGGGTGGTCATATGAATTTTGTTTTAGATTTAAGAAAAATATTTGAATGTTGGTTGAGTGTACAGAGTGTACTTCACACTTCAACTTTCTCAAAAATAATAAAACCTTCTATAGAATTAATACTAATTTGGTGTTGGGTGCTTTATTTTTTTGTGAATGTTCTTCCATTTTTTATGATACAATACAAAATATAATATTATAATAATGTGGGTTTCTGGCTTCAGCACTCGATCGCGTTTAGTAATTATTGTTCTAATTTTTATGAATTTATTTATATGTTTAATTAGGCATGGAACTGGAACTTAATTCGGATACAGAGCTTTTAACGAGCAACGATGTCAGAGTTGAATTACCTACTTCATCTTCGTCCCCTCTACACTTATCTTCAGCAGATCATCCTTCGTTTTCTCCACTTCTCATATCTTCTGAAGAAGATGTCAAGCCTGATGTTGCAGTGGCTCACGAAGATCTGAAAATTATTGGAGTTCAAAGTTTAAGTGCTAACGCGAATCACATCGAATCAATAGCAGCGTTCAGATGTAATTCAAAGAAAAAATCAAGAATACGAAAAAAGCGTGTTCCCCGAAATACTCAAAAGTGTAGATCAGATCTTACAAAAATCAAAATCCAGAGGACTACAAAATCCAAATCGGTGTTAAATTCCAGTGTAAACAAAATGCCAGTGATAAGCCTAAACAGTGATAAAACATGTTCAGATTTAAAACGCCGATTTAAGTTGAAAAATTGTTTCATTAAAATTGAAAAGATCAAAGTGAATTGCCAAGGAACATATCCAGAAAAACAGGAATGTGCAGAACTAGAGGCTGTTCCAATCACAAACGCAGTTGAATCCGAAAACACCGAAATAATCTCCAAAATAAAATGTAATACTGACATTCAAAGTGTCAATGACCAAGATGACGATGACCCGGACGAAGAAATGAACAGTGAAACATTAGCAGAATTAGAGCGTCGCTATAACTTGAACGAGTTTAGTTACGATATTACAATAATTCGAGATCCTTCCAAACCCAACAGTGGCGATGGAGAAAATCAAAAGCGCACCCGCAGTGGGCGCATAATTAAATCTCCCGCCAAAATTCGAACCCAGGAAGTTAAGGGGAGTTCGGCTTTAATTAGTAATGATAGCGACGGCGAAGGGGACACATCCAATAGTGAGTCATCGGCGTCTGATTCCGGTTCTGACGAGTCCAAAACGGATTCTGATTCAAGTTTTAAAGATTTTTCGACCGGGCAACAGAAAAAGCGGATTATCCCAAGAAAAATACCAGATCCACGTCCTATTCGTAAAACTGACAGAGCTGGCAATGTTATTGAGCCTAGGTTTAAGTGTGACACATGTACGAAACAATTTTTCACCAACAGAGAATTATTAAGACACGTCAATAGCGTCCATACAAACCCAGAAGACCGTCCGTCATTTAAATGCAGCCACTGTGACAAAACCTACACTACAAAATCCCACTGCAGGATCCATGAAGAAACACACGACCCGTCCTATGACAAGAACAACCGTTTCCCGTGCCCTGTTTGTGACCAATCTTTTTCAGACAGAGCACGCTTACGACAGCACACAAGTACCGCTCACAACATGGCACCTTCTTTCAAATGTGATTTTAAAAATTGTAACCGCCGCTTCAGAAATTATCAATTTCTTCAATTTCACGTTACCACAGACCATTTAGGTGTCCGACCATTTTCTTGTGGCATCTGCAAACGGGATTTTAAAACCCAAAAATCCCTCACGTTACATGGACTGCACAAACACTCAGCTTCGAAGGACTATGTTTGTTGCTTTTGTGGAAAGGCGTATCCATGTGCTCAGAGTTTAAAGAATCACGAGAAGCGTCATTCACCTAGTTATGTCCCACCAGTACCAGTACCAGGAAAATCAAAGAGTGATAAGTCTAAGCATGATAAGCTATGTAACCTTTGTGGGGCAGTCCTGCGCGGTAAGGATTCCATGGACAAACACATGCGATTAATTCACGATAGAAACCCGGACAGTGACAACGACGACGACAGTCTTGTGGTGCCATTTGCCTTGCAAAAACAATTCGTTTGCAAGTATTGCGAAGAAGCATTTGTGCTCCAAAGTACGATGATTCTCCATCAGCAGAATGAACACCCTGAAAAGTTCCAGTTCCAGTGCGAAGAATGCAAATTTGGCGCCCCCACAATGTACCTCATGAACCATCACAAACTCACCAGACACTCCACCGCCCGGAATTTTAAATGTGAGCTTTGTGGAAATAGTTTTAGAGCGCCGAAAGATTTAAGTAGACACATGAAAGCGCAGCATCCAGTTTCGAAGGACCATAAATGTCCCGAGTGTGATACAGCATTCGTGTACAAATACAAGCTAAAGGAGCATGCGCTAAAGGCGCATAGAAAGGTGCTCGTGCTTTACGGACGGAAACTTCGTGCGACAAAAACCAAAGCCAAAGGTACCTATACTACGAGCTCCATAAAAGATCACACTTACGGAGCAAACCCCTCAACTGCGTTTAACTGCGAAATCTGTAACAGAAAGTACGCAAGTGAACTGGTCCTGCGAAGGCACAATATAAAATTTCACGGCGCTCAAAAAAGCAGTGAGGACGACTTGGAAGATTTTAAATGTGACAAGTGCAAAAGCGTGTTTACGTGCAAAAAGAATTTAGTGTATCACCAGAAAATTCACGACGAAGAATACGTCAAGAAGCGCCTCACTTGTTTAGAATGTGGTCGAACTTTTTCCTCACCAGACGCGGTTAGGAAGCACATAGAATATACCCACTCCTCCAAAGAAACCATTAATTAGCAAATGATCATACGGTTTGGTCTCTACTGTTTTACTTACAGATTGCAGGGTGACCATGAAACGTATTTTAAATTATTGGAATTATTAGAAAGTTATTACTTGTGTTTTTTATTGGGTTCAATTAAATTAACTCTGTACATACTGACAATTATAGAAAGGTTTTGATAATTTGATTCTTGTCAACTTGTCAGTTATAAGTTTAACTAGGTAGGTAGTTGAATTTTGAATGGTAATTATCCTGTAGAGTATATAATCTCCCTTGAATTTTGTTATCTAAAAAACAAAGTCGTGGAAAGCTGAATACGCTGTATTTAATTGCATTTAATTAAAACGTTTAAAATCTCCTATTTTGAAGTTTTTAGAACATTTAAAATAATTCAATTTAACGTTTTTGAAAAGCACAAAATGTCCTACTTGCATTTTATAAAATCAACTAATCAATAAACTCAACTCGCATAGCACATTTGGAATCGAAAACAGGAATATTCTGTAAATTTTATTACACATTAAATTCTTTGTAACAATAAATACTTTAGCATAAGTAGTAAATAAGGCTTGAAACATTTTAGTAAGTGACTGATGACCAAACAACGTAAATTCGATTACATTGCAAAATGTTTCAGTTATCTCAAGTTTCTTGGATTTTCTTATTAGCTTTTTCATTATCGCACACGTCTCGCTCAGGTACAACATTTGATGAATAGTGTTTAAACTAACCACTCGTTTCAAACACATTCAAGCAAATGTAAAATAATTAGCCTTTTCAGCTGTTGTGATATGCTGTTAAAATATAATCGAAAATAAATTTTGAATTCTTTCCCCGCCACAGATGCTGAGACTAAAAAAGAAGTGAAGATCGTTTGGAGTTTGTCCGCCGCGATATGTGTTCAGAGAGGCGTATTTGAGAAGAACAAGAAAATTCAGCCTGCGCTAAACGAACTACAGCAGAGTTTACGGTAATCTTTCAGTGCTATGGAGGTCAGCTAGGATCATTCCTGTATTTGCTGCTGGGAACTCTGGACCCGCGTGCGGAACGGGATTGTGGCCCGCACTCACAGATAACGTCATTTCCGTTGGGAATGTGGAGAAAAACTTTAACCCTAATTATAGAAATTCATTTAAAGCGGCAAGCTCTAGTCTCGGTCCTCCTGACTTAAGTTATGAGCACGTGATTAAGCCGGATGTGAGTGCTCCCGGGACGGACATCTATTCAGCCTCTGATAGAAGCAATCAGGAATACGTTAAAAAAACTGGGACGAGCATGGCGACACCACTTGTGGCTGGAATCATAGCCTTGATCTTGGAGAAATACCCTTCCTACAATTATGACCAAGTTCTCTCTGCTCTCGCCCAAAGTTGCTCCAAAGTTGCCATTAGTAGGATAATTGAACCCTGTGGAAATATTTCGGTAGAGACCTGGCCAAACAATCATATGGGCTTTGGCATGGTTAATGCGTACAAAGCTGTTTTTGGTGCTGGAGTGGATCCAGTAAACGTGGAGTGCTAGGATTAGATTAGGCGCTAGTTTGTTTTATAATAGATTAAGCTTAAGAGCAAGTCTTGTTGGCAATGAGCCTCATCTTGTAGACTATTCGGCGACGTCATTTATGGACCACCCTAATAGCATCTAATAAGAATCTAGCAATCAAACTGTTCTATTTTTACATGTTTTTGAAAAAGTTTAAAACACTCTATTTCTATATGCTTTTAAAAATTACAAAATGTTCCATTTACTTTAAAAAAAGTTGGAAATGTTCCATTTACACATTTTTAAAAAGTCCACAATGTTCTATTCACAAATTAAAAAAGTTAAAAATATTTTATTTGTGTGTCTTTCAAAAGCGTAATATATTCTATTTGCATGTTTTAAAGAAGTTTAAAATGTTATATATATCATTTTTTTTAATTGGAAAATGTTACATTTAAATGCTGTCGACATAATATTATTTTACAATATTTTTAGAAATATAATTATAGTTATTGCATATTGTTTTTTGCTAAGAGTCGATATGGGTCATTTTGTTTCTTTGTGGACGATATTTATATTTGAATTGGATCATTGTGTAAACTATAAGTGTTTTGAAAACACATTATTCTAATTTTATTTTATACAAACGACTCCGCTTAAAACGTGATACGATGGGAGACCTCATTAGGCTATGTATAATTATACTTTGCGTATATAAATATTTATATTCAAATTAATTGTCAAGATTTCTAAATATGATTACATTAAAAATTGTATTTATAACATAAACAATAATAATTTTATTTTTGCGTTACGACTTTGGAAATATTTAAACTAATTCATGCATCCGTATTATTTGTTAAGACAACAATTCTAATTCATAAGCATATCGTCGGTGAAGAACCAAAATTGCCCATATCCATTTGTAGATAAAAATAATATCTACTATCTACAAAAATATTGAAACATGTCTTGAAACCATTTAAAAAGAATATTTTGCGCTTTTCAAAAATATGTAACTAGAAAATTGTTAAATTATCAAAAACATGTAAATAGAACATTTTTACAGTTTTCAAAACCATGTGAAAAGAATATTTCACACCTTTTCAAAAACATGGAAATAGAACATTTTACACCTTTTCATAAACATGTAAATAGAACATTTTACACTTTTCAAAAACATGTGAATAGAACATTTCACACCTTTTCAAAAACATGTAAATAGAACATTTAACACCTTTTCAAAAACATGTGAATAGAACATTTAACACCTTTTCAAAAACATGCAAATAGAACATTTCACACCTTTTCAAAAACATGTAAATAGAACATTTAACACCTTTTCAAAAACATGTAAATAGAACATTTAACACCTTTTCAAAAACATGTGAATAGAACATTTAACACCTTTTCAAAACCATGTGAAAAGAATATTTCACACCTTTTCAAAAACATGGAAATAGAACATTTTACACCTTTTCATAAACATGTAAATAGAACATTTTACACTTTTCAAAAACATGTGAATAGAACATTTCACACCTTTTCAAAAACATGTAAATAGAACATTTAACACCTTTTCAAAAACATGTGAATAGAACATTTTTAGTTTCTAAAAACATGGTAATAGAACAACTCACACTTTTCAAAAACTCGTAATTAATATTTCACGCATGTTTCTTATTTTGTTTTTATGATATAGCCCATTTTGATTCTAGCTTAAATTGGATATGGGTCATTTTAGTTATTCAATGACGATATAATTTTAACTAGTTACAATTAGTTAGCCACTACTATTATTTTAAAACTAAGCAATGGCTACCGTGGAAATACATGACAGATCCTACCAAAACCTGCTAACACATTTCACCCATATAAGTTTAACTCTACTCGTTTGTAAGTCTCCTTTGTATAATTATGTGTTATAAGCCTAATGTTAGACATATATTTTTGCTTTTCACATGTAATAAAAATAGTTGCAGCCATGAATACTAATTGCTAGTTGCAATTTTTAAGGTATTTACGCAGCTCAGGTTACAGGTGTAAAAGAATTAAAGCTGGAAATCCAAACAGATCTTCTGAAAGCCATCTGCATTCAAACTAAAGCATTTTCAATATCAAAAAGTGTGCAGTTAGCGCTAAAGAACAAAAATTCGTACAAACACGTTTCACATTATTCAAACAAAGCTTGTGGAGGAGTCCTATGCACAAAAAAAGGTTTTGTGAACACTTTTTGGTTTATTTTAGATGCAAACACTTTTACATTTTACCTAGTTATAATTATAGAAACATAATGAATCTTGTGTGAAGAACCAAAATGACCCATTTTCAGTTTAATCTTAAATCAAAAGATAATAAGGCTATTTTCTGGATACAAATTGACGAGATGGCTAAACCCTGCGACGTGAGCATTGTATTCCATGGTGTATATGTTACTGTTAAGACACCTTGCGCAGCTATCCTGAATTTGTATCCAGGCAATATTTCAAGAAAACAAAAAAAACACACCTGCGTAAATACCGTATTTCCTCTAAGAGTACGCGGTTCTCTAATAATGCGCGGGCCTCAAATAGTACGCAGGGTGTAGCCGCCTCAGTTTGAAGACTACGCGGGTCTATTTAGCACACTAATAAATGGCAGTGCGCGGGTCTCTATTAATGCGCGGGTCTCTAATTATACGCTGGGGGGTCGAAGCTCGGGTTTGGAGAGTACGCGGGTCGTACTATTAGATGAAATACGGTGCCTAATCAGCTTAATTAAAGTTTTTAAAAAGTGCAAAGTGCTCTAAATTTATTTTAATTTAAATTGTGAAATGTTCAATTTGCATGATTTTAAAAAATGTAAAATGTTCAACTTGCATGTTTTTGAAAATTGTGAAATGTTCTATTTACATAATTTTGAAAAGTGCAAAATCTTTTATTTGCATGTTTTTGAAAGTTGCAAAAAAAACTTTTTCGACATAATTTTCAAAAATGCAAATTGTTTAATTTGCATGTTTTTTAAAATTTTAAAATTTTTTAATTGCATACTTCTAAAAAAAACCAAAATAGTATATTTAAATGCTGCTAATACATAAAGTTTTTGAAAAATCTGAAAATGGTCACATAATTGTTCTTCACAGACGATATGCCTAATATTTAAAACTTTTAATAAGCATTTTAATAAATTTCCACACATTTTACAGGTGGTAAATGCCTGAGTGTTCAAGAAAAATGTTTTGGAGTAAACAAGAAAGAAACTAACAAACTGAAGACTTTACCTGATTCCGTCTCTGGGACTGGCAATGGTGAAACTACGTAACATTATTTTAGTAAAATTACGTTAACAACTTTAAAATATAACGCTTCGTTATGTACGCAGGTACGTGTAATGGTTACAAGGGCTACAAAGTGTACCGTGCCACGCCTAAGGACGACCTTCAACTCAAGTCCCTTGTCGAAATGGAAAATAGCGGTGTAGACTTTTGGACCGAGCCAAGCAATACAAAGAACTATTGTGACTTCATGTTGTCACCCGAACAACAAACACACTACTTGCCCATCACGCGCACAGCTCGCATCCAGATGAAAGAAATATTGGCAGATGTTAACAAGTAAAACAGAATACAATTCGTGTGTGAAGAACCAAAATTACCCATATCCAATTTAAGCTGGAATCAAATTGAGCTATGTCATTAAAAAAAATGAGCAGCATGCGTAAAATGTTAATTAGGAGTTTCTAAAAAGCGTAAATTATTATTTTAGCATGTTTTTGAAAAGTGTCAAATGTTCTATTTACATGTTTTTGAAATGTGTAAATGTTCTATTTCAATGTTTTTGAAAAGGTGTAAAATGTTCTATTCACATGTTCTTAAAAAGTTTAAAATGTTCTATTTACATGTTTTTGAAATGTGTAAATGTTCTATTTACATGTTTTGGAAAAGTGTAAAATGTTCTATTCACATGTTTTGGAAAAGTGTAAAACGCTCTATTTACATGTTTTGGAAAAGTGTGAAATGTTTTATTTACGTGTTTTTGAAAAGTGTAAAATGTTTTATTTACGTGTTTTTGAAAAGTGTAAAATGTTTTATTTACGTGTTTTTGAAAAGTGTGAAATGTTTTATTTACGTGTTTTTGAAAAGTGCAAAATATTCTATTTACACGTTTTTAAAAAATGTAAAGTGTTCTGTTTACATACTTATTTTTTAAAAGTGTAAAATGCTCTATTTGAATTCTTTTAAGACATGTCTTAGTATTATTGTAGATAGTTGATATTGCTTTTGGCTACAGATGGATATGGGTCATTTTGGTTCTTTACATACGAATTACAACCTTATTATCTAACAGTTCTAAAACAACACATTTTAAAAAATTATAACACAGCTTGATAATGTCAACCAACTGTCTTATAGGCTTATCCAGAAAGAAAAGGTAGCAAAGGCTGTCAACGTTGGAGATTTATCCTGGGATGCGTTTTACGATTTAGACGACGTAAGCAACCCATGCTGCTTTTATTTTAGTTGTCAAGTTATTTTTACTCGCACATTCGGCTAACTTCAAAAACTTATTGTGACATGCACGAAGAAAACAACCAGAAACAACTTTTAGCCTAGTAGGTATTTTACAACAGTGGAGCTGTTACCAGTTCACATTTATGTTTTAGATTTATGCTTTTATTGACGGCTTGGAAAAAAAATACCCAGACAACGCTAAAGTCATAACGTACGGTGAATCATACGAAAAGCGTCAATTAAAACTGATTTCCATCTCCACATCAGCTACTTCACAACGACCAATCGTGTTCATCGTGTGCAGTAAGACCGAATCATTTTTAAATACTAAATAAAAAAATGGCGTTTATAGCTAAATACACATAATGCAAAACTTGGGCAAAGAAGCGTACGCAGGACCAGAAAATGCGACTAGCGCATAAAGCTGCCTGAATTCTCAAAAACATGCAATTCAAGGTTTTTGCACATTTAAAAAGCATTCAAATAAATGCTTTAGACATTTTAAAACAAATAAAATAAACGTTTTTGCACATTTTAAAAACATGCAAATAAACGTTTTTGCAAATTTAAAAAGCAAGCAAATAAACGCCTTTGCACGTTTTAAAAATATGCAAAGTAAAGTTTTTGCAAATATCAAAAGCATTTTAAGAAAACAGTTTTTGCACATTTAAAAATCATGCAATGAAAAGTTTTTGCTAATTTTAAAAACATAAAAATTTTTTTTTTGCAAATCTCAAAAACATGTAAATAGAAGCTTTTTCACATTTGAAAAACATGCAAATAAAAGTTTGTGCACATTTAGAAAACATGCAATTGAAAGTTTCTGCACACTTAAAAGGCATGTAAATATAGATTTTGCCCCACTTTAATAAAATGCAAATGAAAGTTTTTGCACGTTTTAAAAACATGCAAATAAAAGTTTTCGCACATTTTGAAAACATGCAAATACAAGTTTTTGCACACCTCAAAAAGATGCAATTAAAAGTTTTTGCACATTTCAAAATTATTGAATTAAAATCTTGAGCAAATTTTAAAGAAACATGCAAATAAAATATTTAACAGTTTTTCTGAAACATTTATTTAAAATTTTTTTATTATTTAGGTTTAAGTAAACAGAACATTGTGGTTTACTAACAAAATCGCGAAAAATCAAATAATTAGTTGTGTGGAAACTACTACTGCCTAAAAACATTTAATTATTCTTTCGCCCAGCTCTCATTTCAGACTTCAATACATAAATGCATTTAATTTTTAATACATTTCACGTTTAGCACAATGATTTTTTTACATAAATTTCAGACATGCACGCACGTGAATATATTACTAATGCGCTCTGTACGTTTCTAATAAACGATATTCTAGTCGCAAAAAAAGAGTGCATTTCTTCCTTTTTAAGTACATTTGATTTTTACCTGATTCCTGTCGCTAATCCAGATGGATATGTGTATTCCCATCAACCAAGCGTAAGAAATCTTTTAGTTATATTCATTTCTACAGTTTGGAATTGTATTTGGTTTGTTATATAATTATTTTTAAGGCAAGATTCAGGTCAATGGAAATGTCTTACTAGGGTGATTTAGATAACTTTCGTTTGTGGCGGAAAACCACAAGTCTAACTCCAGGCTCGCATTGCATAGGCGCAGATCCAAACCGAAACTTTGACGTTCACTGGAATGGTGCTTACAAATTTTATTTTTAAAATATTTTAATTCAATTTGAAAAAAATGGCCCATTTTCATTCTCAGGTTACAACAAAAAGCACTATCTACAGAAAAAACTGAAATTACACGTTTTTAAAGCATGTGAAAAGAACCTTGTCAATGTTACAAAAGCTTGTAAATAGAATATTTTCCACTTTTCAGAAACACACAAATACTGATACATTATTTTTCAAATTTAAAAACTAGTGAACAGAACATTTTTTTTACTTTTTAAAAACATGTAAATTGAATATTTTGTATTTTTTTAAAACATTTAAATTGAACATCTTGTACTTTTTAAGACACGTAAATACAACATGTTGCACTTTTTAAAAAATATGTACCGTATTTTCTAAAATAGTACACGGGGTGAACTATTCAACCTCAGACCTCCCAGACGCGTGTACTATTCCAGGCCCGTGTATTAATACATACTAGTGTACTGTCATTTAATAGTGTGTTAAACGTACCCGTGTTCTATTGAAACTCATAGCTCCCAGTCAGACCGGTGTACTATTACAGGAAATACGGTAAATGGAACAGTTTGCACTTTTTTAAAACATGTAAATAAAAAAATTTGCGTATTCTATATACTCGTGATAAGCATTGTAAGCATATGTATCTGATTTAATATTTTCTGTCTTTATCTTTGACATAGTATATTTAAATTTAAGCATAAATTGAAAATAGGTCATTTCGGTTTTTCATGTACGATATTTTGAACTAACTGGCATTTCTAACAGTTCAAAAATGTACTGTTTTTAATCAGAGCAGTCGTTGGTTAATATTCTTTTACAGAATCAGGAACACTATCAAATCCATGTACGCAGAGTTACGGTGGAACAAAGGCAAATTCAGAAGTGGAAGTGGAACATTTGCAAAACTACTTGTCGACGCCAGAGATATCAAGCCGCATACGAGTTTTCTTGGATGTTCATTCCAAAGAACAGACGTTACTTTGGCCTTGGTCCTACGACCAAATTAATGTCAGCGATGAACATTACCAGTTTTTTGTGAGTTCAAATTTGAGCAGGCAATAATAATTATATCAATTCCAAGCGTGTATGCAAATGCTAACGATCCTCTAACAACACTAACACTATTTTAAAACTCACAGTGGGAAACCAGTAAGAAGGCAGTAGAAGCTATTAAAGTGAGGTATGGTACGAAGTATACCCACGGACCCGCTTCCCAAGTCTTTGGTAGGCTACAACTTAGGATTTTTCTTTGTTCGATTGTGCAAGCTTTCATATGCAAAGTTAAACAACTAAAATGTCAATTACCGAGGAGTTATTTTCTTGTTGTTTAGGCGCTCATAGTGGTACTGCTTTTGATTGGGTCTATGATAAAATTCTGCAAAACAAAGCAGAAGCAGTCTTTTCAGGGACGTTGGAATTAAGAGATGGTCCGGGGGGATTTATAGTAGATTCTAAGGACATCCTTCCGCACATATTAGAAGCAATGGATGGGATATGTGTCGTTATAGAGGCTGTAGGCTCTCGCGGAAATTTAGCCACTATCAAACCTCCTATGGTAACTTCAAGCACAAAATCAACTGCATCTGTTACAGATAAACCAGGTCATACAAGGACATCAACTGCATCTTTCACAAAGATTCCAGTAAATACAAGCGCATCCATTTCAAAGAAACCCACACATACAAGCGCGTCAAGCGCATCTATTACAAATAAACCAGCACACACAAGCGCGTCAACTGCATCTACCACAAAGAAACCAGTCAATCCTCCAACTTCTACTGAAGAACCAGATTGCCAATAATAACAGGCAGCACATAGCCTCTTACAAGGGAATGGTTTCATATTATGTATCTCGTCGATTTCAAAAAGTTATATCTACAAAAATCAGGCTACTTTTAAATAGTGGGGATCCAAAGTAACACGAGTGCATTTTGCGTTGTTCGGTCACAATAGCGCGCCAAAGTTTAAAAAAATTCAAATTTTAATATTTGGGCGCCCTGTAACTTCCACAGTTGTCATCAGATTTTAATGAAATTTGATGTTTTCTCAAGTTTAAACTCTTTTTTGAAAAGTGATTTCAGGATTTTGAAAAATTCAAAAATTTTGATTTTTTCAAAAAAATTCGTCAATCAAAATAGACCTCAGAAACGGTGTTTTCTCCAAATGTTTTCAAAAAAATGAAAATTTTTGAATTTTTCAAAATCCTGAAATCACTTTTTAGAAAAGAGTTTCAACTTGAGAAAACATTAAATTTCATCAAAATCAGATGACAGCTGTGGAAGTTACAGGGCGTCAAAATATTAAAATTTTTTTAAACTTTGGCGCGCTATTGTGACCAAACAACGAAAAATGCACTCGTGTTACTTTGGATCCCTACTATTTAAAAGTAGCCTGATTTTTGTAGATATAACTTTTTGAAATCGACGAGATACATATGAAACCATTCCCTTGTTAGTCCCAAATCTTGATTACGTAATTCTAGTTTAAACCATAATTATTGTTTTACATATATAGTATATTATAGTATTGTGTTTATTTTATCCAGTTTATTTCTAGATCAGATTTAAGCACATTTAAATGTCCCAATAGAATAAATTAAATATTTTACACAAATAATTAAAAATGTAATTATTGCTTTGTATGCTTCCAATTGACATTTCAACCGCTAGCAACGAGAAGGTTGACAGTCATCTCAATAACAGTCTGAATCATAGTAAGTAGCATGCTCTTGTCCACAAAATAGTAGGACCCAACTGTGATCTTGAGCGGCCTTAGTGTTCTTATCAATTTCTTTCCATAGTTGCTCCTGCATATTAGAGCCCACTCCCTCAGAAGATTTGTTGATCTCTCGTGAACTACTCTGAACATAGTGAAAGCCACAAGTAGATAGGTAAGAAACGATACACTCACCACGCTGAATAAAAGCTTCATGACCATAATGTCCGTCCGTATTGCCCCGAAGAAACAGTATGACGTCATAAATATGAACAACCACTTGGAGCCAGGGTTAATGGCACTGCAGTAAATCCGATTCAATTCTTCGTTCAGAATTTGAACCTCCTTGTATTTTTGTATCGAGGATATTGTGACAAGTGAATAATATGTTTCGTTAGGCTGATTCTGGTTCCTGTTCGAGTCTGTGACGGTTATTGTATCAGTTTAAAAATATGAAAACAAAATCATATATAGGGCTTTAAAATTAACATACAATAGTTTCACAACCAGATAATGGATACATCTACTGAGTTGACTTACCTGGGATTTTTCAAATTAGTTGACAAGTCAAATATAAATGGCAAACCACTCATTGCAATAGTAAACAAATTCGCAATTAGGACTGTGTGAATGTAGCTGAAACAAAGGGTGTTGACGGACATTGAGAGAAAAATATGAACTGTCAACTCATCTTTGAAGATGTTGAATGGGGCATCGAATAAGATTATATAGGCTGGAGCATGGGGGTACAGAATTGTAGTAGACACTGCAGCCAACTGCGCTGCGATACCACAATACCACAATGCCCCCATAAACAAGCCACATAGGTCATACTTTGTATCTCATGCTCCAGATTTTTAAACCCTAGATGTTTTGTCATGGTCTGTGATGGCTCATTTGCATGTGTTGATTCCATATACGTGATGTACGCATTTAAAAATTGTAGCAGTTCTACTTTCCCAACAGCAATGCCGAAGGCCATGAGAATTGAAAGTAGCCACGCTCCAACGTACAGCATCATATAGGCAAAATAAGTGTGCACTCATTACGTTTAATACCTAGTTCACACATTTCCCATACCTATGACTTATATAAGGAACGGCTTAATTAGATTTTATTATATCTAATAATTACATAATAAGAACAGCAAAGTGTGGTTCAAATAGTAGAATTATTTTTCAGACAATTTTAATTTAATAACTACTTAATTAGAGACATAATTAAATACTTACCCAATGTTAAATACAGTGTTTAAGTCACGAAGAAGAATTATTGAAATAAATTTATTAAATATAATTAGACTTTACGGCACAAAAATAGTTTGACAGACCAATGGTTAGGCTATATTATGGCGAAGGAGATTTTGATTAATTGTTATTGATTTATCTATTATCTTGTGGATAAATTGGTTGACTTACGTATTCGAGTGTTCCGTTGAAATCATTACTTTACCTTTAATTATAATTTACTTAGGGTATTATTTGAATGCGTACTTAACCTGTTAGCAAATTTAAACTTACAATTTCATAAATGTTTTAGTAATAATTCTACGTCCCTGAGTTAGGAAATAAAAATAACGGCGTAGTTATACGAACAAACTATGTAAGTACTAATAGTGTTAGTTTATTTACTAAAGTGCAACTTACGAGCATAACTCGCCAAACCATTAGCGAGATTTTTCATGATATATTTTTTTTTTCAAAAAGAGCGTCTACAAAAACTTAGAATGGCTTAACAACATGGTGCGCGTAATGAGTTTTGTTCGATAAAACATTGTTTCCAAGAAACGAAAAAAGGTCTTAAAATGGTTTTATAATCCCATTTTTTTAAAAACATTTTTAAACATATCCTAAGCACAATTTTTGTATGAAAACCCATTTTAAAATATTTTTAATTCAAAAACATTAGACATTAAAAATTTTAAAATTTTCAATTTTTTCAAATTTTTAAGGCACTCTTTTTGTTTCGTAAAAATTTTGGAAAAAATGCTTAAAGATATTCCAAGTCGTTTCCTAGATTCATTCTTTTGCAGGCACTGCAAGGAGAAGGAAACCTTCGCTCACATTCTAGGGAAATGCCATGTGGAAAGCTTTATGAGAACTAGTAGACATTATGAAGTTATACCTATCATTGCTATAATCATATGAGAACACTTGAATTAATTAAAATAAAATTAATTTTATGTAGCATGAACAATGCTAAAGTTCCTGGTGTAGTCTCCATTTTACAATCAACAAATCAATTGGAAGTTTGCAAACGACGTGATTTTTTTTCATGATTTGCACAATTAATTCTTTTTTATTTATTTTATTCCATCCTAAGCATATTTAATAACAGAACATCAATTGTTTTACAATCTGATAAAGTAGTTTTACTTAATTAGACAATTTTTAATGAGGCTTGTACTAATGAATTTCAAAGTTATACGATTTTGAATTTCATACCTATTTATTTACATTCCATCATTAGGCACAGCACAGAATACCAAGAGGACTCTTAAGTAGTTGAAATTTGAAATATTTCATGAATTAAAGGAAAATTGTGTGAGGACTGTCACGTATGTGGCATTAAATTTTTTAGATTTGAAACACCAGTTACTCCAACTGCAGATTCAGGAAATTTGAATATCACCCCTGCGACTGCTGCTGGATTTGTTTCGCCAATGATTCGAATTTGTCCTTCTAAATTTTTAATTTACGTCAATTGCATAATTGCATGCTTGTGTAATAATTAACAATTCTGTGTCAAAATGTTTAACTAACTACATTTACAGTAATTCTTATATTTATAATTTCTTAAATAATGTGTATTAAATTTTTTTCAAACCACAAGTTTTTCATTAAACTGTATGGAATTAAAATTAAAAAAAAACAATTGCGAATTGTTTTTAAATAACTTACGGATGCGCCCTGTTCCTTCAATGCATTAAACTTTTCCATCCAGCTCTCCATCTGCGTTTTATACAATACAAATTGATATACATAATGGCTGTACCCAGTTAGGATTAATTGCAGTAGCGTACTTTAAGCTATGCAAGAATAGAATCCAATTAAACTGTGACTTACTTGTTCCTTGCTCACTCCTGTGCTTTGTTCCATGCCCTGTATCATCGTGTCGTGAAATTTCTGCTGCCAGTCGTCCTTTAAAATAAATTTCTAAATTCACTTTACGTTCAGTTTTAGTTATCCTAAAATTGTTTTACTCGCACATATGAAAGTCAAAAGGAAATATTTTATAAATTATTTGTTCTAAACGATGATTTTAAATAAATCCAAAAACAAACTCTAGGGAAATTTAATTTAAATGGATGCATGTTGTTTAATGGGAAAACGCTATAATTACAACACTTAAACTAAACGTGGGTAGAAACAGTCTTTAAAATTACTTACTGTTCCAAACATTTTCTCCATATCCTTCATCCCCTGCTCACAAAAAAATCAATAATGTTTAAAAAAGAAAAGCAGTTATAAATCAGTTTTAAAATCTGTAAATTTTGAACTAAATGTTTTGGATGGGCTTCCAAAATACTTTAACCTTGAATTGTATTAATAAAATACTTTAATTGTAATAACTGTCCCATTATGTTGTGTATGCATTTAAATAGTTTTAAAATTTACCGACCTTTATAAACGGGTTACTCTGTAATTTGAAAACAAAAATTTGCAATTAGAAACTAATCCATACATACCACTTTATGCCTATTTTAGCTATTTATTTAGTTTGCAAAACCTACTAACTAATTTTAACAATTACTCTTATCACTTCTGATAATTAACAAATCTTTCTTGAACTACTCACGTCGCCTCCAAATTCCTCCTGAATTGCGTCCTTTCCCTGCTTAAACATATTAGGGAAAGCACCTTGAACTACCACAAAAGTGTGCATTGCACAAGCGAGGAAAACAGCTACAATCAAGTTATTTAAAGTCTTCATTTTTCGTAATTCTCAACGTACCCCAGTGTCTCTTTCTGTGAAGAAAATATAAAAGTGCAAAAATAAAACATAACAAATTGGACTCAAAAGTTAATTTTATTAGAAAAAATAAATATAAAATTAAATTAGAGTAATAAAAAAAATAAAATCAAGTACCAGAAAGTATTATATATTGAAGGGTTTCTCTTCAAGTGATTTCTTCACGTAAACTAAATACTATAGATCTCTCGCCACATCTGTTTTATACTCCACATATTTCAAAGGCACACTGGCAAATTTAATAACTGCTGTCACAACTGACACTTTTGCTGGTTTCCTGATACAATTATAACATTAAATTATTTAAAATCACGGACACACATCTTTAAAATGACAGCAGCGGATCAAACCTTCACCTTCACTCATAAATTTGGAATTTGTTTTTTAGTTCCAGTAGAAATGGCAAGACTGATGTAATGTGATATTTGAGTGTGACATTAAATAACTTACACAATTTTTATTGCCCTTGAAACATCAATTGAAGCATTATTTTTAGTAATATTTCCTGACTTATTCCATATTTATGATCCCAGAAAAAAAAAATTAACTTTGTACATACTACAATACAAATTAAAATATAGTTTATCTCAAACTCTGTAGCACGGTTTCAGATAAAATCTGAACCCGGCATTGAAAGACGTGAACTTGCATTTTGATGATACACAAATATTTCCAGACAGTGAAGAAGTGCCCTTTTCCCTTCTACTGATACCGAAAAACAAATGCCACGTTTATGAGTGAAAGTTTGATCTGATGCTGTCATTTAATATGCGCGTCCGTGATTTTAAATATTGTGATAGTATAAACGTATTAGCAAACTAGAAAAAATATGAGTTGTGACAGCTGTGATTTAATTTGGCAGTGTGCCTACGAAAATCAAGGTGCCATCACATTTACAATAATTACTTAGGTAAACCACTTGGGGGTTGCACATAAATGATGTCACATATTCAATCCTTTAGGACCAGCCAACACAAGTGTCTACATTCACGTGAATTATGATTTAAATCCAATCTACATGACTTAATAGTATTTTGAAATACTCGACGAATTCTGACGTATTACATACCATTCAAAAGGTGATGACCAGTAAATTAAAAATAACGGAATGTAAATAAGTTTATCGACAAACGTTCTAAAATTTTGTTTTGAAACCGTTATTTTCTTTTAAAAATTTAGCCTTCGAATTGTTCTATGAACCGGGTTTCGAAACGCCTAGAAATACACCAATTATTTGGAATCAAATATACGCGTAAAATAGGGCATTTTTATCAGCATAAAATCTAAAACAGATACACAATTAATTATTCAACTTACGTGTAAGTCAACCGCACAAACTTCACTAGTCTAACCTGTTAGAATCTTGCAGAATTTGGAACAGCAGTTTCTTGTAAATTTTCAACTGCAAAAGTTGTTTAAAACATAATTTTTAAAAATTCATTGAATAAAAAAGAAATTTCTTTCATCCCTTATTATACATTTAGCCTTTTCATTTTACAAAATAAGTTTTTAACAGCAAACAAACTTAAGCCGTAAATTTATCTGGGCCAGAGCAATCGATGCACCACCTGTATGACACAGAGATACATTCCAAACAAAAAATATTTACTTTACATTCCAAAAACATTGAGCTTCTTAAATTACAATTTTTCCAGTGCAAGTCAATCGGTCCCTAACGAGCTCTTAAAAAAAATGACCGAGGGTCCCTTTTTCTTGAAAAAACTACCTCAATTTGAGCCAGCCTGAGCCCGGGAGGAAAGACTCGTCCACTAAGCATGGGATTTGAAAAAAAAAATGAGCCCGAGCGTGCCTGCTATGTTTTCGATTTTACTGACCGGAGCTTCGGTCAGTGCAATCGGTCCCACCGGTCACCGGCTCCGTGTCTTACACTGAATTTTTCATTAAATAGCCATGAATTTTGAATATCTGTTTTCTGCGAACCTCGCAGTTGAGAATCAGCAGACTTCAGCATTAAGAAACGGACAGTTACCGCCTTTACTTTCACTGCCCTTAGTTTATTAAAACCTTACTGTAAAATGTACAAAATTTTAAAGGTACTTAAAATTAGGTTATGTTTATTGTAAAAGATGTTTAGAAACTAATTAGTTGTGAAGACATTACCTTGATGCTGATTTTTGGGGACGTGTAATCTTTTGTTATGCCCTAGTAGAATAAATTAGTTGTCATCCTCTGGCCTGCTTGTATTGCTATGACTTGCAACAATTATAATAATTTGCAACATTTAATATAATTATATTTAATTCACACCATTCCTACATTTATATGAACTGCTACATTTCCGCAACGGATTAATTGAATTTCATCATATCTAATAACTATTGTAATTATTTCTTAATTGTTAATAATTTGTATGCACACAGCTGTCAAATAATAAATTTATAAAATAGTACACTGATATTTACTTAAAGAACCTTCAAACTGTGGGGCATATCCGCATATCGTATGTAAAGAACAAGAATGACCTATAACTATACATTTGCAGCTAAAAACAATATCAAATATCTACACAATTATCCAAATATGTCTAGAGAGAATTTAAATGAAACATTAAGCACTTTTTAAAAACATGGGAAAAGAACATTTTGCACTTTCCCAAAAACATGCAAATCAAAAATTTTCTACTAGTCAAAAAACATGCAAATCGGACATTTTGCACTTTTTCAAAACATGAACATAGATCATTTTGCACTTTTCTAAAACTCTAAATTAACATTTGACGCATGTTTATCATTTTCTATTTACGACATAGCACATTTTAATTCTAGCTTAAATAGGATATGGGGCATTTTAATTCCTTAGTCATGTAAGTACTAAATGAGTCAGAAACCACTAAAAATTTGCAACTACCGACGTGATATTTTTTATTTTTAGGCCTTTGCAGTGGCACTTCCTTTGATGAGGTCTACGATAAAATTCGGCAGAACAAACCAAAAGGAGTCTTTTCAGGTAAGTTTGAATTAAGAAATGACGGTCCTCGTTGATTTATGGTGGAGGACGAGGACATATCCTATCCCACATATTAGAAGCTATGGATGGAATATGTGTCGTTTTAGAGGCCGTACGCTCTCGTAATGGCATATGTTCAGCTTCTAGTAAACCTCTTACAGTAAATTCTAGCACAGTCACTGCATCTGTTACAAAGAAACCAGTCAAACTTACAGCTTCTACAGAAGAAGCAGATTGTCTCAAAAGAATCTAAATCAGAGCTTTCAATTTACACATTTTAAATGCGCAATTTTAATTTAAACGAAGTGCGTATTAGTCCGATTTTTTAAATTTTCGAAATATCCGATTTGCGTGTTTTAAAAAAGTCCAAAATGTTCGATTTGCATGTTTTGAAGAAGAGCAAAATGTTCGATTTGCATGTTTTAAAAAAGTGCAAAATGTTCGATTTGCATGTTTTAAAAAGTGCATAATGTTCGATTTGCATGTTTTAAAAAGTGCAAAATGTTCGATTTGCATGTTTTTAAAAAGTGCGAAATGTTCGATTTGCATGTTTTAAAAAAGTGCAAAATGTTCGATTTGCATGTTTTAAAAAGTGCATAATGTTCGATTTGCATGTTTTTAAAAAGTGCGAAATGTTCGATTTGCATGTTTTTAAAAAGTGCGTAATGTTCGATTTGCATGTTTTAAAAAGTGCAAACTGTTCGATTTGCATGTTTTAAAAAAGTGCATAATGTTCGATTTGCATGTTTTTAAAAATTGCAAAATGTTCGATTTGCATGTTTTAAAAAGTGCAAAATGTTCGATTTGCATGTTTTAAAAAAGCGCAAAATGTTCGATTTGCATGTTTTAAAAAAGTGCAAAATGTTCGATTTGCATGTTTTAAAAAGTGCAAAATGTTCGATTTGCATGTTTTAAAAAAGTGCATAATGTTCGATTTGCATGTTTTAAAAAGTGCAAAATGTTCGATTTGCATGTTTTTAAAAAGTGCGAAATGTTCGATTTGCATGTTTTTAAAAAGTGCGTAATGTTCGATTTGCATGTTTTAAAAAGTGCAAACTGTTCGATTTGCATGTTTTAAAAAAATGCAAAATGTTCGATTTGCATGTTTTAAAAAAGTGCATAATGTTCGATTTGCATGTTTTAAAAAAGTGCAAAATGTTCGATTTGCATGTTTTAAAAAGTGCAAAATGTTCGATTTGCATGTTTTAAAAAAGCGCAAAATGTTCGATTTTTGAAAAGGTTGGAAATGTTGTACATTCAGATTTTTCAAAAGTGCAAAATGCCTAATTTAAATACGGTCAATGGATATTGGTCATTTTGGTTTTATACAATCATTTTAAATTTTTTCTTGTAATACAGATGATATGAAAATTTAGATCGAGTCAAAAAAACTATTAAAAAATTGCAATAATTACCAAAAGGATGTTTTCTGGTTTTGGTTTAGGCCTTCACAGTGGCACCTCCTTCGATTGGGTCTATGATAAAATTTTGCAGAGCAAAACAGAAGCAGTGTTTTCGGGAACGTTTGAATTAAGAAACGGTCCTGGAGGATTTATAGTAGATGGAAAGGACATTCTTCCGCACGTATTGGAAGCAATGGATGGGATGTGTGTCGTTATAGAGGCTGTACGCTCTCGTGGTGGGGGAGGTTAAGCCACATCCAAGCCTCCCAGGGCAAAAACAACTACTACTACAAAAAAAACAGTAATTATATCCTCCAACTTTCACTAAAGATCCATATTGTTAAAAATAAATCAAAAAGCAGATTTTAATATTTTGCCACCCTATATAGTACGTCTACAGTTCTTGTCTGATTTTGATGAAATTTAGTTTTTTGTGATCCTTAGGCTATAACCTAAAAAACTATTTAAGGATTTTGAAACATTTGAAAATTTTCATGATTTTGAAAAAACAGTGTTAAAACGCTGGGCCTACAATACATTCATTTCTTGGATTTAGTTTTAAAGAAGTTTTATATAATTACATCGTTTTTAGCTTTACAAAAATTGGTAAAAATATAAAATTATCGTTTTAAAAATTATGTCTCAATATTCTCACATTTGGTGTTTTATTTTATTTTTTTTGAATACCGACCTATTTTAAACATAGTGACGGTTTACTGTCATACACATTATCTACATACTACCTTCTAAACTAAAAACAATAAATTAAAATACAAAATTTCACGTGTTGCTCAAAAGTTAATTACATTACAAAAAAGATGCGTAGACTCATTATTTGCATTAGCACTAATTGACATTACAACAGTTCAAATTCTACAGTACATAAAATATATAATTATATGACGCTCTAGTTTGCTTAAATAATTCAAGAATGAGCATAGAATTTTCCACGACTATAGATTGTCCTACTTTTAAGGTGCGGGACACAAATAGCGCCACAAAAATTTACTATGTTTTTGGACCCGCCTGGCCCATCCACCTTTGTCACTAGGGCCGGATAATGCGGTCAGCGCAGGCAGCCCCCGCTGCCTGAATTTTCAAAAAAAACATGTTAATGCAGCATTTTGCACTTTTTGAAAACATGTATATGAATAAAACATTTTGAATTTTGAAAAACATGCAGATACAATTATTTTGCTCATTTCGAAACCACTTAAATAAAATATTTACAAATTTTCTCAAAACATGTAAATTCAAAATTTTGCAATTTTTGAAAATATTATGTAAATAGAACATTTTTGATATTTCTAAAACAAGTAGGTACTACATATAAGTAAATCCGTGTAAAAAAATTTAAGAAAATAAAAATAATTGTTTTTGTATGAAAACCAACTGCTGCCTATAAAAACAATTCCTTCATCCCGCCCTACTTGTCACCCTCTTATTTGAGCATTGCGTAAATAAGTATAATTATCTTTAACATGGCATGTCATCTTTTCCCAAGTGACCCACCTGCAACGTGATTGTGACTAGCATCATTCGTGTCCCATCCCTAACCACATAATTATGAGCTACAGAATAGTACAAATGTAAAATATTACATGTCTGCACAACTACGCTACCAACACCAACACTACCGTCACTTGAGGTGATGTAGCCACACGATTAAAATGTGACAAGAAGGTCATCTAGATTTCCTAAAATACAAAGTAGCCCATTGATTGTGATCTGCTTGTGAGATCTCAAGAAGACACCGAGATTGACTCTGAGTGCTTGGAACGATTTCTTGTTTTGCTTCATCCACAGTTTTGCTTCCCTTGTAGTTTGAACCTCGCATTGTGACCTCACATCTAAGATGACCTCTCCCCAAGCCATCTTTCGCCCCTTCAAGTTCTAGGCTGATGCGGGAGTTGGGCGTTTCATTTCAGGACACTTTAAGTCCGGTAACAACCATTCTTCCAAGAACCGAGCCGACTCCGTGTAGACTTTGTCAAATAGGACACACTCCATGAAGTACAGGAGCAATAGTTGCCCAGGACTGTGTTGGCAGCAGGCAACTTGAGCTCCAGGCCATCCACTCGAATGCACGCGTACATCCCTAGGACAATCAAGATGTAGAGTGTGACCTGGGAATTGAGGAGAGACGCATAGCCGTATGTACCAGCACGAAGATCTTGTTGTCTTGGAGACGGAAGAGTTAATTACTGATAAAAGTGTCACGTGAAAATTTCTTCTAGACACCCCCACCCAGCTGTTATCGCATTAACGTTAGGTAAGCAGGCTAGAGGTGACGCGCAAATGACGTCACGTGAAAATTTATGTTAGACAGCTCCACCCAGCTACTTTTGCATTCACATTAGGTAAGCATGCTAGGGGTGACGCGCAAATGACGTCACGTGAAAATTTCTTCTAGACACCCCCACCCAGCTGTTATCGCATTAACATTAGGTAAGCAGGCTAGGGGTGCTGCGCAAATGACGTCACGTGAAAATTTATGTTAGACAGTCCCACCCAGTTGCTATCGCATTCACATGAGGTGAGCTGGTTAGGGATGACGCGCAAATGACGTCAGATTATTATCTCTTTCAGACACCCCCACCCAGCTGTTATCGCATTCACATTACGTAAGCAGGTTAGGGGTGACGCGCAAATAACGTCACGTGAAAATTTATGTTAGACAGCCCCACCCAGCTGCTATCGCATTAACGTTAGGTAAGCAGGCTAGAGGTGACGCGCAAATGACGTCACGTGAAAATTTATGTTAGACAGCCCCACCCAGCTGCTATTGCATTAACATTACGTAAGCAAGCTAGGGGTGACACGCAAATGACTTCACGTGAAAACTTATGTTAGACAGTCCCACCCAGCTGCTATCGCATTAACATTAGGTAAGCAGGCTAGGGGTGACGCGCAAAGGACGTCACGTGAAAATTTATTTGAGACTCAGCTGCTATTGCATTTACATAAGATAAGCAGGTTAGAGGTGACGCGCAACTGACGTCAGGCAAAAATTTCTTTCAGACACCCCTACCCAGATGGAATCGCATTCTTATTAGGTAAGCAGGTTGAGGGTGACGCGCAAATGATGTCACGTGAAAATTTCTTCTACATGTCACGGACTGACCTATATGTGTTATACATGTTCAGAGATCGTCCCTAATAACGTCCTTCAAATACCATAGTTGTTAGTATCCCAAGTCCCAACGTTAAATTTGTTTTCATCCTATTTTAACTACATGTCACGTACTTACCTATAAGCGTAACAGATATTCAGGGATTGTCTATAATGACGTTATTGGTGATTGGTGCAATTTATAAAAAAAATTCAGCTATAATAAATTACATGCTACGAACATTGGTATATGTCTTATTGATTGTAGAGGAGCTTTTATAAATCTTATATCATCTTTTAGCGTAATATAAATTATCTTGTGCCTTTGTTGTAGCTCAGCATCTACTTCATGCCCGCCCCTGGTCGACAAATCTGGCGCGAAGCGCCGGATCTTTCTTTTTATGCTTTAAATGCGATTTGACATGGGTCCATTCAACCATTAATTGTAAAAAACTGATGAGTCCGATCAACTCCAAAAACAATAGGGCACTTTTCCCTCGCTTTTGTGACGATTTAAAATTGGTTTGACAAGCATCACTTTAAAACTGTGACCTGTAGAGCATGAAGAACAGACGGACGGACAGACAGACATACACACAGACAGACATGACCATTAGAATAGATGCAGCTGAAGCTTAGCATCTAAAAACACAAATAATCGGTAAATAATTTAATTTGGACTATGTGAATTGGTCCTAACAACATGTTTTTTCTTAGTATTTGTATTACGGCTGAGTTGTTTGAAAATGCATTGTAATACTACTTGTGAGCCAAATTCTGTAATAACCCAGTATGAGAACAATGAAACTGGATATCAAAAACAAGAAACCTGGCCACACAAAGGACTTAGCCAAATCTACATAGCTGTCTTGGATTTTTTAATACAAGGTCTTGCAATTGCCTTCATAGTTTGCAAAACACAAAACGGGTTACTTGTTATACCATATTTACCCTATTTTGCTTTAGCAAAAAAGGTTTAGATTCCAAAAACATACTATATCAGGAATGTAATTGAGATTAATAAAAACAATCAATTAAAATGGAGCAATTTAGCTTAGGACACGCAGACAACAAATGAGAAAATACAAATTGTTCCCCAAAACCTCGTGATTGCCTGTTGTTTGTATTGAGAACAAGGAAGTATAAATGCTTTGGCATTAAAAAAGGTGTACTAATCAGCATTTTAATTTGTCATTAGTAATGGTAATAGGGAATAAGCAGGCAGTTGGTAATCATTGTTTTTGGATATCCTGGTCATACATAACTTTACAGTTTTTATTGATTTTGTTAGCATTATGGTTTTTAGATGCGCAATATCTATTGAAATGGTTTGTATTTTGTATTTGTATGTCTTTATTCAGTTGTCATATGGTTGCGTCCGTCTGTCTGTTGGCCGTGCTCCACATGTCACAGTTTTTAAGTGATTTCTTTCAAACTCTTTTTTAACTCTTACATATGCGCGCAAGATGTGCCCTATTGTTTTTAAGGGTTATCGGACCAACCAGGTATCCACAATTTACAGTTGAATGGACCCATGTCAAAAACAAGGAAAGTATGCTTCCAAAACCCAATAAATACGTATAAACAAATGGAGAATGTACATGTACATATGTGTAATTTTAAAGTTCTGCGCGGCGAAAACAATTATATCTTGTAGTACAGACAAAACCAATCTCAGCTATTTTTTAATGGTATGCGGTCTGCTATGTCAGACACGCAGGAAATAGGTAATGGATACTTAAGGATATTCCACACTGATGTTCTTCACAATTTCATAGCTTAAGGTACTTCTATTTAAAACTTTTTTTCAAAATAATTACTTAAACCACATGTCATTAACATAAATATAATTACTGGTAATTGGAGCTGAGAGCTTGTCAATTTTCGCCATTAAAAATACACATAGAAAATTTTTACCAAAGCTCAGCTCCGTCGAAAACATATTATGTAGTATTTAATGTTCGCGAGAGAATATTCTAATTCAAATTATGTTAGAACCGTTTTGAATAAGTTTGTAATCATATTTGTTTGTTATTAACTATAATTTGTTGTGATGAAGAAATTCGCTAATAGGCTTGGTTGGAATATTGAAATTTTAGATTAGATGCAATAAATGGCTTCAACAAATTTAATTCGACGTTGCTTTCACCTCCTGCATTAAATTTTTAGTTTTGTATTCAAAACCAATAAACTTGGTTTCAAAATTCATATATGGACATAAATGTTTAAACCACTTGGTTAGACCGCTCTTTACCCAATAACCCCGCCACACAATTTTGCCGGTCGCTAATTTACAATAAATCTTTGTTCCTATGCATATTCAATTGGAGATCCAAGGGGAGGTCTAGAGAGGCTAAGGCCATCCCCCTATCCCTACAAGAGAATTTTTAGCATGGTTTTTCCCCTATGAACAAATCCTAGAGCCACCACTGTACATAGTTGAAGCTAGTTTCCTTTCACGTGAGTAACGCACACAGAGAGAGATTTGAATCGTTTGAATTCGGCTGCATGGCAATATGCAGTATGGGTGGAGCCAAAAGGCAGTGAATTAACGCGTAGCTTATGCGAGCAGTTCAGTGTTTTCGGCAATAGGCAGTATTTATTTAATTTTAATGTGTCGATTAGGCAGTATGAATAATATTAAAATGAATCTGTACATAATATGTAAAATATATTTATCAAGTTTTACAAAATGTTTTGTAAATATTTAATTGTAGTATAAAAATAATTGAATAAAATGTTTTTATGAGAATTTTTCTTTTATTTAGCAAGTATGAAATAGGAAAATTAAGAGACATGATAATTTAGTGACGTAATCATATCTGAAGGCACCTTCTAAAATTTGTAATTATAGTTTTCAAATATCATTTTGGTTGTTTACGAATTCTTTAAATTCATAATAAATTTTATGAAAGTAGTAAAAAAGCCTTTGAAACTTAAACAGTGCTACTGATTGCTAATTTGTTACGAATTTCTAGTCATATAAGCGAGGCGTGTCAGAATGAGTAGCTATACTGAAAGCCCAGATGTGTAATAATAATATTTTCAAAATAATTAATAAATTTTATTCGAAATAGACTACTACCTACATAAGGCTCATGGCCAACATGACTTGCTCTTAAGCTAAATGTTATAAAACAGAATAGCGCCTCATCCTAGCACTCCACGTTTATTTGATCCACTCCAGCACCAAAAACAGCTTTGTATGCATTAACCATGCCAAAGCCCATATGATTGTTTGGCCAGGCATTCAATGAAATATTTCCGCAAGGTTGCGATATTCTACTAATCCTAAGTCCAACTTTGGAGCAGCTTTGGGTGAGAGCGCTGAGAACTTGGTCGTAATTGAAGGAAGGGTGTTTCTCCAAGATCAAAGATATGATGCCAGCCACAAGTGGTGCCGCCTGGCTCGTCCCACTTTTTGTAACGTATTCATCATGGTAAGGGTGGGAGGCTGAAAAGATGTCTATTCCGGGAGCACTCACGTCCGGCTTAATCACTTGCGCATAACTTGGATAGGGAGGACCTCGACTTGAGCTGTCATGATCTCTAAATGAATTTCTATAATTAGGATTAAAATTTTTCTGCACATTCCCAACGGAAATGACGTAATCTGTGAGTGCGGGCCACAACGCCGTTCCGCACCTGGGTCCAGAGTTCCCAGCGGCAAAGACAGGGATTATCCCAGCTGACCTCCAACACTGAATGATTTGCTCAAACTCTGCTTAAAGGAGAACCTCTGGTTCTTCGCCTTCGTGAACGTAGTCCCCCCAACTGTTACTGACAACGTGAGGGGCTTTGCTGCAGTCAGGATCCGTCCCGTCCGCCTTTGTGGGACAAAGAATCCATTGGGCACAGCGGCCTTGAGAGCGCCTTCCCTAAATCCAAGTATCGTTGAGGACTTGCACGACATCCACGTGGCCCCTGGAGCAACAGACAAACTCCACACGATCTTTACTTCTTTCTTAGTCTCAGCATCTGTGGCAGGGAAAAAATTCAAAACACATTTTAGATTATGTTTCAACAGTTTGTCACGAAATAGCTAAACAGGCTATAGTTATTTTACATTTGCCTAAATGTGTTTTAAACGAGGTCGAGTGGTTAGTTTAAACGCTATGTATCAAATGTTGTACCTGAGCTTGACGGTAGAGTAAACGAGGAAGAAGCTAATAGGAAAATCCAAGAAACACGAGATAACTGAAACATTTTGGAAAGTATTCCAATTCGTTGTTTGGCCATCTGTTACTCACTAAAATGTTCCAAGTCTTATAAAGTATAAAAAACAAGGGCTAAAGCCCTTGTTTTATGGCAGCCTTAACAGCAAAATTAAGCATTTTGAATTTGCCGCAAAATTTTAGCTTCAATTTACATGGTTTGAACTAAAAAAAGCAATTAAGCCGCACAATGTTTTTTGGTTATTTTATCTATCGTATTTATAATCAACTTCTGTAATACAATCAAAAATTCAAAATTCTAATTTTTGAATTTCCCGCTAATAAATTTAATATTGTGTTAACTCAAGATTTCGACCGGTAAGTCAGTAAACTTACACAAACATGATACACCATTTGAACGGTAACGATAAGGCAAATCTAAATAACTTAGTGTGCACGCACGATAGTTATTAGGTTTTAAATGGTTTCGAAATTACCTAATTGCAAATTAAAAAATGTTAACGGATTGTGTCGAGTGATATATCATTGGAAAGCTCTTTAAAAATAAGCAGACACCATTTTTTTTGTTTTTTGATTGTGGCCCATACAACACATTTTAGGCGGCATTTCAAAATTAAAAGTCCGTTGTCTTAGAAACGCTTTGTTATAATGGACGCCCATTCCATTATTTGAATTCTACTGGTGATTAGCTTTCCAATGATATATGGCTCGATGAAATTGGTGCAGTATTGAAAGATTTTCAAAATTCCCGTAAATTATGTAGATTGTAGGTAATAAGTAGTTATTGTTCAAAAGGATTTAATCGCTAATAAAATTTTCTACTGAATTGATCTAACCACAAAAAAATTCAATATTCATCTATAACCTACAAATGTATACTGACTACATAATTACACTGTTTACTGCAACTATTTGAGTAAACAATATATTACAACAGACACCAAATTGCTAGGGCAATAATTGCTATTCAGGTAACTACAACTAAATGTAAATTGCATTAAACATGTTAGCAGTATATGTCTGTATACACCTTACGTCATGATGCTTTGTTCCAAGTAATTGTATCAGAAAACTTTATCCTGTATCTGTATGTTGTCCATTATTAAACCAATTACTTTTTGTAAGGATACCTAACCTAATTGCTAACGTAATTGGACTAGCAGTAGAGTGCGTATATGTGATCATGCCCTAAGTGTGATCAGTGGCTGGTGCTAAAGCACAAGCTGCATCAGAAGTCCTTTACTAGCCGGTAACGATAGCTTGTACTCTTAACTAACGACAGTATAATTTAGGGTGCGAAACTTTGAAAACCTGGGCAGAGTAAAATCGTCGAAGTCCGAATATCAGAATAACTCGTATTCCGAATTTTTTTCCGAGTTTTCAAATTTCAAAATTTCTAGTGTTGTACATTTTAGAATTAAACAACGTGTGCAACGTGATTGATACATTCATTACCAACTAGTTGAAGATACTGTTTGAGATTTTCGTACGGAGAGTTCCCACTAAAATAGATGAAAGGTCAAAGTGTCAAATCCGGGAGTTGTGCTATAATGTGATCATTCTATGAGCTCTAAATGTGATCAGAGCTGCAGATAGCTAAAAGCATCGAATCAACTCAGTTTATCAAACAGCTTATTAAAATAAGTTGACAATGCTGTTTTACATCATTAGGGATCGTCCATAAATGATGTCGTCCGGATGGGTGTGGGTCCAGTCAGATTTTGAAGACATATTACATATAGCGATTTAAGTAATGTTGATGTCATGACAATCATGACATAGAGGTGAATGGGTTATGTCCTAATAAAGTTTTAATTTGGGTGACATTATTTATGAACCATCCCTTACAGCAAATTTTGATTTTTTGTAAATTAGAAAAATGGGTGGGTATTAAAATTCAGTGTATCGTTAGCATTATTGTGGTGTGTAGCTCAAGATAAATCCACTAGTTCAGGAATTCCTCGATCATTTACGCAATTGCTGTTATCACATGTTACAGATGCCGAATTATCGTTTATTTTATTTTTACCCACCAAGATTTTGACATCATTTATGGGTAACCCCTTAAAAATCGTCCTTAAAGAATCATCGTTCGGGTCAGCTGGTCTAGCCAGATATTGATGACTTATGACATTCCATTTTAAAATAGTCGCTTATTCAATAGTAAGAGATCATCCGTAAATGATGTCAGGGGTACGGTTAGTGGGTCAGCTAGGATCTTGATGACAACGTATGTTAAAGATATCCATCTATTCTACACAATGGTTCGGTTGATGACAGGGTAATCATAGGGTCGTAGAAATGGAGATATTTCGATGACATCATTTATGGGCAGCCCCTAAAATGATAAAATAGTGGTTGGACAAAATGTCATTAATTTTGTGACGCCATTTGCAGACCACCCCAAAACATGTGATTTTGTATTTTACGCATGTAGTGTTATTTAAACTCTCATTAAATGGAACCTAATATCGCATTATCTTTCATTTTCCATCTTATCTGAAAGTTTTCTAGAGTGATCACATAAAAGGCACTAACTTTCACTGTAATATTAATGCAATTTTAACATGATCACATTTTGGGACACGGTGATCACATTTACAGCATTTTTGTAATATCGAAAATTATCGAAGATATTTCATACAATTCGGTATAAGTCTTCGAATTTTCAGTTTATCGGTTTGATATTTTAAGGGTACATAGAGAATGAACTGGCTAGTATTTGAGTACATAAACAGTGAATTTGGAGGAAGTACAAAAAAAGTTACAGATTTTCAAAGTTGAAAAAAAATGAACCCGATCACACATACGCACTCCCCTACTATGCGTTTAACGCACGTGACCTTAGTATAGTGCGTACTGCTTACTGAAATGTGACAAGAAGGTCAACTAGATTTTCTAAAATACAGAGTAGCCCATTGATTGTGATTTGCTTGTGAGATCTCAAGAAGAAGCCGAGATTGACTTTGAGTGCTTGGAACGATTTCTTGTTTTGCTTCATCCACAGTTTTGCTTCCCTTGTAGTTTGAACCTCGCATTGTGACCTCACATCTAAGATGACCTCTCCCCAAGCCATCTTTCGCCCCTTCAAGTTCTAGGCTGATGCGGGAGTTGGGCGTTTCATTTCAGGACACTTCAAGTCCGGTAACAACCATTCTTCCAAGAACCGAGCCGACTCCGTGTAGACTTTGTCAAATAGGACACACTCCATGAAGTACAGGAGCAATAGTTGCCCAGGACTGTGTTGGCAGCAGGCAACTTGAGCTCCAGGCCATCCACTCGAATGCACGCGTACATCCCTAGGACAATCAAGATGTAGAGTGTGACCTGGGAATTGAGGAGAGACGCATAGCCGACGTCATAGCCCATTTTCATGAGGATTTGATCGAAGCTCCCTGTATGTCAGAGACAGGGACTTGAATGTAATTATATTTTTGTGCAATCGGTCCTAACAACATGTTTCTTCTTAGTATCTGTATTACGGCTGAGTTGTTTGAGAATCCATTGTTATACTGTAATAACGCTTCGCTGCTGAATGAGAAAACTAAAACTGGATCCAGGAAAAATGACTGAGCCAAACCTATACTTGGCTACCTTTAATTTTATTAAAGGAATGTTTTACAATTGCTCTACACATATTTTGCAAAACAAAAGAATATGAAGTCTGAGGTGCTCTGAATTTAAATCTTAATTGAAAAACAACACAATTATACCATATTTACAATATTTTGCTTAAGCAACTTTAAAATTACGTAGGGCTCTAGTAAAAATGACTATTTCAGGAACTGTTGTGATTGAGGTTATTAACAAATAGTAAATTGAAACAAAGCTATTTAGTACAGAACCCGGAAAACGAATGAGAAAATAAAAATTATTTCCCAAAACCTAATAACTGCTTCTTGTATTAAGGACAGTCCGGACAGTGAAAAAAATAATATTGTGCATACGGGGATCGTCCATAAATGACGTTATTTAAACATCATCATTTTAGGGATCTGTTTTGTCATTAGTTGAATTATTATGTAAGCAGATATCTTTATATTTTTTAAGGTTTACATCACTATAAAGCTCTGTCAAAACCATAATATATGTAATATTTAATGTTTGCGAAAGAATTTTCTAATTCAACTTATGTTTGACTAGAACTTAAACTAATCAAAAAGTGTGCTTTTATCAATACTGTGTTGTGATAGAAAAATAGGTTTTCCTTTTCAATAATGGGCTTAGTAAATGGTTGGTGCGGATCTAAAGGAAGGGCTAGTGCTAGATGGACTAAAGCCCCCCCCCCCCCCCTTAACATTAGTTTACCGAGAAAACGCTTCCTCTGCTCATGTCAAAAGATGTATGTCAACTTTTTTCGAAAGTTCGAAATTTATTTTTTTTATGCAGCACATAGGTTACTGAATTTAGTTATTTGTGTATACTATACTAGATCTGGTTAGATAACTTGTTTGAACTGTAACTGTTTAGTAGTCTTTATAAAAGTGATGATTTCGGCCCCTTCATTAATGGGCCGACTTGCCTACCAGCCGACTGAGCCAACGCCGATCACCGACACCGACGTCACCAACCATGCGTAAAGGAACACAGTGGAAGTAAAATTTTGTTTTGGCTTATCCTTACTTTTGCGCGCGAGAACTTAACAGATTTTGTAGGTTCAAGAAAATTTAGATTCAGATTCAGATCTTAAATAAATTCAATTTACAATCTGAAATAAATTGGCAGAATAACTGCAACAGTTTTGAGTTTTGTTTTGTTAAAATAACATTGTACCAATAATGTTTTTTTTTATTATTTAATAATTATAGTAATTATTAATAACAATAACAAAGAATTAAGACAACAGTAGCGTACACAGTTTAAGTTGTTTAAGTCCTGTACTGGCATCAGACGATCGCATTTAAATCTACTTGCATTGCAAAGGTGACTACTTTTAATTTTGATTGTATGAAATAATCTAAGCAGAAAATTATTTATTAGACAGCAGAGCTCTTGTAAACATGTGTAGGTATTTCAAATTTTGAATGCGTTACAAATGTTATTTTTGCAGTTAACATAAATACACGAACGGAGGCTGACTGACTGCCAACTGCCAACTAACAACTAACAACTGAGGCTGTCGGCTCACTGAGGACTCGGCGGAGCAATAATACTCTGAAGTAAACAGTGGGAATAATGACTTTGCCATCCACATCGATGTTATCCCAGTCCCCAGACTTTCATGGCGTTATATTGGGCCACTTTTGCTTTTCTCGGCAAATTACTTTTGCTGGCAAAACAGTGGAAATAAGGATTGGCCTTTTATAAGCCCAATAAGTCTTTTGAGCGCATTGGTAAAACAAGGGTAACTCTATTGGTATTTTCTTGGCCCGTCTGTGTATGGTTCGGTTAATAAATTGTATTTTACGCTAAGTGCAAAAATTCGTGGTAAATAAATGGGCCTTTCTTGGCCCACGTTAGCCGTGCTCACGACCCTCCTACAACCATCGCACATGCGTGTTCACTTCAATATAGAAGGAGTTGAAGGGG
The DNA here is from genome assembly GCA_949802685.1 of Dicyrtomina minuta. Lineage (NCBI taxonomy): Eukaryota > Metazoa > Arthropoda > Collembola > Symphypleona > Dicyrtomidae > Dicyrtomina > Dicyrtomina minuta. The sequence goes on along the minus strand of OX461811.1, from coordinate 1,235,644 downwards.
TAGGAGGAGCATTGAGAAGTGGAAAACTTTAAACTCGTTGCCTTCACCTCGGCGTGTGAGTGACACACACAAACAGTGTGTAATATCCAGCAAAGAACTCACAGTTAAACTTCCATTCGGTAGTGTTGTACGTCTGTCTGACAATGGCGCCCGGCGTCTGGTGACTTTTACTGTGGGATTCTGAAGCTTTTACCTAATTACTCACACTTTACAATTATTACTAAATGTTTAAATTGATCACAAAAGTGTAATAATTAATTAAGTGCACTAGTTATTTCTACATCAGTTTCAGTTGGCTCATAACGCATACAGTTTATGAGTGCTAAAATAATTCAAAGTTTTGTTGCTAGTTTTTTACGATTGTATGTGTATTGTAGTAATGTACAAGTTTGATTTTTTGTCTAGCTAGTAAGAAATGTAACAGTTCTAAAGTGGTGACACATCTGTAGTTCTGATTTAAGTAATTACTCATTGCCATTGAATACTTACAATAGTTAACAAAGGTCACTCGAATTAGTTAAGACTACAGAAGTTCTCCGTTTATTCAATAGTGGAATGTTGTAGTAGTATGTATACGAACTGTATTTTGTGGCTTCATTTGAATCGAATTACAAAACCCAAAGCAATACATTATTGAACGCTACACTGCTACAGTCATGGAAATTGTTTTAAAATAAAAAAAGATTCACCTAATGCATTTAAAAATAAATAAATTGTCTGTTGTGTTTGATGTGGTAATTGTACATTATGTCATTCTAAAATTGTGCACTTTCTTATGTCACGGTGTTTTAGTCAACGTGTTGCAATAAATAAGTTAATTGGAAAAGTGATTTGCATTGGCTAGTGACGGTAATTTCCGTTAAATTACTTGCATAAATATACTAGTACCGGGTGCATATATAATAGAGTTACCGGCAAATTAGGGGCATGTTAGTGGCGAATAATAGGTTAAATATTGGCATTTACTATGAAAGCCATGCGTTAACTAGTGGCGATTTGTTGGTTTAAACTCGGCAAAGTCTGAGTTGTCGCTCAAGGGCCGATATTTCGCCACTGGAAAAGAGATATCGGACCCTAGTTTTGCCAGCGGAAGCTGCCAACGCTTAGCCGTGAAAAAAATGCCAAGACTGGGCCATGATGAAATTGTGGACTGGGATGTATTGGGCTGTAATTTATTACATAATATTTATGGTCGCCAGTCGTTCTTATACAACTAAAATAAAGGATGATGTTATGATGTTGGATGTATTATTAATAAAGTCATGAACGAAAAAAGTGAAATATCGTTTCGTGTCGGCTTCAAGTGCATAGATTGCTCCCTCGTACTTAATTCTGCTCAAGAATACTACAGTCATAAAGTTGAGTTTCATTTTGCTCAACTTACAAAATCCAGGCTCATCCTATTCCAAGAGTCTACTCAAACAGAACAACTACAAAAGTGAGATAAAATCAATACGTTTAGCTTTTCGACACATATTTTAAATTTTGAAATTGTAATATATGCTTGCATGACAAATAGAATGTTTAATTTCAATATTTTATGAACTACTTTTTTTTCAGTTTTGAGCGAGTTCTGGTTCAGAATGAAACGCAGGAGATAACAGTCAACACGTTCAAGGATAAAACTCGTGTAGAAGTAATAAAGCAGGAACTTTCAGAGGACCCTGCCCCTGTTTCTAAAGCAGTTAATTCTAGTACAAATTCGCCAATTAAGAATCCCATCAACTTATTACCATTAGTGTACGCCGATGATGCACCCAAAACCAATTCTGAAATAAAAACTGAATGGGTGGAAGACATTGTTATCAGAAGCGAGTCGCCGCAACAACGACTACAAAATGAACATCTCGTATTTCGCCCAAATTCTACCAAAACGTCTCATGAAAATCAAGATTACAAACCGAGCAACATATACTACGAAACTGAAGCACAGTCCAGTTTTATTAGTTTCGACGATGCAGATTTGAGTGATGATGGACGGGTTGAAGACCTAGACGTGGATCGTGATCCGCTAGAAAATATTCAAGTGGCTGGTTCAACTTTTCGCACAAAAACAGAACACGAATCCGTAGTGGACAAATCAGTTAGTGATAGTGACGACAATTTAATTTGTTTAGATGATCCGCTACTGCCCAGATCAGCCACATCCACCAAAATCGCTACTTCGAAAGCGAAAGTTGGACCTGTAGCAACTACAACGCACATCGAAACTGATTCAGACAGTTTAAGCAGGTTAATTCTGTCTCAACTGAAATTACGATGCCAAATATGCTCAAAAATATTTGCATCAAGTGCCCAGTTAAGGATACATACGGCTAATTTGTCAACTGTACAATGGAAAATCTAGCAAAAGATCAACAGCAGCAGCAGCAGAACCATATTTTCAACCTCAAAATATGCGTAGCCGTGTCCGTGTCCGTGTCCGTCACCGCAGAAAACCCGAGACTGGAGCTCGAAGCGGTTGTAGTTTTGTCAACTGTGAGGAGTGTGGGATAGGAGTTAGACGCAGTCAACTGGAAAGTCATCTCAGAACAGAGCACGCAATATTCGTTCAGGATTCAGACCGAAAGTGGATTTGTCACGTGTGTGACTCTGCTTTTCGAAGCAATTATGATTTGAAGGAACACTCAATGGTTCATTGTGACGAGAGACCCTTTAAGTGCTCAGTCCCTGAGTGTGGTCGCGAATTTAAGTACGAGCGAAATCTGAGACATCATGTGAAATCTGTACATACAGTGTTTAATTGATGGGTATGGATTATCCTGAGCTTGTCGCTATTTTTATATACCCGTGTCGTCTGCTTCCAAAACTTACATAAGGATGTATTTTAAAGTGAATTCGTGTAATGTAAAATTATTGTTCCAGTACTTCCAGTTCTTAGCTAATTTTAATTCGCAGATTAGAAGCAGTTTAAGCAATATTAGTTTGTAACTTTGTAAACCATTTCAATGTGTTTACTTAATATACTGAAGTCAAACTAATAGAGCGAAAACCAATTGTAATTAAGTCATATTATTGTTCTTATTTTGTGTTTGTATTATTATTAATGGTATTATTATTAGTATTACTAGTCAGTCTATGAGATTCTGTAAGGGATGGTCCATTAATAATGTCACTCAAATTGCCACTCTTTCACTGTCTTCTTACCCCCTTTGTCGTCACTTTGTCAATACGTAAACTGCTATCTTCAACATTGTACACGCTTAGAAAAGATCTTGACACGAATGTAGTTAGGCCGTGGCAACAGGTTAGGCTGTTAACTTTGACAGGTTTAGTAGTAAATTTTGAAAGTTTTGAGAGTGATGAAAACTGTTAACAACATGCAACAAGGATGGTGTTGCAAAACCCAACACCAAACTTGTTAAATCAACACTAAACCTGTTAAAGCATTTATATAATTGTACATGTATGCTAAATTAGTAACTGGTAGTTAATGTGTTATGACAGTCTAGTGGTAAAGGAGCCAGGTTCGTATACCAAAGGGTGTGGGTTCGAATCCGGGGGTATGAATTCAGTTTTTGGTGTTATTTTTCAATTAATAAAATCGTTCAACAGGATTAGTGTTGCGTGATACAACAACGTTCTAGTATACTCAGTCTAACAGTTTTCACTGTAAATCACTAACCATAATCCTGTTGACGGTGGTTAACAGGATTATCTGTGGATGTCTGAGTAACAATAATGTAGTTAGAAATTAACAGTAAAGTAGTGAATTCACTCCTATTTTGCTAAGCGTGTATGTCCCTAATAATGGGTTAGGCCCATTGTAATAATTGACGTGGCTCACTGATGACATTATTAATGGACGATTTTTAATTTACTATGTAACATAAATTTTCGGTAAAGAATCAAAACCAGCCATTCGTGTTCTTCAGAAGAAATAAATTATCAAGATTCTGAAAGCCAGTAAATAGAGTATTTTGAAGTCTTAAAAAAAACGTGTAAATGGAACATTTTGCACATTTTAAATTCGTGTGAGTATTTTTGCACTCTTAAAAATCGTGTGAATGGAAAATTTTCGCACTTTTAAAAATCTTGTTAAAACTGTATTTTATAGTTTACAAAAAGATGTAAATGAAACATTTTACAGTTTTTAAAAAATGCGTAAATGTAACAGTTTGCAATTCTCAAACACGTGTGAGTGAAACATTTTACACTTTTTAAAAACTTGTAAGTCAAACATTTTTAACAAAAAATTTCACACTTTTAATGGTGTAGTTACCACTCTACGTATCTATGCAGGCACCTCATTCAGCCTTGCTCATGTAACGTTACATGAGATTTATTTAATTAATTCAGAAATGTTTTCGTTATTTAATGCAATGCACCTTACCTACCCAAGTAGATATAGGCGGCTGCGGCTGCGAGTAAAAGTGATTGGAACCATAAATGTGTAACTACCTACCGCTAATTGCTAAGCTAAATTAATGGCAGGTCGTTACGTTGTGTCCTGAACAATAATTCACGTGAAATGTTTTACGATCGTCCCCAAGCCGAATACCAAGCTAATGGCAAGTATGTGGGTAGGTCCTGAGTGGCATTCTAATTGGCATCACGTGAACAAACCTATTAAGCTAAATACTAAACTATTGATAGGAGGGTGACCCAGTATAATGTAAGTCATATTATTTTATTATATACTATTATTAAACCTAATGCTAGTGTAGTAAACGCTTAGTGACTAGATTCTATCGGATAATGATAATGTACGTGAAATATTGTATGGGCAATTATTAGGCTCATTTACAATATAAAGAGAAAGACAGGTGGGTGTCCCCCGAAGGATAATTAACGTTTTAATAAATATTATAAGGTTTCGACAAGCTGAATGATAATCTAATGACATTTGGATGGGTGAATTTTAAATGATTATGCATAGAATATCTTGTGAGAGACCCTTTAAGTGTGTAGTCCCAAAGTGTGATCTTGCCTTCAAGTACCACTTACAAGGGAATGACGCGACATGACCGACCCGGATTTTAACGAGACCCATTCCAAAAAATCAGCCTACTTTTCAATAGCACAGATCCAAAGTAACTCGAGTGCATTTTGCGTTGCTTGGTCACAGTGACCCGCCAAAGTTTAAAAAACTTCAAATTTTGACATTTTGCCGCCCTATAACTTCTACACTTCTTGTCTGATTTGGATGAAATTTTGTTTTTTGTGATCTTTAGGCTTTTTACTAAAAAGTTATTTAAGGATTTTGAAAAATTCAAAAATTTTCATTTTTTTGAAAAAACAGTTAAGAAATTGGGCCTCAAGTATACTCAATTCTTTAATTTTTTTCAAAAAAATTAGAATTTTTGAATTTTTCAAAATTCTGAAATTACTTTTTAGTAAAAAGCCTAAAGATCACAAAAAACAAAATTTCATTCAAATCAGACAAGAAGTGTAGAAGTTATAGGGCGGCAAAATGTCAAAATTTGAATTTTTTAAAACTTTGGCGGGTCACTGTGACCAAACAACGCAAAATGCACTCGAGTTACTTTGGATCTGTGCAATTGAAAAGTAGGCTGATTTTTTGAAATGTGTCTCGTTAAAATCCGGGTCGGTCATGTCGCGTCATTCCCTTGTTAGTAGTAGTAGTACCAAATAATAATAAGCTACACAATGGTGATAGTCTCTACATTTTTATTCAATATTTAGCTATAAGCAACAATTGTGTACGGGCTACGAATACTGTTTGCTGTAACTATTAGAGTAAAAAATAATACCACAGACACCTAATTGCTAAGCGAATTGCTGTTTATTTTACTACAATTAAATATGTGTACATTACACGATCCTATTATTTACTAACATGGAAAGGTTACGACATGGGTGCCTATTTTATTTTGTATGTAGTTGGATTTCTATTGCATTGCCTACACTAATACACTACCTTATATAACTCCATTCAGGTAGGGACCCTACTGAAATGTGACAAGAAGGTCAACTAGATTTTCTAAAATACAGAGTAGCCCATTGATTGTGATTTGCTTGTGGGATCTCGAGAAGAAACCGAGATTTACTTCGAGCGGTTGGAACGATTTCTTATTTTGCATCATCCACAGTTTCCCTTTCCTTGTAATTTGCAAATCGCAATGTGACCCATAGTCCGCAATCACTTCCCCCCAAGCCAACCTTTGCCCCTTCATGTTCTGGTCTAATGAACACGGACGCTTGAATTTGAAGCACCTCAAATCCGGTAGCAACCATTCCTCCAGGAACCGGGCAGATTCAGTGTAGACTTTGTCAAATAGGACGCATTCCATGAAATATAGAATCAAGTTGCTCAGTACTGAGTTAGCAGCCGGCAACTTGAGCTCCAGGTCATCCACTCGAATGAACATGTACATCCCAAGGACAATTACGATGTAGAGTGTTACCTGGGAATTGAGGAGCGACGCATAGCCGACGTCGTAGCCCATTTTCATAAGAAGTTGAAGCTCCCTGTACGTCTTCACAGTTGCATGTGGATAGCGAAGTATATCACGAGTCCAGTATAGCGGATTCTTTTTTTCTTTTTTTCTTATGGAATCATTGGGGTGTATTTTCCTGTAATTACACAATTTAAATAAATCGAATTGAATTTATTTATAGAAGAAGTAATATTCAATAGAAATTCATTTTTAATTTAATATGAATGATATTAGCTTAGCTCCGTTAAAACAGTAAATATACGGTATGTGCTCTCTATGAAAAACCAAAATTATTAAAGTCACTGTATTTCCTCTAATAGCACGCCCCGCGTACTATTCAAACTCGAGCTTCGACCCCCCGCGTATAATTAGAAACCCGCGCATTAATAAAGACCTGCGCAATACCATTTAATAGTGCGTTAAATAGACCCGCATACTATACAAACTGAGGCGGCAACACCCTGCATACAATTAGATACCCGCGTACTATTAGAAGAAATACGGTAAGTACGAAATACATTTTCTATAATATATAGTATTCTATAGGAATAAATATGTTCGTTTCCTAAAGGAAATTGTAATATTATATTCCATTAGATTTATCAGTTTATACTATTTTTAAAATCATTATGTATAGTATTCTATAGGCATATCTAGGTTAGTTTTTATATGAAAATAGTATTGTCTGATTTCTTAGAATTTATCTGTTTATAAAGTATTTTTCATTTTTCATTTCATATAGTATTCTATCCAAATAAATAGATTTGTTTCCTATAGGAAATTGCGTTATTGGATTCCTTAGGATTTGTTAGTTCATAAAGTTTCCTGAATTTTTCTTATATGTATATAGTATTCTATAGGAATAAATACGTTTTTTTTAAATGAAATATTATTATCGGATACCATAGGATTTGTTAGTTCATAAAGTTTCCTGAATTTTTCATATGCATATTGTATTCTGTAGGAATAATTAATTTTTTTTAATGAAATAATATTATCGGATACCATAGGATTTGTTAGTTCATAAAGTTTCCTGAATTTTTCTTATAATTATGTATATAGTATTCTATAGGAATAATTAGGTTTTTTAAAAATAAAATATTATTATCGGATACCATAGGATTTGTCATTTCATATAAAATCTTTTAATTTCCCAAAATACATATGGTATTCTATAAGAATAAATAGTTTCGTTTTCTATAGAAAATAGTATTATCGGATTCTATAGGATTTGTTTGTTCATAAAATACCCGTCAATATTCTTAATAAATTCAAATAAAAAACAACTTACCTGATTTCGCCGAGTATTTCAATAATGAAGATGACAATAAAGCCGTGAAGTATCAACCAGAGACATGTGTGGCAGAAAAGCAACGTTATAAAGTAGTCAGCAATGGCAGTATTGAGAAGATACTTAGTGAACTCCAGAACTGAGTCAGTGGGATGACTCACGTGAAGTGTATTCAGATTCGGGTTCACATTTTTGAATAGAAGGACCAAGATGTAAATCATAACCGGGAGATGAGAGTAGTAATATGTGACTAGGACAATCCCAATCAAATCTGTCCGAGATTTTCGATACTTGAGTCCCTTTTTGGACGTGTACTTCTCGTTGAAGTAGGACTGATAGCGGAGAATCTGGTGTAAGCAACCTGGTACCTGTTTGTAGACTAACAAGAGAGCAAGTTGAAGGTAAACTGAAATCCAGCAGGCCATACAAATGATAGCAGTGACTGCAATACTTTTGTAATGCTCTTTCGGGACAGGGACTTAAAAGCGTATTTTTGCGCAATTGGCCCTAGCAACATGTTTCCCCCTGGTGTGTGTAGTGCTACTATGTTATTTGGTAGTGCCTAATATGGTCAATCTACCAGTTGACTGAATGCTGCATTAAGGCTGCTGTCACATGAGGAGCTTAAAACTTGGACCGAAGTGAATAAATTTTGGTCACAACAAAAATGACTGAGCGGAGCGAAACAGTCTAACTAAAAGACAGAATACCGGATTATTTGCAAGGTATATGAGTATGACGTATTTACAAACGAATAAACTTAAATGGATGGTAATTTGGTTTAGTAACCAGAAAACAAATTAGAAATTATTCAACATAAACATTTCCTAGAACTTTATAACTCCAAAATTGTCTTGAAGGCATATCAGAGTTTTCAATGCTTTGGCATAACAAAAATCAGGGATGGATAAAGAATAAGTGTATATTTGGTTGACATCATTTATGGAGCACTCCGGAGTCAGAGTGATATCATTAGAGTGGATATATTATACATCGAATAAGCCATAATTCTTCTTACATCATTTATGCACCCCCCGAAGTTAATGTGATTAACTGATTATTCCCTAGGTAACTATTTGGTTATGACGTCATTCGAAACATGAAATAAATTTAAATGGATGGCAATTTGGTTTGGAAATCAGATTAAAAATTAGAAAATAAACATTATATATTTGCTACAAAATCATAACTGCCAATATGTATTGGGAACAGTCAAGTATAATATGCTCTTGCATTAAAAAAAAATCAATATGCATTATATGTCTCTATTTATGGACAATATGGACGTACTTGCCAATACTTGGTTTCTGCAAATGCTGTTCATTATCATATATACAGCAATAAAAGAAAACTACAAATTGCTTTTAAAAACGTTGTAGTTTAATTAAAGTTTAAATTAGTATGACAGTCTATCAAAAAAAAATCCTATGCTCAATGTTTCAGAATTTTCTGGGTCAATTTATGTTCGACTTGTTTCATTTAAACTTCTAATCACATTTGATTGTTATGACATATTATATTGCAAATTACAATAGAAAAGTACATAATAATCATGTATTCCGTGGACTTAGTTTGTATATTGGAATTTAATTCTTAGGTAGAATATGGCTTCAACGAATTCAGATGAATGTTACCAATGAATTTCATTTCAGTTAGGGAGCGATCACAAATATGCTATTAGTTGGGTAGGTAGGTCAGAAAATTGGCCAAATGTGATGATATCATTTGTGTAATTTGTGAACGCTTTTCCCTTAAACCAAAACCAAAATTAGTAAATTACCAAAACACTTAAACACTTTTACCAAAAGGAACACAGTGAAAGTCATATTTTGTTTGGCTTATCCTTTACTTTTGCGCGCGAGAACTAAACAGTATTTATAAATTGACAATTGAATGAAGATTGACAAAAATTCAGATCTCGATTTCAAATTAGAATTCCATCAGATCATCAGAATCAGCCGATGATCGATCAGTTAAAATCAACTGCCGCAGTTTGAGTTTTGTTGTGTAATAATAATAAATTAACATTTTACTATTTTATTTTTGTGTGTCATAGAATGTAATAAATTAATCACTATAATATTACAAAGAATCAAGAATACAGTCAACAGTGACGCAAAGAAAATTTATGTACATTGGTATGTGGTATGGCACTTAACTTTTAGACTAGCAACTAGACGTTCATCAGACGATCGGACTGATAGCTGGTTGGTTGGATGTTAATAAGGTAAACAGTGAAATCCACCTTCATTGCATAGGGTGATTACTTTTAATTTGTATTCCATAAAATAACATAAGCAGAAAATTATTCATTACACATACAGTAGAGCTTTCATTTACATGTGTAGGTATTTTTAACTGCGGTATTTATAATATGATGTTATTTTTGCAGTTTATATAAATACCAGCAACCAGGGCTGATACTGATGACTCACTCCGGACTCGGCTCAGCAATAAACTTTACATAACAGGTCAACACAACACTACTAACCGCACTTTTAAAAAATTATTGGAACTGACTATACTGACACTGAGATGAAACTTTTGAATTTGATGTTCATTTTTCGATAGACTTTTCCCGCTTCAAATTCCCAAACTCCAAGAACTGAAAGGCTAAACTAAAAATATTGAATTTAATTTATACTTATTGTTCGCAATGTTTCCATCAACGACCACGAAATGTAAAATTAATTTCTTTTCTTGTAAAAAGTAGTAATGACTTTGCCATCCACATCGATGTTTTGTATTGAGCTGTCATTTATTAATTTTTATTGTAGCTATATTCGTTATTATTAAGCTAAAATTAAGGGTTAATTATACTTATTGTTGGACATGTGCGAAAAAAGTGGAATATCGTTTCGTGTCGGCTTCAAGTGCAATGTGTGTTCCATCGTGCTCAAATCTGCTCAAGAATACTGCAGTCATAAAGTTGAGTTTCATTTTGCTCAACTTACAAAATCCAGGCTCATCCTATTCCAAGAGTCAATTCAAACAGAACAACTACACAAGTAAGAAAAAATCAATAAGTTTAACATTTCGACACAATATTTGGAGTTTGAAGTTGTAAAACATTAATTCGCGTGACAAATGTGTTTAATTTCTATTATATTTTTTAATTTCTATTATATTTTTTATAAACTGCTTCTTTCAGTTTTGAGAGAATTCTCATCGTTCCGAATGAAACGCAGGAGATAACAGTCAACAAGTTGAAGGATACAACTCGTGTAGAAGTAATTAAGCAGGAACCTCCTCTGCAGGATCCTGCCCTCTTTTCTGAAGCAGTCAATTCTTGTACAAATTCCACAATTAAGAATCCCCCCGTCAACTTATTACAATTAACGTACTCCGATGATGCACCTATGAAAACTGAATGGGTTGAAGACACTGTTATCAAAAGCGAGTCACCGCAACATCAAAATGAAAATCTCGTAATTCTCCCAAATTCTGCCAACAAGTCTTACGAAAATCAAGATTACAAACAGAGCAACATTGACTACCAAACTGAAGCACAGTCAAGTTTTATTGATTTCGACGATGCGGATCTCAGTGATGATGATCGGGTTGATGACCTGGACTTGGATCATGATCCGCTAGAAAATATTCAAGTGGCTGGATCAACACTATTCAGTACAAAAATAGAACATGCATCCACTAATGAAGTTAACAAAACAGCGAGCGATAGTGATGACGATATAATTTGTTTAGATGACCCGCTCTCTCCAACATCGAAATCCAACAAAATCGCTACTTCGAAAATTGAGCCATTATCAACTGCATCGCCAAGTGAAACTGATACAAAACGATTAGGCAGTTTAATTTTGTCTCAACTAAAATTACGATGCCAAATATGTTCGAAAAAATTCGCATCGAGTGCCCAGTTAAAAATACACACGGCCATTTGCCGATTCTACAATGGAAAATCAAATAAAAGATCAACAGCAGGAGCAGGAGCAGCAGGACCATCTCCTCAACCTCAAGGCATGCGTAGCCGTGTCCGTGTCCGTGTCCGTCACCGTAGAAGAGCCCCGACTGGAGCTCGAAACAGTTGTAGTTTTGTTGACTGTGAGAAGTGTGGGAGAGGAATTAGGCGGAGTCAGCTGGAGAGTCACCTCAGGATAGAACACAAAATATTGGTTCAAGATTCCGACCGAAACTGGGTTTGTCACATTTGTGACTCTGCATTTCGAAGTAATTATCATTTAAAAGAACATTCAATGGTCCACTCTGACGTAAGACCCTTTAAGTGTTCAGTTCTTGAGTGTGGTCGGGAATTTAAGTACGGGCGAAATCTGAGACAACATGTGAAATCGGTCCATCATCTGCTAAATTAATTGGTGAATTAGAATTGTCGCTATTTTTAATTTTTATATATCCGTGTAGTCTACTCCCATAAAATTAACTTAAGAATGTATTTTTAAATGAATTTGTGATTTAAAATTATTTTTTTAGTTGAAGGCTAATTTTTAATGCAATAATTTGCAGATTAGAAGCAGTTTTAGTAACATTAGTGTGTAACTTTGTAAACCATTTGAATTTTTTTACTCATTCGACTGAAGTCAAACTAATAGAGCGAAAACCAATTATTGTATTCAACTTATTAAATTGTTCCTATATTATGTAGGTACTTGTATTATTAATAATGGCATTATTATTAGTGTTACTAGTCAGTCTATGAGATTCTGTAAGGGATGGTCCATTAATAATGTTATTAATTACATAAACGGCTATCTTTAACATTGTATGTCCTTAATATTGGATTAGTCCCATTAATTTAATTGACATGGCCCTAGTGATGACATTATTTGAGGGCGGTCCTTAATTTACAATGAAACATAAATCCTAAATCCTCTGTGAAGAATCAAAACCAGCCATGCGTGTTCTTCAGAAGCAATAAATTTTCAAGATTATGAAAGACTAAACAGAGTATTTTGTAGTTTTCAAAAACGTGTCAATGGAACATTTTGCACTTTTTAAAAACGTGTAAATTCAAAATTTTACACCGTTAGTTAGCAAACGTGTAAATAGTAAATTTTGCACTTTTGGAAAACCTGTGAATAAAATATTTTACACCTTTAAAAAACGTGTAAATAGTACATTCTGAACTTTTTAAAATCGTGTTAATAGAGCATTTTGCACTTTTCAAACAAGTGTAAATAGAACATTTTAACCTTCTCAAAAATGTATAGATGAAACATTTTGAACTTTAATAAACGTGCCAATAGAAAATTTCTCACGTTTTAAAACCATGTTGCAAATGGAAAATTTCACACCTTTAATCTTGTAGCTAACATTCTACACATGTACATATAGGGGTACCTTCCTCATTTCACCTAACTGATGTAACGTAACATGAGATTTATTTAATGAGTTCAGATATATTTTCGTTAATTATTGCAATGCGCCTTCCCAAGTAGATAGGCGGCTCATTTTTTGCATGGTAATTCTTTGGAATTTGGAAACTACAGCGAAAGATGCTGCAAGTAAAAGTGATTGGAGCCACAGAAATCATAAATGTGTAATTATATGGGAAAAGATGAACTTGTTTTGTTTGACTTTTGATTTAATAAATGAATGTAATTTGCGTAATAGGTAGGTACCTGCGTACGTATACAAACTATACAAAGGGGCAGGTTCGGCTGGTCACTCTCTCTTTAGTAAAGTTGCTGCCCATCTACTTACCTATTGTACCCAGTCATCTCCTTAACTTGCCCTGGCATCCTTTTACCATTGCAATGCGTACAGTCCACTATTAATGAAGTACTGAGGCGATCTTCCCAATCTTCCGCATCTCTGTAGTCAGGTATATATGATCTTGAATCCGCATAATTAATCAGTGGATATGTAATGTTCTCTCCACGCATCTACAGGAACAACAAGAACATTGACATTAGCAGCAGACAGACCAGACAGACGAGTTGCATCGCAAACAACAAACAAGAAGGACCACACGAGCCTCTTTCCATTCCAAAGGAATCGTCCATAAATGACGTCATTGAAAAATGTCCTGTTTTCGTAACCCCCGTATCATCAGCTTAACCATTCGTAAATGGCTTTATCTTTAACATGGGATTCCATGAGACCCATTATTGCCGGTTTCGGTAACGTCATTTGTAGATGATTCCCCATCCGGTTTGTGTGCAGTGATTGGGATTTCATTTCTCATTATTCTGCCAGCATCTCAATACGAATATCATTTTCAATTTAAGAGCAGTTAAACTTTATTTTCATTTAAATAACGGCATTGGTAGCGTTTATTGCTCTGTTATTGCAGCAGGGGAAATGCACTTTCAAAACAACAATTGAAAGCAGGATCTGTGCGCTACCATTTTCACTGGCTGTTACATACATCAATAGGAGAAGGCAGGGCGTTCTTATGCTGTCACTTGACAATGAGTTATGCTGCAAATCTCTGCAGTACCTCCAACTTACAACTGCAAAAGGGAACATGGCGAAAACAGCTCGAAACTTTTTTGGTCACAAGTGACAATGGCTAATTGATTAAGCTCGTGTTTCTAAAATTAAATTCGCTGCTATAAACAGGTACATAGGAAATGCATGACGCATTAATAGAAATTAGGATGTAATAATGTGTAACTTTAAAGTTTAAAAAAATTCCTCTTGTACTGTGAGTGGTTTATTGTCCTATCTACCCGTTTAGAATCTGCACTTGAATGCGTTGCATGTTGTAGATATCACATATTGCATTGCAAATGTGTACATGTCACATTTTGGAGCATTATAGCACACATATTCATATTTCCGTGGATTTGGCTAAGGAAAAGATTAAATGCTTCTTCATCACCGAAATTAATCTGTACTTGTGACTTGCATAACCATTATGGATATACAACGTAAAGAAAGGTATCTGCATTGGACTGTAAACAGTAAAAACAAATTTCTATACTTAAGATTTCAGTTGCATCCGATGACCTGCAGTTGTTTATTGTATTCTCAAGTCTGTAGCTATCTTATCTAACAAGGGAACCACGCCAAGTGGTACGCTCCGATTTTAAAACAAGTATCCACAATTGATTGACCCACCCGAGAGTACTACAACCCTAAAACAGTACAGTCGCAAATTGCGCCGTTGGTCCACAGTAGCCCGCCAAAGTTCAAAAAATGCTACTTTTTTAAACTTTGCCGCCTTGCAGTTCCTACATTTGTTATCCGATTTGCGAAAATTTTGAGGTTTTGTGACCTTTAAACCATTTTCTAAAAAGTAATTTCTGCGTTTTTAAAAATTCGAAAATTTTCATTTTTCTGTAAAAATGAGGTACTTTGAGAGGCCTCAGAAAAATGATTTTTTTTCAATTTTTTCGAAAAAAATGAAAATTTTCGAATTTTCAAAAACGCAGAAATTCCTTTTTAGAAAATGGTTTAAAGGTCACAAAACCTCAAAATTTTCGAAAATCGGATAACAAATGTAGGAACTGCATAGCAGCAAAGTTTAAAAAAGTTAAATTTTTTAAACTTTGGCGGGCTGCTGTGGACCAACGGCGCAATTTCCGACCGAACGATTTTAGGGTTGTGGTATACTCGGGAGGGTCAATCAATTGTGGATACTTGTTTTAAAATCGGAGCGTACCACTTGGCGTGGTTCCCTTGTAAGTAGGTAGGTGATTTTATTTTTATTATGTGCGTACAGTTATTTTTGGAAACATTTCATTGATAAGATGCCCTTTGTTTTCCGTCGCATTGACCTTCATCTCTTTTAATACAGTCAACCAACTGTTCTACTTACACGTTGCAAATTGTTGTAAGTGCTTTTGTTTAAATTCATTCATTCATTGATCTGCTGCCGTCGCCGGCATCGCCTCTTTGAACTTTCTTGACATTACTGTAACGACGATCAAGATTCAAGATCAGCTCTGTCAAACTATGTCCTTTATTTTACATTTTCATTTCCATCTACAAACACAGCACATCCACAGATTGGCATTGGGGGCCGTGCACAAATGGGACCATCTACGGTGAGGGTAGGTCACGTTGAGGAAATCTGACACCCCATGCTAAAGACATAGCTATATTCATGCAATGGATGACGAGGTCGAGGTGGGTGAATTAACAATTTTGTTAAATTAATGTGACGTTATTTATGTGAGGCCCTTTGTCTCTCAATCCCAATATGTACTTGACAAATAATGTTGTTCCTGAATCTGGAATGAGCTCTGTTTCTATTCCTATCATTTTACTCTGTGCGCGGATGTTAGATAGGTGACATACGCGAGAGGCTCTGGATGTGCCAACTGTAAAATCAACTTTCCACTAACGCCAAAAAGATACGAGATGCAGTCGCCGAGTAAAAGGAAAATACCGAGTTGGTGGGTAAATAAACAAGAGAATAAATCTATTGATTTTAATAATATGCACATTTCTGATGTCTGCATCGCTTATGTGAAGTGCTGCCACTTCAAAACTTCAACGTTCAAGTGCCTCCAAGTCACTTTGCTTAGATTGAGAAGAAGAAAAGGAAAGTTTGGGAGGTCATCCACTTTTTTCACCTTAGAAATGCCATTTAATATTTTCATAAATTATCAGTCAGAATCGATATGAATATTAAAATTACAAATGCTACAGTTGATACATAATACATTTCTAAATACTTGCTAAAATTGTTGTTCTCCTAATTTCCAGAGAGTGAGACGAGTGACGAGCGAAAGGACAGCCGACAGGTAATATAATGACAGGTACACGATGTAACGTTTGATTTATTTGCCACCGATTCCCTATCCTTACTACTGTGCAGTCTTCACCCGGCGGCAATTGTCAAAGTGTCAACTAATTTCTGGGATTCCCACTTAGAACTGTATAACTCTAGTGATAAGATTATTTTTGTTTTCATTTTATACTAATCTTGTTTCTTTCACTTCTGATTAGAAAAACAATCTGATCAATTAGAGTTTGATACAGTCTTGTATACTGTATTTTTTTTTAATTCGACGAGGTAGAGAGCCTTATATTTGGTAGTGTGCGGGTCTTTCAACATTATTTCGTACACTCTATAAATGCGCTGGTCTCTAATTGTACGCCGGGGTAAGAGTCCCGAGTTTGAAGGGTACACAGAAGAGTGCATGCTATTAGATTAGAAGTCAACAAAAGTTTACATACCTTGAGTGAAGAATCAAAACCATCCAATTCAGATTCAAACTATTGAATTAAAATTACCTACGTCCAAGCCAGCCGCGGATACAGAGGGGGGGGGGGCTTTAGCCCTCCCCTTCCCCTAGAAGGAAATTGCTTATCATTGTAGAGATAGGAGCGCCCATTTTTAATATGGCGGCTTAACATTGTTAGCCCCCCAGGCAGCCATTAGCCCTTCCCCCCAGAAAACAATCCTGGATCCGCCGCTGATCGAAACATTTGTAGAAATTGAGTAGATGTGTAGAATGTTAGTTACAATATAAGTTTTCTAAAAGTTTGATGCGTTTAATTTGACAAATGCTCTATTTTTTCTCAAACTGCAAAATGTTCTATTTGCATGTTTTATGTACTTCAAAATGTCATATTTGCATATTTTCTTAAACTGCAAAATGTCCTATTTTCATATTTTCTTAAACTGCAAAATGTCCTATTTGCATATTTTCTCAAAGCACAAAATGTCCTATTTGCATGTTTTATATGCTTCAAAATGTCCTATTTTCATATTTTCTCAAACTGCAAAATGTCCTATTTGCATGTTTTATATAATGAAAAATGTCCTATTTGCATATTTTGTAAAAATGAAAAATGTCCTTTTTGTATATTTTGTTAACTGCAAACCGACCTATTTGCATATTTTCTCAAACTGCAAAATGTCCTTTTTGCATCTTTTTAAACTGGAAAAGAAGACCCAGATTTGTTTGCTTATTCAGACAGTCAAAAATGTTTTATTAGCATTACCACGCTTACTTTACTGCAAATTGTTCTATTTGCATCTTTGGAAAAAGCTCTAAAATATTGCTTTGATTCTAATATTTTGTTGATGGTACATTTATTTTGTTTCTTGCTTAAAATGGGTCTGGTGCATTTAAAAACTTTACAGATATTACAATTTTTAATTTTAAAATTGTAATAATTAAAAACTTTTATTTTCGCATCATTTTTCATAATTTGTACTGTGATCTAACATTTAAAAAATTTAATATCACAAATTCAAATGACAATAAAATTCCGTGTGCATTATTCCACCTTCCTACGCAAAAAAAAAGAGAGACAGACAGACACGCGTTTTGATTGGGAAGAGGATTCCCCTTCACATCCTCAGGGGTCGTCTATAAATAATGTCAACTAAATATCTTTATATGTACGACCAAATGACCTCCCCTCCCCTGTCATTGTCTTATAGCTAGCTTAAAATGGCTATCTTCAATATTATATGGGATTGACACCCTACACCTAACATCATTTATGAACAATCCCTTACCTGTTCTGTAGCTGCGATCTTGCAACTTTTCCTTTCGCTCTCACTACTTCCGTCTGCTCTGATCTGCTACACGCACATGCAAAAGTAACATGAAATAATTTTAATGTTTGTATAAAACTGTGGCGTGGGAAACGTGGGGAGTCAGTTATCCACTTTCACTTCATCTGTCCGCATCTTCCTTCCTTCCTTCCGTCTCCGCTAACATCGTCACATGCAAATTATTCTACAGGTAAATCACCATCTCTTTTATTTTTGTGGCAAATTATAGAGCAGCCGCAGTTTTTTAATTACGTGAATTTAAGTGTCAGTTCTAAATGCAAATTAACTATCCAGATTAATTAGTGAATTTTGCTACATTTTTCTACCTTGAATTTTGTTTAAAAATAATGTATTTAAATTAGTGTTGTTGTCGTCGTGTTTGTGTTGAGCCATACGGCATTCCACTCTGAAATATTCCCTGCTTGTTGCTATTCTATTTTATGTTTGTGAATCTAAAATAAATACATTTATCCTGAGTGAGGAGTGAGAGTGGCCCATATCTAAATTAAGCAGCAACATTAAAGTGATCTTAATGTCAAAAATTATTCCTAACGACAGACACGTGATAAATTAGTAAATAAATGAGTATTTAAAAAGTACAAAACGTTCTGGTTAATACTTGGGTTTGAAAAGCTTGATTTTTTTGAAACGTGCAAAAACTTTCAGTTTTTTTTTAAAGTGAAAACTTTTCTGCTTACGCTTTGTTTTGAAATTGCAAAACATTTTTATATTCTTGTTTTAAAAAGTACACAAAACGAGCTGCTTACGTTATTTTAAAGTGCAAAACATTTTTTTTCCTATTTTTTTATAAAAGTCTAAACTGTTTTTAGTCACTTGCTGTTATGAACACGCGCCCTTGTAATTGTTTTATTGTGATCGCCTACATATTATGGATATGGGTCATTTCCACTCTTCACTTGTACTATGCATAATATGCATTAAATGCATCTAATGATATTACATTAATCTTCTGTTTTTGAAAGCAGTTCTTCTATGTACTATGTACTGCTAAAAATCTTTGTAAAATTGTGTTCGTATAAAGTTCTCAGTATGTTTGTAATTTTCATGTGCAATGGTTTTACAGCAGGGCGAAGGAAAATGAAGATGGAACTTTGGCGGATTGGGCTGGTTTTGGGAGTGGGAATCGCCTGTTCACTCTGCGGGACAGCAGAGGCGGGTTCTGGTACTGGCGCTCCAGTTTCAAAAACTTCACAAATCAGTAGTCGAGTTGATTCTGTGCGACCCACGCAGAGCCGCTACTACTACTTTCCACCCAACTACAACAACCACAACCAGAAACTGGGCGGGAAGCCCATTCAACAGCAACATCAACAACAGCAACAGCAACAGTCTGGCTCTGCCTTTGCCCCTGTCCTATACCAGTCCTACCCACCATTTCCAAAAATTGTAGAGCCCGCAAAAGTCTACGGGATCTCACAACCTTTTCCAGCACAGAAACTCCAGACCGCCTACGGACCCCCACAACAACAACAACAACAACAACCTCAGTTCTTTCAGCAAATGAAATCATACGGAGTCCCAGAGCCCCTGTCCAATCAAATCTACGTCGCACAGTACCCCTCTCAAGAAGTAGCCCTTACTCACGTCCCTTCTGGACAACCCGCCATTATCCCCGCCGAGCACCCAGTCGCCCAGAATTACGGGACTTTGCAGCAGGTGCTGCAGCAACTCGCACAGTACGAAGCGCCACAACAACAGCAGGTCTATGGTTCACCTCAACAACAACAACAACCGCTGAGACAAGCCTACGGTGCTCCACAAAAACAACAGCTGACCAAAACTTACAAGGCGCCGCCGGCGCCGGCGAAATCTTACGGCGCCCCGCAGCAGCTTTTTAGAAGTTATGGGCTACCGCAGCAGCAGAGCTACGCAGCCTCTCAAAGCTCAGTACAGGCGCAGGGGTCCCCACCACAACAGCAGCAGCAGCTAGTTCAAACTTACGGAGCCCCACAGCAACAAGGTCCGCCTCCAGCTCTGCCCCAGTCATATGGGGCTCCTCCCACTTCCGCCCCAAGGGCAGCCTCTCAAGCCTATGGCGCCCCAGCAGCCCCAGCAAGACCTGCTAAACAACCATCTCTGGAATACGAAGCCCCTCAAGGGGGCTACGGCGGCTACTCCAACACCCCTACAACCCCCCTCCCACTCCCACAGGTCCTACCCGCATCCCAAGCGGGCGTCCTCAACGCTGCCACCCCCTCCGCCCCCATGTTCTACTTTTCCGAGAAGGACCGCGTCCTTTATAAAGTGAGTCGCCTCCCCATAAATGACAACATTGGAAACGAACTTAATTCTCTGGCGGGCCAATACGGCCTCAGTGACAGCACCGACTACATCCCCGTCAATATCCCACAGAGCGTTGACCCAGACCCGAATCCCGGCCTCACGGGTTTACCCGTCCCGGTCCAGACTACCACTGCTGCACCTCCAGCTCCAGTTACTGCCGCTCCTGTTACGACTGTCGCTGGTCCTGGATATAATATCGAGTTTGAAATGTAAGTCAAACATATGCAGTCAGTTTTCTTTTACAAGTCTGAACACAGGAAAGAAAACTTTTTTAGTTTATTTTAGTGCTTGTAATACTTTAAAATTTTCTCATAAGATTTGCATTGCTACTTTTATACTTTTATTGGAAGACATTGAAAATGCAAAATGTTGGATATGCAAGTTTTTAAAAAGTGCAAAGGGTTTTATTTATACGTTTTTAAAAAGGGTAAAATGTTTTAGTTGCATGGTTTTAAAAATGCAAAATGTTCTATTTAAACGTTTTATAAAAGCGTAAAATTCTCTTTTAATACGATTTTCAAAGGCACAAAATGCCCTTTTTGCATATTTTCTGAAACTGTATGATTTTATTAGGCTAACAAACTCTAAAACAAACAAACTACATCTAACATTCGAAAATCAATGCTGAATTCCATTTAAAAATGTTGAAAATGATTTGTAAGTCATTATAGAGATGCGCATGCGTAAAATTTTGCAGTGTCATTTGAAGACATTACAGTTATTTGATTTTTGTACATTTTCTTGAATTTTGTTTTCAGTGAGGAAGAAACAGAGGGGGACCCAGGGACTGAAAATCTTAACCCGAATTTAACACCAGTGAGCGGTAGTGGCAACGGACAATCTGCGATTCCTTCCGGCGATGGTTCTGGTCAAGGCCAAGCCACAGATCAAATCTCTCGACTCTCCCTCCCACCAAATCTCCAACAGGAACTAGAGCAGCTCCTAAGAAATCCAACGGTGGGTCCAGAGCTTCAGCGGCAACTCACTGAACTAGTTCAAAACGAGGAGAGGAACAGTCGGGCGGGATCTCGAAATGCCATCCAGCCATCTTCCGATCTTCCAGAAAATCTTGACGCCGCGACGGGGACGCCCGGGCAGCAGCAGAGGAGAGTGAGAAAACGGATGAACTTTAAAGCGTAAGTGCAAGTTAAATACAAATTGTATCTTAGGGATCGTCCATAAATGGTGTCAGTACATAGAGGGTCATTGGGTCTAATTAGGCTAATTGGTAAGTTGCCATATTAAAGATGTATGGAATCTGAAAGCGATAATTTGTTTTTTCAAGGGAGAGGGGAGGGGGGTATTTAAAGATTCAAAATTTACATGAAGTCATTTATAAACCATTTCACACACATGTTTTGGATTTGGCAGGCTAATTTGTATTGGACGAAAAAATGGATAATATATTGTGTGCTTTGTTTTAATTTTTAGGGGCGGTGCCATTGGTTAGAATCGACACATAGTATTTACGCGCAAGAGGTTCTACAAGACGGCTGAGTATGTTTTAATAAGTTTATTTTTATCACTATTTGTGTAATGTTATCGCTTTGTGTTATTTTCATTTGTAATTTAATTATGCAATAGTACCGTTCATTTTAGACTGCCCCAGGATGCCAATTAAACAATAAATGTAATTATTTTTTTATTTATTGTCGTTTATATTGTGTGACAATGAGTATTTCAATAAAATAATTGTGGAGCTTATTTTTGTATCAAATTAAATTACCAGCTTGTTTCCATTTATTGCTTTATACATTAAAACTTTAAATTCTAATATTAAACACGTGTTCTTCGATACAAAAGTTTTGTACATTTTTTAAACATGAAAAAAAAATTCCTACCTTTTAAAAACATGCAAATTAAACAATTTGCACTTTTTAGAAACAAGTAAATATGTAGAAAATTTTGCAATTTTGAAAAACATGTAAATAAAACATTTTAAACTTCACAAAAACATAGAAATAGAACATTTGACACTTTTAAAAAACATGTAAATAAAAAAATTTGCGCTTTTCAAAAACATGTGAATAGAAGAATTTTGAATTTTCAAAAACATGTGTAATTTAAAAATTTTGCACTATTCTGTATCACCTAAATAGAGAATATGGAACTTTAAAAAAAATTGTACATAGAAGATTATGCATTTTTTAGAAGGACGTAAAATTAAAACTCACAAATACAATGTTTTGCAACTTTGCTATGTACCATTTACTCCTGCCTTCTACAGAGAAATATTTTGTTTTCTAATCGTCAAAATATTGAATCTATAGCTCCAAATGATATCACTTCAGCGATCTACGAATTTTTCCCTTAAAACCCATCAAATCAAACGCAGAGAATTCAGTAGATTCCTTGAAAAAAATGCTGCATTTGATTATGATCGATGATCGAGAATGAGAGTTAATAAGAAATGTGTTGCAGAATCGAGATTTAAAAAGGAAATTACTAGAAATTGTAAAGCATAATAAAAATTTACAAAAAAAAACACGTGTCGTAAAAAGAAGCTTTTAGCTTTAGCCCAAGGTCACTGTCACTTACGCTTTTATTCAAATGATTTTCTGCATCGCAACATTTGTGTTGTACATTATTTATTTCTTGTGTTTCTATTCGCATTTAGTGTAGCAAGGGCTTATCAGTGGAAATAATGGAAATGGTGCAGTTTCTATATAAAAGTGCATCTTTCAGGTTTCAGTACCAGTTTTCAGTATAGGTATATCCTACCAGATCTCTTACATCTTTATCTCTTCTTGTTTCTACTATGCGACACGGCTAACAGCTGTTCACAGTTACAGATCAGCCCTACGTCCGTTTTGAATCTAAACTTTGCGCACTTTTGTCTCAACTGAAAGTTTTCATTTGACCCGCAGCAATAGGAAAATGATGATTAGTAACTTGAAGTTACTTTAACTTGTGGCGAGTTTTTAAGAAAAATTAAGAAATTCTGATTTAGTATGATGACTTTAGGAAAAATCTCATGGGATGCGTTTGAGAAGATGGAGATTACATTACCAAAACCAAGAGAGAGATCTTTCGATTTCCATTCAATGTCATAATTTGCAAACGATCTGTATTAAAATTAAAGCCTTAACAATAGTACATGTTGTAAATGTAGTAGCAAAATTGCCTGTGTCTTATTTGAATTAGAATGTGTTATTTCAAAAAAAAATCATGACTATAAATAAACTAGATGTGTACAATGGTTATTGAAGAAATTTTTCAAAGGTATAAATTTTCTATTTGTATGTTTTTAAAGGTGCAAAATGTTCCATTTGCATATTCTAAAAGTGCAAATCCTGCATTTGCGTATTTTTCAAAAGTGCCAAATGTTCCATTTGCATGTTTCTGAAAGTGCAAAATGCTAAATTTGCGTATTTTCTAAAGGGGAAAATGTTCTATTTGCATGTTTCTTACAGTGCAAAATGCTGCATTTGCGTATTTTTTAAAAGTGCAAAATGTTCCATTTCCATGTTTCTGAAAGTGCAAAATGCTGCATTTGCGTACATTTTAAAAGCGCAAAATGCTGCAGTTGCATACTTTTTAGAAGTGCAAAATTTTCCATTTGCATGTTTTAAAAAATTATCTCATTGACACTTTCTGGCAAAATGCAAAACGTTGGAATAACACAGTTTAAAAAAGTGGAAAATATTTTAAAGTTGTGTTTTTGAACATTGCAAAATATTCAATTTACGCATTTTTTAACTGTGAAAAATGTGACATTCACGTGTATCGATTAACTATTTAATTGTTGTAGCACAGTATTTTAAGTCATGCTATGCGTATGTACCTACATGCTTTTAAAATCACATTTGTTTAATTGTTTCTGTGAAAAAAAAATTTCTGATTCAGCTCAAAACCAAAATGGGTCATTTTGAGTCTTCACTGAGCTGGCGATATGTACATCAACTGATACGTCGCTCCTACTTAGCGAGCATTAATGGCAATTCCAATATGTAAATTAAACAAATGAATCTAGATTCTTGAAGCAGGGCTACAGATGCAAAAGTTATGAGACAGAAGAGAGAAAAGTAGCAAAGTGACAAGGCTAAAGATCAGATGAGAGATGAGACATGACGATGTGATTATAGGAACGAAAAGATCTTGGAGAGCGTAATTCAAAAGATGTAAGTAATGCAGTGAGATGGAAACTGCGCCACTGAAATTGAGTTAATCGACAGTTTGGAAAAACTGGACTGGAACTATAAAAAAACACTAAAAACTATTCATTAATAAGAAATGAAGGAACTCAATCTGACTGACTGCTTTCATGTGGTCTGTGGACACGTCACTAATGAGGGATCGTCCATAAAAGGTGTCACCCAGATTACCACTACTATATTTGACCAATCACCCATCCCCATGGCATAAATTTATCATTGAATAAACAGCTACCTTTAACATGGTAATTTTATGTCTTCAAATTAAACCCACTCGTTTAGTGACGTCACCTATGGATGATCCCCACAGGAAGGGAATGGTATGTATTAAAAACGAAAGTAAGGCAACAGAAACATACGGAGTAGACAAGTTTTGTTTTTGCCTGAGTTTCATAATTCAAGATCCAAGTTACATTTCAAGTATAGGGTCGTCCACAAATGACGTCGTCAGTAGAGTCAATGGGTCTATTTTGCCACTGAATACACTATGAAGACAATCCTTGCTAAAGATAATTATCTATATACGCAATGGGTAAGCTGAAGTTTTAAAAATGCAGGTTTGTTGATGACGTCATTTGTAGACTATCCCTTACAAGAGTTATAAAACAAGAATCACATTTTCAACCAGAACCAGCAACCAGCATCACCCTTGGCCATTTTGCACACACACGGAATCAAGAAATTATGATGATTAGGAGATCAAGTTTCTTTCACGTCAGTTCCTACACTCATAGACAGCTAACCTAAGGGATTACCCACAGAAGATGTCAATAGGTAGGTTGGGCACGGAAATTGGGTCTGCACGGACAATAATGGCATCTTATGTTTGAGAGAGTCCTTTAAAAAATGAAAAAGCTGATGATGATAGGGTGGAAGAAATGAGAATATTTTCATGACATCATTTATGAACGACTCCTAGTACAAAGGAGTCAAAAGAGGGGAATAAAACAATGAATTATTCCTGCATTAATAAACATGTTACGTTGTCAAGATATTTTAATAATTTTATTAGGAAATAATAATTACCATGGAAGATGCTGGAGCATGTGTAATCCCAGACGTTGACCTAAAAACAGACGGCCTTCATTTTTTTTTGTATTCTCATGTAATGCTGTTAGTACCTGTGTTTGTGTTTAGTTCGGCCCCTGGAAAAGCAACCATGCTCCATAATTATACGTGCCTCAGCAAATACACAACTTTTGTGCGAAGTTGCAGTTTAAAAAAATGTAGGAATTATTTAATGGGGCATTGGGCGGGGGAGCTATGAAAGCAATGATGAAAGGGTGAATTAAATTATTCACAAGTCCAGAGTCTTCAGTCTTATTCTACATCTTGTCCAGTTCCAGGACTAGCTCCAGTTCAAGCTCCAGGAATTTTTGGGAAATCCCAATTAGTCATGGCAACCACCTTAGCATCTGTCACCTTTTACATTTCCTTAGCTGTTTTTACTGTGGTGCTCAGTCCGCTCCACAGTTCAAATCAAGTCAACTCACAATATCAAGGTAACACCAAATTACTCAATAATTCTGTCCAATCTACACGCATTTACAATTTTACAAAGAGCACCATAGTATTTGAGAATTTTGAGTTTAGCGTCGTAAGAGACAGTGTTAATTTTGCTAATTTGATTTGAATAATAAATTGAAATTTTTCAACAGATTTCAGGGATGTGGGTGTCTACGAGCACAATGCCTACAGAGCACTTCATGGCTCTCCGCCATTAACAATCAATTCCAGGGTGAGAATAATTTATTGAATTTGTTCTTAATTTTTTAAAAATACCGCCTGTGAAGAATCAAAATGACCCATTGAACTGAATACGAAATTTAATATATACAAAAAACATATATATATATATATATCGTTGTGCAATTCTTAAGGCATGCAACTAGAACATTTTACACTTTCCAAAACATGTGACTAGAACATTTTACACTTTTCAAAACAGTATGATAAGAAAATTTGACAATTTTCAAAAACGTGTAATTGAAGCATTTGACAATTTTCAAAAATTTGTAGTAAAAACATTTTACACCTTTTAAAAACGTGTAATTAGAACCTTTTACACTTTTTAAAAACGTAAAATTAGAACCTTTTACACTTTTTAAAAACGTAGAATTAGAACCTTTTACACTTTTTAAAAATGTGGAATTAGAAACTTTTACACTTTTCAAAAACGTGTAATGTAGAAGATTTGACCCTTTCTAAATACCCGTAAATGCAACATATTACTATTTTAAAAAACTCAAAATAAACATTTTACGCATTCAAATAATTTAGCGTTTTTTTTAAGTAGCTCATTTTAGTTCAAGCTTAAATTGAATATGGGTCAATTTGGTTCTTCACGAAATATTTAATATGTTTCAGGTAAGTACCTATCAGCGTACGTAGTAACCCTTGCTTAATCCTTGTTTTATTCTATTTTAATTTTGGTGCTTCCTAGTTAA
Source organism: Dicyrtomina minuta (assembly GCA_949802685.1). Classification (NCBI taxonomy): domain Eukaryota; kingdom Metazoa; phylum Arthropoda; class Collembola; order Symphypleona; family Dicyrtomidae; genus Dicyrtomina; species Dicyrtomina minuta. The sequence goes on along the minus strand of OX461811.1, from coordinate 1,208,606 downwards.
ATGCAATGGCAGAGGAATGCGCTGAGTACTACGGGCGAACTGGAAGACTGGACCATTCCTGTCCGTACAAGTGCGTCTATTATTTTTATACTTTTCTCTGATCATTGTTACATTTAGAAGACTAGAGAATGTGTAACATGTTATCGACAGTAACAAATATTTTTGCACTTGCCGTGTTGACAGACGAGGTGCGGGAGAGAACATCGGGAGCACGAGATCCATCCTTAAGAGTGACAGTGTCATTGTGAGGGAGGCGTTTCGTCGTTGGTACGATGAGATTCGGAGTTATGACTTTAAATACCCGGGACTTTACCGGGAAACTGCCCACTTCACCCAGCTCGTGTGGAAGGGGAGTCAGTACGTGGGGATTGCGACGGTCAAGAGTGAGGTGGACGGGCGGAAGTACTACGTTGCCCTCTACTGGCCACCAGGGAATCAAGGCGGGGCTTTTCAGAACAACGTTCTTCAGCCCAACTATTGAAATGTTTAATAATTGTTTTAAAAAGCAGATGTAGTTTAGTTTAAATACGTTATAAGTAACGTGATTTCATTTAACTAGTTGCGGGGTACAAACCCCTGCAAAAATATGCTTTAGATTTCCATAGACAGAATCCATGGGTAAATGTTTTGGGTGATTGGGAAGATTACTTATGCATTTCACCCATGAAATTTCCTTGGGTGCTTATGGGATCCTACCCATGGAAATTTTAAACTACACCACTTATGGAATTATACCCATGGGTTTTTTAAAGTTATGCCCATTGATCCTAAAACTCCGATTTCATTCTTTTCTGAAGTCAGTAATCAATAATTCACAATAAACACTTCCAGTAAACGTGCTGCATCAAAATATTACGATTATTTTATTCCGAATATAAAGAATTTAATATCACTATTTACATATTACAAGCTTGATAGCGCGAAACTATCGTAGATACTAGGATTGATGTAAAATGTAATTGCAGAATAGGACCCAAAAATTTCTGCCTCTTGTCGTTTTTGCTATACTTACATTCTCATCTTCATACATCATATCCACAAATCTGCAATAATTTGAACAAAACACATGTAGTTAGAACTACTAACTAATATTTACAACAATCAGAGCCGAACCTAACTGTTAATTAACTACGTATACTAAATTAGTTACTTAACATAATGGAATTAGTCGCGTATATATGTGTACTTAAACAATAACATAAATGTATTACAGACTTGCTATTTAATGGTAAATTATCAATGATTATTACAGGATAGTACGAAGTTTAGTCCAAGAAAATCACCACAGATTGTCGCCTTGCTTGAACTTCAATAGGTTTTAGAACCACCAACCTGGAATAGTTTCGAAAACCAAAGTAGTTATAGTTAGAACTAAACACTACCAATAGTTCACACTCCCAATACTACAAACAGTTTAACTTTACATTCAACATAAATCAGAACAAAATAGCGAAAATAGCTGAGCAAAATGAAACTATTGACTTTTACTAAATATAAATATGTAATAAACTAACTGCACAAACTTCATGCTACATTACTTTTCCTTAAATGTTTTAGGAATATTTATTATTATTATTATTATTATTATTATCTTACCAGTAACCAGTCAGCTTTCAGGCTTAAGTTCCTCTTCAAATTATGTGTTGCTCACAAGTCGTTACGATCAAATCACTATCACTTTTAACAAGTGTGTTTCACTGATCATAATATTCTATTAACTGACTTAATTTACAGTTTGTTTCGAATTAAACTAATGCAACATTTAAGTAATAATATTAAAAAAATCTCTATCATTCGAAATTTTATGATGATTGAATTTTTGTCTGCTGCCACTGCAAACATAACTTTAAACTTTGGCTGCGTTTTCAAGTTGCGCCGAACGAGCCTACTATTGGACATGAAGCTGCACTAGTATAAGTTAAGTGGTATGCACCGTAGCCTATACTGCAGTGCAGGATATATCTATAGCTTACCGCTTCACTGTGTTGGAAATTCGAGTGAAGCAGCGAATACGCTGCGCATGCGCTACCTTGAAACTTATCGGCTTACTGCAACATTTGACCCATGGGTCGAAACCTATGGATAAATTCCCATGGAATTTTGTTAACTTTTCCCAAAAGCAACACATATCTGTAGGATTCTGATTCATACTGTCCCATAGAATAATTTTCCATAGGTAATTAGCATCAATATGCTTATGGGGACTAAAATCTCTTGGAATTCCATAGAATTCTTTAAGTAAAAAACACATTATCCCAAGGTGACCAAATTCCCATGGATTCCCAAGCCATATTTTTGCAGGGGAAGTGTACGCCGCACCTTTATGAAAGTTTTCAAATCTTAATAAACAAACTAAAGTAATAGACTACAACAAGTTTTTCTTCTTCAATGGTATTTTTTACATTGAATTAACCTGCTTACCAACAAGTGCTGTTTATAATATTTAATTTCTTAGCATTGACCAATTTAAAATGTGTTTTTAGTGCTGAATTTCTATATATGGCGCCAATTTTAATTCTCATGACAAAATATTTAAATCAAAATGTGCTCTAACAGAATTAAAAATAAAGCAGGAAATGAACGCTTTCTGCACAGGTATAGGAAATTATGAACATTGGCAAGTTAAAAACAAGGAAATCAAAGTTTGCTTCCTAATTCCTAGGACATTAGCCAGTTAATATTTTATTATACATACACTGGAACTCTGGAACAACAATTTGTCCCTTTAGTTTTGCTTTGTGTGTGTTCTTTGCATCGATTTTGTGTCAGCCCTTAGCGTCGTTAAAGCTTGCACAACCCAAAATGTTCCTGGAAATTGGGAATAATTATGGTTGAGAGCGACGAGATGAAGGACTGTTTCATTCAGTTTTTCACATTTGGTGACGTCATTCATCACGCCAAACTTTCCGTCCAAACAGCTTTCCATGCGAGTTCCATTTTGTTACTGGAAACTGATAAACGAAAGCAACAACAGAACTACAGAACTACCAAAAAACGTTTAGGACAAGAAGAATGCGGGTGGTACTCTAGTGCTTCAGTGAAAAATATTCAAATTTCGAATGGCGGTCTTATTTTCTTTTGCAATGACGTCATTAATTTGGTTGCAGTGAAAAGTACTTGCATGTAAATATTTTTTTATGCAATCATTCATGTAGGCATAATTTATTCCTTCATATTTGTTTTATCAATGGAACCTAAAAATTACAATAATGCAGTCATGAGTTCAACGTAAGTGTCGAGGAAAGAAAAACTATTTATATTTGTGATTGACGTCACGCACTGATAAGGTAAGCTCTACGTTCCAGTTCATCTTCCCCACAATTTTCAGTTGACTTGTGGGTCTTGACAGTTATCGTTGTTTTTAAAAGTGTTGTCACCTAAAGGAAGAAGTATGAGTAGTGGAGTTGTTGTTGTGAGTAAACGGGTCTTGCCTGATACTAAAGAGGAAGACCAGCCACCGTGTAAGCGTACAAAAGGAACTGGAGGTTACCGACAGCCGTTGGAATGGACGAATAAAAGAACACTCGCAAATTTAGAAGAAGCTTTGGAAGCCGTTAGAGATGGTTGGAAGTTAGAGTATTCAAATGCATCAATTCGAGCTGAAAAAAAACCTACTACTGTGCTAACCATGGAAAAAATTGTCCAGTGAGACTCCAGTTCAGAATATTCTTGGAAAGAATGTCATCTTTACTTCAAACTCACTCTTCTGATCGGAGCGGATACATGGCAAGAAAATGTTTTTCAACTACATCAACTTATCCTCTTGCTATTCAGAAAAGAGCATACCACTGGATTGATGATGATATTGGCACATGCTATCATAAGGCACTAGACAACAACATCAGAGTGTTTTATGTTGCGTCGTCTGGTCACCCACCCGTTTCCTCCGCAGCTATTATCACCACTGAAACCAAGGCGTATCGTTCGTTCAAAACCTTTAAAGAAAATTTCTTTTCTTTTCATAAGATATGTCTCAATTTCAATGACTGGCTTATGTCTTCTTGTTCATGCATTTCATACAACGAAAAACTAACGTGCAAGCATATATACGGTTTGACTGTCCACAACAAACTTCATTCGTTCCCGAATAAGGCAATTGACATTCCTCTAACAGGTAAACGCAAACGAGGGAGACCCGGAAAAGTCAGTGTCGGAAGGTCAAAGGCTGATGGCACCCTGCCTTCTACTTCTCAAATTACCAAACCATGATTGCTTATGCAATACATACATTGTAAAAATATGTAAATATTTTACTTGATTTAATTTTCATTGCTTTCAAAATTTCATTGCTAATTCAAATGTATCTACGACGTATAAAATCATTGCCATTTAAAATACATATTATTCTGGGAAGTAAATGTCATTGCAAATAAAAATAATTTTTTTTTGGGTCACTGAAAGCCGTCATTGCAAAATAAAATAAATGATTTTACCGATAATACACGTACCGCTTAAAAAAAACAATTCACTGAAGGCTTAGAGTAGTATCATATCCTATTTAGAGTAGTCTCATAGTGCCAAAAAGATTTACCCGAAGAATGCGCTGCTACTCCTTAATTTTAATACTTGAGAGGTGTACCCCAGAAAAGCCAGAAGTGTATCACATACATTTTGATATTCTTTAACAATAAGAACCTTAAATAGAACCCTTCAAATTTCTCAAAAATGGTTCACCATTCTCGTAAATAAAAACTGTTTTAATTCTGGTGTACACAGACGGACGAGACAATCAATGACGGTTCAAGTTAAATACGTGGTATCTAATCTCGTGATGTCACTCGAGCTCAGTTACGTCCAAATACAAGTCAACGATGCGAACAAATATACACTGGCCAGAGGAAATATTCAGCCTTGAGGAGTCCACGACATGTACATGGACGACGAGGCAAAATCTAGGAAACTTGATTTCCATTGCTCAAATTCCTTGGCTCACAACTGTTTCAAAGAGGCGCTCGCCAATTACGAGCAGCTTATCAACAACGGAAAAAATTTTATATGGATTACTCACCCGAATTTCTACCAGAATTCCCGTGACGTTGTTTGTGAATGGTGGCAAGTATTGCTACAATTAAATTTGTATTTTAAAACCCGTATTTGGGAGATGGCTAGAAAGCTAAAACGTTTGACGGCGTAAAAATTTAGTAACGGCTGATTGGTTGCCAGGTAATTGTTGCACATGCCTAACTCCGCTGATTTATTTTGAACTTAAAACGGTCTGGGTAATTACCTAATTAGATAATAGACTTAATGCATTCGTTCATAACTGTCCTTTACGTGGAGATGCTAATATTTTTTCTGCTACACCGGACTTCGGGTTATTCCTGAAGGACGATTTACGTGACATAATTTATGCCCAACCCCTCAGACATAGACTTAAGTACTGTCTGATGTTTGATAGGTGGGGTAGTTCTAGAATATAGTTTAGTTTACGAGACATCATTTATGCACAACGCTTAACATGTTATCTAATTAGTAATGTGACGACAAGTAGAGGGGTTGATCCCAGAGACTAATTTACGTGACTTGGTTCGTCAACATTGACATTGTTTGTGAATCTACCCAGCATTCTTATTCGTATAAATGTAGTAGTAGTCAGTAGTAGTAGTATTTACTCTACTATTGAGTTTCAACTATTGGTTATACAGGGTAACTATGTTTTTTATCTACCTCGCGAAGATCTCATAATTGCATTTCGTATGTTACTTAACAACACGTAATGCTGAGAATGTTGAACGCAAAAAAAACGTACGGCACAGGTATGTAGCTTTTACGTTTCCAAAATTAAGTTTAAAATTAATTATATGCTATTGTTACATGCATATCAAAAGATTAATTTACCAATGAATGAGACCTAAATTATCAAGTAATTTTAAATAGATGACCTGTGTGAGCATATCTAGTAATTAACATGCAAAATATTTTCAGGATGGTCCATAAATGACGTCACCTAAATTATTTCCCCTTTCGCCTCCACCCATCTTCTTGCCATCATTTTAGCACTACCCGCACATTCCGTTCTTGTGGGAACTCAAATGCCAAGACCAGTGGGAAACTTATCGGGAATTGTTGCAATTTTCCTGATAATTTTCCCATTCAAGAATTCGTTCAATTTCCCTTTGGGAAATATTGCCACTTTCCCATAAGCGCCTATTTTATATTCCTTAAGGATTTTTAGTTTTTTCCCACTACCCACCAATGGCATATGCAGTAATAAATAATATGAATCTATTCGGAAGCTTCACAAATATTATAAACACAATTTATTAGTTAACAATAACATCGTAGAAATTTTTTGTATGTAATACGAAATGGCAATAATTACACAATAAGTTTTTAGTATTAGTTATGTGAACAAAAAATAAAAACTGTTTAAGCAGCAATCAATCATGTCCCAAATGCTCCGTGGTCGGCTTAACAGTATCAGGTTCGATGGCAGGTCATCAATTCAGCAGGTAACAGTACTTAGATGTACAAATCTATAGATAAGGTAAGGTATTCTTCATTAGTACAAACTTACTGTCAAAAATATGCATCTAGCTGGTCAGCACTATAATACGTATATTATAATTTGCTTGAATTTGGAGGCTACAGAAAACAAATTCATAATATGTTGCTTAGCGGTTGACGGTACACCGGCGGATGATAAATCACAAAACAGTAATTAGTAATTAAATTAGTTGATGAAAAAAACCACAGCAAAATTGTACCCACTTTCCATCGTCAACCGCTAAATCAAAATGTACTTTCATATGGCCAAGCAGCAATTAGGTTTTAAATGAAAATACCTTTTCTTTATTTTGTAAGCAATCCACTCCTCAGGTTCAGGTTTGACGTGATTCACAGCGCAGCGTAAGCTGTACAAAACCCCGTCACCAGCGTTGAGTAGGCTAACTTATTATGTATATGTTAATTCTGAGCAATTTGCAATGAAAATGACTCAACGAAGTTACATTAACTGTTACACTAAACACTTTTTGAGCTAAATATTACTAAACTTCTGAAATTATGAAATGATGAGGAAGTCAGAGAAACAATGCTATTCACCACTAGCCCTAAGTCAAGTCAAGTCAAGTCAATGGGCTTTGGACAAGTGACTAGTCAAGTCAAGTCAAGTCAAAAGCTTTCGTAAGGGAAGCTAGTCAAGTCAAGTCAAGTCAAGTCAGACTTATTCGAAGGAAAGGCTAGTCAAGTCAAGTCAAGTCACAAAGTCAAGTTGAAATACGTACGAAACTCGCCGCTACTTTTAAGCGCATTTATTGGGTACTGAGTTGCTGGCACAATATTTAACTGTCATTAAAATTACAATATCGAAACGCAAGAGACGGTCAGACGACCGAGACAGGCGATGGTACGAAAATCGCTCCCTTCATCCGCTGTGCCCTTTACCCGTCAGCAGTCAGCTGTTAATTCTTTTTACTTCTTTATTGAAGTCTTCGGTTTCTGCATGACTTTTTGAAAACTACAACTGTAAATTGTATTTTCGACAATTTTGGTTAGCCCTTCACTATATTATAATGCTCTATATAATTTAAGCTTATTATAGAAATAAATTACCCATAATTAGTAGCAAACGTATTTAGTGGATAGTGAAACGATTGCGCTTAAAACAATTTTGAATTCTTTATGCATAAATGTAATATACAGGAGTATCAAATAGTTCTGCTATAACCAATGGACTTTCGCTTATTTCCGATGATTATACTACGGCGTTTGTAGAAGCATTTTCTGCTTAATAATGCCATCATGTTGCATTACCCTACTATAGTTAAAAATAAATGTAAAGATTGTTTTTTACTATGCACTTTTACAATAATTGTTTAAATATGCTGTGCGCATTTGCAAGTAATGCTTATTGGATCGTAATCGTTCATTTTTTCACGGCAAATTAATTTTTTTAATTATGTTGAATGCATTTATCAGGATTAGCTTCATTTATATTAGTAGAGGGTGGGCCATTTATTTCCAGGGATTCTAGCAAGCTATAAAACCCAAGTTTATGATTCGAATATAACCAGCAATATACTAAAATAAAGACAATTCCTGGGAGATTTGTTTCACATCTCATTTATTAAAATCGGTTACGAATAATTTACAAAATGGCCTTATTTACAAACATCCCAGTGTTTATAAGTTTTTGTAATTCCTAAAATTATTTTTAACAACTTTCATTTAAATTTAACCGTAAAGCAATGCAGACTAGAAACATTTGACTTCAAATATCCCCACAGAAAATTACCTGGCAAAAAATTAAAAAACCTTAAAATTCAAAATTTAAAAATTAATAAATTAAAAAATTCCAAAATTTTAAAGTTAAAACAAATTTTTTAATATTTTGCCGGGTTCCTTTTTGTAGAGATATTTTAGGCCTAATGTTTCTAATTTGCTTTCTGCATTGCTTGACGGTTCAATTTTAAATGAAAGTCGTTAAAAAATAATTTTAGGATTGACAAAAAAATTCTAAAAACTGGGATTTTTGTTAGTTAGGCGTTAGGCCATTTTGTAAATTAATCTTAACCGATTTTAATGAATAGGATGTCAAACAAATCTCTTTGTATAATGATGGTTATATTCGAATAATAAACTTGGCTTTTATTGCCTGCTAGAATCCCTGGAAATAAATGGCCCACCCTGTACTACACAATTAGTAAGGGCTTAACAAAACATTTCGAAAATACAATATCAAATTGTAATTTAAAACAGTACAAGGAAGTTGGAACTAACTGAATACTTTGACTTTCACCCTGGCCTACATGTCTGCTGTCATCACCTTGTAGAATGCTCGGAAACAGCATATCAACAGTTATTCAGCAAATGGTGGTAGGAATACAAAATCGAATAATGTCAATTCAATAATGAATCACTTCAAATAGGTATTGTCTGTGAAGAAACAAAATGAACAATATCCATTTATAGTCAAAAATAAAATGCACTATGTACAGAAAAAATTAAAATAACATGTTCATGAAAGCATGTAAATAGAACCTTGTGCAATGTTCAAAAAATTAAGTAGCAGTAGAGTGCGTACATGTGATCGGGTTCATTTTTTTTCAACTTTGAAAATCTAACTTTTTACCCAGCCGACGCACAATGAAGAAGAAGTTATCATTATACTTTTCTTTTAATCCTTTATGTACAAAAAAATACTCATTGTCGAAAATTAAAAGTTGCAAGAGATACAGGTCATTGTACGAAACAATTTCGAAAAGTCTTGAAACGCCCCAAGTGCCCTTAATTTGATCAGTTAGTTTAAATACATTTAAAGGTAATGGAAAAAAAGGGTCTTTAATGTGATCGGCATGAAAAAACTCAAAAAAGTGTTCAAGACTTTCATAATTTTACATAGCCAGAGTATTTGAGGAAAAAAGCTGAAATCACTAGTGATCGTAGCTGAGACTATAAGATGTATGAATATAAGTTGCACATATTTTTGAAGGCGGTAATATTTGAACAGCGGCCACTGATCACATTTAAGGGGTGATCACATTTACGCACCTTAGTACTAAATAGAATATTTTGCACTTTTAAAAAACATGTAAAAAGGACATTTTACCCCTTTACAAACCTGTAATTACAATGTTTTGCACTTTTCAAAAATATGTAAATAGAAAATTTTGCACTTTTTAAACACGTAATTAGACAATTTGCTCATTTTAGAAGCTCGTGAATAGCATTGTAATCGTGTTTCTTAGTTACTGTCTTGCTTTTTGACATAGCTAATTTTAATTCTTGCATAAATTGGAAATGGGCCATTTTGGTTTTTCCTAGACGATACAATGAATGGTATAATTTTCTATCATAAAATATTCTGAATACTGAGTGAAATTCGTGGGATATCGTAAAGTGTGTGTGTAATCTGTAATATGCTCACTAACAATCCTAATCCTTCGAAGTTTCAAAAAGATAAAGAGACTGTAGTATACCCAGGGTCCCACGACGCTCGCTTCTAATCAATTCACTGGACTGTTGCAGCCAACCTTGATTTGTAAGTAATATCCTTGGGTGCATTGCTGATGATTGACTAGGATTGACTAGCTATAAGTCATAGTCAAGTCTAGTCAAGTCACAGGTTTTTAAACAGGCGCCTAGTCAAGTCAAGTCAAGTCATTTGCCCAATCGACTTCGGCTAGTCAAGTCAAGTCAAGTCAAACCCTAAAAAATAGCCCTAAGTCAAGTCAAGTCGCTAGTCATCTAGTCAAGTCAGACTTGACTTGAACACCCTTGCAGAGAAAGTGTAAAATCCAGAATCTACAATCTCACGCATTCAATTTATTTAAGTTTCCCATTTCTGAAGTTTAATGAATGGCGCAGGTATTAGTTCAACCATGGGTAGGGAATAGGAATGACCTGTGTAGTTAATAGTGGAAGCTATACTGTAGGAACCATATGTGGGATCGTGCAAAAATTACGTGGTACAAAAATCAGAAATTTTGAACCCCTAACCCCACTTTTTTTGGTATGCACGCATATGTAAAATCAAATGCAGCTTCAACACCTACCCACCTTTGACGTACTACGTAATTTATGCACGCTCCCTGTGTTGCGTTTGGGATTTCTACGCAATGGTATTCTTTTGGGCGACGTTTTTAAATGAACAGCGCTTTTGGGCCGTTCGCGTTAATGCTCACAAGAAAAGCACTAACTTTCTTGAGAGATATGGTTCATTATATTTCTTTTGGGAAATTAAACGAATTCTTTATAGATTTTACGTCTTATGGGCAAATAAAATCAATTTCTTTTAAAAATCTTTCCCGAAACACATTTCCCAAAGAATCCCACTCCTGTACGATGTGCGGGTACATAAACGGCTATGTTTGACACGTCATATCTTAAATACTAGGTTACACAAGTAACACTCACTCACCCCACCCATGACGTCATGTATGTGCAATCCCAAGTGCATTCTTTCATTTGCTGTTAAAATTGGTACGTTGATTACATTGTTTGTTGATTAACGACAATATGCGATTAATACCACCTCCGTCTGTGCCAAAAGCAAACAAGTCGTTTAAATAGATGACTCCGTTAAATCCTTCAAAAATATTCCAGAGCCTACTGCAAAAACAATCGAAAACACAAGAAATGCTCCACTTGCATCCTGCTATTTTAATAATCTCCTTTCCTAAGAACCACCGCCAAGCTACAGTTACTAACACAAACAAAAGGATGGTGACAAGCTGTAGAAAAAGCCAGGAGAACATAACCATGCGCCCTTGTGGGTTTCTTAATGAAAATATCGTGTAAGTATCCTCGCTTTCGCTACTACGCCGATGTTCTTCAATAAATTCCCGTGTAAAAGTAAAAAGTTTTGTTCTTGCTTCTACGCTTCGACCTTTGCTTTTTATTGTCCTTCGATCGCTGCTTGTATACCATTTTAAATAATTCAACAAGTCTGCAATAGTCCAAACATCATTTAAATGCTCCGCGAACATGGTAAGCAAATTCAAAATCCCAGCCTCGTTGAGGCTGAGGTACTTGGTTTTAAGTATGTGACTTAGAGGAGCAGTAAAGTGCAAGTAGCGAAAGCCACTCCAAATGCACTCTGTACTTGCATGACATGTAAAAGTTTGATTTAGGCCAAGATCCCTACCCCTACCCACACTCCTCGTTTCGTTCAGAATACTGTGAAATTTAGGAAGATACTTTGCCAAAAAATGTGTAAAGCGTTTTGTTTCCAAAAGAGCGGCTCTGTTATTGAGAATACTGTGCTTGTAATAGGTTGGGGACCGGCGCGTGGATTTTAAAGTTATGGCCGTTTTTTGTAGGTAATTTAAATATTTAAATTTGGGAATATTAAAAACACTGTGAGGGCCATAAACGCATTTGTGAGCTTTACTATTTTCAGTAATGTAAATTCTGTATCTGTGGAATGCAAGTTGTTCAAAAGTTTGAATTGTGTCTTCTTGTTGAGGGACGATGAGGACACTTTCGTAGGTGCAGAGATAAGCAAGGGACAGAATAGTGGACACGAAGACCCACAAACAAAGTAGCTGCGTCCCGCTTTGATTTCTTGTAATGTTTCTTTTTGGGTCAGTTTGAATTTTGGGGGTCAAAAGGGAAAATGGGCCATTAGGATACTGAAATAGTAGGTAACTCATGAGGACTAAAATGATATCCCCAAAAAGACCGTAGTTTCGAAACCGTAGAACTACTAAAGGGTCATATTGTTCAGAATTATAAAATTGAAACAAGTGGAAATAGAAACAGCTTAAAGCAATCAGGCTCAGAATAATGGCGACCCAGACCCAAATTTGAAGTGGATAGAAAATTGACAGGAAATCGTATGATATGGCCACTTTCTTGTGTGTGCAGTACATAAAACAGAACCTTTGACTATCTTTCCTCACACGTTCCGACCTTGAAAAATCCAACTCGTGTCTGCTATAGCTTGTTCTTTCGGCAATCATTGGTAAATGTAGTTTATGATAGTCTAGCCCGTAAACAGATTTATAGTTTTCAATAGCTATTGGTGTACCATTAAGGCTTGTTGCAAGTTCTTGGTACACTTTGTAAATTGGGTGCAAAGCTGTTCTACCGCGCTCAATAATACCCATCTTCAAGTCCAACAGCTTAGCTTTTAAAACTTCTGAATATTGAGTTGTTTTGCAGTATGTTGCATCTATAAGTATTTGAAAACCGTGTAGGTTTTTAGCTCGCATGTAGGCTTGACAGAATAAATTACAAAAATCGACATGTGTGTTTAAAGATTTTAATTTTTGCTCGGTCATTGTTGTTTCTGGCGTAGATCTCTTGGAGTTTCTGTCTGAGCTCAAGTTGTATTGATACAAGTGAAGGAGGCATGCCATTCGTTTTTGTGTGCAGTAGAGGGCGTGACTGAAGACATGGTATATTTGACTCAAGTCACTTTCAAACTCAATAATAAAAAGATTTTCAAAAAATACTGAAGCTTTTTTAAGAAAATAGGACGAACCTAGGTTTTGGTTAAAAATGTTGGGTGTCTGTGATGTTATGTGTGATGTTGCAAGAAGGACGATGTCGTTTGGATTTCCATAATGAGAATGGTTTGAATTTCTTTTAAGTAGATTCATAGAGTTTACAAGTTTCTTTGTAGAAATTGTTTCAAATGTCGCCCAGATTAAGTGCACTACACAAGGGACTTTTGCACTAAACATCCAACGACTTGATGTACTTTTGAAGGAACAGTTTGAACCTAAAATGTGTCTCTCGTATTTAAACAAATTGTTTGCTCTTGGACCAAAATATTTAATGTTCACAATAGGCATATCTAAGGCGAGCGATGTTTCTACGATGCGAGTGAAAAAGCTTTTGGCAGAGGGTGTAGATAGGCTAGTTGTATGACTAGTAAACTGGCAGTGTCGGAGGGGCCTTAGAATATTTGTGAGTTTCATTTGTCCGAAAGCGGATTCTGGCTTTGCTTGAGTAAACAAATAGTTTGTTAGTATTGTGTCTAAAAAAAGAACAAAAGTGAGCGTAGTTGACGTTGTTTTGCGAAATGGCATTTTTATCAAATGGCAGTATTGTAATTAGGCAGAACCAATACAAAAACAAAGTCTGGAACCTAGCACAGGTTTGGACAACTAAAAGTTTTTTTTTATGGCGTTTCAAAATCAGCCCTAAAATGCAGAACTAGCACCTATTTCAATATGAGTATGAAATATGGATTTAACGCTACTGCTCAAACTGCTGTACTCTGATTATCACCAAATAAAGATTTTCGATCCACAAAAATCAATAGCAGTGCGTGTAAGAGTCATGTTTGCATCCACGGTATTATGTTTGCTAATTTTTTTTAAATAGTAGTTGTTTAACGGTTTAACCTAAGTAAATACAAATGCCTTCGTTTGCTCACGCATGCTTCGATTCCAAAGCGGAAGAATCTATTCCTCAAATTTCGAGCGCGTAAGATTGACGACTAAATTAATGTCTTGGTAAATACAGTCTACTGAAACTACGAGTGATGTCATTGTTGCTGACGATTAAAAGGATTTTTGGCGCTCACATTCGTTTCCTATACGGCGCAGTTTCTTGGCGATTTGATTTTGAACTTCTGCATTGTCCGATTCTTTTTCTTCTGCCAAATGGACCTCGTGTATTCTTTTATATTCGTTGATGCAAAACTCAGTTATAACGTCGTTAAAATCTTCATCTCTAAGTCGATCGTCACCTCCTCTAGTTGCTTTGACTTTAACTTGATTCTTGGCACAGTTACGTCAAAAGTACCTCCGCCGAGATCGTAGATGAGACACATTTTGGGCTTCTTACTTTCAAGCAAAGACTTGACGCCGTACGCAACGGCGGCAGCCACTGGCTCGGCGATGAAATGAATGTTTTTAAATCCCGCAGCGTGACACGCTTACTTAGACGTTTTTGAATTTCGCTGTAGTTGACGGGCAAAGTGATTTAAAAAACAATTAAATTTTAATATTTGGAGCAGCTTCTGATTAATTAAAATTAATTAAACTGCGCACTTTTGTTTGAAATGAATGTTATGTATGTATTAAATTCATAAAAACAACAAAATGTCCTGTACCCGTGCAGATTGTGTAAAACCGTTTGCTTATTATGTATCTGCAAAGTTTTAAAATTGCTTTATTGAACTCTGTTGATTCTGGGCCTTTAATAAATGACGTTATAATTACGGTATGTGGCTCTACTTGGATATCACTTGTCACTCTAAATATAGGTTGATGAATCTACAATTATTGTTACGCAGTTAACAGTGTCCTTGAATTGTGATATTTCGTTGACCTCATTGATGGAAGACCCTTTATACAATGTAACTTCTTATGAGAAATATGTACAATTAAGCTGCACTTAAGTAACTCAACTCCAATTTTGTACCGTTTCAGTTTAAGTGACCAACAACATTTTTACAGAGTTATGCGAGCTTCATTTGTGCATGACCCCTAAACTATTAATTAGTCGGGTACCGATCTGCAGTTGTTATTTGTGCACAGCCCCTGCATAGTTTATAATAAATACAGTTTCAGATGAAACAAAACTATTACCATTCGTAAATGTTGTTGCATTGTCAATGATGTGTGTGTTTAGATTCAATTAAGAGTTACGTATCGTGTGAAGATTCAAAAAGGGTCATTTTCAAATTAAAGCTGCAATTCAAATGAGTACAGTCTATAAAAAACTAAATGACAAAAATAGGTTCGTGAAACAGTTAATAATAGTTTTTAAAAACTCCAAAATGTTCTATTCAGGTGGATTTAAGACCTTGTAGTTTTAATGGTATTGTAGATATTGCATTTTGATTTTAGCTAATCATCAAGGTGAGTTTTGATGTTTCACGAAGAATATTGCAATAAATAAAATGAACCTGACCGCTGGTCACTACTCCACGCAGACACTCTACACTATTAAAGTCATGGACTCATATCTTTGGAATAATAAATTAGCAAGCCATACATGTTAACAAACCTAATTCAAAACACAATGACGTGGCGTCACACGGCAGATGTTCCCTTTTATGAACGCAAAATTGACAAATTTTATGTAGTGGGATGTAAATAAATACTGAGGAATGAGGTTGATCTGCTCATGTGAAAAGGTAATTCAAGCTTTAAAGTTAGGGATTGTTTATGAATGACGTCGTCAATTTAGTGAGTGGGTCTAGTGTAGTACTGATTACACATGCCATGCCCAAGGAAGACGCTTACGCAGTGGTAAAGTGATGACAGCGGGGTGGGTAAGTCCTAAAAGAGTGATAAGTATAGCGACATAATTTGTTGATCATCTCTCAGAAACATAGGCAGCTGCAATTTATTAACTGGTTTTCATGTGTTGCTGTGCATAGATTAAAATTAGAAATGTACCTACTGTTCCGGTTCATATCAGTAGTTCCAGCCCACGAAATAAATACGTTGCCAGTAATTTTACGATATCATTTAATCTTAATCTTTTTGATGGATTTGATTTTTGTCAGCAGAGCATGAAAATGACTTATATTGGAAGGAAAACAACACATTTTAAATTTTATCTAGTTTTCAAATAGGCTATGGTAAAGATCATTCTATAAGATATAATTACATGCATTAAATGTTAATTGAAAGTAATTGAGGACAGTAACAAACATACTATTTTCGAGTTTTAAAATGTAAAAAAATGTTGTTTTTGCACAGCTTAAAATTTTTTTTACAAGAACCAAGGTTTGTGTTGTTTTTTAAAACCACTTATTTGATTTAAATTACCATTTACTGATTTCTAAAAGTGCAAAATGTCCAAACTACCCAGAAAACCATGGAAGCCTACTGCGCCTTCGGATGTTCTTTGATTAGTGATGCCCAGGCTAGTAAGTAGTGCCAATTTCGGTAAGTGAAGCCCAACTTTAGTACGTGATGTCCAAAAAAAAGTTTTTAATTTAAAGTGCGA
The DNA here is from genome assembly GCA_949802685.1 of Dicyrtomina minuta. Classification (NCBI taxonomy): domain Eukaryota; kingdom Metazoa; phylum Arthropoda; class Collembola; order Symphypleona; family Dicyrtomidae; genus Dicyrtomina; species Dicyrtomina minuta. Next base: position 1,192,247 of record OX461811.1, on the reverse strand, counting down.
TGAATATAAATCGACAAGAAATGAATTACATACTCACCTCTTGAGGACTTCAATAATGAAGAAACGTTTGTTGGTTGGATGAACCCAAATTCTGCCAATTTAGTGTCAATATAAGGTGTTTAGAGGTTGTTGAAAAGGCCTAAGAAGTCCTTACACCTGGCAGTGTGACATCTACAGTTAAGCGCGAATGAGGTTTGCAACCCCCTTTAAATGTCCTACTTTAACAGAATTTTAGCATGTAGTTAACTCGTTGTGTTTTTCAGGGAGCGTAATGGTGTGGGGCTTTTTTCTGCTCATGGAGTCGGAACGTCAGTCTATATCCCCACAACCATGGCTAAAGAAGTTTAAATGGATATTTTGAATACAAATATCCGGAATTCGGCTAAAATTAATTTCTAGAAATCCAGTTGAGCTGCAGCTTTTGCATTCATTGAAATTGATAACTAATGAGGTGGCTTACATTTATTTAAATTTACATGCTATTTGCTCTAAAACGTCTATGAAACATATGCGCTTCAATTCATACCACCCCGAATCACAAAACATTATTTTCAATGGGTGTATGTTCGTCATGTACATTTTTTGTTACATTTAAAATATACAAAGTAAAACAAGAGGCTTCGCCTCTTGTTTAATGGCAGCATTAACAGTAATATGGGGCAGACAATATGGGACAGAAATATGTAGTACAAGTAACCCGGCCCGTCCTGCGGACGGAACTTGTCGTTGCTTACCAAAATAGTCGAAGAATTAACTAATATGTAGGAATTTTTTGTTTATTACGACAATTTTTTGGGCAAGGTGAAGATATGATTGAATGATGACAGTACTATTTATTTGTGATCATTTACGTAATTTGGAACCCTTTTGAAATAATCGGCCGATTTTGACTAAAACATATATCACGTTGAAGACCTTGAAAATAGAAAAATCCGTTTTCTTTTTTCACTTCCCATAGCGTACGACACTTTCTATGGTAATTTTTTAAAAAGATGAAGCCGTTTTTTCGGAAAAATTCAAAATGTGTTGAAATGTCATTGAGCTTGAGCGAGTCCACTCCGCTTCACTGAAAAGTGCAGCGTAGCATGTGTTCCAAGTCTAAGGTACCCGTGAGGTCCGAGTTGGAGTTCCAAAAAAATTATAACACCCAATGTTGCAGGTCATTTTGTACTCAAAACTGTTTCTTTTGTAAAATGCAAACACAATATTGGATCTTAGGGTGCAGTTGGAGCATTGGCAGAACGTAGACACATGATGTAAGATTTTATTTATTTGTCCATAATAGCAGGGAAGGGATATAATAATTATACAGGTGCAAGGAAGGTTTTACAGACATGATCAAAGTAATGGGAGGAGTTCTGCAAGGAGAAACACTGTCCCCAACTCTCTTTACCATTTACATTGACAAAATAACGGAAATACTCCAAAAAAGCGGCATCCAAGGAACACAGATGTTCACACTAGAAATTCTGATCCTACTATATGCTGATGATATCATTCTTCTTGCATCCAATGAACTAGACTTACAGAGGCAAATCAACACTCTTAGCACTTTTTTTAAAGACAACAAACTCAAAGTGAACCTATCAAAGACAAAAGTGATGATTTTTCGAAAAGGCAATAAGCTAAGTAACTCAACAAAATTTAAGTGGGAGAGTCAGCCGCTGGAAATAGTCAACAAATATGTTTATCTGGGAGTCCCATTCACTCAAAGCGGCATTTTTAATGAAGCCAAAAACCACTTCTTTAACAAAGCAAGAGCCGCACAGGAAAAATTGTTTGAACTTTTCTACCGAGCCAAAATAAAGGACATTAACATACACCTCAGGCTTTTCCAGTCCCTGGTTACCTCGATACTGATGTATGCGGCCCCTATATGGGGGCTCCGTTACTGTGAAGAACTTGAAACTTTTCAAACCATGTTCCTCCGACGCCTAACAGGGAGCTCAAACTTGACACCAGGATTTTTTCTTCGCCTAGAAACAGGAGCTGATAACATTAAGCTGCAACTGTTTAAAGCTTTGATGGGATTTCTAGAAAAAGCCACTAATGCAGAAGACAGCAGCATTACAAAGAATTGCTATCTTGAAGCTCTGAAGACAAAAACAACAGACCCCCGTTACAACTGGAAGCTGCAAGTTCATAATCTGTTTGCTGAAGCATCACTTGAAATCGATCTCGAGAATGTAAGTACAAAATACCTAACAAAGCACAAGTCTAAAATGATTGAAAAATATAAACTTAGCTGTATTAACAATGATGTCTGCAGAATGCAAAGCAGCAACACACTGAAACACTTTGCCTGCATAAAGACAAAAGCTCTTAGATCCGAATATTTTGACTTAGACTTGCCCTGGAACCTAACAAAATTTGTGCTAAACCTAAGAACAGGCCTACCTAGGATAGTAATTAGAGGAAAAGTAAGCAACCTTAATGGCATGAACAAAGTATGGAAGCGTACAGAAGCAACTGACTGTGACCTATGTGGAAGGGAGGTAGAGGATGTCTTTCACATAATGCTCAACTGCCCGCACTATATACTGCCAAGGACCAAATTCTTGAAAAGACTCTCGAACTCCAAACCGACAAGAGATAGCCTAGTGCCTGACATATTCAAAAGATACCATAACACTGAAGGATTTGGACTGATCTTTAACTTCTGGGACGAAGCTATAAGAATTCGGAACTTCTTCTACAACTGTATTGATGAAGAGTAAACCCTTTTTCCACGACAATTTCCTCTGCTCAGCGATTGTACTCTAGTATTGCCTCCGTATCTTGCTCTGCTTAGTGCTTGTGATTCAGTATTGCCTCCGTAACTAGTTCTGCTGTGGGTGTGCTTCAGTATTTAATCTATAATTAGCTATGCTCGGTACTTGTGTCTCAGTATTGCCCCCGTGGCTCTCTTTCTGCTCAGTGCTTCAGTAGTGCCCCCGTAACTATCTCTACTCAGTGCTCCAGTATTGCCCCCGTAACTCTCTCTGCTCAGTGCTCCAGTATTGCCCCCGTAACTCTCTCTGCTCAGTGCTCCAGTATTGCCCCCGTATTGCCCCCGTATTGCCCCCGTAACTCTCTGCTCAGTGCCTATGCTTCTTTCCTGCCCCCGTAATTCGCTCTGCTCCGCGCTTGTGCTTCAGAATTGTCCCTTTGTACCCTTGGCTCAGATCCGTAGCGTCCTCAATGGGTGTTTTACTAAAACTTAGCACTGGTGGTTTCATATAACATATTCTTCACTTCAGTAATTGATGACCAAAAAGGCAAATGATCTTGATGGAAAGCGGTTTTGTTCGAGTGGTTCTGGCCAAGAGAAGCTGAATCGTCGTCCGAAGCTTAACACTTTCAACTGTGCATACTTTATTTTTGCGAATATTTTTAACAATTTAAGCATACATGATTGCCATGGTTGTATTTAATATATCTTAAATCATGATCTACTTTTTAGGCATTACATAAACTAAAATAACTGCTTATCATATTAACATATTTTACCTTTAACCGACATGGTCTAACCAAGGACCAACAATAATTTTGTAAATCTCTAATTGTATGTATCTAAACAATGTTGTATGGGCTGCGGCCAAATCGACAAAATGAATAAATTATTATTATTATTATAATAATTTTAATATCTCGCAAAAAACTTCAAGTTTATATTTTTGAAATCCCCCAGCAATCTTAACCATTATTATTGTGTAGACCGAAGGGTTAACTGCACTGTGCCTACATCATGGGACATCAGAAATTGAAGAAACTTGGTTTTACCAAATAAGGGGCCAGACACCAATGACGTCACTCAACTTTAGCAAGTTTTGGGACTCACCCACCCCCTGCCTAACCCTAACGAGCATCGCTTAAATATTTATGTTTAACGTAGTGTTTTTGTAATATGACACACCCTCAACATGGATGGCGTCATTTATGTCTGGTCCCACAGAGATAGGAGACAATTTGAAGTTCCCGCTAAAATCTTGTTGAAACCGAAAATTCAGTTTTTAGACCGTTAACTCACTGAAATTGGGTTCAAATAATAATTACATCATTCGAACGGCAATGATTAGCAGAATAAAACTGCATTCGAGTTTAGCGAGATATTTCAACAGTTTCAGAAATTTCAATTAAGAACTAGTTGTTTTTGGGCGAATTCGGGCAAATTTTTAAAAATTCCCTCTAAAAAGTGTTGTATGGGCCCAAAGTTAAAAATAAATCTTCTAATGTTTCTATTTTTTAAGAGCTTTAAGATAGGCTATAATTCGTTCAAATCGGACCAATATTTCAACAATGTCATAAATTATGTGAATAGGTAGTAAAAAAATTACGAACTAATAATACTCTAATGATAAATAAGAATAGGTTCAAACTTACTTGAATGCCTACTTCAAATACTTGGGTATGTAAATATCCTACAATTAATATTAATATAACAATTAAGGAGGGGGACTTTTTAATAGAATAGAAGCAGTAAAATTATATCTATGTAGAATGATGAATATAGAATATAGAATATAGATTTGAGTATATATTCCTCTATTTAATTAAATAAGATAATATCCACTTCACTGCTCTGACTGCAGCTGCACGTATTTACCTACTTAGGTCGGTACTTTCAAAAATGTCATTCATTGCATGCCTGGCCTTGCCGTATTATGTTTCCCGGAATGTTAAAAATTTTATTTACCTAATAACATAATTACCTACATAATTAATTCCTTATTAGAATTGTATTTGAATATTGGGATAATGTTTAAGCATTAAGTAGCGGTGCCGGTACGCACTGACATTGTGTTATTATTTATTATCTGATGCCTGAAGGTATATAATATGTTTTCATCACTCTGAATATTGATTATTCAATGTAAGCATTTTCTAGACGGAAGGTTTAACTTGAATTTACTGTACTTACTGCATAAGAAACTAAAAAAAGTTGGCTGTCGAAAATTATGAGTCCGACACAAATGACGCCAGCGAACTTCAGCACATTTTGGGACGCACCCATCTCCTGCGTCACCCTCTAAAAACGACTATGTGTATGATAGGACGTTATATATTTGTAGCTGACCAACCCTCAAAGTCGGTGGGACCATATATGTCCGACCCTGTAGCAGCCATATAAAATGAAACAGCTTAAATTTCCCGCAAATCTCTTTTCGAAATATAATATTCGATATTTAACCCGGATACTTATGAATTTTGCATACAAATGATGCATCATTAAAACGGCAATGATTAGCAGCATCTCATTTTGTTCAAGTTTCTAACGTGTTATTTTAATAATTTTTTAATTAAATGGAAAAACCCGATTTTTTTTCGAAAAATCGTTATAAAAAGTGTTGTATAGGCCGGAAGTAAATAAAAAAAAAGGATTTTTCTTTTTTTAAGAGCTTCAAAATGAGCTATCACTCGACAAAATCGCTTCAGTATTTTAAAATTGCTAAAATTGTGTTCCAAATTATGTAATTAGGTAGAAAAAATATAAACAAAAAAAAATTTGGATAGCGTCAGACCATCGTATGGACTGCAATGGGCCTTATTGGCCTTGGCGGTGTCCATGTGGACCAGCTCATTGATCCACATGGTGCCCAATAAAAATAATCGTATGGACGGACGGACAGGCGGAAATGACTATTTTAATGGACGCTTTTGTCACATAGGACAATTCCAGCGCAGGGATTTACTATTAAGTAATAAAATAGTTGTGCTATAGCAAAATGCTATACAATTTTGTCTACACACTGCACTTCTGTTTTCATGTTTGTACCACGTTTGAGATTTAAGTTTTATGTAAAAATAAATGAGAATACAATATGTACTTAGTAGGTTCAGAAAAAAAGGAAAAAGAATGTTTTTATTAGACTGAATAGTAATATGATAACAATTAATAAATAGGCTAAATAGGTTGATCACATGTGCATGACTTAAAACATTTTTTGACCTAATAGGTTAATTATGGAAGCTAATGTCAGATAATATGATTTATATGCTGTAGAAATATATTTTACCTTAAACTTTAAAAACCTTTCTGCCAAAGTTAATTGATAACATGGTCATCATGTAAAGGAATAGCGCAGGTAGGAGTTTGAGGTGGAAATATGCGGTGTCTACTATAGCGCAGCTCACGTAGCCGTACTGTGGGCGAATCACGCGTTCATCAAAGAGCTTGACAGTTAAATAAAGTCGTGCCAATATTTTACTAAATAAGAACCGCTTCTCATATGAATCTATGGTAAGCCTAAGAACAAAATCGAAAACTACCCGTAATTGGTCTCCAGGACAACAGACGTAACCACGACGGCCGTTGGAACTCCAAATCCAAAAGCGCAGTAGCACACGAAGCGCCTAAATCCTGTCGGCTGATCCTTTATCGGCACCTTTGAACTTCATTCATTGTAACACAGATTGAAACAGACATGTTTGCAATTATTTACCCTCATAAGATTGAGACTTGGTTAAGTATTTTAAATGTTACCTAATAGTATGCCAAAGGTCAAAGTTGAGCACTGTCAACCAGCTGAACTGAGCAATGTACCCAAAATGGTTGATAATCGCTATGCACAAATTTAATGCATAGTAAAAAGCATCTTATTTACCAAATGAATTCACCATGCGCTATGCTCATGGAAATGCTGTGGATTAACCAGGCAAAGGAGAAACCAGCTTTAGTCCAGCCGAAGACATTCTGCCTTCTGGCCATCAGCAAATACACAAGGAATGTAACAAAGGTGAATGGCGAGGCAATGCAGTAGATGGTAATGTACATCAAAGTAAATACTTGCTGTTGCTTCTCCTAATTTGACCAAAATAAATTTGTAAACAACCGGGCAGTAATGTAAGGGATAGTGAGAGTTTGAAATTGAAAGATCTCTTGTTTAGTACAGTACTATAAGTAGATACAGTCACAACCTATAAGTTTGAATACCGACATATTTGTTTAAAAATTTTTTACTTGTTTTTAAAAAGGTCATTTCAAAAAAGCAGGAATGGCTCAAGAGCTTCTGTCAAATTGGCACTGTGGCCTTCTACAGGATTTTTCGCAAAAAAATTGCTTGTATTCAGCGGTGGATCCAAGATATCTGGGGAGTGAGGGGGGGGGGGGCTAATGACAGCCTGGGAGGGGTTTAACAATGTTGAGCCGCCATATTAGGAATGGCCGCTGCTATCTCTATAATGTCAAACAATTTACTTCTGGGGGAGGAGCGATAAACTGCCTTAGCTCCCCCTCTCTGGATCAGCAGTTGCTTGTGTTAATTAAGTGGAAGTTTAATTTAAATGGCTATTTAGTATTTTAATTTTGTCTTTAGGCTACATTTTCATCTCATTCGAGTAAAATTTAGGTTTTCAGATCATGATTTTAGTAATATTACAATCTTAAAAGTAATTTCTGAAATTTTCAAAAATAGGTCATTTCATCACAGAAATGTGACATTTATTCATGCTTCAAAAAATTGATTTTGAATATCAATTTATCAAAAAAGTACCTTTTATTTTTTAGAAAGTAGTATGAAAATCACAAACTTTTAAAATTTTCAAAACTCAAAAGCAAATTGAAATAGGTACAAATAAATATAATATGAGTCGTTAAACTTCAGAAGCCCTTATACAATAGCGTCATTTTGAAAAAATTGACAGAATTTTTAAAATCCCATAAATTATTTTTTAGATATTATAATTACGATAAAAAAACGCAAAATATATTAGAATGAGATGAAAATTTGCAAACCAAATGGTTTCAAATGTTTTGTCAATTTAGTTGCAGACCAAATTGAAGACTGAAATAGTCTTTTAAATAACATTAGTAAAATTTCTTGTAAACATTTTGTAAAAAGTAATAATGCACATTTGACACCAGTTCTTAATCCATTCCTACTGTTTGACATGCTCTTTTAAAAAAACTTAAGGCTTGGGACTATTTCCTTCTAAGAAACATACCTCGTTGTTAGCAGTTTCATTGGGGCAAAATAAAAGGACTTGATTTTCGTGAAGAAAAACGTAGTCAGGGATCACTGTCCACTTTTCCTCTTCCTTATACGTGTCATTGGAATTGAAAAACGTTCCCTTGACGTAGTCCGTATTCATACCCAAATCCGCAGTTCCACTTGCATTTCCTATTCCAGTGCCTACAATCTTGTATTCAGCATATTCGGGGTAGAATGAAGTGTCTGCTATGACGCCGTCAATGCAGACGCTTCCAATATACCTGGTTCGGTCGTATTTGGGTTTGTCCCATTTTTCATTTCCAGTCGCCCGCGACAAAACTTCTCCCGTCCTTTGTAACTGAATGCTGTTGGAATTTAATTAGTAACCATACTTATGTTTGCGGCATTGAACAAAATAAATAAAAAGTTGGCACAAATGGATGTACAAGGGGGCTTGCACATACTTTAAGTTAAGTTAAAAATTTTCCACCCCTTCTCCCTCTGCTATCTCTTGCCCGCCGATCCTACGTTAAAAACTTAAATTACACATGCCTAATGTTTTTGTTAATTGGCAAATAGATGCTCTAGGTGGGAAAAAATCCCAGTTTTGGTTACATAATGTGTAGCTGGCTATTTTATTTCATAAATTTTTTTTCAATAATCGCTCATGGTATAGACAGTTAGACGTACTCTGCCTTGCTGATCCCATGAATGGGTAATTTTTCGTTAGGTATGAGTCCATCGATAGCATTATCACAATGTATAATGACGTGTCTGTAGTAGGGGTAACTCTTTTCGCTCCCCCCGTCACTTTTCGGAACGACGGGCTCCCACTCCGTGACTGTCTCGACGCATCCCGTCCCATAGAATGGCTGTTCGTACGGATTTGTTCGAACCACAGAGCCGAGAGGGCAGCACTTGTTTACTATAAGATCCACGCCCTCTTGCGGAGGACACAGGTCCAGCTCAAGCTCTGTGTCTGTTATTCTAGTAAAACATATTCAGTAATATCATTAAAAATGTTAAAAAGTAAAACTTGCTGAAATATGCAGTTTTAGGGACCGTTCACATGTAACATAAGTATGGAGAATAAGTTCATATCAGTTTCATTTCGCGTATATAATTTATACGCGCACCATGCTAAGTGACAAACACCCATTTGCTAGTTTAGTATGTGAGCGGCCCTTAGTGTTAACGGGTTGGACGTACGTGTGAATGCAGTAGTGTTGTGGGTGGTAGTAGAAATTCTTTTCCTTGAAGTAGCCCTTATGCGTGAAGTAATCAGTCCAGTGCGCGGACTGCTCCTCTATAGAATCGTATTCTCTTAATTCCCCAGTCATGGCGTGGTCGAAGTGCGTCTTCCTGTGGGTCTCCTTTAGCAGGGCGCCATAACGTTTGACTCTGTTTGGATGGCCACAGCCGCGGGTGTCTAGTAAGCGACCTTCTTTCACACGGAAATTGAAGAGTGGGAGGGCAAAGTTTGGGGAAATAGCGTCCATTTTGTATTCCTCCATTGGGGCACGGAGCCAGAGAGGGACTCGAATTCTCCCTGTATCCTTGTTAATCGTTGTTGTTGTTGCTGATGCATTCGTCAAATTGTGTTTGCGTCTGTTTCTACACAAAAAGATGTAAATCTCGGTGCCGTTTTTATTCTCTCCTGCTTCTATCTCGTAGTCATCGAATCGTTCTTCAGTTGAGTCAGAGCCAGTGCCAGTTGCATTGTCAGGTATGCTCCCATGAAAAAGGTCAGTAAGGTCACGGCCAAGATTAAAGTCAAAGTCAACGCCTGTGTCTATGTCTGGAGTGTCAGGTTCAGTCCGATTTTGTGTGTGGTTCCATTTATTATTGTGTGTTGAAACCACTATAATGGCTGGAATAAAAAAGAAAGAGATGATCCGAGTGCGGAGATGCATTTTTACTACTGCAGATTTACTACTTAGATTTACCGTCAGGTTTAAATGGCACAAAAAAACGTGTATCTTTTTTAGTTTTTTAAAAAATATTAATAATTTGTGTAGTGAACTTCAATGTACAGAATTATGTAAAGAAGGCGAAGGACGCTGGACTTGAATTGAATGAGTGAATCATAATTTTGCTTTTTAAACATTCCCAAATGAAATATTTGGCGGGGCTGGTGCTATAAATAGCATATTAATGAGGATGAGTTCAGCAGTAGCCGTCGTCATGGACGGGGAATGGGGAAAAGGAAATAAAATGTGAAAATAAATGACTGTTTTCCTTTTTAAAAATTACGACCAAGTTTCCAACCACTGCAAGTGCAAGTTAATTTATTTTCATATTTGCATTTCCTGGTATTTAATTTATGACTAGCAGAAACCTTTTATAATTTCAGTCTTCATTTACAAAATCAGAAGAAATTCCGTAGGGTAAAGTAACTTATTCCTGAATCTAATCAGGCATTACTTCCGTCGAACTATTTATGTAGCCCCTTGCAAGCTGCTGTAGGTCGAGCAGAAAAAACTAACAAAAAGTGCATATGATTTTTGAATATTTCGAACATTTTGTAAATCCCAGAGCAGAATAATCTTGCCGGAAATTATTCATTTCTATGACATTTTATTCAACGTAATTGATTTAACAGGGCCGTGCATGGATGGTGTCATATTCAGTAGGGTGGGTGGGTTATATCATGAGAGAGCACTCATTGGGCATTGCAGCTAATTGAAGACAGAACAACAACACAGAATTTCTAACCAGTTGATCAGTTGTCAGCATTTTGAATAACGTGTTAAATTCTATCAGATTAATTCACTTAGGAATTATAAGTATTTAATGTAACACTACAATACTTTACTTCTTATGAACATTAGCAATTTAAAATTAGATTTATAATTTTTAAACTTCGTATGTATGTGCTGTTAAAATGTTTTCTTAATTTAAGGTAAAGATTTTCGTACAGGTTTTGTTCAATCAAACGATTTTAGGATTGCTATAGTGTTTGTTTTTTAGGTTCGACTACAAATGTCGTGGTTTGCTTGACGCCTAACATTGAATCTGTGTAAACAAGTAAAATGATAATAAATATGGTAAAGGGCTGGAGTGCAACTTGTTCAACTACTTACTATTCACTTTTCTAATCCGTAATTCACGATGATAACTACTAGGTGAATACATGATTTGAGTGGTGGGATGGGAGGGTTTCAAACAGATTGAAGAAAATGAAATTTAATACTGTAATTATTTTAATTGACAACACTATGTATAACACCTAAAAAACATTGTAACTGAAAATTGACAAATATTTAAATCCCAAATTATAACTACAAGTGATTTTAAAAAACATTTAAATTATTCACACCAATGCAGCACTACCACTTGACATCTCAATATTAAGGAATCAAAACACTCCATGTAAAGCAAACACTTGTTTAAAATCGCTCGCTACATTTACCACTTCCAGAACCGATCCTAATAAATGAAAGAAGTAGTAGACTATTTCAAGATTTCCTTCTTACACTGATCTTTGATGGACCCAAAATACATGACTGCGTGGATTACAAGTTCAAAATAGGCCCAGTTAATTTCATTCCTGTCGGACAAACGAGTCCATTCAAGTTTATTACGCCCGCGAAAAGAAAAAATATCAAGGTCGCCCAACATTCTATGGATTTGATTCCGGATTACCTAAATACCACAGCTGGCTGGGTCCCGAATCGGTTGAAAGTTCTTCTGTCTTCTGGTATTTATTAGTTTTGGGATAAGTGGGAAACAGTCAGATTTTCTGAGGCTGCACGTGACGCTTTTATTTCAAATGTATGTAGTTGAAACGTTTAAAGTTTAACTAAAGAACCTAAAGCGCTGTCCTTTTTAGATTCTGATATTTACCTGGTCTTTATTGTGTTTGGGATCCGAGTTGCTTTGTCCCTGTTGACATTTGTTGCTCAAGTAAGTTTTAGAACACAAAATGCAATTTACTTCTGTGTTTGTCAAATGTCCCGAGTTGTGCGACAATTTGCATTTTTATTTGAAAACCCATAATTTTTAAATCGCTAGATAGCTTTAACTATGGACAGTCTAGGAGTCTAGTTACGATCTTCCTAGGTACCACCACTCATTGTCAGTTGTTCATAGCACAAACTGCTCTCAGAGGTCCCAAACCAAGTTTATGTTCATTTAATATTTAAAATACGCTAAGAAATGTAATTAAGAATTTGTGTTATTTTTGTGTGACTCAATGTATGTACGTAACAAAGTGTATACGCGTGGTCTGTTATTGTTTAACGTATTGCGGAATTAGAATATTACGTTTTACCTAGCACATCGTCAGCGAAAAATCAAATCAGACTATCTCCTTTTGGAAGCGAAACTGATTATTACCAGTTTTTGCTAAAAGGCTAAAAGCGAAAATGACTGTCTTCATTTTTCTCAAAATACCATTAAAAGGAGGCAAAACAACTATATGTACCAATGCAGCATGCTTTAAAGTGTATGTGTAATGTGAGTGTCTTGTTAAATGCGGAATTTACAAATAAAAAACATCGAGAAACAATAAATCTGCTTAGCGTCCGACTATCCTATGCCTATGCATGAGCAGACGGGCATGTAGACATGAAGATTTTGGCTGTGTTGATAACTAGGCCACATTTGGCAAATCCAGCACGAGATTTATGACATTGTTATAGAATGGTTTGTTGTTGGAAGATGCTATAGATTTTCATGCAGTTATTATTAACAACTAATTTGCTTAGTAATAATTTCTTTGTAGTACACACATGTATCTATTGCTGTACCGTAAACCGCTAAGCAACATATGAATTTGTTATTCGTTGCCATCAAATTTAAATGAATTACAATAACGGATTCTAGTGCTGATAACTTGGTGTATATTCTCTACTGAAGCAGGCGTGCTTAGGACTGGAGACTGTAACGAAATGTACAGTCTCAGACCCAGCTTCGATCGTGGGCCACTGGTAATCGTTTACGGCTCGGTGTTGTACGGTAAACGTGAGTGGATGGTTAATTGAAACCAAATCTCCTTCGGTGCTCCTTAGTGACCATTATTTACTGAAGGGGTCTAAGGAATGGGACTCCATTACTGTGGAGAAGGGGACAGGGATAGGAATAGGAATAGGTGAAAGGGTACAAAGACCGGGACGATCGATCTAACGCGGTAGACTCCTATATTCTCACCCACAGTGATATGTTGAGTCTAGTTGTATAAACTTGGGTTAAATCGACCTAATGAATGAATTATTATTATTATTATTATTATTATATTCTTTACTGGGACTGTGTGCTTGTGCTGTGTGATATTACCTTCGTTGTTCGATTTGAACACCCAAATACTGTAACGTGCTAAACTGATGACCTGCCACTGTTAAGCCGACCAAGGAGCTTTGGATACATTATTGATTCTGGCTTAAACAGTTTTTATATAATTATTGTTTAAGAAACTAAAACTTCTTCTTGTGTAACTACTGATTGTGTAATTAGAGCTATTTTATGGTGCTTAAGAATTTTTGTACGAAAATATTGTTTTCCATAAATTTTGTATATATTATTAGAAAAGCTTCCAAATATTTATTACTGCATAGGTCATTAGTGAGTAAAGGGATCTAGAAATCTTAAGGGGATACGTGATGAGAACTTTTGGGGACAAGGCAACTTTTCCCAAAGAAACTTGAACGAATTTTAAAAATGAAAAACTACCAGAAAATTGAAAACTTCCGAAGAATATTTTCACTGGTCTAGACATTTGAGTCCACTCGAGAGCGGAATGTATGGGGAGCGCGACGAATAGTTTGCCTTTTAGAAACGGACGTATTTTGTGTCTCTTCTCCTTGTAAAAACGTTCCGAAAAAGAATGAAGAACGTGCAGGCTTTGGCTGAGACTGTATCGTCTCGAACAAATCGAATAAGCCTAACGGTTTAAAATTTATCAATTTAATTTTCATTTTCCCTGGTTACGATTGTTTTATCTTTGTAACATATAATTTCATTTAAAAAATTGAAAGCTTACGTTTAAGTGGCTTGTAGGACATACGGAGATGATCCTTAATCTCCTTTTTGCAAACGAAGATCCAGAAGAGAAGGATGGACTGAATGATGTTCCAAATGCCAAAAGTCGCAAGACACCAAATTAATTCTGGTCCCTTTAACCACCCAGAAATGATGTCAAACACCCAAGAAACTCCCATCAGAACAAATAACTTTCCAAAAAGCTTGGTTCTTCAATAACAAAAAACACGTTTGTGTTATAAGAATTGCTCACTGCTAGGATTTGCACAAACATAAAAAATGTGCGCAGGTGTAACTTACTGGCTTCGGGGTAAATTCGAGTTTGACGTCACACGCGCCGTGGTCTTCGTAAATTGGTAGAGGAAGAGGCAGGTAAGGACAATAAAGATAACGTTAATGATGTAGAGGAATAGTGCAGGGAGGTGCTTGAGGTGAAAATAGGCGGAGCCAACTATGGTGCAGCTCACGTGGCCGTACTGTGGTCGAATTACGCGGTCATCAAACAACCTAATAATTAAATAAAGTCGTGCCAATATTTTACTACATAAGCAATAAGAGCCACTTCGCATATAAATTTATAGTAGCCTAAAAATTAAATTAAAAACTACCCGTAATTCGTCTCCAAGACAACAGAGGTAACAACGACGGCCATTGGGACTCCAAATCCAAACGCACAGTAGCACATAAAGCGCCTAAATCCTTTCGGCTGATCTTTTATCGGGACCATTGATCTATATTGGTGCACAGATTGAAACCAAGAAGTGTGCAATAAGTAGACCTGAGTAGGGTACAGACTTAGTTAAGTGCTTTAAAAGATACCTAATGGTACGCCAAAGGTCAAAGTTGAGCACTGTCAACCAGCTGAACTGAGCAATGTACCCGAAATGGTTGATAATTGCTACAAAAAAATTGTATGCATAATTAAAAGTAACACATTTACTAAACAGTTGCAAAAATTATGCAGCAGCAGTAATACTAATAACGTAAAAGATTAAAGAAAATTTACCAACGGTGATGCAGAAAGTTGATCGATATAAAATAATGTCACTGTGCTGAAAAGCATTGGCCACATAACCCATGGTAATGGCAATGCTGTTGATTAAGGATGCAAAGGAGAAGCCAGCGATGGTCCAGCCGTGGACATTCTGCCTTCTGGCCACCAAAAAATACACAAGAAATGTGACCAAGTGGAATGGAGTGGCAATGCTGTAGAGAATAATGTACGTAACTGGAAATATTTGCTGTTGATTTATAATTACAAAATGAGCATTTAGTAAGAATCCACTATGCAATAACGGGGGAGCTGTGACAGTTTAAAAGGGCGACTTGTTGTCAGTTGTATGAGACGGACCTCTTTAACCGTAGTTTGATTCGGGCAAAATAGGACGATTTGATTTTCGTGTGAAAACACATATTCAGGGATCGCCTCCCAATACCACACTTCCTCAAACGTGTCATTGGAATTGAAATCAGTTTCCTCGATGTTGCCCATGTCCAGATCCGCATCCTCATTTTCACTTGCATTTCTTCTTCTAATGACAACACTCTCTTTTTCGATAGAATCCGGGCGCATCGTAGGGTCAAAGAAGCCATCAATGCAGACGTTTTTAATGTACCCAATGGAGTCATGTTTAGGTCTGTCCCATTTGTGATTCCCAGACGCCCTCGATTACACTTCGCCCGTCCGCTGCAGTCGAATGCTGCGGAAACATAATAAGTGACCATACTTAAGTGTGCGACATTGCTCAAAATCAAAATCAAATAGTTACTATTGCATGTGGTAGGGCCATGTACGTACTAAGCCAGTTCATAAATTGACCCCCCCCCCACACCAACCCTTCCTTAAACCTAAATTTTGCATACACATTTTTCCCATTAAATGGTAAGTAAATGCGCTATAAGGGCAAAATAACCATTTTTGCCAACGTAATATGTAGCCGGCCCCTTTATTGTAAACATTTCCTTTCATTAATGGCTCAAGCCATAGTATGATCAAATGGACCTACTCTGCCTTGCTGATTCCGTGAATGGCTAATTTCTCGTTAGATATGAGTCCACCCAAATCATTACCACACGGTATAATGGTGGGTCTGTAGTAGGGATAAATCTCCTTGTTCTCAATATCAACGTTTGCGATCACTGGTTCCCACTCATCGACTGTCTCGAGACACCCCGTCCCATAGAATGGCAATACGTAGGGATTTGTTTGAACCACAGAGCCGAGGGGGCAGCACTTGTTAATAATTAAATCCACGCCTTCTTGCGGAGGACACAGGTCCAACTCCAGCTTTGTGTCCGTTATTCTAATTATTATGAATTTTGAAAAATTAAAAAATACCTTTAAAAACGTTTAAAAGTAAGAAGCACTCAAATATGCAGTTTCAGGGAGCGTTTACACAATACTTTAGCAAGTGAGATAAGTATGATTTAGTTTTTTAAATAATAATGCCAATTAGACCGTATAATATGGACTGAACCGGTTTTTGGGGTTAATTGGTTACACTCGCTAGTGTTATATGTGAGTCGCCCCTTGGTCTTAACAGTGGAAACGTACGTGTGAACGCAGTAGTGTTGTGGATGGTAGTAGATATTCTTTTCTTTGAAGTAGCCCTTATGCGTGAAGTAATCAGTCCAGTGCGCGGACTGCTCCTCAATAGAATCGTATTCTCTTAATTCCCCAGTCACGGCGTGGTCGAAGTGCGTCTTTCTGTGGGTCTCGTTCAGCAGGGCGCCATAACGTTTGACTCTGTTTGGATGGCCACAGCCGCGGGTGTCTAGTGAGTGACCTTCTTTCACACGAAAATTGAAAAGTGGGAGGGCAAAGTTTAGGGAAATAGCGTCCATTTTGTATTCCTCCATTGGGGCACGGAGCCAGAGAGGGACTCGAATTCTCCCTGTATTCTTGTTAATCGTTGTTGTTTTTGCTGATGCATTCGTTGAATTGTGTTTGCGTCTGTTTCTACACAAAAAGATGTAAATCTCGGTGCCGTTTTTATTTTCTCCTGCTTCTATCTCGTATTCATCGACACCTTCTTCAGTTAAGTCAGAGCCAGTGCCAGTTGCATTGTCAGGTATGCTCCCATGAAAAAGGTCAGTAAGGTTACGGCGAAGATTAAAGTCAAAGTCAACGCTTGTGTCTATGTCTGAAGTGTCAGGTTCAGTCCGATTTTGTGTGTGGTTCCATTTATTATTGCGTGTTGAAACCACTATAATGGCTGGAATAAAAAAGAAAGAGATGATCCGAGTGCGGAGATGCATTTTTACTACTGCAGATTTACTACTTAGATTTACCGTCAGGTTTAAATGGCACAAAAAAACGTGTATCTTTTTTAGTTTTTTAAAAAATATTAATAATTTGTGTAGTGAACTTCAATGTACAGAATTATGTAAAGAAGGCGAAGGACGCTGGACTTGAATTGAATGAGTGAATCATAATTTTGCTTTTTAAACATTCCCAAATGAAATATTTGGCGGGGCTGGTGCTATAAATAGCATATTAATGAGGATGAGTTCAGCAGTAGCCGTCGTCATGGACGGGGAATGGGGAAAAGGAAATAAAATGTGAAAATAAATGACTGTTTTCCTTTTTAAAAATTACGACCAAGTTTCCAACCACTGCAAGTGCAAGTTAATTTATTTTCATATTTGCATTTCCTGGTATTTAATTTATGACTAGCAGAAACCTTTTATAATTTCAGTCTTCATTTACAAAATCAGAAGAAATTCCGTAGGGTAAAGTAACTTATTCCTGAATCTAATCAGGCATTACTTCCGTCGAACTATTTATGTAGCCCCTTGCAAGCTGCTGTAGGTCGAGCAGAAAAAACTAACAAAAAGTGCATATGATTTTTGAATATTTCGAACATTTTGTAAATCCCAGAGCAGAATAATCTTGCCGGAAATTATTCATTTCTATGACATTTTATTCAACGTAATTGATTTAACAGGGCCGTGCATGGATGGTGTCATATTCAGTAGGGTGGGTGGGTTATATCATGAGAGAGCACTCATTGGGCATTGCAGCTAATTGAAGACAGAACAACAACACAGAATTTCTAACCAGTTGATCAGTTGTCAGCATTTTGAATAACGTGTTAAATTCTATCAGATTAATTCACTTAGGAATTATAAGTATTTAATGTAACACTACAATACTTTACTTCTTATGAACATTAGCAATTTAAAATTAGATTTATAATTTTTAAACTTCGTATGTATGTGCTGTTAAAATGTTTTCTTAATTTAAGGTAAAGATTTTCGTACAGGTTTTGTTCAATCAAACGATTTTAGGATTGCTATAGTGTTTGTTTTTTAGGTTCGACTACAAATGTCGTGGTTTGCTTGACGCCTAACATTGAATCTGTGTAAACAAGTAAAATGATAATAAATATGGTAAAGGGCTGGAGTGCAACTTGTTCAACTACTTACTATTCACTTTTCTAATCCGTAATTCACGATGATAACTACTAGGTGAATACATGATTTGAGTGGTGGGATGGGAGGGTTTCAAACAGATTGAAGAAAATGAAATTTAATACTGTAATTATTTTAATTGACAACACTATGTATAACACCTAAAAAACATTGTAACTGAAAATTGACAAATATTTAAATCCCAAATTATAACTACAAGTGATTTTAAAAAACATTTAAATTATTCACACCAATGCAGCACTACCACTTGACATCTCAATATTAAGGAATCAAAACACTCCATGTAAAGCAAACACACTTTTTTAAAATCGCTCGCTACATTTACCATTTCCAGAACCAATCTTAATAAATGAAAGAAGTAGTAGACTATTTCAAGATTTGCGTCTTGTCTTACACTGATCTTTGATGGACCTAAAATACATGACTGCGTGGATTACATGTTCAAAATAGGCCCAGTTAATTTCATTCCTGTCGGACAAACGAGTCCATTCAAGTTTATTACGCCCGAGAAAAGAAAAAATATCAAGGTCGCTCAACATTCTATGGATTTGATTCCGGATTACCTAAATACCACAGCTGGGTCCCTAATCGGTTGAAAGTTCTTCTGTCTTCTGGTATTTATTAGTTTTGGGATAAGTGGGAAACAGTCAGATTTTCTGAGGCTGCACGTGACGCTTTTATTTCAAATGTATGTAGTTGAAACGTTTAAAGTTTAACTAAAGAACCTAAAGCGCTGTCCTTTTTAGATTCTGATATTTACCTGGTCTTTATTGTGTTTGGGATCCGAGTTGCTTTGTCCCTGTTGACATTTGTTGCTCAAGTAAGTTTTAGAACACAAAATGCAATTTACTTCTGTGTTTGTCAAATGTCCCGAGTTGTGCGACAATTTGCATTTTTATTTGAAAACCCATAATTTTTAAATCGCTAGATAGCTTTAACTATGGACAGTCTAGGAGTCTAGTTACGATCTTCCTAGGTACCACCACTCATTGTCAGTTGTTCATAGCACAAACTGCTCTCAGAGGTCCCAAACCAAGTTTATGTTCATTTAATATTTAAAATACGCTAAGAAATGTAATTAAGAATTTGTGTTATTTTTGTGTGGCTCAATGTACGTAACAAAGTGTATACGCGTGGTCTGTTATTGTGTAAAGTATTGCAGAATAAGGATATTGCGTTTTACTTAGCACATCGTCAGCGAAGAATCAAATCTGACTATCTCCTTTTGGTGTTAAAAGCGAAACTGATTATTACCAGTTTTTGCTAAAAGGCTAAAAGCGAAAATGACTGTCTTTATTTTTCTAAAAATACCATTAAAAGGATATATAATTACTATCCTATGCATAAGCAGACGGGCATGTAGACATGAAGATATTGGCTGTGTTGATAACTAGGCCACATTTGGCAAATCCAGAACGAGATTTATGACATTGTTATAGAATTGTTTGTTGTTGGAAGATGCTATTTATTTTCATGTAGTATTTATTAACAACTAATTTTCTTCAGTAATAATTTCTCTGTAGTACACCCATGTGTCTATTTCTGTACCGTAAACCGCTAAGCAACATATGAATTTGTTTTTCGTTGCCATCAAATTCAAATGAATTACAATAACGAATTCTAGTGCTGATAACTTGGCGTATATTCTCTACTGGAGCAGGCGTGCTTGGGTGAGCGGTTAGGACTGCAGACTGTAACGTTTACAGTCTCAGACCTGGCTTCAATCTTCTGCCACTGCTAATTGTTTACGGCTCGGTGTTGTACGGTAAACGTCACTGGATGGTTGATTGAAACCCAATCTCTTTCGGTGCTCCTTAGTGACCACTACTAACTGTAGGGACCTAGGGAATGAGACTCCTTTACTGTGGAGGATGGGACGGAAATAGGTGGAAGGGTACAAAGACCGGGACAATCTATCACGGTAGCCTCCTATTTTCTCACCCACAGTGACTCGTTGAGTCTGGTTGTATGAACTTCGGTTAAATCGACCTAATGAATAAATTATTATTATTATTATATTCTCTACTGTGACTTTGTGCTTGTGCTGTGTGATATTACCCTCGTTGCTCGATTTGAACACCCAAATACTGTAACGTGCTAAACTGATGACCTGCCACTGTTGAGCCGACCAAGGAGCTTTGGATACATTATTGATTCTGGCTTAAACAGTTTTTATATAATATTGTTCAAGAAACTAAAACTTCTTCTTGTGTAACTACTGATTGTGTAATTATAGCTATTTTATAGTGCTTAAGAATTTTTATACGAAAATATTGTTTTCTATAAATTGTGTATATATTATTTGAAAAGCTTCCGATTATTTATTACTGCATAGGTCATTGGTGGGTTAAGGGATCTAGAAATCTTAAGGGGATACGTAATGAGAACTTTTGAAGAAAAGGCAATTTTTTCCAAAGAAACTTAAACGAATTTTAAAAATAAAAAACTACCAGGAAAATTGAAAACTTCCAAAGAATATTTCCACTGGTCTAGACATTTGAGTCCACACGAGAGCGGAATGTATGGGGAGCGCGACGAATAGTTTGCCTTTTAGAAACGGACGTATTTTGTGTCTCTTCTCCTTGTAAAAACGTTCCGAAAAAGAATGAAGAACGTGCAGGCTTTGGCTGAGACTGTATCGTCTCGAACAAATCGAATAAGCCTAACGGTTTAAAATTTATCAATTTAATTTTCATTTTCCCTGGTTACGATTGTTTTATCTTTGTAACATATAATTTCATTTAAAAAATTGAAAGCTTACGTTTAAGTGGCTTGTAGGACATACGGAGATGATCCTTAATCTCCTTTTTGCAAACGAAGATCCAGAAGAGAAGGATGGACTGAATGATGTTCCAAATGCCAAAAGTCGCAAGACACCAAATTAATTCTGGTCCCTTTAACCACCCAGAAATGATGTCAAACACCCAAGAAACTCCCATCAGAACAAATAACTTTCCAAAAAGCTTGGTTCTTCAATAACAAAAAACACGTTCGTGTTATAAGAATTGCTTACTGCTAGGATTTGCATAAACATAAAAAATGTGCGCAGATGTAACTTACTGGCTTCGGGGTAAATTCGAGTTTGACGTCACACGCGCCGTGGTCTTCGTAAATTGGTAGAGGAAGAGGCAGGTAAGGACAATAAAGATAACGTTAATGATGTAGAGGAATAGTGCAGGGAGGTGCTTGAGGTGAAAATAGGCGGAGCCAACTATGGTGCAGCTCACGTGGCCGTACTGTGGTCGAATTACGCGGTCATCAAACAACCTAATAATTAAATAAAGTCGTGCCAATATTTTACTACATAAGCAATAAGAGCCACTTCGCATATAAATTTATAGTAGCCTTAAAATTAAATTAAAAACTACCCGTAATTCGTCTCCAAGACAACAGAGGTAACAACGACGGCCATTGGGACTCCAAATCCAAACGCACAGTAGCACATAAAGCGCCTAAATCCTTTCGGCTGATCTTTTATCGGGACCATTGATCTATATTGGTGCACAGATTGAAACCAAGAAGTGTGCAATAATTAGACCTGAGTAGGGTACAGACTTAGTTAAGTGCTTTAAAAGATACCTAATGGTACGCCAAAGGTCAAAGTTGAGCACTGTCAACCAGCTGAACTGAGCAATGTACCCGAAATGGTTGATAATTGCTACAAAAAAATTGTATGCATAATTAGAAGTAACACATTTACTAAACAGTTGCAAAAATTATGCAGCAGCACTAATAACGTAAAAGATTAAAGAAAATTTACCAACGGTGATGCAGAAAGTTGATCGATATAAAATAATGTCACTGTGCTGAAAAGCATTGGCCACATAACCCATGGTAATGGCAATGCTGTTGATTAAGGATGCAAAGGAGAAGCCAGCGATGGTCCAGCCGTGGACATTCTGCCTTCTGGCCACCAACAAATACACAAGAAATGTGACCAAGTGGAATGGAGTGGCAATGCTGTAGAGAATAATGTACGTAACTGGAAATATTTGCTGTTGATTTATAATTACAAAATGAGCATGTAGTAAGAATCCACTATGCAATAACAGGGGAGCTGTGACAGTTTAAAAGGGCGACTTGTTGTCAGTTGTATGAGACGGACCTCTTCAACCGTAGTTTGATTCGGGCAAAATAGGACGATTTGATTTTCGTGTGAAAACACATATTCAGGGATCGCCTCCCAATACCACACTTCCTCATACGTGTCATTGGAATTGGAATCAGTTTCCTCGATGTTGCCCATGTCCAGATCCGCATCCTCATTTTCACTTGCATTTCTTCTTCTAATGACAACACTCTCTTTTTCAAAAGAATCCGGGCGCATCGTAGGGTCAAAGAAGCCGTCAATGCGGACGTTTTTAATGTACCCAATTGAGTCATGTTTAGGTCTGTCCCATTTGTGATTCCCAGACGCCCTCGACAACACTTTGCCCGTCCGCTGCAGTCGAATGCTGCGGAAACATAATAAGTGACCATACTTAAGTGTGCGACATTGCTCAAAATCAAAATCAAATAGTTACTATTGCATGTGGCAGGGCCATGCACGTACTAAGCCAGTTCATAAATTGACCCCCCCCCCCACACCAACCCTTCCTTGAACCTAAATTTTGCATATACATTTTTCCCATTAAATGGTAAGTAAATGCGCTATAAGGGCAAAATAACCATTTTTGCCAACGTAATATATAGCCGGCCCCTTTATTTTAAACATTTGCTTTCATTAATGGCTCAAGCCATAGTATGATCAAATGGACGTACTCTGCCTTGCTGATTCCGTGAATGGCTAATTTCTCGTTAGATATGAGTCCACCCAAATCATTACCACACGGTATAATGGTGGGTCTGTAGTAGGGATAATTCTCCTTGTTCTCAATATCACCGTTTGCGATCACTGGTTCCCACTCATCGACTGTCTCGAGACACCCCGTCCCATAGAATGGCAATACGTAGGGATTTGTTTGAACCACAGAGCCGAGGGGGCAGCACTTGTTAATAATTAAATCCACGCCTTCTTGCGGAGGACACAGGTCCAACTCCAGCTTTGTGTCCGTTATTCTAATTATTATGAATTTTAAAAAATTAAAAAATACATTTAAAAACCTTTAAAAGTAAGAAGCACTCAAATATGCAGTTTCAGGGAGCGTTTACACAATACTTTAGCAAGTGAGATAAGTAAGTTTTAGTTTTTCAAATAATAATGCCAATTAGACTGTATCATATGGACTGAACCGGTTTTTGGGGTTAATTGGTTACACTCGCTAGTGTAATATGTGAGTCGCCCCTTGGTCTTAACAGTGGGTACGTACGTGTGAACGCAGTAGTGTTGTGGATGGTAGTAGATATTCCTTTCTTTGAAGTAGCCCTTATGCGTGAAGTAGTCGGTCCAGTGGGCGGACTGCTCTTCAGTGGAATCGTGCATCTTCCTGTGGGTCTCATTAAGCAGAGTGCCATGACGTTTGACCCCGTTTGGATGGCCACAACCGCGGGCTCTTGGCAGATGACCTTCCTTTATACGGAAATTAAAGAGTGGAAGAGCAAAGTTTGGTGAAATTAACTCCATTTTGTATCCATACATTGGGGCACGGAGCCAGGCAGGAACTTGAATTTTCATTGCATCCTGGTCGATCTTTTTGCCACTTGTTGTTGTTGCGTTTGTTGAGTTGGCATTGGTTCTGTTTTTACACAGGAAGATGTAAATCTCGGTGCCATTTTTATCCTCTCCTGCATCCATCTCGTAGTCAACCACACCTTTAATTGAGTCTGAGCCAGTGCCAGTGGCATTTCTAATGATTTTTTCATCGGGGATATCAGTTGGATCACGGCCAAGGTCAAAGTGAACGTCAGATCTAGTGTCTGTGTCAAGAGTGTCATGTTGAATTATATTGTGTGTGTGGTTCCAACTATTATTGTGGGTTGAAACCACTGCGGTGACTATAATGGCTAGAATAAAAACAAAACAGAGGATCCTAGTGTAGAAATGCATTTTAGCAACTGCAGATTCACTTTACTGTCAGGTTCAAGTTCAACAAAAGGCTGTATCTTTTTTGGTTTTTTTCAAAAGTAATAATTTTGTGTGAGGTAAAATTCAAAGTACAAAATTAGGTAAAGAAAGAAGTGAAGGACGCGGGAAGGAAACTAAATGAATAAATCATAATTTTGCTGTTTAAAAATTCCCAAATGGAATCTTTTGTGGGGCTGGGGCTATGAATAGCATAACAATGAGTGTGGGCTGAGCAGTAGCCGTGGTGATGGACAGGGAATATGTAAAAGTAGGAAATAAATGCAGATATTAATTAATGTTTTGTCTTCAAATTTAATTACGTCCAAGTTTCCAACCGCTGCAAGTTCAAGTGAATTTAATTCCAAATATGTATTTCCTTGTGTTCAATTTATGCGTAACAGAAACCGTATAAAATCTATATTTACAGAATTACAAGAAATTCTATAGGGTAAAGGTGCTTATTTCTGGATCTAATCAGGCATTTCTTCCTATATGTACTATTTATGTAGCCTCTTGTAAGCTGCTGTACGAGCAGAACGAACTAACGAAGAGTGCTTCGGATTTTTGTATGTTTGCCACACATTGGTAATCCCAGAGCAAAAGATTTTTGCCGAAAACGTTTTACTTGTAGGCGTATGTAATTAACGCACTTCGTCTAACGGGATTGTACATACATGATGTTATCGAAAGTGTGGGTATAATAGGTATTTAAAAACGATGGAATGGTAACTACACAAGCGTTCGTGCACAAATGATTGTATCTACATACAGCGGCGGATCCATAGGGGGGCTTGGGGGCTTTAGCCCCCCCCCCCAGAAGGAGATTTTTTAACATTACAGGGATACTAGCGGCCATTTCCAATATGGCGGCTTAACATTGTTAGCCCCCTCCATAAAAAATCCTGGATCCGCCGCTGTCTACATATAGCCAGTGGGTTGATACTTTGGTACGGGTGACATCGAATGTCAACAATAGTGTTACAATAGCGGTTAACGCGATGGTGGAGTTATGACAGGGAATTGGGTGGATGTTAAATAAGTGTTTAGTTTGTTCAAATCATTTATGTACCATCTTTTAGGCATTATTGATAATGTATGCATTTAATAATTATTGTCTTACCAATGAATTTTTATGCTTCCTAATCTTGGAAATTAATGAAGTTAAATTACTAATTAATTGTTATTTTGGCATACGTTTTGCACAAGTTGTATTTTTTACATATTTTGAATTTTAACTAAAAAGCAAACCACTTATTAGGATGTCTCGGGATCTGGAAAAGCATAACCAGAAACGTTTTCTCGGGCCTCAATAGGAACGAATGGTGTGGTAATTCGAGTCCACTTTGCGTATTGCTTTAGGAGCAACCCGCCAAAGTTCAAAAGAACTGAATTTTTTAAAGTTTGCCACGCTGTAACTCCTACAGTTTTAGTCTGATTTCAATTAAACTTGCAGTTTTGTGATGCTCAGGCGTTTATTTATAAAGTAACTTCTAGAAATTTTGAATTTTGACTTTTTGATTTTTTTTAAATTAATAAAATTTATACTTTTCAGATCTAATTTGTAATTCAGATTCTTTGGGAAACAAATAAAAAGTCGAATTTAAAAATTTCCAGAAACTAATTTTTAGATAAAAATATGAGAATGACAAAACTGCAAGTTTCATTTAAATTGGATACAAACTGTAGCAGTTGCAGGGCGGCAAAGTTTAAAAAAATCAGTATTTTTGAATTTTGGCGGGCTACTGCTGAACCACCGCGCAAAATGAACTCGAGTTATCTGACTATTTGTTCTAACTGAGGCCCGAAGAATCGTATCTGGCTATGCTTTTCCAGATCCCGAGGCATCATAGTAAGTGGTTTGCTTGTAAGTGATATTTTTATTGTAGTCATTGCAACGGATAGATATATTTGCATGTCATTTCAAAGTTCAGAATGTTCTATTTACAGGATTTCAAAAAGTTCAAAATGTTGTATTCGCATGTTTTGAAAACGTGCAAACGGCTCTATTTGCATGTTTTTTAAAAGCACAAAATGCTCTATATGCATCTTTTTAGAAAATGTAAATTCTTGTAATTACATGTTTTCGAAAAATGCAAAATGTTCTATTCATTTTCATTTATTTTAAAAAAAATATTCTTTGTTTTAAATGCCTTGATTACCTGGATATATTTTTTTTGATGGTACATTGCGGTGTAACTGAAAATTATTATTATTATTATTATTATTATTGGGTTGGCGAGGGATTGCCTATATAGTGATACATGTTCCAACACCACTATGTCAACTTAAGCTTAAGCTAGTGTCGACGGGTAGAGGGTCCAAAGATACACAGCAAACCATGTAGGGGAAGGAAAGTTGTATGATAGGAAAGAGTGGGGCCAGAGCACTTTCAGTCGCGAGCAACGAGCAAGATCCAGAGCACTAGCTTTTTTTAGTACCAAGTGCACGCATCAACAACAGCCAGGCAGCCGTCGGACGCGGCTCAATGATACTAGGGAATTAGAAAGGGATACGAGAACTACATAGGAAAGACTATTGTTTACACGATGGTATTAGGTTAAGGTATGGATCAAGGAAGGATAGCGGGAAATTCAAACTATCGAAACGAGCTTCCATGGAGTCCCGTCCGACAGTTCTTCATTCCACACTCTTTCTCTGTCTACCTATGGGTAGCTCCAGAGAGTGTAGATACTATGTGCAATGTATCTACAGCCCAACCCGTACACCTACAGAGCCGATCAGGACTAGCCTACCAGAGCTGGCGATCGAACTAAGGACCTGAGACTGGAAGTCGTCAAACTCCAGACTGCAATCCCCTAGCCTCACAACCAACCTGGCAGGGTTAAATGATCTTCGTTAGCTTTGATCCACACATTTTTGAACAGTCCAAAATGTAACACTAACAAGTAACAATTTTGTTTTCGTGGAAAGTTATTTCTAATTTCACTTAAAAATCAATACACGGCTAAATACAAGTTAAGCTGGATGGTGATGTTTAAATGAAGTAAGTTGCGAACGGCACCTTACCAAATATAAGACACGTAGGTATGGCTGTGACATATAGATAATTCAGAGCACATTTCTGCTTGATATGTTAATTCAGTGCCTAACTCATTAATTTGCCTAAGTTAGTTATTCTTTCTAGATAGATAGTTAAGTATTCCAATTAATCTTAGAAAATGTGTTTTTTTATGTAATATTCAATTTCTCACTGGCTCATTTTACCATTTCTAGTTCGCATATCATATACATTGCATGCTCCAATTGCAGTGCTGCTAATCATAAAACCTAGTGCTTGCAGTAAATACTAGAATAGGCGCGAGTCATGTCATTAAAGTTTTGGTGCAAGAGTCCCTATTGTGTGACAAACGTGAGTCAAAACGACCTAGCTAGTTGCATCTGTAGTCCTATAAATGTTTTTCCACAAAAATCAGTTTAACACTGTGACCTGTAGTGATCGTTCACCAGTTAGAATAACAAATATACAAAATGAAAGACAGACACTATCACTTTATAACATGCATAAGCTCATAGTTATTAAAAAGCTTTATCGTATTGTACGGATGATTTTAACAAATGTGGTTAAAAGTCACTTGTACATATCAAATATTCCATTTTCCTAGTCACGTCCTATGCTGTAAACAAAAATCAGAGGCTTGCTGTTTTTGATTTACTAATACAATTTAAGGTGTCTTTGATAAGTTGTTTGTTTTTAGGTGTTAACTAAACAAGTCTTGGTTTGCGTGACGTTGAACATTGACTCTGTGTAAACAATTAAAATGATATTAAACATTTTGAAAGGCTTGACAGGAACATTAAGCAACCACTTACAATTGACTTTCTCAATTCGTATTTCACGATAAATACTACGTGTATACAGGATTTGAGTGTGAAGGAGGGGTTCAAAACACATAGCATAAAATAAAATTTAATATTCGTATAATTGAAATTTACAATACAATAACACCCAAGGAACATTTTTACTATGTACATTCACAAATATTTCCACTTCAAATTGTAAATCCAAATTTATAAAATTCAATCTATTTACAATATCACGGCACAACTCCTCGACATTTCAATACAAGGGGATTCAGAACACTCGTCGTAAAGCAAACACTTATTAAATAACGCTCAATACAATCACTTTTCCCGGAGCGGATCTTAGAAATTAAAAAGCGTAGTACAATTATTTTAAACTTGGATCTATTACACTAGTTTTATGTCCTGTTGTAAGAACATTTTATTTTAATCCTTGACAGGTTTCTACTGTCGCACTTTCAGTTAAACGATTGCAGATTTTTAAGACTCCAACATGAGTTTCTTAAAATTATTTTTTTATTTATTCTTCGCAACGCTTTTATTGTTTGAACCCGCTTCAGCCTCAATAAATTTGACACAACCAGCCATGTTTTTGGAAATAAACAGTATGGTTGAAAGCGACGAGATGAAGGACTGTTTTATTCAGTTTCTTACATTTGGTAACGTCATCCATCACGCCCTTCTCCCCATGCCGACAGCTCTGCATACAGGTTCTTTTTTGTTCCTTGAAACTAAAAAACGAAACCAGCGTCAGAACTACTCGCAAACGTTCAAAACAAGGAGAATGCGCTGCTACTCTTTCATTCTGATTCTTGAGAAATGTCCTTCGTATCTGTACTTTATCGATGCTGATATTTTAGAGCAATCAATTTATAGCTTAACAAAAGCTGGACGAATCCCTCAAAAATGGTTTACCATTCTAGTCAATGAAAACTGCTTTAATTTTGGCGCACACAGAAGGACAAGATATGCAGTCGAGCGACAAGTAAAAGATAACGCTTTTTACATTAAGATGTCACTAGAGTTTAGGTACTTTCAAATTCCAGTCAAGGATGCGTATTCGTTTGCGTGGGGCAAAGGAGATATTCAACCTAGAGTCGTCCACGGTATGTACACGGATGATGACTCAGAACCAAGAAGCTTTGATTTCAGTTGCTCAAATTCCTTGACTCGCAACTGTTTTAAAGAGGCGCTCGCCAATTACGAGCAGCTAATCGACAACGGAAAAAATTTCATGTGGATTACTCGACCGTCCAGATACGCGAATTCCCGCGAACATTGGACGACAAGTTTGCAGTTCCATCATCCGTTTCACAGATTGAGCTCAACAAGTCTTTTGAATGCAACCATCAAATTCCTTAGATCAAGTCTCAACATTTCCTTCGTTCTCTCATCGAGGTCCAACTTTCATTTTGATGGACCCGTTATATATAACCGCATTGACTACAAGATCAGCCCAAGCATATTTATTAACATTCCCGTCGGGCAAACAAATTCGTTCAAGTTCATTACGCCGCACAATGTCAGAAAAAGCCAAACTTTGTTTGAGATCTTTACCAATCCGCTGGACAAATCTGTATGGTATTTTATTCTTGGAGCAATATTTACGTTGCCGGTCGTCGTTACCATTGCGTCCTTTAAAAGAAAGATTTCACTGCTTCAATACTTTGTCACCAGTGTACTACTATTTGCATCCGCTCTGACTGAACACTCAGAATTTGATCTTGTTCTGTCAGGTGTAAGAAACGCGTCTTGGAGACGTCTTTGCGCACGACTCATTGCGCTTTGGCTTCTCCTTGGAATCGTTTTGTCAAATGAGTACAAGGGGGTCCTAAAATCTGACTTTACGATTGTTCAACAACCAACAACGAATTGGACGTCGATTGAGGAACTGATCAGCAACAATTTTTCACTCTACGCATTTATTGCACAAAGCAAATGCAATTCCGTCATGAAAATATGGACTAATCAAAAAAATGAGGAGGTATTTCTTTATGGAGGTTTGACCTTCCATGAGCTTAACGAGAAATGCTATGATGACTATAGAGAATGCAAATTTTACGACAAATGTTATTCGGAAATTAAGAAGTCGCTTAGAGATCAACTAACAAACAGGACAACTCATATTTGTTCGACAAATTTCGAGGCTACTGCGCTTAACCTGAGTGCACACGGAAAAACAGACATTGCATTTGTCTTTGAAGAAAACGAATTTAGTTTCTATTGGGAGCGATTTGAAAAATTGATGACTCAATTTCCCACAGTCCAATATTCTCACAACATGCGGAGTGAGAAGAAACAATATCTTAGTCGCCCAATATTCTATGGCTTTGATTTCGGGTTCCCTAAGTATCACAGCTGGGTCCCGCATCGGATGAAAGTTCTTATGTCCTCTGGCATTTATTGGTTTTGGGAAAAATGGGAAAACATTAGATTTTCGCAGGCCGCACGTGATGCGATTATTTCAAAGGTAGTTGAAAGTGCGAGTAAAGAACCCAAAGCGCTCTCTCTCGTAAGGTCTGACATTGGTCTTGTATTTGTATTGTTCGGAATCGTAGCCTGTTTCTCGCTGCTGACATTTGCTGTTGAGGTATGTTTTAGTAATCGGAGTTGGCTCTACCACGTCGTTTGTAAAGGGTGCCAAGTTATGTGGCAATTAAATGTTTGTTTAAAAACTCATATTTGTCAGATCGCTAGAAATATAATGCTTTGGATTTTGGATGGAATAAGAACCTACTAGCAAATCATGCGAATGTATTTTTGAGTATATTATTGTAATATTATGTTTTGAAAAGAGCAACGTAAAAACTAAAGCTCTTCTAAACGCTTACTGGACACATGAATGTATTGAATATGAAATTACCACAAATTCTGAACCAAGTCTAAAGGAGCTGTTGTACCTCACGTAACCTATATAAAATATTTTCGCACCTGCAAAATGTTCTCGCTGCAAGGTTATGAAACTAAGTAATTTTGCTTATAATTGCATTACATTGTTTACTATGATAAATAATTAATAACACTGCATTAGCATACTGTTTTAGTCGAAAGAAATTCAACTTCTATAAATTATTACTATAACGTTTGGGTGCCACACTTTAATTATTCTCACTATACCCGGTCACATTACATAGCAGTTAAGTGCATCACACTTTACTTCTCAGTTGATCTATTATATACGGTAACAGAAGCTGCTGGTGCTGTTTCCATACTACCCACATGTAGTCAAGCATTTGTACTCTTTGTTGTCATTCTGTTTGGTTGCATTTATAGTCACTGAAACTTTACTTCTACACTCTACGTTGATAAAGCGGACCCGGTGATCTAAACCACGCCAAACTCGCTTTCACACGTCAGAACCCGCTCATCAGCTCAGATCAGCTCAGATCCGCTTCCGTTGCTCTGAAAAAATATCTTTCGTCAAAATCAGATGAGAACTGTGGAAGTTACAGGGCGGCAATATACTAAAATTTGAATTTTTTAAAACTTTGGCAAGCCACTGTGACCAAACAACGGAAAATGCAATCGAGTTACTTTTGAACTATACTATTTAAAATAAGCCTGATTTTTTTGAAACTTACTTTTAATAATTGGCAAGTACCATGTAAAACAATTTCCTTTTTAGTCAAATAGATACTCACAATGTTTAGGATTAGTTTTTAAAGCAGCCAAATGCTTTCAGTTAATTGCTAACTAGTTGCCACTCTGATCACTACGGTTATGATGTGAAAGAATAAATAAATAGCCGGGATGGTAGTTTTCGAAAATATTTGATTTCGGCGACCGACTTCGTTTATTTTAAATCGTCTTCATCAGGCTTAAGATTAGCAAAATAAATACAACAGAGTAATAATTAGTTATTACAGTCCACTCTCTACATAGCGTACCTCCTCATAGCGTATACCTCCACATAGCGTACTTTTCACGCATCCCTGGCTAAATCCCTATGATTTTAATGCAATAATACCTCTATATAGTGTACCTCCACATAGCGTATACCTCCACATAGCGTACTAATTTTGCTAGCCCAAAACACTTATCATGTGTAAATTTCGTCGCTACATAGCGTACTTTCAGAAATGTAAAAAATTTTAGCGCTCAGTTAAAAAAGTAACTATTTGTTTTTTTAATCTAACTGATTTTGCAAACTTATTCAATCAAAATTACTAAGCATATTCTTTGATTGATTTGTGTAGAACCAATAATTACTTTAAACAATAAATTTTTTTTTGTTTTCATCTATAATACTGATTTTTTTTTAAATCTGTACTTTCTACATAGTGAACTCTCCTCATAACGTACTAATATTCCTGGTCCGCTGAAGTACGCTATGTAGAGAGTGGACTGTAATAGTTATTAATGCCATGGCGCTTGGGGTGCGGTCATATTGTTTTTAAAAAGTTCAAACTGCACTATTTGTACGCTTTTTAAAAGTGCAAAACGTTCTAGTTTTACAATGTCGCGATTGTTAAAATGTAAAAATGCCCTATTTACGTTTTTTGAAGTGCAAAATGTAACGTTTACACATTTTAAAAATTGGTTAACAAAATTGAACATTTTTTTATGAAGAAGGATAAATATTTGTTTTTTTTTGCATATGGCTAGGGCTTTAGGACCGAGACGTTTGCCCTTTGCATGACCATTCAAGTGTCTTGAAAAGTCTTGCAATTAATTTTAATACCCCTATTTAATTTTTTTTCTAAACTCTTTTAACCAGATATGAAACTTTGGACAAAGTTGAAAGTTTTTTGCCTCCATTTGAATTTTCAAAACTTTTTCAAGTATTGACTTCAAAAGTATTGGTCTTGTCACGACTTTTAAAGTCAAGACCTTCGCAAGGTCTACACTAGCACAATAGACATCGGATCGCATTAGGAAGCATACACAAATAACGTCGTACGTCGAGGAGGAGAGGTAGGGGGGGGGGGAGTTTAAGCTGCCTATACTTTCACATGGGCATGCACGCTCCGTTATAGTACGCTAGTTTACGACATTGCGATGCCGTGTTTTCCTTCAGGTACCTTGATTTAGTTTGGTTAATATTTTCTGTTTCTATAATAAAAGTGTTTCGATTTGGGTCACTTTAATTTAATTGCAGAATTATAGAGATGTACATATTAATTTGCAAATTCCCATCTAATGCGACTTGGGATTCTTCAGTTTCTTCAAAAATATTATAAGTTGTTCTGAGGTAGTTGATAATTAACGTAATCCAGTACGTAAAGAAGTTGAGTATATCGAAGTTCTTATTAAAATATTACACTATTAGATCCATCCCTTTGAAAAATATTTACAATGTATTTGCGACAAACCTAATATTCGTAATTATATTGAAGCCAAGTATACAATTTACTGAAACGGGTTTTTTAGGTTATAAACCTGCTTATTAAAAGCTTTATGTTTATTGCCATTTAAAGCATTTGAAAATCGTTAAATTGTAATTATGACCAACTTAGCTCTTTATCTCTGAATTAAAATTACGTTATTTAAGGGTAACTAATACTTTAAGATGAGCGCGTGCTCATTAAAGATACTTTGATAACTACGTAGGAATTAAATTTATAGTTAGGAATTCAACCCGTCCGATGACAGGGCTGTAGTAACTGCTAAACTTAGAAATAAATAAAGTCAAGTAGCGACAAGCCAACTCGCCTAACTTGGCAGATCTAAATGCCTTGTTCTAAATACACTCTACAATTTACTAAATGATGTATTTTTAATTATGGATGGCATGTTTAATTTAAAAGTTTTGGAAATTCTTTTTTCCTTTGCAGTCCTGTACACTCGTAACACATATCGCTCCCAGTGTACATCCCACTCAAGACTTTTGAAAAATAAACCAGACAAAATGCTGCTAACAAGGAAAGATCTGAGATGGAACATTGCCGCGTACTCGTTTCTGTCCAATCTCAACATCCTCCCATTCCCAGTGACACGAAATTGGGACCTCAAATCAAAAACCATCAAGACCAAAATAAAGAAGCAGAGGTCCAAGTGGAGACTCTGCATTCAACAAATGTGGTCGTTTCTTTTCAGGTCGGTTATTTTAGTTTCAGAGTCGACGATATCATGATGAACGTTACTTCGTGTGCGACCAAAAATGTGTAAGTCATTTATTTATATTCGAATAAGGATTTAATAGTTCATGAAGAATAAATTCACACTGAGCGAGAAACACTTCATAGATTATGTTTTAGCGTCTCTACATTTATCTTCCTCTTTTGCTAAAACCAATGTTTGCTGAAATCCAGGATCTACTGACTAATTGTCAGTAAAGTGCCTGATTTGTTTTTTGATCTTGCTTTTCTGGAATAACTAATTGTCTTTATTGTGACACCCTGTTTTTTTCGGGAGGCAGATTAAATTCTTGGAGAACACATCAAATGCTACTAAAGACGTGCAAGCCAATCCGGAGCCTCCAGCTCCTCACAAACTACTTCAACATATGTTTTTGCAATGTTATATTTTTCCTAAAAATTAGACTGATGTTCACCGTAGTGATCATGGGCTACGTTGCAATCCGCTGCAGTCACTCAGAGCCCATCGTTGCCCTGGCAAACCTGATGCTTGCCTTGGAATTTAGCGCCATGATTATATTTTTGTTTGACAAAGCATTCGTCATTCCTGAAAAAATGAAGGAGCTGACGAGTCAACTGAAAACGTTGAGCTTTACGTACACACGCGGCTACACGAGAGAAATGGTGCGAGCAGAAATCAAGTCGCTTGAAATTAGCGGAATTAAAGTTGGAGAGTTTCGCAGGTTGGAGCGAGAGTCAACTCCTAATTTCATTGATTTTGTGCTCAACCAAATTGTGTCACTGCTTGTCATGTGACTCTTCAGCGCTGTGTGCTGTCGTCTACTCGTAGTGACGATGCCATTTAATAGTATCCAAATGAATTCCTAAATTTTTGTCAGATTTTCATCATATTTGAAATACAACATATTTGTATGCTTATCTAAAATATAGATTCAGGATTTTTCAAAATTTGAATATTCTAATTTTTTCTTGTGTAGAAGCGCATGTGCTCCGTGGGCTTCTTTATATTTTCTTCACATCCAACTGCTGTTAGTACGCAAAAATTAACCATGTTGCTACCTTCGTAATATTCCAAATTAAAGTTTGGAGTAATATGTTTTAAAATAATTGTGATGTTGTTGCAGTTAGTGAAGCTATAGTGCTAGTTGTGAACATGTTCAATCATAATTGGAAAAATAATTAAAAACGTATAATAATAATGTAGGAATATTAAGGACTTTAAATTTATTTAAATAAAGAGTACAGCACTAAGCGGAGTCACATCGTACACTTCATATTTGGAAAAAACAATTCCTGCTCCACCATCTTGTATTCTCGATTGTCACTACAAAAACGACTTAACCATTACCCACCCATCAATTCTTGTATTTGCTGAAATGTGAGCATCTATTTCGGGCCCACGGTAAACAAATTAGGATGCTTCGCGCTAGATTTAGTTACCTATTCTTCAAGCACTCAAATGGGTCATTTTCTCTTTGCCTGTTCACTTAAGACTTACTTTTCAAGCTTAATTGCTGCTTGAATTTGTCTAAATCTTTTTACAGCAGACTTTGGCATAGTTTAAACGATACTAGGGGAGTCAGGTTATTAAATACCTTGTAGGGTTTTGTCAAAATAATTTACAAATGTTTTTAATTTTGAGTCACAATATTTGTCTAGTTATGTTCAAGTTCCCTGTATGTTTTTCAGGTGTTAACTCAACACGTCGTGGTTTGATTGACGTTAAACATTTAATCTGTAATTTGTGTAAACAACTAAAGTGATATTAAATATTATGAAGGGATGGACAGCAGATACTACAACAACCGTAAAGCTTCTAATAGAAGCCGGGTCTCCAATAGACGCCGGGTCTCTAATAGACGCCGGGGGTGGCGGCTGTTAATTACAATAGACGCCCGGTCTCCAATAGACGCCGGGGGTAAAGAACGTCATGAGCTAGATATCCTTGCGATATTCTCACATTAGATATACCTGTAACATGTGTCAATTACATTGAAGTTCTACAAGTGCATAATATTATTAATTTTACAAGATGTAATTATTTGTTTATATTGCTTGGAGGGTGTAATGCACTCATGTCCTTAACTTTTATCCGTCCAATACACAGATGTAGAGAAGGACATTAAATCGGGGAAACAAACATTTATTTCCCTTTATCTCCTGTTTATTTGGAAGCAGAAAATAATTACATACATCTGGCCATTCCATATTTAAAATCCTGAATTTAGTTTCATAAAATAGCGTAATTAAACTTTGCATGTTGGTAACTCTTCACTGTGCACTTATAACAGTCAATTGCTAAATATTTGATTGTTACCAAGAGATACATACAATTCGTTCCTAAACTTTTTACTAAATACCTAATTACATAATTTACAGATTTTTTGTGAAATACCGGACCAATGTCGACGTGTAGGAATCCATTCGAAATGTAATGACGAGTAGATTTCTATGGATAAAAGTGCATCGAAAAACGTTTAAGTAATTAAAAAAAATGTGTTTTTTAATCAAGTCTAATACGTATTGCAAAGACAACAAGTTAAAAACAAAAATACTGTTTTCTTGGTTATTTTACAACTACTCAATGCTGCACCATTTGTTCAAATCATACAATTTTGACTAACAAATATTTATACTTTTTATTTATGTTTTTTAAAAAATCAATTTTAAAAAGAGGGCCTTAAAGGTATTATTTTTTTTGCGTTTTTATTAAAATTATGAAAATTTTTGAATTTTAAAAAATCCTAAAATAACTTTTTAGAAAACGGTCTAAGGATCAGAAAAAAACCAAATTTTGTCAAAATCGGATGAGAA
Source organism: Dicyrtomina minuta (assembly GCA_949802685.1). Classification (NCBI taxonomy): domain Eukaryota; kingdom Metazoa; phylum Arthropoda; class Collembola; order Symphypleona; family Dicyrtomidae; genus Dicyrtomina; species Dicyrtomina minuta. The sequence continues at coordinate 1,155,246 of OX461811.1, read as the reverse complement.
ATGTAAAAGCTACAGGTTGCTAAGAATTCAAAATTTGAATTTTTTAAAACTTTGGCGGGCCACTGTGACCGAAAAACGCAAAATGCGGTGGAGTTATTTTGATCTGTGCTATTTAAAACTAGTATAATTTTTGTGGGTGGCAAATTTTAAATTTGGCGGATAACATGTCAAACCATTCTTTTGTTAGTCATTTTAGTTTCAATAGTAATTAATTATGTCGTTCAATGTAATTAATTATGTCGTTCAATGTAATTAATTATGTCGTTCAATGTAATTAATTATGTCGTTCAATGTAATTAATTATGTCGTTCAATGTAATTAATTATGTCGTTCAATGTAATTAATTATGTCGTTCAATGTAATTAATTAACCGGTCGAATTATAAATTTTATTGTTTTCAGGGAAACTCAAAGAAACTGTACTTTTCATATATAGAGATAGTCAATAAATTTCCCTAAAGATGCAATCGAGGTCCCTCAGATGCTTTTTAGTGAACATCTGGGGAATGTACCACGTGGACATGCAGATGATCCTCACAATGTGCAGATTTGTATTTGAGTCAATCATCAAAATTGTACTTATGTATCCTAAACGGACAATAAATATCAAGCTCGTCAGTGGTTAATTCAAAAGTGGATACTGTAATGTAAATGGTTTGTAACAAACGTTGATATGTTCAAAAAATTGAATTTTTCGCCGAAACTTTAAGTATTGTGTTAACTCAAGATTTCAACCGGTCGTTCAATGAACTTAAACGAAAAATATAATTATATAATTAATTTTTAGGTAACTATAATTATTTGTAATAACTTGACAAGGAAAACCCCTTGGGGAAACTGGAGACTCCTTATTTACAACTTGTACCCATAAAGAAAATAACCTTCCTTATGTTCCCTTGAAGGACCAAAATAAACTCCGTCATGTTCCCTTGAAGGCCCAAAATAACCTCCGTCATGTTCCCTTGAAGGCCCAAAATGAGAAACACTAAATGAAATCGCGCAAGGAGACCTGGTCGATATTTCACATGTGAACGAAATATTTTTTTTCTAGTGCCCCATACCTCTTGTAGTAAGGATCCTCGGTTTTAGTGGAATACATGCATATGGTATCCCGTAATACCCGGGTAAACCTCCAACCTTTTTTATTTTTTAAAACAACGCATGGTCAAAATATGAACATTTTTGTTATTGCATATTTTTTTATGGCCGTTTAGCACACACTTGATTTTTTTGAAATTTTAACTCCTAAAAAATCACAAATACCCGGGTTTTCGGCTAAGCTTAAGTGTTACAGCTTGTTTATTTCTTTTCTACGGACGCCTTCTCAACTCTACTTTTGTTTATATCTCAAAAAATAGGGAAAAAAATTAGCTATATTGCTGTCTTGGAAATTTTGCAGAGCAGAGAAGGCGTACGAAGTTAAAAACGATTAGATTTTAATTATTAATTAGGATTAAAGTTGTCGCTGTTGCCACGTTCCCCATTAGTTTTAACTTCCCCTATGTGAAAGTTTAAACTCAAGCAACGGAACGGCAACAACCACGGCAGAACCATAAAAATCAACTGCCACTGTAGGCTAGGTGTTAAACATGCGGACGGTTTTCCCGGTGCTCAGAGTTCGAATCCCATTGGTGGAAAAAAGTTTACGCACTTTTTATCATTTCTTATGCAACTGGACTACATAATATCATGATAGATGGAAAGCTCTGTCTAAACTCTATCGTTTAAGCTATACATTATATTTTTTTTCTACAATTTTGGCGCAGCGTTGCACTGCGTGTTACCATCTAGTATTAGTCAAATAACCTCCGTCATGTTCCCTTGAAGGCCCAAAATAACCTCCCTTATGTTTTCTTGAAGGCCCAAAATAACCTCCTTCATGTTTTCTTGAAGGCCCAAAATAACCTGTTGCTAACATTCCTTACCCTCACCACGAATTAGTGAATATTCTTAACGTTTTCTAAAAATTTGTTTTAACCACAATGTATTACTAAGTCGAAGCAAGAGTCTTCAATTTATACATAATTATACATTCACCATGATTATAAATTGAAGACTCTTGGTTCGACTTAGTAATACATTGTGGTTAAAACAAATTTTTCAAAAACGTTACGAATATTCACTAATTCGTGGTAAGGGTAAGGAATGTTAGTAATAGGTTATTTTGGGCCTTCAAGGGAACATGACGGAGGTTATTTTGGGCCTTCAAGGAAAAATAAGGGAGGTTATTTTCTTTATGGGTACAAGTTGTAATTAAATAAGGAATCTTCAGTTTCCCTGAAGGGTTTCCCTTGTCAAGTAATTTTTGTGGGGGATTTTTCATATAAATAACTTATGACTCGTACCACATACATGATATATTGTCTGTGACGAACCAAAATGACCCAAATCAATTTGTAGCTAAAAACTATATCCACTATCTACAAAAATATAGAAACATGTCTTGAAAGCATATAAATAGAACATTTTACATTTTTCAAAAATATTTAAATAAATCATTCTAAATTTTTCAAAAACTCCGAATCACCATTTTACGCATGTTTTTCATTTTGTTTTTGTGACATAGCTCAATTTGATGCTAGCTTAAATTGGATACTGGTCATTTTGGTTCTTCACAGACGATATAGTTTATACTGCATTCATGGCATTTTGTATTTTTCACGTCTGCCTCTACCTGCTACACATTTAGTAGAGGGAGTTAGAGAGATTTTCTTGTCTTCATCTTTCTATAATGTAAGTAGCTGAGAACTAGAAGCTCACCAATAGTTGCATTTACATGTATAGTTACGTAACACAACTTCCCCGCTGTCCGGATGTAAAACATAATAAATCCTATTTATTCACCCGTACTAGTGACGTTATAATTCGTAAAAAGGAAGACAAACTAAACAATCATTAATACCTGTAGTATGTGCCTATACATACGGACATGTACTCATTATTGGTTGAAGAAATATAAGCGTGGGCGGATGGGAATAATTCACAAGATTAAATCTCACTCAGTATATATTTCCTATTTTATTATTTGAACTTGCTATAATATTACATACAGATACAGTAAACCTGGGTATGTCCATAGCCTTTGTACTTACGAAAATAACGAAAAGTACATTATCCATAATGATGAACACAAAATAAATAATAAATACTCTGAAATCGAAATGCTCCTAAACTATACTCAAACTACATGCAAGGTACTTATTTACGTAAGTTCTTTTTGCTTGTGCTAATAAATACAAGAATCACACACGCAATTGAACAGCTCTTCTTTCGAGTCGTGAGTACTACGTTCAAAACGTCTCGTGTCTTTGTTCCGTCCATGAAGCATATAATAGCACATGTCGATGTAGTAAAGCAGCTGCAAGCACTATGGCTTGTAAAGGTTGTGTTGTGTTGTCTACTGTGGTAGTAGTGCAGTTATGTACACACGGGGTCGTCCGTTTATGATGTCAACGGTACAGTCATTGGGTGTAGTATGACTTTGGTGACGGGGTGTATTAAATTGTTACGGTACTAAAGTGATGATACTGAAGTGGGTGAGTTCTAGAGTGCTGTAAAGTGCTGAAATTTTTGCCAACATAATGTATGGACCAACTGGGAAATAGCAGTAAAACTGCTTCACCAAAAACAAACAACGAAAAAAAACCAAATGCGGAAGCAAGGAGACTCGAGCGGAGCCTCCAAAATAGAATATGCGATTAATTATTATAGAAAACAAGTACGAAATATCTAAATTAGGCTAACGATAAAATCCAAACTAAAATTGTCCAGCTCTCCTTTTACGCAGCGTGACTCAAGATTTGGTATTTTATTGTAAATTATTAGAATTCTCAGACATTGACGATCATATAATGTTTGACGTACAAAGGTAATGTTGCAAAATTACCCAAATTAGCATGTACTGTATTGGGTTTTATTGTAGTATTGGATTTCAATTACAAATTCCGCCTGATCATATTTTCCCAATTTGGTTCCTACCTTCTATTTTATCAGCTAATATGCCACGTGTTTTTCGCAAATTAAATTGCTTTTTCAAATAGTTTGTATAAATTGAGTTTGTGAAGTTCTTTTCTCGGTGAATAATTTTAATTTAAAAATAGTAATTGGCTTTTCTTGTTGTTTCCTCAACTTTAGTGGAAATTGTACCTACTCATAAAATAAACAACCCGACAAGTAGACATCATTGCCATGCTTAATGATCTTCCGCCACAATTGACGAAACTTGCGATAAAATATTTATCACATAACAATTACAAAATTGACGGAACCGTTTTGGGATTACCGTGATAGGGATTCTACTTACTGCATTTTACTACATGCAATTGTCCGTTGGTGCGTGTGGAATTTTTTTAACCTAACCAGATGACACGGACTACACTGTCAATGGGATGCTCTATATTGCTGAAAATTTGATTGACCTTCTAGTTACATTTTAATTAAAAACAAGGCAAAATCAGAACATGTAGATTACAACTGGAAAATTATTGTTAACTCTGCCTGAAAATAGGGCAAATGACGTTAAAATGACGTTGGTTCCTAGTTTACTTCCTAGAACTTCAAAACATATCCACCTTATCAAATAAAAAATTGCCTAATGACTAAAAAGGATAAATCAATGATAATTTGAGTCCTGGTTGAATTTATTTGTTACTCACACGTAGTGTGTACGATATATTCAAACCAATATAACGACTGTGTATTTTTATTACCATAAATGCTCTAACAGTACGCGGGTCGCTAACACAACGTGAGGGATAAACCTTGGAGTTTTAATCAACAAGGGTCTCTAATAGAATGCAGGGGATACAGATCAGTGTTTAATTAAAGCGCAGGTCGTTGTTTTAGAGCATTTACGCTAATAATACATTATCCGTAATAATAACGATATTCGCCAATAAGCTACGCACATTTGATTTACTAAAAACAATGCTAGTTTGTTAAATACAGAAAATTACATTCAACTTCACTGTTTGTCATTTCAGAAAATTACAAAACTGTGTTTCTCTTCTCCCTAAATAATTTCATATTTTCTTTGTCTCTAACAAGTAATTTAAAATCTCTTAAATCTAACGCGTTCGATTCATTCGCTACCCTGTTGCTCCCCCAATTGGGTGGGTCTTTTATCACAGCCGACGGAGTTTCCGGACCACCACGCTATATATGTATAGTGATTTTTGGTGGACTCGTGGACTCATTTTACTTATGGATTCGTAAAAACAATTATTCTCCCAATTTCCTTCCTACGTTCTATTTTCTCCACTGTCCTGACGTTTGTTTTCGCGAAATAAATCGCAATTTCAAATTCATCTGATAAATTGAGTTTTCAAAGTTGTTTTTTCCGGTAGTAATTTCATAATTTTAATTTTAAAATATGATTGACTTTACCTGTTGTTTCCTCAACTGGGATTCAATTTAGTTCATAATTTGGGCTTACAAGTAAACAATGTTTGAATACGATGCAAAATATTTCTGTGCTGAAAATTGACAAAATTCTTTAGTGGGGGGTATGATGCGAATAGGACCCTGTAGCGCAGGAAATTTTAAAATTTCTTAACTTTGTGCTGAGTAATCTAGTACCTATTTTTACGAATTTTAAAAGACCGATTCCAAGCAAATACATAATGTTAATAGGCCCAATCTTCCGAAACTACGTTTTCAAGTCGCTTACCCTCGGCTCCATTTTGAATTGCATTCCTTTTGATGTGAATTCAAAAACTCAGAAAGTAACTCCCACAACATCTAAATTTCGATTTTATGGGTGGATCGTCAATATTTTGTTTTCCATCGGCCTTGTTCTCATTTTAATGTTCAGACTGCTAAAAAGTCCAAATTACACACTCAAAAAGTTGAGCCAATTGTCTGCGACAGCTACACGAGAAGAATTTAGGTATATTGTAGTGACTTGTGGATTGGCTTTGTGGTGTACAGTGACTCTGTATCTTCAGACTGCTACAATTCTTGTTTACAAACAAGTCCCTGGAGTATTGAGACAGATTCTGAGCTACGAGCTGTACTTTCGCCACAAGTACGCATCTCGAGAATCTTTGAAGAAGCGAAGGTCTCGCAGAGATGTGATCGGAATCCTATTCGCTGCATATTACTACACACTGTTCTCAATGTGTGCTTACACAACGATTGTCCTGATCGTGCATCCGACGTCTGACTTACAAATGCTCAAGCTGTTTCAAGAGCACAGTAAATTCTATGAAGACGCAGCAAAATGCCTAATTAATTCACTTGTATTTGTGTACATTGGCGTAACGCTAATTGTACATATCCTACTTTGGGTTATTCTTCACGGGTTGATTATTGTCTTTGTGATTGAAATAGTCGCAGAAATCAGGAACGGGAGTCTTTTTTTGTTGTAGAATCCATAGCTGCTCTAAAGTAGGCCGACACAACCAAACTTGAGTATATAAATTTAAAACTATTTCCTAGTTGCTCGTCGTAAGTGATCTGTTTAGTTTAAAATGAGTTCTTTTTAACAGTGACAATCCAGACAAAACGGTCGCAAAAAACAAGACCCAAAACGCGCAGTTCTACTGGACCCGCGACATCCTGCGCTATCCCCACGCAACATCCAAAACGTACAAGGAACTGCAAATTCTCCTGCAAATGGGCTACGACGTCGGATATGCGACACTTCTCATGTCTCAGTGGACAGTCTACACGGTCATCGTCGTGTCGCTCTACTTCTGTATTCGAACAGAGAACTTGGAGTTGAAAATCGTTGCCCTCAACATTGCCGTCAATAACCTTCTCCTATTTTTCTTGGAATCCGTTCTCTTTCAAAAAGTCTACAAAAACTCCCGCGGATTTCTAGACAGTTGGTTGCTACGCGACTGCGCGCAATTAGGGGTCAAAGTCAAAAGGAGCAGTCCCCTGGAGAGGCGCAAAAGTAACGCTGTTGGACCAATAGAGACCGATACAGGGACAGACGTGATCCAGGTTATGGCAAATCAGGATCACGGAGGTGAAATAAAAATTTCGAAACTTGGGAAAAAGTGGATGGAAAAAAGTCACAAGTCTTTTAGGCCAATGAAAATAAATCTTGGAATTTTCTTCGCAGATGACACGAACTACACTCTGAGTGGGCTGCTGTATATTGTAAACAAGTTAATTGAGCTTTTGGTCACATTTTAATCATGTTACGCACACGTTTTTGGGATTCACTGATCGAGGGAAATGCACCAAAATTAGGACAAGAATACTGTTTTTAAAGTTAAAAAGGTAAAAGGTAAATTTGGCTAAGTACAACTTGCTCCGTATTGAGTCGGAACAGTAAAACCTAATATGGTAATGGGCCACTCTGATTGTCGGCAACTTAACCGACCTTTTTGGTACCTTCTTATTGTAATTGTAAACAGGCTAAAATACTAAAATCAGAAACATTACAATTGCATCTAGTTTATGAATTGTATTTAAGAAACAACACATTATGGTGAACGGTAATGGAATGTGATTATTATTCAGTAATCATATAGTAAAATGTCCAATTGTACCAATAAAGTAATTGTCAAATAATCATACTTTATTTTAATCCATTAAACTTGCTTACAACTTTTAATACGTTAATGTAGCATACAATTTCTTTGTAATTCACTCATCACTTCAGATTCTTAAAATAAAAATTAATTACAAAATTTGGTGTGAATCTGCTTCCCCGTTAATAGCGATATATATATATATATATATATATATATATATATATATATATACATATATATATATATATTCGCCTATTAAATACAAATAAAGTTTACGGCTTTTCACTAGTCTCAAGTTTAGTGTCTCCATGTTTCATTCATTTCTTGTCAATATGTGGGAATGAGCACTTGAGGACTTTGCCAGCAAAACACGTTTAGTCTATGTTGCCCAACTGTACAGGAATTGCAAATTTTGATAATCATATGTGAAAACGTGATTATTTTTTTGAAATTTTTTTCCCGTAACTCCATAATACCAGTTGTATTAGGAGCCAAAAATACTCAAATCTGACGCTACGTCAAAATTTTTTAAAAATGATTACAAATTTTAAAATCTTAGACTTAACGGGTTTTGTCAAAAACCCCATAAGAAGCAATGCAAAAAATTAACCTTTTGAGTTTATATTCAATTGCATGCTAATTTCTGATTGTAAAATTGAAGTATGAATGGTATATTTCAAAAACATGTGAATAGAACATCATGCACGTTTTAAAAACATGTAAAAAGAACATTTTGAATTTTTCAAAAACATGTAAATAGAACATTATGCGCTTTTTAAAAACATGTAAATTGAAGATTTTGCGATTTTTAAAAACATGTAAATGCAATAATTAACAATAATTAAAACAATTCCGCTTTCCAATGTCTAATAGTCAAGTGTAAATCTACTACTTTGCGCTAACCTCACCTAACCTAAACTAACCTAACCTAAACTAACCTAGTCTACTACTTGCCAATGACCTAAAAAATAGAATTATCTAAGCATATGACGCAATTGATCTAGCTTTCACTAGTAGGTTAATAAAATCAATGCCAAGGCGGTTAGCAGCAGTGATTAAAGCCCATGGAGGTTCGAGAAAGTACTGACTTGAGCTCAAATATTGTTTTTTTTTTAATTCGTATTTTTTTAGCAAAAAATATTGTAATAAAGTATTTTTTACTTGTTTTGCCCGAATACTTTCGTACACTGTTTTTGGATACTTTCAAACTAAATATTTATTTTCAACATCGCATATTAGTTTTACAACCCTAACCACTTTTTTCTGTAATAGCAGCACTTGGGGCTACATTGTGTAAAAATATGGTCAGATGTGCATCAATAGTTTTGATACTATTCGAGGTCAAAGTTTGCGAGCCCCGTTGTCCGGATACTTCTGCCCCTAAGTGTAGTTCTGAGTCGTCATCCGTGTACATTTTGTAAACGCCCAGAGGCTGAATATCTGCTTTGGCCAACGCATACTCGTATGTATTCTTGACTGGGATTTGAACGTACTTAAACTCGAGTGACATTGCAATGTAAAAACCGTTATTTTTTAATTTCCGCACGATTGCTTGTCTTGCCCCTCTGTGTACGCCAGAATTAAAGCGTAATTCATTGACTAGAATACTGAACCATTTCCGAGGGATTTGTGCACTTTTAACCAAGATATGAATTGAATACAGTCCACTCTCTACATAGCGTACCTCCTCATAGCGTATACATCCACATAGCGTACTTTTCACGCATCCCTGGCTTAATCCCTATGATTTTAATGCAATGATACCTCTATATAGTGTACCTCCACATAGCGTACTAATTTTGCTGGCCCAAAACACTCATCATGTGCTACACCCCAACTAACGGAGCAGATCTCGTCTATGGTGAACCAGCAAATACAGACTGATGATGTCACAAAAAATATCCTTAATCGCCGCAAACGGAATTTTACACACGGTCAACATTATGATTCAAAAGCTGGAGAACAAAACAACCTCGAAAATAAATATCCTAGAAAACAGTGTCAACATTAAGGTAACCAGTTTGAACGAAATTGTTGCAAACATGAAAATGCGAAGTGACGAAGGGGAAGCAAAAATCTCACATTTTAAGGACCTGCTAGCAGGATTAATAGAAATAAATACTGACCTACAACTGGGAGGGAAACATAATGAACTCGCTGATAAACTGAAAGACTTAATTAACAATGAGGTTGCTCACCTGAACCATAAATTTTCTGCACTAGAATCTCGGGTGGAAGTCGAAAGATCTAAGTGTTTGGGAGCCAAATACCAGCTAGCGAGACTGCGGAGTAAAATATTAGGAATAGAAAAAGGAAACAGAAGTAAAGAATTCGTGATTTCGGGCCTGAAAGTAAACAAATCAGCTCAAGAAGATACCCTGGACCTCTTAGTATATAAACTTGGAATCTGCGTTACCAGGACAGTAGTTGAGGATGCTAGAAGAGCCAGCGTGTCAACACCAGGCAAACTTCTCTTGTTATTTGTTAAGCTGAAGGACAGTAATCAAGTCTCGCTAATTATGAAGAGAAAATCTGAGTTGAACGGACTTCGAGGGAAGTTCGCATTCACCCTTACCTTATTAAAGCAGAGCAAGCAATGTACAGGCATACCACAGCAATGTTCTGGAAGTTCAAACACCAGCAACCAACGGCAGTGGTACAGTTCATCGAAAGATTCGGCATAGCGGTTGACGGGAAGCAGTACAGAAGCAACGGAACTCAACCAATCGAGTTGGGATGTAATCCTGGTTAAATCAGCTTAAACATATCTTTAATAAACGTTGTACGTATCCAATTTATTAGTGTATATCGTTAACGGAGTTCAACTTTTGATGATAGAAGATCTAAATTGTAAGTTTTCAACTGGAAAGCTGTATGTACCCACTAGTGTAGTTTACATTTCAATGATAGCTATAAATTCTATTTGTAATTGCTAATGTGACTAAGTACAATTGATTTAAATACATTTTAATGATACATGAAAAGAAAAAATTTCTGTTAGTATAAACGATTAATGAAAGTTATCTATGTGATGTTAAATCGGCAAGCAACAAGGAAAAATAAAAGCACTTAAACATATAAACCTGATGGCTAACGAATATCGTAAACATTATTATTATTGTTCAACTAAATAATTAAATAATCCACCTATTATTGTAACAATCAATTTTGTTAAAAAATTATAAATTTGATTTTTGTATGGGCCTATGGCCTGAAAATGCAATAAATCCCTACTACTACTACTACTACACTCATCATGTGCATATTTCTACATGGCGTACTCTCAGAAATTTCAAAAATTTTAGCGCTCAGTTAAAAAACTTACGATTTTTTTCTTGATCTAACTGATTTTGCAAACACATTCAATCAAAATTACTAAGCATATTCTTTGATTGATTTGTGTAGAACCAATAATTACTCTCAACAGTAGAATTTTTATTGTTTTCATCTATAATACTGATTTTCTTTTTAAATCTGTACTTTCTACATAGCAAACTCTCCTCATAACGTACTCATATTGCTGGTCCGCTGAAGTACGCTATGTAGAGAGTGGACTGTACCAAAGAATATCAAAAATGTTGTGGTACATATCTCAAGTACATTTCTCAAGAACAAGAACGAACGAGTAGCAGCGCATGTTCCTTGTTTTAAACTTTCGCGAGTAGTTCTGAAGCTGGTTTTGGTTTTCGGTTTCCCGGGGTAAAATGGAACTTGTATGCAGAGCTGTGGGCATGGGGAGGAGGGCGTGATGGATGACGTGACTAAATGTAAAGAACTGAATAAAATAGTCATTCATCTCGTCGCTCCCAACCATGCTGTTTATTTCCAGAAACATTTCTGAATGTGCAAAATTCAATGACGCTGAGGCGGGTTGAAACCAGAGCGCTGTTGCGAAGAATAAAAAAGAAAATATTAGGACAAACATAATGGGGTCTTAAAACTCTGAAATCACTTAACTGACAGTATGAATGTAGAAACCTGTCCAGGAGTAAAATAAAATATTTTTACAACAGGAAATATAACGAGTGTAATAGATGCTCTCAAAATTATGTAATTACTACGATTGTTAATGTATAAGATTGGCACTGGGAGTTATGATTAAAGCGAGCGTTATTCAACAAGTGTTTGCTTTATAGGAAGTGTTCTGATTCCCGACTATTGAGATTTAAAGTAGTATTGCCGTAATATTGTAAATTATTTGAGTTTGTATAAAATCATAATATAATTATATCGTCTGTGAAGAACCAAAATGACCCATATACAATTTAAGCTACTATCAAAATGAGCTATGTCGTAAAATCAAAATGATACACATCTGTCATATGTTAATTAGGAGTTTTTGAAAAGTGTAAAATGGTCTATTTACACATTTTTGAAACGTTCAAAATGTTCTATTTCCATGTTTTTCAACAATGTAAAACGTCCTATTTGCATGTTTTTAAAAAGCGCAAAATGTTCTATTTACATGTTTTATAAAAGTGAAAAATGTTCTATTTACATGTTTTTAAAAAAGTGCAAAATGTTATATTTACATGCATTTGAAAAGGTGCAAAATGTTCTATTTACATGCATTTAAAAAGGTGCAAACTGATCTATTTACATGTTTTTTAAAAGTGCAAAATGTTCTAATTCCATGTTTTTGAAAAGTACAAGATGTTCTATTTACACATTTTTTAAAAGTGCAATATATTCAGTTTAACTGCTTTCAAGACATTTTGCAATATGTTTGTAGATGGTGGATATTGTTTTAGCTTAGGGTTGGCCCATTCAAAATTACCTGGGAATTTGGGAACTTTGGGAGAGAGGGAACTTTGGGAATTTTGGGAATTTTGAAAAGAGGGAATTTTGGCAAAATTCCCTGTGAATGAAGTACTGGGAATTTTTAATATTCCGGGAAGTTTCAGACAGGGAATTTTAGGATTTTTGGGAATTTTCAATGTTCCGGGAATTTTCAAACAGGGAATTTTGGGAATTTTCAATATTTTGCGAATTTTCCGACATAAAATTTTAGGAACTTTGGAAATTTTTAATATTTTATCGAATTTTTAACAGGGAATGTTTGAATTATTAAATGAAAATTTCCAAAATTCCCAAAATTCCCAAAATTCCATAGGGAGTTTTGGGAATTTAAGGGAATTTTGAAAACTAGGAATTTAACTTTCGGAACTTTCGATCGGGAGGGAATGAAACGCAGGAAATTTTGAATTAGCCATCCCTATTTTAGCAACAAATGGATATGGGTCATTTTGGTTCTTCACCGACGATAAGATTTGAAATTCATGTACCGTAAAGCTTCTGATAGAAGCCCCCGGCGTCTATTAAAAACAGACCTCACTACCCCTGGCTTGTATTGGAGACCCGGCTTCTATTAAAAATTTATGTTTTGAATCGAAAAAAATACAAAGCGACGAATAATGTGCTTCGCAGTTTTATTATTTCTAAGAATTTAATCGTTTTTATTATGCAAAATTATTGCTAATTTTATCAATTGTATATAGAATTAAGTGCAATTCTTGATAGAAAGGTGCATTTTTATTTGGCAGGTTAGCTTACGACATCAGACACATGACAATTTTAATAGGAGTATTTTTGCTACTAATTAAATTTGGTCACTGTAATCACTCTGAATGTCTTCTGCTGCTCTTTTGCCAGAATGTTCTTTTGCATACTTCATAATCTCCAGCTTTTTAGCTGCTGAGTATGATTTGAGTTTACTATCCATTATTTCTAAAAAACTTAATTTGAACAACTATCTACCTAGTTACCATACAAACTTAACTTTTTGAGTGGATCGCACACTTTACGTTTGCAGGCAAAAGCTGATTTTAAAATTTTGGAGGTATGCAGCTGTTTTTAGTCTCAAAATAACAGCCAGCATCACCATTGAACGCGCAATGAATGTATATGTGTAACATAGACTCCAGCTTTTGACTTAAACTGCATTCTTTGTGACTACAATCAGAGAGTCAAGGACTTGTTACAATTTTTAAAACTGTGCGCTGTGTTCTTCATTAGTTTTTTGCTTTTGACATTTTAAGCTCAGCACTCTGAGTATTTAAAAAATTTGCGTTTTGTTGCGTTGAAAAATTTTTATTAAAAATCCACAGGAAATAATTTCATCAATCTACGACCAAATTTTATTCTGACTGATGTCACGCAAATTATAGTTTAGGACCAAAGCCTCGTGCACTACAGGGTGACAAATGGTTAGGCATAAATAATGTCACGTCAATTTTCCTAATCACAATAATGATATGCTTGCTAAACCTTGTCATTTATGCAATGGTTAAGCTATTGGCGATAAAAACGTTGACGCTTCAACAAAATAGTACAAAAATATCTTATTATAACGTTTAGAGGAGGAAAAGTAAAAACAATAAGTACTAACCTTGAAAGTTGAACTTAAACAGGTCAACCTACACAGCTAATTGCTGAAATTGCGTATAAAAGTCACTGTGTCAAGATTTAAAATCTCATCACATTGATTCTTGCGCTTTAGGAAGGACCTACATTATTTATATGTCATACGTCCAAATCACAATTAAAAAAATCAAACTGTGTAGACCTTCAAACATAATTTTAAAGTAAAAGCTAATATATCCAGGTACAGTAACTAAATCATTTTAAAATTAAAACCTATGTTACTACAAAGTCTCATGTCATACCTTTAAAATAACATAATACATTATCACAAGTTAAACTAACCTTATATTTAGGTAAAACAGTCTCACTATATTCAAAACATGTTGAGAACTACTTTTCTTAGAATAATTCTTATCGGATCAGTACTGACATGTTAGTGTAGAATGAAATTATATGCAACAGTGAAATAATATGGCTCAAACACGCACTACTGTTGAATTTAGTAGGTAGAAAATATTTATGTAGTAGCAATTGGACCACAGCATAGTAGCATTACATCTCAGTGTATACAAAACAACCTTATTGTCTGTTAGTCAGATTTTGTTTTTATATTGGTTTTACAAAATTAACACCAATTACTTAATATTTAAAACAAAATGCCACCTTGCAAAATAATGTTAACTACGCTTACTTTCGTTCTTGTTTTGCACACAATACTAACAAAGTAGCCGCCGAAGGCGGGAGCGAAAAATATTACCTATCCGTTTTCAGGCAGCTTTAGAAGCCTTGTTCAGTGTTTTAAAAAATGAATCATATTGGGGCATGACTTACTGAAGTCAAATGGGGCATGACTTACTGAAGTGGGGCATGACTCACTGAAGTAAAATGGGGCATGAATTACCAAAGTGAAATGGGGCATGACTTACCAAAGTGAAATGGGGCATGACTCACCAAAGTTGGGCATGACTTACCGGCCTAGGCATGACTTACCAAAGAAACCCCCATGGTTTGGCGCATTGGGCTCGTCTAGCGCAACAGTTGAACGTGGTTTCAATCATTTTTTTCGCAGGTCAGAGATTTGCTAACACTTGCCTGTTAAAGTTTAAAAAATTCGAATTTTTGATTTTTTGCAAGTCTGTAAAGATCCTACAATTTTTAGTCTATTGTCATCAAATTTAAAGTTTTGTGATCTTATTTCTGAATGTTTGAGAATTTAAACATTTTAAACATTTTTTAAAAATAAGGTTTATAAAATGGCCTTCAATACCCAGGTTGAAAAGTATTTGTTTGAAAACTATTATTAATTTTCGAATTTTCAAAAATCCAGAAACAACTTTTACGATAATGTTTTATAGATCACAAAACGTCAAAGTTGATGACAATTAGATGGAAATTGTAGAACTTACAGAGTTCAAAACATCCAAAATTTTTAAACTCTAACGGTGAGCAAATGTGTGACCTGCGACAGAAATGTTTAAGCGCACGCTTACCATTTGAGCTAGACGCGCCTAACGCGCCCAAACGTAAGTTAATAGTTGGCGCACATGTGTTGACTCTTCCTTGTCAGTCACAAAATATAACTAACTCAAGTCTGGATTGAATCTTGTGGAGTCGGGTGGTGTCCGCCGGGGCGTACATACCGCGTCAGCTTTTAGCTTGGCAAACGAATAAAGAAACATGGCAAGTAAAAGTACTGGTACTAATGGACGGTTGCCGTAGCCGTTTATATATGTGTATCGTTGTACATTTTATGCCGACGTTATTTAACTTAAAATGCTAATTGATGCAAGAATCTATTATCGTTTCCAAATTGCAAGTGCTAGGTGTGAAAGCCTGATTTTGACTCTTGAAAAGATATAAAGTATCCTAGTATCAATCAAAATAACGAAGCTGCACAGATAATACAAAAACCTCCCTATTAAATTCTTACTACCTCCTTCGCTGTTACACCAAAATAATAAAACTGTGCTTGAGATTCTAAATTTCCTAAAATGAGAAATTTAGGCAGAAGTCGAAGGGGAGTTAGTCACTGTCGTAATCTGGTCGTTGCCACAATAGGGTTCTTATCTTGTAATAAAGCTAGTATTCGCTGTCAGAATGTTCTATTTCCCATCATCACCCAATCGTGTTGGATCAAAAATGGAAGGACATGGATTTGCTTCAAGGTAAAATAGAAAGAAGCGGATTTGCTTCCAGCGAAAAGTGGAAGGACACGGACTTGAAACTTCCCCCGCGATTTTATTCCTTAACAGAGACCAATAAAATAATAATGGGGCCCAGTAAGAGTAAGACAGGGCCGTTTATTTCTTAGGGCCCAGGATTCTTGGGGCCAAGAACTGAGGGGCCAAATAATGTGGGGCCTAGAGATGAGGAACAACTAATATCCGAGCCATATTAAGTTATGCAAGCTAATGGTACATATTTAAAAGATTGGGTTAAAATTTAATATTCAAGCCTATAGTACGTCAAACATCTTTCTGTAACAGTGAAATAATGGTATAGTCGTATTCTGGTTTTACACAAAACTCGTAATGAACGTTTATTAGTGGCAAAAATCACAAGAAATCAATGGATAGTTTGCAAGATATTTTGGTGTTTGTATTAAAAGAGGGCATACAGGAGAGAATCAAATAAAGATACTGATCTTTGACATCCAGATTTATGTGACTACAACCAGGAAAAATGATCTAAACCAACTTCTCACAAAATAATAAATACAACCAAAATGCATTTAGACAAAAGCATCATTTACTAACTACACATAATTAATGGATTGCGAGCGCTTATCGTTTGGATTTTCAAGATACTTTACAGATTAGGTTTGAGTCGTGCGAGACGAATATATTGAACTCTGGACCCTCGCGTGTTCTGTGTCCCTCCACCTTGTAAATAACTTCCAAAAAAGAATAAAGAAGGCGCTATAGCTTTTGCTTCAATTGTTTTCTCTCTAAGAAATTCCATACATCTAAAGATTTTGAAGTTTCCAAATTAATTCTTTTCATGTTTTCCAGTCATGATTGTTTTACTCGTGTAATAAATAATTGTATTTAGGGAACATGTAATCCTTACACGTGAATAGCTTGTAGATCACACAGAGATGATCCTTAATCTCCTTCTTGCAAACAAAGATCCAGAAGACAAGGATGGACTGGATGATGTTCTAAATATCAAAAATTGCAAAATACCACCTTAACTCGTGACCCACAAACCACCCAGAAATAATGTCAGACACCCAAGATACTCCCGTCAGAGTGAGCAACTTTCCAAAAAGCCTGGTTCTTAAATAAAACAAACGAGTTTTCACTACTAGAGTTATTCATTGCTAAAATGTGCAGAAATATGAAAACATCTGATCAGTTGTAAAATACTGGCTTCGAGATGATTTTAAATTCAACGTCACACACGCAGTATTCTTCTTGGACCAGTAGAGAGCAAGGAGCAGGTGAGGGCGATGCCGAGGACGTTGAAGACGTTGAGGATTAGTAATGGGAGGAGCTGAGGTGGAAGTAGCGGAGTCATCCAAGTTGCAGCTCACGTGGCCGTACTGTGGCCGCATCACATGGTCATCAAACAGCCTGAAGCAAATTAATGATGCGTTAATATTGTACATTGAAATATATGATACAACTTTTGGTGAAATCTAGGAACTAATTAACTACCTCTAATTTGTCTCCAAGACCACAGAAGTAACAACGACGACCGTAGGAACTCCAACTCCAATTGCGCAGTAAGCTATAAAGCGTTTGAATCCCCTCGACCGACCCGTCATTGGCACCATTGAGCTGTATTGGACCAAGGATTTAATCAGACAGATACAGCATAATGAAGGCTTGAGTAAGATGACGTCATGCAAAGATAATAATTGTTAAATATTAAGAACGCTACCTGATAGTGAGCCACAGGTCAAAGTTAAACACGGTTATCCAACTGAACTGGGCAATGTACCCAAAATGGTTGATAATTGCTACATGCAAATTTCATACATAATTAAAATACTCACAGCAACCAACCAAATAGTTACAAGAATTAGGTAATAAACAGAGAAATAAGACTATAGAAAGTGTACCGACAGTGGTGCAGAAAGTTGATCGAAACTTAATAATGTCACTGTGCTGAAAGCCAGCAGCCGCACGACTCTCTGTGATCCACAAGTTGTTGATCAACGAAGCAAACAAGAAGCCCGCGGTGGTACACCCTTGAACATTCTGCCGTCTGGCCATTAACAAATACACTATAAATGTGACCAAGTGGAATGGAGTGGCAATGTAGTAGAGAATAAAGTAATTGCACTATCGAAAATTTTTGCTGTTGCTGTGCCCAAAATGTGCAAAATTTAATTAAAAGCCACTATGAAATAATGTTGGAACTGTGGCAGTTTTAAAAGATAAAATCAGGTTTAATGCATGCGTAGACGGACCTCATTGATTGTAGTTTCATTAGGGCAAAATAGGATGATTTGATTTTCGTGAAGAAAAACATATTCAGGAACCATGCATCTGTAGCTTCCTCCATCTTCACGTTTGTTCTGTTGGGGCAGAGAAAAATAAAAATCTCGGTGCCGTTCTCATTCTCATTGCCACCAGTTTCCATTTCGTAGTCAGCGCCACCTTTATCAATTCAGTCAGTGCCAGTGTCATTGCCAGTAATGTTTCCATAGGGAAGGCCAGTTAGGTCACGGCCAAGGTCAGGGTCAAGGTCAGTGTCCGTGTCAGGAGTGTCAGATTGATTCCAATTTTGTGTGTAGTTCCAACTATTATTGTGTGGTAAACCTACTGCGCTGACTGTAATGGCTGGAATAAAAAGAAAAGAGATGATCTGAGGGCAGCGGTGCATTTTTAACACTGCAGATTTACTTTACCGTCTGGTTCAAGTTCAATGACAAAAAATCCGGCGCTTTGCGCCGGATTTGTCCACCGTGGGCCCGAAGTAGATGCTGAGCTTACAGCAAGTTGATTTTATCACTGAAAAAAGGTTTTTGTAGTGAGGTTAACAAACTCCTGACTTAACCATAAGCAGTTACTGCTAGTGAATACGGGCTAGGTACGAGCTCTGCTGGCACTCATTTTTAGCAATGCGCAAATATCTATCTGTTATGTTAAGCATATTCGTTAACTTAATTCATGACCTAATGACATAGGATGATACAGTAGTATGTAAATAACGACAGTTATGCACGATCCCACGTATGCATATTAGTGAGATCCCATGTCAAAGGTATCTGTTTACTAATTTCTTAAACTAATGAAGAAGGGGAACTCTGAAGTGGTAATTTTTAAATAACATCATTTATGGACGATTCCCGTATACATATTAGCAAGATTCTATGTTAAATATTATATTTCATTATTTAATTCTTAAACTAATGATAAAGGGGATCTTTAAAATAGTAATGTTTAAAAAAACGTCATTTATAGACAATCCCTGTATGAATACTAGCAAGATCACATGTTAAATATATCCGATTACTCAATTCTTAAACTAATAACAAAGGGGTACTCTAAAATGGCAATGTTTAAATAACGTCATTTACGGACTATCCCCGAATATATACTTACGTTAGTAAGATCCTATGTTGAAAATATCCGATTACTTAATTCCTAAACTAATAACAAAGAGGATCTTTAAAATGGTAATGTTAGAGTAACGTCATTTGTGGACGATTCCCGTAAGCATACTAGTAAGATCCCATGTCAAAGGTATCTGTTAACTAATTTTTAAAACTAATGACGAAGGGGATCTCTAATGTGAAGTAAAATATGAATATATGTAAGGGGGCCAGATATTAATAGCAGTGCCGGGAATAGGACAATGGAGCTGGGAGCAACAACTGGAGAGAGACGTCAGCTCAGCCAGTTTTTTTTTGCTGTATATAGCAGTGAGGGAATGTAAGTATAAGCGGAGGAGCGGGATAGTAAGTAGAGAATAATTCAAGTTCTAATATAAGATGAAGAAGGGCAGGGCAGAGAACGACGGTTGACGAGGTTGATGGTGACGTGGCACTCTCATCGAGAAACTGTGCTTTTCTTGTCTAAACCAAAAGTGGAGACTTCACTTCTTAACTAGAGACCGAACAGTACACAACGTTGGGTGGAGCAGAGTTTTATTGAGGTCATTAAGGTAGCCCGCCGCCATCTTATATTTATTTATCTACGAGTTAATTTATATTCTATTTTCTCCTCCATTAAATCTAGATGCGAAAGTTATCGTTAATGAATAAGTTTAAAATAAAAAAATCCTAATTAAATCATCGAATTATTGTAGCTGTTGCGGCTGTGTATTTATTGTAAGTTGTTAAAGAGAGATCAGACAGATTTAAGGGAATTATTAAAGCAACAATCCCTGCAATTGAACTGTGTTGGACTATTGATTTTGTGAGACATTACGGCCCGTAGAAGCCGGCAAAAAAAGTGCTGTGGTTCATAGCATAATCGGGTACCGGAATTATCACAGTCATATAGTTTATTCCAGGTGTTAGTGTTGAGGATTCGTACCGACACCGGCACACCGACCATACCACTTGTGCATCCCCTCTTCCACCACGGAGCAGATACCGGAACACCGGGGAGCGGACGGTCCTACTAGGACGGTCTGGGTCAGACCGACGAAGAGGCAGAGAAGTAGCGGACTGGACGAGGAGGACCGCAAAGCGGGGTACCGCGTCTCAGCTGAACAAGTGATCGTTGGGTTCCCTAAAGCGGAGACCGACGGAGGGTCTGATTTCGGTCCAGCGAGTAGCAGCTCTACTACCGCGAAGCGGAATACGGTCTTGTCTTGGCTCTAACTTCCTAGTTTGCATCAGAAAGGTCGTAAAAGGGGAGAGATTGGGAAATTCTATACCACACTAAAGTGGTAATTTTCAAATAACGTCATTTATGGACGATTCCTGTATACATATCAGCAAGATCCCATGTTAAATAATATATTCCATTACTCAATTCTTGAACTAATGATAAGGGGGATCTTTAAAATAGTAATGTTTAAATAACGTCATTTATAGACGATCCCTGTATGCGTACTAGTAAGATCCCATGCCAAATATATTCGAATACTTAATTCTTAAACCTATGTAAAAAAGGATTTCTAAAATAGTAATGTTTAAATAACGTCATTTATGGACGATCCCCGTATTCATATTAATAAGATCCCATGTGAGCGGCTTGTTTAAATTTACCCACCCTCAACTTACATGACGTAATTTGTGTCTGGCCCCTTGGCAACATTATTCTTGTCTACCACGTACCTATCTAGAAATGGAGGTAAGTTTAAACGCTAATGCAATCTCATAGGCGGTTTTTGATTGAGGGCAAAAAAATCTGGCGTGTCGCGCCGGATTTGTCCACTGTGGTTACTAAGTAGATGCTGAGCTTACACAAATTGTTTTAATCATTGAAAAACTTTGCTTATATAAGAAGGCTAGCATAAAATCCTTGCAGTTAGTTTTAGTGAAATCAGGCTAAGTTACAAGTTGTGCTAGTAAAAATGAATGGGATTTGAGTGGGACTGGTACAAGTGCAGGCCTAAGTTGGTACGCCAGTACGAGTGTACTTGGTACGAAGTTTGCTGATACCATTAGGCAGGGTACAAGCGACTTGAAAGATCTTGTTGAGAATTGCGTCAGTACGAGAGACGCTGGCGCAAGGTTTAGTTAGCTGGATACGCCTAGTGCCACTGCGAGTGGGCTTGGTAAGGAAGGCACATGTACGAGTGAGTAAAAAACGAAATTTGTTGCATCTGGTGGACCAGGTTTGAGTGGCACGGCTGGGTTTGTAAAAATTCTCTTGTCTGTTCAATAGGTTAGGTTGGGTATTGATGGCCTAAAGATATGCCGTAAACCTCTAAATAGAAGCGCTCAGCTTTTATTACCAATAAAAAGTTTGACCTGAAAAAATTAACATCACCGCTTGTGGCGAAACCCCCTGCCACTATTAGAGGCTGGCCTCTATTCGAGATCTGGCTTCTATTTGTAGCTTTACGGTACTTTTACCTAATACCTAATTAAAGTAACGTCATAACATGATTACCTTAATAACCAAGTAATATTTTTTTGACGTCATTTACATACGATCCTATTAAAAAAGTGATATTTTTTTGAGGTTATTAACGGATGATCCCAAAAAAGGGTAATATTTTTTCTAAAGTCATTTACAAACAATCCCAATTACAAAGTGAAATTTTTTTGACTTCATTTATAGATGATCCCAATTAACGAAAAATAATTTTTGTAAAGTCATTTGCGGACAGTCCTAGTAAAAGAGTGAAATGTTTGCACCTTTATTTACTGACGGTTCTAATAAACAAGTTATATTATTTGTAACGTCATTTACAGACGATCCCAATAAACAAATGATATTTTTGTAACGTCATTTACGGACGATCCCAATATACGCATAATATTTTTTGTGACGTAATTTTCGGACGACCCTAATAAACAACTAACTAATGACAGTGTGGGTCCCTAAAATGGTAAAATTTGTATGACGTAATTTATGGACGATCCCTGCATGCAAGCAAGTAAAATCCTTTGTCGAGTATATATATTAACCTAATTTCTGAACTAATGACAGTTGGGGTTCCCAAAATGCAAAAATTTGTATGACGTAATTTATGAACGATCCCTTCATGCCTACTAGTAAAATTCTATGTCGAGGATATATGCCAACCTAATTTCTGAACTAATGACATTGGGGATCCCTAAAATAGTAAAATTTGTATGACGTAATTTATACACGATCCCTGCATGCATATTAGTAAAGTACTATGTGGAGGATAAATGTCAACCTAATTTCTGAACTAATGACAGTGAGGGTCTTTAAAATGGTGAAATTTGTATGACGTAATTTATGGACGATCCCTGCATGAATACTAGCAAAATCCTATGTCGAGCATATATTTCAACCTAATTTCTGAACTAATGACATTAGGGGTCCCAAAAATGGTAAAATATGTATGACGTAATTAATGGACGATCCTTGCATGTATACTTGTGAAATCCTACGTCAAGGATAATTATAATATGTCAACCTAATTTCTGAGCTAATGACAGTGGGGGTTTCTAAAATGCTAAAATTTGTATGACGCAGGAAAATAAATATATAACTAACTAATTCTAATTCTCGTAGTGTAAATTTTTGGATATATACCATTAAAAAAATATCTATGTTACTGTTACTAGCAATAAATAAAGACGAAGGCTGCGAAGAATACAAAATTTACCAAAGACACCAGTTTTGAACGCTTCCTGGCATTGGGTTTTCTATGGTATGTATATCTAAAAATTTCTATAGTACGAATATCTACTAAATACCAGGTATATGGAACGGGCGGCGCATGTATTTACCTACTTAGCTTCAGTGGGAAGTATTGAAATGCATGTAAAGTCTTGCCAGAGACCTGTTTTTCCTGCATTCATTTATTGATAAAAGGTTGGTCTATTATATCGTTAATTGTGAAAAACTGGTAAATCCGTTTAATTCCAAAAACAATAGGGTTCTATTCCATCGCATTCACAATTATTTAAAATTTATTTGAAAAAATTAAGTTAAAAACTGTAACTTGTAGAGCACGACAAAACAAGACACATCGACAGACAGACAGACGGACGGACATAGCCGTTCCTATA
Source organism: Dicyrtomina minuta (assembly GCA_949802685.1). Classification (NCBI taxonomy): domain Eukaryota; kingdom Metazoa; phylum Arthropoda; class Collembola; order Symphypleona; family Dicyrtomidae; genus Dicyrtomina; species Dicyrtomina minuta. The sequence goes on along the minus strand of OX461811.1, from coordinate 1,131,778 downwards.
GATGCTAAGCATCTAAAAAAGTGAAAAAATATTGAAAGTTGCTTCAGTTTACTGCTAACTGTGCATAATATATTTATTAGATCTTGCCCAAAAACTATACAGCACTGCGCGGGCGCTTTTTCTAGCGTTAAAAAAATATTTCAAGAAATTAGGTTGAAAACTGCGACCGTTCTCGTACGACCTCCAGACATTCGGACAGACAGACCGACAGACAGACAGACGGACGGACAAAACCATTTCAATAGATGCTTATGAGCTAAATCTCAGCATCTAGAAACGTATCTCTTTTAGTTTTTTTCAAAAATATAAAATTTTGTGTGTAGTTAAATCCAAAGTACAAAATTAGGTAAAGTAATTGAAGGAGACGCGGGTTGGAAACTAAGTGAATATATTATAACTTTGCTGTCCGAAAATTCCCAAATGGAATCTTTTGTGAGGCTGGTGCTATAAATAGGAAAGCAATGAGAGTGAGCTGAGCAGTTGTTGAAGTAATGGACTGGTAATGAGCAACAGGAAATAAAATGTGAATAATAATTAATGTTTTTTTTCTTCGAATTTAATTACGCTCAAGTGTCTAACCACTCCAAGTGCAAGTTGATTTATTTCTATATGTTTATTTCCTTGCATTTAATTTATGCCTCACGTAAACCTAGTTTTTCAATCTATATTTATAGAATTACAAGCAATTCCATAGGGTGAAGACACTTATTCCTGCAACTTATCAGGCTTTTCTTCCGTCGTATTATTTGTGTTTCCCCTTGTAAGCTGCTGTAGGTAGAGCAGATCAAACTATTGAACAGTGCACATGATATTTGAATGTTTCCTACACTTTGTAAATTCCAGAGCAGAATCTTCTTGAGGGAAGTTATTTATTTAGGGTGTACGCACGTGTAAATGCAGTAGTGTTGTGGATAGTAGTAAATATTTTTTTCCTTGAAGTAGCTTTTATGCGTGAAGTATTCGGTCCAATGAGCAGACTGCTCCTGAATGGAATCGAATTCTTGTGATTCCCCAGTCATGGGGTGGACAAAGTGCGTTTTTCTGTGCGTCTCATTCAGCAGGGCGCCATAACGTTTGACTCCGTTTGGGTGGCCACAGCCGCGGGAACCAAGTGGGTTACCTTTCTTTACATAGAAATTGAAGAGTAGGAGGGCAAAGTTTTGGGAAATGACGTCCATTTTGTACTCATCCATCGGGACACGGAGCCAGAGAGAAACTCGAATCTTCCCCACATCTGTAGCTTTCTCAATGGTATTATTGGCGTTTGTTCTGTTGGGGCAGAGAAAAATAAATATCTCGGTACCGTTCTCATTGCGCTCAGTATCCATCTCGTAGTCATCGCCACCTTCTTCAGTTGCGTCTAGGCCAGTTTTAGAGCCAGTACCATTGCCAGTAAAATTACCATGGGAAGGGTGAACTGGGTCACTACCAAGTTCATGGTCAACGTCAAGGTCAGACTGGTTCTAGTTCTGGTGCAGAAGTTGTGTGTGGTTCACTAAACCACTGGTGGTGGTGAACGTGATATAAATAAAAAGAATTCCCAGGATCTGAGAACTGAGATGCATTTTTCCAAATACAGATTTATTTTGCCGCTAGGTCCAAATTTTAGATTGTGGAAAACTTTTTTAATATTGCAAAATTTAATTTAACCATTTTTGTGAGAGACAAATACGGTGAGTTTGGAACTAGTACGCTGTAAATAGGAACTGGAAACTGGAACAGGAAAAGTACGTTCTGTATAATGTACATGTCCAAAAAAGAGGAAACAAAAATGATGAATTTAAATAGATATTTTTTGTAGAATTAAATTGAAAGTAAAATCAGGTTAAATAGGTGAAGGACGCGGGGAGGAAACTGATTAGGTGGGTTTGTCAGAATTTTGTTATATAAAAGTTTCAGAGAGGAATTCTTCGTGGGTCTGGACTGCTGGTGCTGATTTAGGCCGTGTACCTTGGTCTTGGACTGACGGGGAATAGGCAATGGGAAGTGACATGTGCAAATTAATTAATAATTTTTCTTCGTATTAATTTGCATCCCAGTTTTCCACTTGAAGCCTTATTCATCATTTATTTCCTTGAGTTTAATTTATTCCAACATAGCAAACACATAAATAATAAAGTCGAATGTCAAGCCATTTGCATATGCAGTCAGTCACATGTAGCAAATTTTAAAAGGTGTAGAAATATATTTCTGGATCTAATTAGGCATTTATACTTAAAAACGTACCCACGTAATGTTTTTGTAGGTACGTTTTTCATGCTGCAGCTATGTACGTAGAATGAACTTACAAATTGTTTCTAATTTATGATTGTTTCCCAGACATTGCAAATCCCAGCAGAGCGGTTGGGAAGCACTTGCGAAAAATTCTTTATTTGTATGCCAATGTAATCAACGTTCCCATTTTAACAGCAAATGAAAGAAGGCATTAGGGTTGCGCATACATGATTTCATGGAGTTGGTGAATGAGTGTAGTCTAGTATTCATAATATGACGTGTTAAACACAGCCATTTATAAAGTGCTAGCTAATATGATGGCAAGGGGGTGGGTGGAGGCTAAAGAGGAAATAATTCTGGTGACATCATTTATGGACCACCATGTAAATATTTTGCATGTAGATTACTACATATGCTGACACAGGTCATCTGTTTTAAATCACACGATAGTTTGAGTCTTATTTATTGGTAAATTAATCGCCTAATATGTATATAAAATAGCATATAGTTAATTGCGTACTTAATTTTGGAAACGTACACGATACATACAATGCGACGCGGGTGAAGAAATTCATTCTAACTAACCTGAACTTGCAAAGCTGTACATATAATGTAATCACATATTTATATCAAGTACGTCTAGAATCGTATTTTTGAATGCTGAGCCTAAGCATTTAATGAAATGGTACATGTCTGCCTGTCCGTCCACTTGTCGCACGCTACAGGTCGCAATTTTCAATTAATTAAATTCAAAAAAGTTGTAAATGCCCACAAATGCGAAGGAGAAGCGCTGAATAATGTTTCAGCATGATCGCAACTATAGTTTGTTTGCAATTAACATTTGAATGGACCAAGAATCAAAATCCCGTTGTAGGCATAAAAAAACGTCCGGCGCGAAGAACCAAATTTGCTTGTCGGGGGCCCAAAGTAGATGCTGAGCTTACAGCGAATATTCAGTTTAATGTAAAAGAACCTTATTGTATCAACGATCAAAATATGACAGCGCCAAAAGGGGCGACTTTACATGTGATGCACATACCCATCTGAAAGCTGATCAAGTTTTGCCAATGTAAATAAAAATAGAAATTTTCCATGCATTTGTATTGCGAGGGAAGTCACTTTTTTCTGTGTGCGTCACATGGCAGCATGGTGTAGTTGTCGTGTGCTTGGGATTGCAGTGTGGCATTGGGAAAGGTTGGTTGGGGTAGTAATCCGTACCACTCTCATTTATTACCTAATTCTATGCAAATTGCAAATGATTGTTTTCAAATATTTTTATTCTAAATATTATTTGTCCACCGTGGGCCCGAAGTAGAAACTGAGCTTTCTGCGAATATTAGATTCAATAAATGTGTAGGTTTTTATTGTAGCGACGATCGAGAATAATCTAGAAGATATTAGTAGTTCATAATCAGCGGCAGCTATTCCTCATTTGACATTTTGCAACTTGTTTTTTAAAACATTATTAACAGTAATAACTTTGGCGACGTCATTTATGGACAATCCAAATAATACATTGATTTTAGCGACGTCATTTATGGATTATTCCAAAACAGTAGTGCAACGTTACTTTAGAACCATCGAAATAAAGTAATAAAAATTTAGGTGAAGTCATTTATGGACTATCTCAATGTAAGATTAGTAATTTGGGGAACATCATTGGTAGACTATCACTATAATAAAATAAATGTTTGAGAGATGTGATTTACGAACCGTCTTGATAAAAACTTTGTTATTTAGTTGAAGTAATTTGTAAAAAATCCTAAGCATTCCTCCCCCCTCTCCCATCCCACACTTTTGTACAGTTTCACCTTTCAGGTCTATAAATATGTATTTCGATGCGTCTTGATATGGCTCAATGCAACAATTATTTTTTAGAAAACTAGTTCGTTTGATCACCTCCAAAAACAATTTCGTACTTTGCCTTAGCATATGCAGTCGTTTATCAAGTTGTAACCTTGCTATGCGTTTTAACATGCGTCTAGTTAAACCATTTTTAGAAAACTGGTTGAACTTGCATTCAACAAATATGAAATTCCCATTTCTAGAAATACAAGTTCATCCTGCAGAAGCGTTTAGGGCCCTAACAGTATGTTCCGAACTCCTAAATTCAAACATTTAAATTACCTTAGAGAAACGTCAATTACTTAAAACGCTTAGCGCTTATCCCCAAGCTTCAACAAGTATTGTATTCTCAATGAGAACACGGCCCTGCTAGACACTAAGCACTTTACACAATCCTTTTCAAAGTCTCTCCCTAATATGTACAGTGCGTACAACAAAAAGGGACCGTGTGGGTAGATATTTCAGTGTACACAAGAACGAAGTTTTTAGATATCATTCGAGTCCAGAGTCTATTTAAATAGGCTTTCGCCACCTGCATTTTCAATTTCCGTTGAGTCTCGTACTTAAGATTAAGTTTTAAAGCTTGAATGATGTTGGGATTTTCCAAGTGTTAATTGGAATGTATCATGATTTATATGACTTTTATACCTTGAAAGATATGCATTATTATTACAAAGTACAAAAATCCGGCGCTTCGCGCCGGATTTGTCGACCAGGGGCCGGCCCGAAGTAGATGCTGAGCTTCAACAAAGGCGCAAGACAATTGATGTTACGCTAAAAGATGATATAAGATTTATGAAAGCTCCCCTACTATCAATTAGCTGTATACAAATGTGCACAGCATGTAGTTAAATATAGCTGATTTTTTTTATAAATTGCACCATTTACAAATGACGTCATTTATGGAGGCTCTTTCACCATCAATTAGCCATATGTGGAAGTAGTAGTAGTAGTATTGCACTATTGTATTCGCGGGTATCAGAATACCCGAGAATAGTACTCAATAGTACTGTACTGTGACCTTCACTAACCTAACCTAATCTTCACGTCCAAGTTTAAGGTCAACGTGAAGGTCAAACTGGTTCTGATTCTGGTGCAGATGTTGTGTGTGGTTTAAATCGTGTGCTAAACTAAATGTAGTGGTGGCGATCGCAATATGGATAAAAAGAAGTACCAGGATCCGAGTTGAGAGTAGCATCTTCCCAAATACAGATTTATTTTGCCGCCAGTTTACAATTCAAAACAGTGTGAAAATTTTTTAATATTTCGAAATTTAATCGCACCATTTTTGTGAGACACAAATACGGTGAGCCTGGAACTAGTACGCAGAGAATGGGAACTGGAAACTGGGACAGGAAAAGTGCGTTTTGTATAATGTACATGTCGAAAAAAAGGAAACAAAAACTATTATTTAAAATAGATTTTTATTTAGTAGAATAAAATTTAAGGTAAAATCAGGTTAAATAGGTGAAGGACGCAGGAAGGAAACTGATCAAGTGGGTTAGTCAGAATGTTATTCTTAAAACTTCCAGTTTGAAATTCTTTGTGAGGCTTGACTTTTGGTGCAGATTCAGGCTTAGGCCATGTGCCACGGTCTTGGACGGACGGGGAATTGAAAATAGGAAGTGACATGTAAAAATTAATTCTTAATTTTTCTTCGTATTTAATTACATTCCAGTTTCCAACTTGAAGGTTCTAGTTGATTCATTTCCACACGTTTATTTCCTCGTCTTTAATTTATTCCAACATAGCAGACACATAAATAATAAGGTGAAATGTCAAGCCATTTGCATATGCCATCACATAGAGCAAATTTGATAAAGTAAAGAAATCTATTTCTGGATCTAATTAGAGATTTCTACCTAAAAACTTACCTACGTAATGTTTGTGTAGGTACGTTTTTCATGCTGCAGCTATGTACGTAGAATGAACTTACGAATTGTTTTTAAATTATGATTGTTTCCTAGACATTGCAAATCCCAGCAGAGCGGTTGGGAAGCACTTGCGCAATTTTTTTTAATTTTCATGCCGATGCAATCAACGTTCCTTTTTTAACAGCAAATAAAAGAATGCATTCGAGTTTGCACATACATAATGTCGTGGGTAGGGTGAGTGAGTGTAGCCTAGTATTTATGATATGACTTGTTAAACATAGCCGCTTATGTAGTGCTAAATTCATGGCAAGGATTTGGGTGGAGGCAAAATATGAAATAATTTTGGTGACATCATTCATGGACCAACCTGGAAATATTTTGCATGTAGATTACTACATATGCTGACACAGGTCATCTGTTTTAAATCACACGATAGTTTAAGTCTCATTCAATGGTAAATTATTCGCCTGATATGTATATAATAAATAAAAAATAAATTTAAGGTTGCCCCGATTTAACCGCAGTTCTTACAGGGTGCCCGACCTCGAATTCACTTCTTGCACTGTGCCATCACACAGGTTTTGTCTTTCCAACATTAGTCGGGCCTACTTTTATGGCGAACTTCATTTTACATTGACGTTAGGAGCCGCCGAGCCCTTCACTGCCTTGTGGACAAGGAAAACCCAGTGGGAAAACTTGCCACCGCCGCTGGTCTCTATGCCAAGACCTAAAGCGAGCATTTGCTCAAACAGCAGGTTCATAGACACCAGTGCAGTAAGCACTGAGACACGCGGGCTCGATTCCTAATATGTATATAAAATAGCATATAATTAAATGCGTACCTAATTTTAAAAACGTACAAGCTACATACAATGCGACGCGGGTGAAGAACTTTATTCTAACGAAACAAAACTTGCAAAGCTGTACATACAATCAGTACCTCAAAATTGCGACGGTAAGGACTGTGGCGGACTGAAAAAATACTGTCCATGTCTCGAAAATGAAATTCACTGACGCGAGTTAGTCAATGTTAAAAAAAAGCACGGTTTCGCATTTCACGGTGAACACGGTTTCGCATTTTATGAATTGGATGCACACTGCTGGCAGCGTCGGTGCAACGCTAGCGTGTTCATGGAAGTGCGGCGCGTGACCCCAGTTGACCCCATACACAAGGATACGTTGTTTTGCAGGCAATTTCATGAGGTTTGTGTCCCGCGTTTATTTATTGAAATCAGTTGAGAATTACGCATATACTGGATGTTTTAGTGCAGCAAGTCACGTCTTCCCATATGATTCCTATGGTGAAAAAATTTGAACGGCGGGGCTCGTTTTCTTGAGTGCCACTGAAGCCACCCGAATCCTGTGATAACAGTGAATGTTTTCAGTCATACGTAATGTATCTGGGAGTGACTAGGCTAAATTTGACGTTTCTTTGTTAACTAGGTCAGAAGTTATAGAAATGTAAATAAAGGAAACCGGGAAGTGTCCCTAGGCAAATATTTTCTAACAAAAATATAAAATGCTTTTACTAATTAATAACAATTATAATTCAACCAAATTGCCACCTATCAAAAGTACTGTGCTTTTTGTTTACCTTTTTCAGATGCTGAGCTTTAGCTCATTAAGCATCTAATGAAATGGTTTTGTCCGTCCGTCTGTCGCTGTCTGTCTGTCCACCTTTTGTATCTTGTACGCTACAGGTCGCAATTCTAAAGTGATCCTGACCAAACAAATTCTAAACGCTCACAAATGCGATTTAGGTGTGCTGTAAAGTTTATGGTTGCAAACCAATTCATAAGTTTTTTGCAATTAGCAGTTAAGTAGACCAACTCTCAGTATTTTTTACTATTCATTTCAGTCACGTATAAAAACTGAAAAAATGCCTGTTTCTCTGACCGCCAGCTAGTCATACGCTGCAGGTTGCATTGCTGAAGCGATTAAACTCTACCAACTTTTAAAAATTTTGATATTTAAAGGACGTGTTATAAATTGTTTTTTATTATTATCGCACTGATCGTTTTTCCACAATAAGTGGTTGAATGGAGCAACTTCCAAATGTTTCCCTATACATTGTGAGGGATCGTCCAATGATGACGTCCTTCAAATATCATAATTTTGAGTACCCCCCTACTTTTTAATTATTTAACCATTTTTAGAAGCTAAATACATAATGACGTCCTTCAGTGGTATAGATATTCAGGGATTGTCCATAATGACGTCCTTCGAATACCATAGTTTTTAGTAGCCCAGTTTCAACATTAAATTTTTTTCCAACCTATTTTAACTACATGTCACGAACTTACCTATATAGGATATATATATATTCAGGAATCGTCCATAATGACGTCCTTCAAATGCTATAGTTTTTAGTAGCTCAGTCCCAACATTTAATTTTTTTCCAACCTATTTTAACTACATGTCACGAACTTACCTATATAGGATATATATATTCAGGAATCGTTCATATTGACGTCCTTCAAATTTTCTTTGTTTTTTGTACCCCTTGTCCTAACATTACACTGTTTATCAACCTATTTTAACTACATTTCACAGACTTACTTTATATGTTATGAATATTTAGGAATCGTCCATGATGACGTCCTTCAAATATCATACCCCAGTCTCAAATTTAAATTTATTTCTAACATATTTTAATTACATGTCACGGACCTACCCATATGTGTTGTGGATATTCAGGTATCGTCCATAATGACGTCCTTCAAATACAATAGTTTGTAGTATCCCCAGTCCCAACTTTAAATTTGTTTCCATCATATTTTAACTACATGACACGGGCTAACCTGTATGTGTTATAGATATTCAGGGATCTTCCATAAGGACGTCATTCAAATATATAGTTTTTGGGACCCCAATTTTTAACTTTAACATTTTTTCTAACCTTTTTTTGAACTGCTTGCCACGTACATTCGTATATGGCATATGAATGGTAGGGGAGGCTCCATAAATGACGTCATTTGTAAATCATGCAATTCTCAAAAAAATTCTGGCGTTTTTAACTACATGGCACGTACTTCCATATATGGCTTATTAATGGTAGGGGAGCCTTCATAAATGACGTCATTTGTAAATAGTGCAATTTATAAGAATGTTTGAGCTATATTCGACTACTTGCTACGGACATTCATATATGTCCTATTGATTGTAGGGGAACTTCCATAAATCATATATCATCTTTTAGCTTAACCTATATTGTCTTGCGCCTTTGTTGAAGCTCAGCATCTACTTCGGGACCGCCCAGGTCGACAAATCTGGCGCGAAGTGCCGGATTTTTTTTACATGTTATTACTAAAAAACTATTTTTTTATCGGGGCAGAATCACAATCTGCTCTACCACCATTAAAATTATCAAATATTTTAGGGCCACTTCAATACTGTCAGCTTACAAGTGACACAGTTGGACAATCTACACTCTCAGTCAAAAGTTGGTTCCATCACATCGTAGACACATCTGCATCTGTCGTCTTGAGCGTTCACATTGTAAACATCATGCATTTCGATTAAGGATCAAATAATTCATTTAAATAAAAAAAACCTATTTCAGATTTAAAGTATCTCTTTAAACCTACATCTGGACTTAAGTGGATTTTTTGTGCAAAAGTTCCTTGTGTAGTGCATGTAGTATTGGCGACATCTGACACTTATCCTGAAAATAATATTTTTACTGCAGTAAATTACCTAAACAGACAGCTACCCACTTAAAAATATAGCTTCGGAATCGATCGGAAATTGTTCTGTCGGCGGGAAATATTGTGTCCGATGGAATACTATAGTTAACTATCGGAAACGATAGTCAGACGATCGGTTGATAGACGATCGGAGGAAATATAATATTTTCCGATCGTTTGAAAACTTTAAAAATTTGACCTTTGACATACTTCATCATCTGTCCACAGGATGTTTAATTTTTAACTAGTTTTCGTAATTTTTAAATAATTTTCAAAATTTTTTACAAAATTTTCAAAAACTCCAAAAAAATGTTTAAAAATGCCAAAAAAACTTAATCATTACCTTATTGACATACGCTATTTAGGCTACAAAATAAGTGACCTATGACCTTTGACCTTGTTGAAATGGTCACGTAATGAAATAATTATATAGTAATATATAAATAAAATACAACATTTTTTGCAATTTACATTATTAGGTAATAATTAATTTCGTCACCTTTTGACCTGACCTTTTTGGACATGTCAAGAAATTAATCCCTGATTACGCTTAATTAGGTGGTTAATTACCAAATTGTTAATGTTGCTTTCATTTTTTTCATAAAACCAAGTATTCATGAAGTAATGCATAAAAATACACGGAGGCGCTATAAGTAGGAGCTTAATTTCTATCTCATCAATAAAGGACTATGTAGCGGAAGGGTTAAGGTACAGTGTCAACAACCGAAGTCTAGAGATCGAATTCTGACAATGTTGGAAATTTCCATATTTTTTTCTGACTTTTTCGTAGCTGTCGGATCCGATAGTCGCCTATCGGAAAAAAGGGTCGTAAAACGTTCCAAAATCCGACGACATAATTCGATAGCTAGAAACGATCGAAAACGATCGGACAGTTTTGCGTGGGTAAGCAATTTTTTGTATGGAAATCCAAATGACATTGTTCTCCTTGTAATACAACAAATAGACAAGACCATCAGGGCAAAACCAGAAAAGGTTAAAATGCAATAATATTAACCCAGATCACTGGAACAACATGGGTTCGTCCTATTTTCCTAAAACAACTTCAATGTATTACGAAAACGTTTTTTAACGTGTGGGTCTGTGGGTGGATATTCCAGTATACACAGGAAGGAAGCATTTAAATGTCATTCAAGCCCAGATTCTATTTCAGTGGGCTCTCGCCACCTGTGTTTCAAATTTCCGTTGAGTCTTATAATTAAGATCAAATTGCAAAGCTTGAATGATGTTGGGATTTTCAAACTGCTAATTGGGATCTTCCTTAAAAGATAATTATATTGTATAATTCCAAAGTACAAACAAGGCAGAAAATGAGATAAAAAATAGTAACAATACTAAGCAATGGACTTAGTTCTAAAAGTAGAACATAATTTGACACGTTGACACGTGAATTTCCTAAAGAACATCAGCGTAGCTTGAGCAAGGCGACCTACACAATATTTTCATTTAGGAACCCACAAGGACGTATGGTTTTGTTTTCTTGGCTTTTCCTACAGCTTGTGGTCATCTTTATGTTTTTGTCTGTAACTGTAGTATAGCGGTGGTTACGACAGCGGTATGTTTAATTAGAAGTATTTACTGTAGAATTTCCACTGTTATTCAATACCTTAACAGTGTGCTGTGGAATAGTTTTATTAAAGGATTTATTGAAGTCAGCTATTTAAATTACTTTATCGGTGTTGACATATAGGCTTAATCGCTAGCAGTCGCATCTTAGCACCAATATTTAGCATTTAGAAAAATAGCCATTGAAAGAGACTGCACTATTTAAGCTTTTAAGAAAATTAACAAGTTATCTCGGCGTAGGGTCCTGTAGTACTGCAAAGGTTTTGGTTGATATCGCTTTAATAGGTTTCCTGGAAATAGTTGTTCAACGGAGGAATATTTTAATTTTTTTTTAATTTTTTCCTGTCACCTTGAAAACCCACCGTTGAAAACACGTTGTGTACATGGTTACAAAAATAATTGCAGCCAAATGCCTAATTCATGCATCAGATTCGTAATTATGACCTTTGTGAACAAATATATTTAAATGTTTTATTAAAATGCAAAATGTAGTAACTAAATAGCCTCTCCATACTAGGGATGGGTGCTAAATAAAATGTATAGTTTTGACTTTAAATATAGATAAATAAGCGTTAGAAACTTGGAGATTTAATCGATTTTTAGCTGAACACAAAGTAAAGTCTTATGTTAAAGCATAAATAAATAAAGGATTAAGTGTGTAAAAAACTTCCACTTTAGATCTTTAGTTTACATGATTTGTTTTGTTTCAGTTGATAATGGACTATAAGAACATAAAAATTGAAACCCTACTGAAACTTAAAATATTAAATATTACTCGACCTAAATCTTGTAAATGTATTATTCATACTGGATTAAATTTTTTTAAGGAACCTAAGTGTTAATTAAAATGGTTTACAATTAACAAATTTTTCGTTTTCTGTGTGACCAAAAACTAGGATTCCATGCATTTTTCAAGCAAATACTAAAGCGTGTACTTGTGGGTTGCGTAATAATAAATTAAGAAATGCGACCAAAATTCCTAATTTTGTATCCGTTCCTATTAGTTTACCAGAGCTTATGATGTACCCTGCACTCATTCCCTAACATACTTGTAGAACAAAGAACAATTCTAACTTTCAATATTTCTAGGCATGTAAAGGTAAAAACACGACCATACTTTATAACATACATAAGCTTATAGTTTTTAAAAACATGTACCGTATTGTAAAAATGGTTTTAACAAATGTGGTTAGAATTCACTTGTATCAAATAATTCATTTCTACAGTCTTGCCCTCTACTGCGAATAAAAATCAAATTTGTGAGTTCTTCTATAGTACCAATACAACTTGAGCTCGATTACAAACCAAAAGTTTTTCAAGGGGTCCACGCAAACAGCAATGATTCAACAAACGCATAACATTTTAAATTTATTTCGCTAGGTTAGCAAGCTTAAAACATCCACGGTTTGCAACCTGTAATAAGTGATATTGCTTACGCAGTCATAATACTTTTGAAGCTTTCTGGACGCTATTAGGCTTGGTCAAAACAAGATTTTATAAGCCGCAATAACAAATCATATAACTTTATGTTAGCCTTTGGTAAGGTGTTTGTTTTCAGGTGTTAACTAAACATGTAGTGGTTTGATCGACGTTAAACATTGATTCTGTGTAAACAACTAGAATGATATTATATATTTTGAAGGGCTTGACAGCAACTTAAACTGCAACTACTTACAATTTTCTAAATCCGTATTTCATGATAACTTGTGTGTATACAGGATTTAAGTGTGAAGGAGGGGTTCAAAAAACATGTAGAAAGTAAAATTTATTATTGGTATAATTCTAATTTACAATATTATAACACCCAAGAAACATTGAAACTTTGTACATTTACAAATATTAAAACTCCAAATTGTAAATGCAAATTTAAAAAATTCAAATAATTTACAATATCACGGCACTACTCCTCGACATTTAATAGTCGGAAATCAGTACACTCCTTGTAAATCAAACACTTGTTAAATAACGCTCGCATACTTCGCTACTTCCAGAGCCGATCATATAAATTTAAATACGTAGTTAAATATTTTTACATGTGCATATATTACACTAAAGAGTTGAGTTTATTTTTATTAAAGTGTCAGGCAATTCAGTATATATATACTGTTATTAAATCACGGACACTATATTAATACTATCACACAAATACAAATTAATACACACAATATAAATTAATACAGATACATCAGATACATCACTGCCAAAGAAAATAATAGTTTGTAACCGTAAAAGCAATAGGGGAACAAAGCAAATACTACGGCGGAATATAGGGGCTATAAATGTAATCTTCCCTACTTGCTACTATATACTCCATTAACTTATTTCGGAACGGACCAATATTGTACAATTCAAATTCCCCACTTTCAAGCGACACACACCCCTTAATGTCCTCAGGAATATTATTCCATTCATCAGTGAATCGATATAGTGGCGTGTTTCTAAAAGTTTCCGTATTAAACCTTAAACAATCAAGCAAGCACTTATTGGTTGATCGCGTTTGCCTTACCGACGTTTTTAGACTAAAAATGTTTTTAAAATAAATAATACTAGAACCATACTTTAAAGTTTTTAAAACAAAGATAAGTGAGTAATACTTAATTCTTTCACATACTGACAATACATTACACATTTCCAATAAATCACTCTGATTTACATTGACCTGTCTAATACTACAAAAAGATATCATAGCTCGATTTAGCTTATTTTGCAACGATTGAAGCTCTACAATAGTTCTTGATCCCCAAATAATCACGCAGTAATCAACAACTGATAGAACATACGCATTAAGCATTACAACAAATGTACCAAAGTCCAAATATCTTTTAATATTTAAAATAACTCCTATTGCAGCATTAACTCTTCGTTTTACATACGAAAAGTGCTCATTAAAATTCAAGTTGCAGTCAACAATTACACCAAGGTATTTAAATGTATACACACGTTCTATATCTTGACCATTACAAGACATGACAACCCTGTCAGGTTCAGGAATATTTAAGTCACCTGACTTATGAAGTAACATAAATTTAGTCTTACTTATATTAATACACAAATCATTCATATTAAACCACACATTAAGGGAATCCAAAGAAGTCTGAACCGCAAAGCTAGTTTTATGTCCTGTTGTAAAAACATTTTATTTTAAATCTTGATAAGTTTCTACAGTAGCACTGTCAGTAGAACGTATTTAGATTATCAAAACCCCATAATGTTTTTCTTAAATTTTTTTTCTTATTTAATCTTCGCAACAACGCTTTGGTTCCAACCCGCCTCAGCGTCATTCAATTTTGTACAGCCAGAAATGTTTCTGGAAATAAACAGTATGGTTAAGAGCAACGAGATGAAGGACTGTTTTATTCAGTTCTTTACATTTGGTAACGTCATCAATCACGCCCTTCTCCCCTTGCCGACAGCTCTGCAAACAAGTTCCATTTTGTTCCAGGAAACCGAAAAACGAAGCCAGCGTCAGAACTACTCACGAACGTTTAAAACAAGAAGAATTCGCTGCTACTCCTTTATTCTTATCCTTGAGAAATGTCCTCGAGATACGTACTACAACAATTTTGGTATTCTTGAGCAATCAATTACAACCTTGACTAAAACTGCACGAATCCCTCAAAAATGGTTCACTATTTTAGTGAATGAATTATGCTTTAATTCCGGCGTGCACAAAAAGATAAGACAAGCACTCGCGCGGGAAGTGAAATATGTCAAGTATTATATTGTGATGTCACTCGAGTTTAAGTACGTCCAAATTAAAGTTCACGACGCTTGGATATATGCGTTGGCCAGAGCAGATATTCAGCCTCGAGACATTCACGAAATGTACACGGATGACGACTCAGAACCCAGCAGAAGCCTTGATTTTGATTGCTCAAATTCATTGGCTCGCAACTGTTTTGAAAAGGCGCTCGCCAATTACGAGCAGCTAGTCGGCAAGGGGAAAAATTTCATGTGGATTACTAACCTGTCCACATACCAGAATACCCGTAATTATTTGACGACAAGTATGAAGTTCCATGATTCGTTTCACAGGTTGAGTCCAACAAGTCTGTCAAATGCAACTATCAAATTCCTTAGATCATGTCTCAACATATCTTTTGTTCTCTCGTCGAGGTCCAAATGGCATTTTGATGGACCCAGGATTTATGAGAGCGTTGATAACAAGATCATACCACGCACGTCTATTTATATTCCTGTCGGGCAAACAAGTCCATTCAAGTTCATTACGCCGAACAATGTGAGAAAAAATCAAACTTCGTTTGAGATCTTCACCAATCCGTTTAACAAATCTGTTTGGTATTTCATTCTTGGAGCAATAATTACATTGCCGGTCGTCGTTACAATTGCGTCTTATAAAATGAAAAAGATTTTACTGCTTCAATACTTTGTCGCCAGTGTACTACCATTTGCATCCGCACTCACTGAACACTCCGAATTCGATCATATTCTGTCAGGTGTAACAAATGTTTCTTGGAGACGCATGTGCGCACAACTTATTTCGCTTTGGCTCCTTGTCGGAATCGTGTTGTCAAACGGGTACAAAGGTGTTCTCAAATCTGACTTTACGATTGTTCAACAACCCAAAACAAATTGGACGTCGATTGAGGAACTGATCAACAACAACTTCTCACTCTACGCATTCATCAGTCAAAGCAAATGCGATTCTGTTATGAAAATATGGGCCAATAAAACAAATGAAGAGGATTTTTATGATGGAGGTCTCACCTTCAAACAGCTTAATAATGAATGCTTTAGTGACCATAGAGAATGCAAATTTTACGAGGAATGTTATTTTGAAATTGAAAAGCTGCTTAGAGATCAACTAACAAACAGAACAACTCATATTTGTTCGACAAATTTCGAAGCTACTGTGCTTAACCTGAGTGCACAGGGGAAAACAGACGTGGCATTTGTCTTTGAAGAAAACGAATTCAGTTTCTATTGGAAGCGGTTCCAGAAATTAATGAAGCAGTTTCCCACGGTCCAATATTCTCACAATATGAGGAACGAAAAGAAAAAATATCTGAGTCGCCCAACATTCTATGAATTTGATTCCGGGTTTCCCAAGTATCACGGGAGGGTCCCGCATCGGATGAAAGTTCTTCTGTCCTCTGGCATTTATTGGTTTTGGGAAAAATGGGAAACTATCAGATTTTCCGAGGCGGCACGTGACGCGTTTATTTCGAAGGTAGGTGAAAATGCGAGTAAAGAACCTACAGCGCTGTCACTTTTGAAATCTGACATTTCACTAGTTTTTGTTTTGTTTGGAATCGGAGCCGCTCTTTCGCTTCTGACATTTGCTGCTGAAGTATGTTTTGGAATTTGCAATTGGCTCTACCACGTCCTTTGTAAAGGGTGCCAAGTTATGCGACAATTGAGTGTTTGTTTAAAATTTCATATTTGTCAGATCGCTAGAAAGCTACTGCTTTGGATTTTGGATGGAATAACAAGAACCTACAAGCAAATCATGCGAATGTATTTTTGAGTAAATCAATGTAATATTTTATTTTTAAAAAAGGCAACGTAAAACTTAAAGCTTTCTTAAACACATGCTGGACACATGAATGTTTTTAATATGAAATTATTAAAAATTCTGAACCCTGGCCAAAGGAGCTGTTGTACTTCACGTAACTCATATGAAATATTTTCGCACCTGCAAAATGTTCTGTCTGCAACGTTATGAAACTAAATAATGTTTCTTATATAGGATTCCATTGCATTGTTTCTTATGCCAAATAATTTATTACACTGCATTGGCATATTGTTTCAGTCGAAAGAAATTCAACTTTTATAAATTACTACCAGTGGAATCTTAAAAAGACATTATTTTACTGAACATTTTTTCAAGTGCCCAGCAAGTGTTTAAGCGATTCCTTGTTTTTTACGTTTCTATTTTCAAAAGCAAACATTAAATTGGTAAACTAAAAAACAGATTAGGTGGGTTTGCTCGTTAGGGTTTTGCGTAAAGCTTATAAGATTTATAAAAATAATTATTGTATTACATTTGACTGATTTGACCTACTTACTAAAATATTGTAATACACTGTACAAATATTTAAAATAAGTACAATAAATTTATTGTATGCAACTGACACAATTATAAAGTACATTCAAACTCATACGTGTCATATGCGCCTACCTAGCTGCTTACGTTGTGTTAAAGTTTTGACTTTGGAGTGGGGCTATCGTGAAAGATTAAAAATTTGGGGGACATCATCCAAGGAGGATCCCTAAGGACGTACCCACATTGTGACCACGACTGTCAAAATGGAGATTTTCTATTTTAACAGAAAAGTCAAAAAGATTTCTGTTAAAGTTAACTGATAACAAGGTCGTATTGTAGTTTTTCAAAAAGAAACTCGTAACGAACGTTTAACTATTATTAACAACAATTACAACAATTAAATTGATAGTTGGCAAAATATTTTCGTGTTTGTATTGATTGCGGGCGTGCAGGGGAGAATGAAATAAACATAATTTTCCAACATATCACGAATTAGTTGGCTACAACTAGAAATGATGATCTAAACAACTTTTTCAGTAAGTTATTATTATAACCACGTACATTAAAATAAAAGCCTAATTTAGTAACCACTAACACATATAAGGTAGCAAACGCTTTTAGTTTAGAATTTTAAAACGCTTTATTGATTCCATCTGACGAGCAATGTTTCAAACCGGATTCTCTAGATTTCCATCGAAATGTAGATATATTGATTTAGCATGTTTGACTGAGTGTGCAAGCCCCCCATACATGCTCCGCATATACACGTTTTCATTTTCAAAAAAATTAAAAAAGGATTTTCAAAATTCGCGAAATCCAAAAACTTTTTTTTCTTATGAGATTTAACATGCAAATTTTTAAAAAACACGATACAAGGCATGGAAATTCTTCAATTTTTTTGAGAAATCAGGGTTTTTGAAATTTTCAAAACATATGTAAACCCATGTGATTGGGTCCCTTTCAGAAAGTACTTTCAATCCAAACACGGCTATCTTGTGTCATTTTTAAAAATTTAAGTGACATCGCATATGTAGTACATAGTTATCCTCAAAATCATATATAATCCAGCATTTCATCCACCCGGGCAACAAATACCAGGCGCTTCGCGCCTGATTTGTCCACAGTAGGCCCGAAGAAGATGCTGAGTTGACAGCGAATTGGGTTGATCACAGGGAAAAGACGCTTGTGTAGTAAGGCCAAAATAAATACTCCGCAGGTAACCCCAGTGGAAGTAAACCAGGTACGAGATTTGCTGGCAAGAATGAGCGGGGTGCAAGTATTGTAGGTACGCGTCGCCTTAATAAATACATGGCCGGTTCAAGGGGGCCACATTATTAGCTTTGGAGAAACGAAAGGGCGCGGTTTGAGTGACATTAGTAGCAGTGCGTTCGGTAGCAGCAGCACATGCGGTGCCGATACTTTGGGCCTATAAAGAAAAGCGCCGTTACAAGTGGCCTAGGCTCTAGTATTAGAGAACCGAGTGGGTGGGGCACAAGTAGGCTTGAAAAAATTGTGTCGGTATAAGTAGGCTATGTGCGGTTATCGCTGATTTCAGTTTGCAGGAAAACAGGTATGCAAGTAGTCGTGGCAAGAGTAATGAGGCTACGATTTGGCTCAATACAAGCTTGACTTGTACAAGTAGAAAAGGTTAGAGTAATACGGGTGTTGTCGGTACGAGCTTTGCTAATACACAGGGGCAGAATAAAAATAACGGCTGTACTATTGGGCTAGGTATTGGTTTTGCCGGCGCCAGTCGCCAGGGTACAAATGGTGATGTCTTGATTGGCTTTGGCAAGAATAGCGCCGTTGCAATTGAGGCAGGTACATACGAGCTATAATAATTAGTGTAGGCAGTGTACTAGTAGTAGTAATGTGAGTTACATAGTTTGGTAACATTATTACAGTTACGAGTTAGCTGGGTAGGAGAGGTTTCGGCATAAATGGGCTAGTTAGGAAAAGTTGCGGTACTCGCATTTATGGTCTTTTAAAACTATTTTAAGCAAAATCGTTTATATACCGTGACATGTTTCGTACGACCTACAGACAGATAGGCAGAAAGACAGATGGGCAAAATTATTTAAATGTATAAGCTAAAGCGTAGCATCTAAAAAGCCGTAGTGCATACACAGGAGTTTGGTTTGCCGTTACACTGTTAATACGTTGCACACATTTGGGTTCTTATACAAATGACGCCGCACATGATGAGCGTGGGTTACGTGGAAAAAGATGACACCTTACGTTAAAGATAGTCATTTACGCATTGCTTAGGAGGGTGACAACATGGGTGAGTGTGTTTAAATATTTTTTAACTTTGGGTTGCCTAATTTATGTACAGCCCTTCCACCTGTTTTTGTTCTCCTTTTATTCCATTGGTTATGCCATGGGTCTATTTAACTGTTAATTGTGTAAAAATGGTCTGTATCAAGCAAATGTAAAACACAATAAAGACCTGCCTTTTCGCATTTGTAGTCGCTTTCGAGTTTTTTAAAAAAAAATCGTTTAATACTGTAACCTTCATTGTCCGGCAAACAGGGAGACAGATCTGTTTTACAGTGTGTTCGCGATGAGCAACAGATACGCAGTTAATATGACTTTTGTCTAAAGAGGATCAACTTCCAAATTCCAATCTGACTGAAAGTCTAAATTTTATCTGAACCACCTAAGCTTAAAGTCCTGATTTTGACAGTAGTTCATCCTGTCCAAGAATAATGTATTTTCGGAATGTATAGTAGGTTTTTTTGTAGCTTTAGTAATTAGTTATTTATCGTACTACTTTTCATGTGTATAGAATAGAAAAGATAATATTATTATTAACAGCCACAAAAATTTGCTGACTTAAACTACAGCAAATTAACTTTCGCTCGTGAACTGGTCAAAATGGACTCAGCGGCAGATCCAGAATTGTTTACTAGAGGTGCGTGGGGCCTCCGATGTTAAGCCGCCAAATAAAAAATGGCCAGTTGTATCTCTACAATGTAAAACAATTTCATTTAAGGAGGTTTGAAGCTACCTAGCCCTCTCCCCTTCCCCCAGGATTGCCAGCTTCATCCCGGTGTTTCCCAGTGTCACTAGTTTTTGTAATTTTGGTATAGTTTTAGCAGTAATGGTGGTCAAGCGGGAGCACCCTGCAGGGTTTGTTAGACGCATGCCTGCCTACTTGCACCCTGCTCATTCTTGTAAGTAAAACTTGTACCTGTGGGGTTTTTATTTTGCCTTTTTTTCCCTGTGATCAACCCAATTCGCTGTCAACTCAGCATCTTCTTCGGGCCTAATGTGGACAAATCAGGCGCGAAGCGCCTGGTATTTGTTGCCCGGGTGGATGAAATGCTGGATTATATATGATTTTGAGGATAACTATGTACTGCATATGCGATGTCACTCAAATTTATGAAACTGACAGTAGATAGCCGTGTTTGCATTGAAAGTACTTTCTGGAAGGGACCCAATCACATGGGTTTACATTTGTATTGAAAATTTCAAAAACTCTGATTTCTCAAAAAAATCGAAGAATTTCCATACCTTGTATCGTGTTTTTTTTTAAATTTGCATGTTAAATCCCATAGGAAAAAAAAGTTTTTGAATTTCGCGAATTTTGAAAATCCTTTTTTAATTTTTTTCAAAATGAAAACGTGTATATGCGGAACATGTATGAGGGGTTTGCACACTCAGTCAAACATGCTGAATCCGTATATTTACATTTCGATGGAAATCTAGAGAATCGGGTCTGAAACATTGCTCGTGAGTCGTGCCAGTGGAATAAATTGCACTCTGGCTGGACACTGATGTGTTCGGTGTCTCTCCCCGTTTGTACAAAAGTTTCGAAAGAAGGCACCGGCTTTGGCTAGGACTGTTTTCTCTCGAACAAATCCTATACGTCTGAAGATTTAAAATTTTTCAAACTTAATCTTCCTATTTCCCCCTGCTATGACTATTTCATGTGTAATGAATAATGTGATTTAAAATAATGTAAGGCTTACGCTCCAAAAGCAACCGTGCAATAATAAAAAGCAGGATTGTGGCAATTTGAATTTGAAAGATGACTTGTTAAAAACAGTACTAGAAAATAGACCTCATCGATGGAAGTTTTTTTTGGCAAAATTAGACGATTTGATTTTCGTGGGAAAAAGTAAATTCAGAGACCACCTCCTATTTACACTCACTTCATCGTTGTTGTTGTTGTTTGTGAGTTGTTGTTGTTGCATTTGCTGAGTTGGCGTTAGTTTTATTTCTACACAAAAAGAAATCAATCTCGATGCCACTTTTTTGGTTTGTAATTTTAGAATTAGCTAAAGTTTCAAATTATGATTTTTTCTATTAGAGTAACTATGAAAATCTTCAGTTATTACAGGTAATCTGCATAATTTGTGAAATTATGTTTAATTTTAAAACGTGTCCCAAGGAGCTGTTGTGCTTTACCTAACTAATATTACAACAGCATTCTCTATACCAATAATGTCTGTCTAGGGATTTGGAATTTGACAGTTCATTTAAAACTACAACGTCACATTATGAGTATGTGCACTCGGCGACAGGCCACCAAGCAATCATGGCGGGGCTTTATGAAGCAACATGGCTCTGCCTACCTACTAACAAGTTTACTAATTATTTTGAAAGCCTAATATCCATTTAAGTTTAAACACGATATGTCTAACATCATTTAATCTACCGATGTGGAGAGTAGAGAATGCACCCCGCACTTTTAGTAGAAGGGAAAAAATTAATGAATAGAATTACGTGATTAAGTGATGGATTACATGCATTTGTTTACATTGTGTACATTTTACATATAACCAACAATAGCTGTTTCTAATATTGAATTAGTAAATAATAAAAAACCTTAAATTGTGCAATAAAATTTCTTTTAAATTCTCTGCTTGAACTAACCAAAATATTTGTATTTGCATAAACTAAACAACTACTGTGCGCTATTAGTGAAAACGCGGTAAGAGTATTATTTTGAGCTCCTAGTTACAACCTGATTGTCTGTTAGTTGAAGTCTTTTTTTTTTATTGGTTCTACAAAATTAACAATAATTTCTATTTGAAACAAAATGCCACCTTGCAAAATACCGTTCCTGTTTCCTTTTGCCACCTAATTATGGAGTAGCAACCAATCACGTATTGTCGCTAATATTTAGCAATCGCCACTCTAGTTATTAAAGGACTGAAATACGTTATCTCTAAAGAACAACATCAAGTTTTAGTTTCTTTACGGTTACGGAGTTATTCCAGTTCAGAAAATACGAATGGTTCAAGTCTGGCTTAAATCGGATGAAGTCGGGAGGTGTCCGCCGGAGCATCTATGCCGCGTTTGCGTGTAAGACATTAGAAACTTACTACGTATATAACTTTTACTTATATTGTAGAAATAACCAAGGTTAGAATTTGTAAACAGTAATAACATGGCAGTTACTATATATATTTGTTTGGAAACACACATTGTATCTAAGAAATGTTTTTAATAATTTATGAGATATTCACAAGGACGCATAAATGATAATACATTTGACTAATTATGTGCTTAGTACAACATGTCTTCTAAATAAGTTTATAATTAAACTGACTATAAATTGATAAATAAATTATTAAATCAGTTTAAATACACCAATTTGTAAGTCAATAGAGTGCAGGGGGATTGCATTAAAGATGTCATCATCGAAGCGATCTAAGTCGAGCAAGACGAATAGATTGCATTCTGGACATGGACGTGTTCTGGGTCTCGCCCCCTTGCGAAGAAGTTCCAATGAAGGAGGATGAAGGTGCGTGCTTCCGCTTGGACTGCTTTCCCTCCAACAAATCCCAGACGTCTATTGATTTCAAATTTTTTAGAAATTAAATCCTTCCATTTTTTTCCGTCATAATTATTTTACATTCTGAATAAATATTAGAATTCAGGTAGAATGTGTGACTTACATTGAATAGGCTTGTAGGACATGCAGAGATGATCTTTAATTTCCTTCTTGCAAACGAAGATCCAGAAGAGAAGGATGGACTGGATGATGTTCCAAATGTCAAAAATTGCAAAGTACCACCTCAACTCCTGACCCACGAACCACCCAGAAATTATGTCAGACGCCCAGGACACTCCCATCAGAACGAACATTTTTCCAAAAAGTCTCGATCTTAAAATAAAAAATAAATACAATGTTTTCCCTATTTGACACATCTGTTCTTACTGCTTTGAATGCTTTTTATGCGCAGACTCTCTGCGCAGTTGCTATTTACTGGCTTCGGGAAGATTTTGAGTTGGACTTCACGCGCACAGTGTCCTTCTTGAACCGGTAGAGGGAGCGACAGGTGAGGGCGATAAAGAGGACGTTGAAGACATAGAGGATTAGTGTGGGGAGGAGCTTAAGGTGGAAGTAGGCGGAGTCATCTATGTTGCAGCTCACGTGGCCATACTGTGGTCGTACCACACGGTCATCAAATAGTCTGACAAAAAAGTAATGCTTGCTGCGTTATTACTCTAATTTATGGAAACTGATACCACTATGGTAAGCCTAGCAATGAAACAAAATACCCGTAATTCGTCTCCAAGGCAAAAGAAGTAGCAACGACAACCGTAGGAACTCCGAAGCCAAATGCGCAATAGCCCATGAAGCGCTTAAACCCCCTCGAGCGACCCATCATAGGCACCATTGAACTGTATTGGGCCAAAGATTAAACATAAAGCACTGTAATTATGGCCTAAGTGGGATGACGTCATTCGTGATTAAGCATTGTAAAATATTTTGAACCTACCTGATAGTAAGCCACAGGTCAAAGTTGAGCACGGTCATCCAGCTGAACTGGGCTATGTACCCGAAATGGTTGATAATGGCTACAAGAAAATTGTTTGCATAATTTTAATGACCTAATGGTTACAAAAATTAGAAAGCTAATGGAGGTATAAGAATTACGAAAATGTACTCACCGACAGTGATGCAGAAAGTTGATCGAAACTGAATAATGTCACTGTGCTGAAAACCAATGGCCGCATGACTCACGGTAATGGACAAGTTGTTGATCAAGGAGGCAAAGGAGAAGCCAGCGGTGGTCCACCCGTGGACATTCTGCCTTCTGGCCACCAACAAATACACGATGAATGTAACCAAGTGGAATGGAGTAGCAATGCAGTAGAGAACAAAGTACACCGTTGCAAATATCTGCTGTTGCTTTATCTAAAAAGACCAAAATAAATTTAAAGGGCAACCGCGCAACTAAGTGCGGGATTGTAACAGTTTAAATTGGAGAGATCATGTCATCTTGGAAGGAGTAATAATTGGAGAAGACAGACCTCATTAATTGTAGTTTCATTGGGGCAAAATAGGACAATTTGATTCTCGTGGGCAAAAATGTATGCAGGATACACCTCCCATTCCCCCTCCTCCTTAGTTGTGTCATTGGCATTGGCGTCAGTCCCCTCGAGGTACGCTGTGTCCGGATCAACATTTTCACTTGCATTACCAATCGTTTTGGACCCGCTTTGTTCTTCAATTGGGTCCGGGCGGTATAAAGGGTCTGCAATAAGGCCATCAATGCAAACGCTTTCAATATACCTGATTGAGTCATATTTGGGTCTGTCCCATTTGTGGTTCCCAGACGCCCGTGACAACACTTGACCGGTTCGCTGTAGTTGAATGCTATAGGAACATAATTAACAGATTCAAGTGTGCTACATACGTTAAATACGTTACTAGATCCTATGAGCCCATCACATATTAAGTCAGAAAAAATTATCCTAATTACAAGCCACTTTTTTCAATAACTGTAGAGAAGGTGCTGTTCATGAGGAAATTAATTGTTTTTACTTCCGACGTAATATTATGTGATGGTCAGCTTTTTAAAAAAAGATGTTGTATTTAAGTATACATACTCTGCCTTGCTGATTCCATGGATAGGGAGGTGTTCATTGGGGATGATTCCATCGAGAGCATTGCCACAATGAATAATGACGTGTCTGTAGTAGGGCTGAATCTCCTTGTTATTTCCGTCACTCTTCGGGACAATGGGCTCCCATTCCGTGACCGCCTCCACGCACGTCGTCCCATAGAAAGGCTGTTCGTAGGGATTTGTTCGGATGACAGAGCCAAGAGGGCAGCACTTGTTCACAATTAGATCCACGCCCTCTTGCGGGGGACACAGGTCAAGCTCCAGCTCTGTGTCTGTCATTCTAATCAATAAACATTCAAAAATAACTCTACAAGTGCTACAAAAAAAATGCAGTTTTAGGGACCGTTCACATATTACATTAGCGTAGAAGTTAAGTTGGTATCAGTTTTATTTCGAGTCGATAGCTTCTACGCGCACCATGTGAACTGGCAAATATCAAGTCGTTAGTGTAATATGTGAGTGGCCCCTTGGTCCTAACAGTATGTACGTACGTGTGAATGCAGTAGTGCTGTGGATGGTAGTAGATATTCTTTTCTTTGAAGTATCCTTTGTGCGTGAAGTAATCGGTCCAGTGCGCAGACTGCTCCTCAATGGAATCATATTCCCTTAATTCCCCAGTCGTGGCGTGGACGAAATGCGTTTTTCTGTGGATTTCGTTGAGCAGGGCGCCATAACGTTTGACTCCGTCTGGGTGGCCACAGCCGCGGGTTCCCAGTGAATGACCTTCCTTGGCACGGAAATTAAAGAGTGGGAGGGCAAAGTTGAATGAAATGGCGTCTATTTTGTATTCATCCATCGGGACACGGAGCCAGAGAGGAACTCTAATTTTCCCCGCATCTGTAGCTTCCTTAATAGTATCATTCGCGTTTGTTCTGTTGGGGCAGAGAAAAATGAATATCTCTGTGCCGTTCTCATTGCCACCAGCTTCCATTTCGTAGTCGTTATCACCTTTTTCAGTTGAGTCAGTGCCAGTGTCATTGCCAGTGATGTTCCCATGGGCAAGGTCAACTGGGTCGCGACCAAGGGCAAGGTCAACGTGAAGGTCAGACTGGTTTTGGTTCTGGTGCAGATGTTGTGTGTGGTTCAAATAGGGTGCAAACTCAAATGGGGTGGTGGCGATCGCGATGGGGATAAAAAGAATTCCAAGGATCCGAGAAGAGAGATGCATCTTCAAATGTGCAGATTTACTTGGCTGCCAGGTCCAAGTTAAAAAATGTGTGAATATTTTGTAATATTGCAAAATTTAATTTAACCATTTTTGTGAGACACAAATAATTAATGTAAGTTTGGCACTGGTACGCAGAGACTGGAAACTGGAACCTGTATAAAGTACATGTCGGAAAAAAAAGGAAAGAAAAACGATTTATTAAAATAGATTTTATTTTGTTAAGTAGAGTTAAAATTAAAATCAGTTTAAATAGGTGAAGGACGCAGGAAGGAAACTGCTCGAGTGGGTTAGTCAGAATTTTATTACTTCAAATTTCCAGTTTGGAATCCTTCGTGCGGCTGGACTGCTCGTGTTGATTTAGTCCATGTGACATGGTCTTGGACGGACGGGGAATTAGCAATAGGAAGTAACATGTGGAAATTAATTATTAATTTTTCTTTGTATATTCGTATTTAATTAAGTCTCAGTTTCCAACTTGAAGCTTCAAGTTGATTCATTTCCACATGTTTATTTCCTTGTGTTTAATTTATTTTTTTTATTCCAACGTAGCAGACACATAAATAATAAATTCGAATGTCACGCAATATCCAGACATTTACATGGAGCACATTATTTTATAAGGTGGATAAATCTATTTCTCGATCTAATTAAGCATTCCTACAATATGTAGTACATACCTACGTAATGTGTATGTAGCTCCTTGTATGCTGCAGCTATGTGAGTAAAACGAACCGCGGAACAGTCATTCTAATTTATGATTTTTTCTCATACATTTTAAATCCCAGCAGAGCCGTTGGGAAGCATTTGCGGAAAATTATTTATTTTTATCCAAATGTTATCAACGGGTCTATTTTACCAGCAAATAAAAGAATGCATTAGAGTTACGCATACATGATTTCATGAGTAGAGTGGGTGAGTGTATAGTCTATTATTTATAATATGACGTGTTAAACATAGCCGTTTATGTAGTGCTAAAATGATGGCACGGGGTTTGGTGGAGGCTAAACGGGAAATAATTTAGGTAACATCATTTATGGACTATACAAAAAATTTTTCGCATGTAAATTACAAGATATGCTGACACAGACACAGGTCATTCATTTAAAATCACACGATAGCTCAAGTCTCATTAATTGGTAAATTAATCGTCTAATATGTGCATATTACCAGCCTTTAATTAATTGCGTACATAATTTTGAAAACTTAAAGTCTACAAACAATGAGACCCGGCCAAAGAACTTAATTTAACGATTCGGAACTTGCAAGGCTGTACATATCATATAGTTACATACTTTTGTCAAGTACGTCAGGAATCGCAGTTTTAGATGCTAAGCGTAAGCATCTAATGCAATGGGGCATCTCTGTCTGTCTGTCTAGCTGCAAGTCCCGTTGCCCGTTGTCACACGCTACAGATCGCAATTTTTAACTGATTAAATGTAGACAACTTCTAATTGCCCACAAATGCAAGGGAAAAGTGCTGTATAGTTTGTGAGCATGATCGGATTCAAAGTTTGTCCGCAACTAACATTTGAATGGACCAAGAATCAAAATTTCAGTGTGGGCATAAAAAAATAACGGCGCAAAGAGCCGAATTTGCGTGTTAGGGACCCAAAGTTGATTTTGAGCTTACAGCGAATATTTTTTTTAATAAATATATTGAATATATTGAATTAACAATCAAAATATGACAGCGCCAAAATAGGCGAATTTACATGTGATGAACATACCTATCTAAGGATAAGATCTGGTCCAGTTATGCCCTTATAAATAAAACTAGAAATTTTTCATGCATTTGTATTGCGGGGGTAGTCACTTTTATCTTTGTACGTCACATAGCAGCCTGGTATTGTGGTCGTGGGCTTGGGAACTTGGGACTGCAGTGTGTCATTGGAGAAGCTGGTTGGGACCGTAAACAGCGCCGCACTCATTTATTACCTCATGCTACCCAAGTTGCAAATAATAATTTTGTTTTTAGATGCTGAGCATAAGCATCTATTGTAATGGTCATGTCCGTCTGTCTGTCCGTTGGTCCGTCGCTACAGGTCACAATTTCGATGAGAATTACTTACAACTTCTTTAAAACAATCACAAATGCGACTAGGCAGGTCTGTATTGTTTTTTAATTTTCATCGGACTGGCCATTTCTTCACAATAAACTGTTTAAGGGACCCATGTCAAAAAAAATTTTAGTGACTGCATCTAAACACGGGTGAAGGGGCCGTTCACAAATGGCGCTAGCAAAATTTACTAAATTTTTGGACCCCCCCCCCCACCTAAGTTGCTAACCTTTTCAGACTTGCGTACATGGCTATATATTTAATATGGCCTATCACCTTTTTTAAAGTCACCAACCGTGAAGGTGGGTGGCGATATTTGCGAACGACCGCAAATACGTGCCTTGTATAGGTTTAAACATTTAAATGCACTTCTAACGAAACTTTAAATTAGGTAAGGGGTTACGCGCAAATGATATCAGGTGAATATTTCTTTTTGACACCCCCACCCAGCTGCTATCGCATTAACACAGGCTAGCGGTGACGCGCAAATGACGTCAAGTGAAAATTTCTGTTAGACAGCCCCACCCAGCTGCTATAGCATTCACATGAGGTAAGCAGGCTAGGGGTGACGCGCAAATGACGTCACGTGAAAATTTCTTCTAAACATCCCCACCCAGCTGCTATCGTATTCACATTAGGTAAGCAGGTTAGAGGTGATGCGCAAATGACGTCACGTGAAAATTTCTTTTAGACACCCCCACCCAGCTGCTACCGCAATAACATTAGGTCAGCAGGCTAGGGGTGACGCGCAAATGACGTCACGTGGAAATTTCTGTTAGACAGCCCCATTCAGATGCTATTAGATTCACATTAGGTAGGCAGGCTAGGGGTGACGCGCAAATGACGTCACGTAAAAATTTCTTCTAAACATCCCCACCCAGCTGCTATCGCATTTACATTAGGTAAGCAGGTTAGGGGTGATGCGCAAATGACGTCACGTGAAAATTTCTTTTAGACACCCCCACCCAGCTGCTATCGCAATAACATTAGGTGAACAGGCTAGGAGTGACGCGCAAATGATGTCACGTGGAAATTTCTGTTAGACAGCCCCATTCAGATGCTATTAGATTCACATTAGATAGACAGGCTAGGGGTGACGCGCAGTTGTCGTCACGTGAAAATTTATCTTAGACAGCTCCACTTAGCTGCTATTGCATTAACATTAGGTAAGCAGGTTAAGGGTAACGTTCAAATGATGTCACGTGAAAATTTCTTCTACATGTCACGGACTGACCTATATGTGTTATAGATGTTTTGAGATCGTCTATGATAACGTCCTTCAAAAACTATAGTTTCTAGTATCCCAAGTCCCAACTTTAAATTTGTTTTAATCCTGTTTTAACTACGTGCCACGTACATACCTATATGCGTAACAGATATTCATGGATTGTCCATATTGACGTTATTTGTGAATGGTGCAATTTATTAAAAAAATTCATCTATATTAAACTACAAGCTACGAACATTGGTATATTATGTCTTATTGATTGTAGGGGAGCTTCCATAAATCTCATATCATCTTTTAGCGTAACATAAATTGTCTTGTGCTTTTTTTGAAGCTCAGCATCTACTTTGGGCCAGCCCACGGTCGACAAATCCGGCGCGAAGCGCCATATTTTTAAATGTTTTAATTGTTAATATTATTTGTGCACTGTGGGTCTAAAGTAGATACTGAGCGTTAAGCGAATAAATGCAATAGTCAATGCAATAATTTTTAATGCAATAATTTTAAATAATTAGAAGATAACTTACGATTTTTTTTACAATATTATTATACTACTGGTTTGAGTAAATAAAATTGTTTTAACTCTATTCAATATATAATAGCAAAGCAACAATTAAAAGGGAAAAGCGGACGATATTACAAATATGTATCACTATTGTGACTAATGCTCCAAATATTACGTACGTGATGTACATTACATGCATGATAAGTGGTTAAAGTAGAAAACTGAGTTTGTGGTTATCTATTAAACTCTCAAATGATGTAATTAATTTGTGTCGAGAAATAGGGTATACACATGTCGGAACCCAATTTCGACATGTAATACTTTAAAAACTATTTGTTGCCTTTCATTTTAATTTATTCCCAGACATTAATTATATTATTACTAAACGTGAATTAAATTCAATATTACGATGCCTATGGTCCTAAACATAGACATTTATTGTTAATATTGCGAATTTCCAATACAAAAACATGTAAAGTATAATAGCGAGTCATGTGTTTAAAAGTACTTTACAAGTATTTGAAAATGCACCATGAAATAAATACTGTTTCGCTTGTCATGAAAGTAAATGGGGAAGCATTATACATAACTTCCCCATTTACCTACATTGCAAGCAAAACAGAGTTCATTTTCATTTCAGTTTCCAAATACTTGTCAAGTGATTTTATACACACGACTTACCTTTTAACGTTGCATGTTTTGCAATAGGAAGTCGCAAATCAATGTACTACATAATTATGCAAGGATTAATTTTTGCGGTAGGAATTAGGCTACACTAAACGCGGACACATTTCGCACGAAACTTATTCATTGACCGTACATTTTTTCCACGTGACGCGCCTTAACACTCTGGGTCAGGTCCTTGCGTAGCGTTACTTGGAATTGTAGCCTTCCCTGAAACAGCAGCCAAGATGGCGCAGTAGGCGTCAATGGTCTCCAAAGCAGTGGGGATGATTTGGTCAGTCGGAAGTAAAAACCCATACGTCCCGTTGTCTCTCAGTTCAAATCCAGCTGTGATAGAACGTTCCTTTTTATGCTTAAAAATTTTGTCGTACAAATAATCTACGACGCTCCCAGTCGCGATATCTAAAATCACAATAATTTAGATTTATTATTACATAAATTTTGAATTAAAAACTAAATTTTTGTATAAGTTGCAATACGAAGTGAGATTTGCCCTGCAATTAATAAAGCACTAAAAACGCCTTAAATTAAATAAAAAAAAATTACTAAAATAGCAGGAAAAACTTACAAATGGTGGTTGCAATGGGTCCCTGCGTGTACACAGTTCCATACCTTTTGGCAATTGCCTTCACCACATCCTCACCCACTTGGTTCTAATGGGTAAAATTAGCTGCATGTTACCACCATAGTACCATATAATTACAACTAATAATAAAAGCATATTTATGTCAAGAATAACACAAACTATATTTATTTTTAGCTAAAACAAGAATGTGCGATGTGCAAATTAAAAATAATTTCATTTTCCTAGAAGAATATGAATAAATAAATTTGCATTTTAAAACAAATAAAAAAATTGTATCTGAAACTATTCTATTAGTGTGAAGTGTTTTAGACCTTAAGTATTAAATAAAATATTTTTCACGTTTAAAAACACGTCTATGCACGTGAAATATTTACAACCTTTTAAAAACGTGCAAATAGAACATTTGTCACTAAAAATAAAATATTTACCACTGAAATTCGAGTATCTGTCATTGAAATTCAAATATCTGTCATTAAAATTAAAATATATGTCACTGTTATTAAAATATTTGTGAATGAAATTTAAATATTTGTCACTGTTATTCAAATATTTGTGAATGAAATTTAAATATTTGTCACTGTTATTAAAATATTTGTCACTAAAATTAAAATATACGTCACTGAAATTTAAATATTTGTCACTGTAAATAAAATATTTGTCACTGAATTCAAAATACCTGTGGCTGAAATACAAATATATGTCACTGTAATTAAATTAATTGTCTGTAAAATTAAAATATTTGTCACTGAATTCAAAATACCTGTGGCTGAAATACAAATATATGTCACTGTAATTAAATTAATTGTCTGTAAAATTAAAATATTTGTCACTGAATTCAAAATACCTGTGGCTGAAATACAAATATATGTTACTGTAATTAAAGTAATTGTCTGTAAAATTAAAATATTTGTCGCTGAATTCAAAATATCTGTGGCTGAAATACAAATATATGTTACTGTAATTAAAGTAATTGTATGTAAAATTAAAATATTTGTCGCTGAATTCAAAATATCTGTGGCTGAAATACAAATATATGTCACTGTAATTAAAGTAATTGTATGTAAAATTAAAATATTTGTCGCTGAATTCAAAATATCTGTGGCTGAAATACAAATATATGTCACTGTAATTAAAGTAATTGTCTGTAAAATTAAAATATTTGTCACTGAATTCAAAATACCTTTGGCTGAAATACAAATATATGTCACTGTAATTAAAGTAATTGTCTGTAAAATTAAAATACTTGTCACTCATTAAAATATTTGTCACTGAAATTACAATGTGCCATTTAAATTAAAACACTTGTTTAAACTAAATTATTTTTCACCGTCCTAACTGTTAATTACCATTTGCTTCATTGCATGTCTTTCATTGGGTGTTTTTTACAAAGTTGTTTGTAATTGCAGCTTAAATTTTTAAATGAGAAGTTTTGGTTCTTTAGTTATGCAATGTCGTTGAATAATTAGTCGACAAAATGCTCTGACGATAATAATGGTAAATTGTGTAAGCATATTATAAACTAACGTAAAAGTCAAATTCCGGAATTTTTTGGTCAACAGCATGACCGTATGGCCAAATGTAGAGCTGATGATACGAATGAATAGCGATGTAAATGCGGAGTCGCTCCGCTATTGCCGGCGTTTCCATGAATCTTGCTAAATTTAGAGTTTCTTTTTCTGAAAACGCACCTGTTCCAAAAAACGTTTGTGTGCATGGGCCAGGTGCACCACGCAGGTCTTCTGTAAATCAAAAAAAAAGAACTTGTTTTTGCTGTTTTTAAAGTCTTGGAAAAATTGAAACAATTTTTCCTTTTCAAATCTCATAAGCATAAATTCACGCATAATTCGCACTTACAAGAAAATTGTTTAACATGTTACGCGCTTATTTCAAAAACTCGCATGTTAAAAAAGTTGAGCTGGTTTTAAATTTACTTTTAGGTTTACTTCTAGTTACTTTGGATCTGTTCTATTTTAAACTAGCCCGATTTTTGTCAATAGAGGTATCTAAAATTGGTGAGTTGTATATAAAACCCTATTAGTGTGTCTAATTATACATACATAGCTCATTTGAATCCTAGCTTACTCATATATTGCATGTGTGTCATTTTAATTCTTCACTAGTGATGCGAATAGTGTAGCTATATGAGCCCCGCTTTAATGATTTTTGAAATAAATACAAATTGCCTAATAATTATTTACCACCCCAATGCGAGTCAAAATTACGGTTTGGGTCCGTCCCAAAACAATGATCATCATCAGGATCAACGCATTCGTTTGGAGTGCGCGTCTTTCTCCAAAATCGATCCTGCAAAAATATTTAAATTGCATTTATTTATTTTGTGCATGATTTCATAAGGGGTCATTCACAAAAAGTGTCACTAAAATTTTCCCAGCCCATTTTAATTACCCACCCCTATGTCACGAACGTAGGTTAAAGACAATTTTAAACTTGACATGTCATCAATGCCGGACCAAGACTAGACACAGCAATGACCCTATACAGAAAACATCATTTATGGACGAACCCCAAAGCTTTGTTTTAGGTTGTGTTAAGTAAATACCACCGTGTGTGCGTGGACGTATCCATCTGGATTCGCTGTTGGCACAACGTAAAAGTCCCAGTCCTCTAAATACTGCGAAACACATTCCGTTTTCGTTTTGACAAGTTCGTTGATTAGAAAAGTTGCTGCGGCCCCAGCAACCCATTCTCTTGGGTGTATCACTTAGAATAATCCAAATATAATTAAAATATTTAATACTGCAAATTAAAATATTTAATACTGCAAATTAAAATACTTAAAACTGCAATTTAAAATATTTTAAACTGTAAATTAATATATTTAAAACTGCGAATTAAAATATTTAAAACTGTAAATTAAAATATTCTAAACTGCAAATTAAAATATTTAAAACTGCAAATTAAAATACTTAAAACTGCAATTGAAAATATTTTAAACTGTAAATTAAAATATTCTAAACTGCAAATTAAAATATTTAAAACTGCTAATTAAAATATTTAGTTATTTGACAAACAGAAAGGTATCTTAGGTTTAATTTGGTTTCTTGAAAACAAGCGTAAGAACTGTTAAAAAATATGAAAATATGTCTGCCTGTCCAATAAATTACTTGCTTCCAAAAAGAAAATTGGTTTTTTCGGAGAAGCTTTGTCACTTTGGGCATGCGACTTAGAGATAGAAATTAGCTTCAGTGGTCGCTTCTCAAATGACTTCCCGTAAGTTATAATCCGCGCATTGTCTGGGTAGTCCTTTGCTAGTTTCTCCAAGAAATCATCAATCTTGAAAAAATAATAAAAATGAAATAATTAACTGGACCCACCCACTGCACTGATGACATAATTTATGGACGAATCCTAAATGAGTATTTGTCGTTTTGTGTTTCAAACAAAAATTGAAGCTAATTGTAAGTTTAATTTCTATAGAATAAAGCTCACATGTTCCAGTGCATAATAACCGTCCCACGAATGTCCACCTAGACTGGCGGGAATTTTGACATCTTTGTTTTGAACTTGTCTAGGAAATGGTGTCAAAAGAGTCAACAACTTAGCATTAGAGTAAGTATGGTTTTTTTAAAGAAATATCTGTATGTCCTAAGCAGCATGCTGTAACTTGTGTCATTTAACTAGAAAAGTAAACCAAACCGTTCAACATCTACAACTGATTCCTTCAGCTGCATCCTAGGATATCGTGCGGTTGGTAAATACTTCTGCTGCTGCTCTGGCGACAGTAGAACGCTGCATGCTTTTCCAACTTTTGAAGGTTCCATTAGAAACTCAACTCTGGATTTAGCCATCTCATTCAGACGCTGGAGCTCCGACTCATCTTTAGGGGTAATGTGGTAAATTTTAAAGCCCTTGTAGTTTATTTTTTGACGAGTAGAGGGCACCCCTTTTCCTTCTGACGGGTTTGTTCCAACTTAAAACAACAGTTCAAAAGATACTGACAACGTTTTTATTGCTTGCAATAAGGGATTGTTCACAACTGACGTCATAAGAAGTTCTCATTTCATGACTAAAGCACACTCTACAAACTGCTATTTGTTTTACATGGGAAATCATTTTCAGTTAATTATAGGAGACCTACTGGCCATACTAATGACGTCATTTGTGGACGATCCCAAATTTCTGGTTAAGTATAGAAATTGTTACAGAATTTAATTATGAAATTAAAAAAAACATACGCGCCAGAAGCATGATTACAACTACAAAAGTGCGCCTCCAAATTTTATTTGAAAAAACACAACTAATCCTTAGTCGGGCCCCACTAAACACTTCCCTGTATTTTTTCATAATTATTCAAAAATTAATTTTTAATGGAATTAAAGGAATGTGGTGTAGTTTAAAGGGAAGTGTATGCGAAGAGAAAGCTCAATATTTTGAATTCTAAATCAAAAACTTTGATTTTTTAATAGATCCAATTTTAATGAAGGGCGACAATAAAGATTAAACTATATTAAACCCATTTACGTTTTAATGGCCCAAGTGGAACAATGCGATTTCATTCTATGCATAAATATAAAAATTAAAAAAAGACAAATTGTAGCAAAACATACAAACAAAAACTTGTTTAATTCTGTAAAATGAAAAGACGCATGCTTCTGTGCATAAAAATCAGGGCGGTAATTTTGAACAAAACACTAACTCACCCTCGTTTTTCTCTGCTTGTTTGTGAGTCCAAGTTACATATTTAATCATAAGTGTTGTATTATTGTATTGCTTGTATTTGATTTCTTACAAAACATAATTAAAATGAAAGAGCTCAGGTAAATAATTGTATTCTTATATTAAAGTTACATTTTGGACACTCCACATTTTAAATGTGCCAAGTAGCGGAATAAGGCTTGAAATTAAAACAGATCTTCTAAGAGCCATCTGCTTCCAAGATAAAGAATTTACAAAGACTCAAAAAGTACAGGCAGCACTCAAGGATCGACACAGATACACAAGTAATTTGAATCTTGTAAAAGATGTAGCATGCGGAAATTTTCTCTGCACAAGGGAATTTCGTAAGAAATGCACAAGAATAACGAAACAAAGTTGTAAAGCGGCAAACTTGCGTTCTGAAGGGAATAGTTACGATAGCTTTAAATTGTACAGCGTTACTCCAAAAGACGAGTCAGAGCTGGAGTCACTAATTACAATGAGCAAGAATGGTGTCGATTTCTGGAGCGAGCCCACACTGGAAGGAATCCCCTGTGAATTTGTTTTATCACCAAAGCAGCAAGAACAATATTTACAACTTACGCGCAGTGACAATTTCCAATTTAAAGAACTGTTAGGAAATGTTCAAGCGTAAGTTTATGACAAAATAATATTCAATAAAATTTGTAATTACGAAACGAGATGCGAGTCTATACTGCCCCAGCAAACACTCAGCAACATTATGTTATCTAATTATCAACATATACGTTTCCAAATTTGTTCTAAAACATTTTAGTTAATTCTAAGGCATCTTAATGTTGTCTGAATAAAGTTGAATTTTAGACGCACAGTCCATATGAGCTCTAAAATATAACATTTGTAAGATGCGTAAATGTAGAACACATTATGTTAACAGTATGGGACATTTTTTCGGAGCGTCTAAAACTCGTCTAAAATTCCTCGAAAATTGTTGACTTTATTTTTCCTTTTGGTACTGTGCACTTATAATGTTACTAGTAGAATTCCAAAAGTGTTTTGTTCACTAGTCAGTATAGTAAAGTTACTACAAATAGTTATATTGTGACAATTCAAATTCAACCCACCCCCCAGGAAGAAAAATGCACCTAATTACAGTGTTTATTGTTCGTGTTCAGTGGATGAGATATTTACATTTTTAATACGTACAACTTGTCATTGCATCTGTCTACAACGTGCACTAGGATAAATAAAATTCAAGAACTAAACTTTTATTTAGTTGTGCCAGTGTGTACAATGCGATATAGTTTTGTGAGGTGTGAAAGTGAATGCTCATGAATTAATTTGATGTAATTTTCATGATGAATTGTCATTAAATAGATGTATGTTTGATGTATGTAGGTTTGATTTTCATTCATATGTGAGCATAATGGCATAAATTAGGAGCGAGTAAAGTAGTACTACTAGTAACTGTAGAATCCGCAAGATGCTAGAAAAGCTCTAAAATCTATCCAAAATTTATCAGGGTTTAGAATCCGTACGGAAACCGAGCAGTAACATTATAGCGGACATTAGTGACCCATTATGTTGTCCTGTGGATAACATTTGGTAACATCCAGACAACATTTAGAGCCCAATGGTCTCAGGCCTATGAAACTATTATGTTAACATTATGTTGCAACTGTGTTTGCTGGGTGGGGCATTTCATAGATTGTGTGCACTTGCCATATTTTAGGCAAATTGACAAATTACATGTAAAGAAAGCGGAACGTGCAGGTGAATTAACGTGGGATGCCTTCTACAGCTTGGAAGACGTAAACAAATTAAATAAAATTATTTACAATGAACCTTTAGTATTTTTTTTAGTTTGGTTAAATTGAATTTCTGACAAATAAAACAATTAACTTATAACAAAATTTAGTTTTCAACTATTTTAAATATTGCCAGTGAAGACCAAAATGGTCCATATCCAATTTAAGCTAGGATTAAAATGAGCTATGTCATAAAAAGAAAATGAGAAACATGCGTCCAATGTTAATTAAGAGATTTTGACAAACGTAAAATGTTCCAATTCCATGTTTTTGAAAATTGTAAAATGTTGTAATTTTATGTTTTTGAAAAGGTGCAAAATGTTCTAATTCCATGTTTTTGAAAAGGTGCAAAATGTTCTAATCCCATGTTTTTGAAAAGTGTAAAATGTTCTATTGACATGTTTTTGAAAAGTGTAAAATGTTCTATTGACATGTTTTTGAAAAGTGTAAAATGTTCCAATTCCATGTTTCTGAAAAGGTGCAAAATGTTCTAATTGCATGTTTTCGAAAAGGTGCAAAATGTTGTAATTCCATGTTTTCAAAAAAGTGCAAAATGTTCTTATTCAATGTTTTCGAAAAGGTGTAAAAATTACTAATTGCAAGTTTTTAGAAAGTGTAAAATGTTCTTATTCAATGTTTTCGAAAAGGTGTAAAAATTACTAATTGCATGTTTTTAAAAAGTGTAAAATGTTCTATGTAAATGCTATTAGGACAGATTTGAATATTTGTGTAGATAGTTGATACTGTTTTTAGCTTAAACTGGATATGGGTCATTTTGGTTCTTCACTGACGATGACGATATATTGCATAAAGTTATTTTTTTAATGTTATAGATTTATTCGTTCATTGAGAATTTAGAGAAGAAATACCCAGACAACGCAAAAGTCATAACATATGGACAGTCATACGAAAAACGTCCGTTAAAACTTATTTCTATTTCCCAGTCACACTCCGCTATTTTCAAATTGGCTGCGAAGAAGCCTATTGTCTTCGTTGACTGCAGTAAGATCTGAATAAAAATACAGACATTAAAACAAAATATATAAAATTACAAAAAAATTAAATGTTTGCAGATATACACGCTCGTGAGTGGATCGCTAATGCGTTCTGTACATTCATTATGAATGAATTATTAGTAAATAAAAAAGAGTGCATTAGCAACTTTTTGCAAGATTTTGATTTTCACTTAATTCCTGTTGCTAATCCAGATGGATATGTGTATTCCTATTCTAATGATAGCAGTATACAAAGAGTGAGACACTTTTCTGTAAGAATTATTTGCCAATTCGGTAATCAAAAATCAGGGCCGGACAGCGGAACTGCTTTTAGGAGGCAATTTGTTTCTACACAAACAAAAAAACGATTTTGATTGTATTGATGGTTTTCTTTACTAAATCAAAATGTTTTATTTGCATGTTTTAGAAAAGTTCAAAATGTTTTTTTGCTTGATTTATTTAAATGCCAATTGTTCTATTTACATATTTTGAAAAAAGTGCAAAAGTTCATTTCAAATGTTTTTAAAACGTGCAAAATGTTTTTTTTTACTTTTTGAGATGAGTGCAAAATGTTCTATTTACATGTTTTTAAAAAGTGCAAAATGTTCTATTCACATGTTTCAAAAAAAGTGCAGAATGTTCTATTTACATGTTTTTAAAAAGTGCAAAATGTTCTATTCACATGTTTTTAAAAAGCTCAAAATGTTCTATTTACATATTTCCGAAAATTCAGGCAGCGGGGGCTGCCTGCGCTGGTCTCATTATCCGGCCCTGTCCCCTGTCAAAGATTAACTGATTAACAATGGCATTGAATTTTACTTTGTCAGAATTAGTAATTGAATCTT
The DNA here is from genome assembly GCA_949802685.1 of Dicyrtomina minuta. Taxonomy (NCBI): domain Eukaryota; kingdom Metazoa; phylum Arthropoda; class Collembola; order Symphypleona; family Dicyrtomidae; genus Dicyrtomina; species Dicyrtomina minuta. The sequence continues at coordinate 1,092,189 of OX461811.1, read as the reverse complement.
TTGGCAATGAAAATTCTAAACAAACTCTGTTTTGGTCACCTATTAATAGCAAGGTTTTCCACATACTCCTCGCTTTTGGAGGAAAACAAGAAGCCTTACAAACAAACCTGAATGCCTAGGAGCAGATCCAAACAGAAATTTTGACATTCACTGGAATGGTGGAAAACACAAAGTTTTTTTAATATCACAAAGAACTAATTACTTCATTGTGTTACACTTGTGCCAATTGAAATTAAATTATGTTATTACTGTTCTAGAATCCACAATGTCATTTGATCCTTGCTATGACGGTTACACTGGACCCTGGCCTAATTCCGAACCGGAGGTGGAGCACATTCAGAACTATTTGTTGACACCAGAAATATCCCGTCGTCTCGTTCTTTACCTGTCTGTTCACTCTTTTGCCCAAAGTCTAGTTTGGCCCTGGGGGTACACAGCGGAAAAAATTAACTCCGAGCATTATCAGTTTTTTGTAAGTAGGTTTTAAATGTTTTTACTAAATACTTTATAAGAAGCGTACATAATCACAAAAACGTGATTCAAGACTTAAAATGAAATAATTACTGTTTACCAAAATGTGGCCCCTACAGTGGGACACTAGTGAGAATGCAGTCAAGGCCATAGGTCAACGATATGGGACTCAATATCGCCAAGGACAACTTGGTTCAGCACAAAGTAAGATTAAATAAACTTTTTGTTATTCCCAAACTAATGTGTATCTATAGCTTTTTGGACTAAAATTTGAGTTACAAAAAAATGTAGTTTCTGTTTTTAAAAATAGAAAGTTTTATATTTTGTTTCAGATGTAGCAAGCGGACTGTCGAGCGATTGGACCTACGAAAACGTTCTTCGTCACAAACCTGAGAAAACGTATGCTGCTATAATGGAACTACGACGCTCAAATGGTGGGTTCTTAGTTGATGGAGATGAGATACTGCCAATAGTTTTGGAGTCCATGGACGGACTCTGCGCCATTACTAAGGCTGTGCGCTCTGATGAAAGCAATAGTACTAGCAATACAAGGGCTACAACGCCAGAACCAGATTGCGATAAATAAATTAAACTACAAAAAATGTGTGGTTTGTGACTGCGTTTCTTAAACTTGTAAGTATAATAGTATCTGAATAACCGCATGAAGCAATATGAAACCAACCCAAAACGTAATTGACATAGGACAAACCCTAATGAATCGTAACATTTTAATTTGCAGTAATTATTTTTAACAAGCACTATGTTTTAGTTGCTAGTATAATTATTTAAAAGTGCAAAACTTACGTTTTGTAAGCTTTTTAAAATTGCAAAATCTTTGACTTAAATATTTTTTAAGATTGCAAAATGTACAATTTGACTGATTTTTACGCTTTGAAACCTGCTGAGGCAAAATTATGAAGGGATCCTGTTTCTAGGGTAACCAAAATGAACAACTTAAAACAAACGTTGTACGAGTTAAATGTAAATTATTTGAATTTAAGAAATTCCAAATTTTGTTGCATCCTTCCAAAAATTCTACATCATTTTTCTTACCTGTTTTCAAAAAGCACAACACGTTCTATTTTACATTTTTTAGGAAAATCTTAACTGTTCGCTTTACATGTTTGTTTTGAAAAAATGTTATTTAGTCATTTTCCACGCATTAAAACCATTATTTTGTAAAATTTTAGTAGATACTGCAATAGGCTGTTTTTAAAAAATAAATATAATTACGTCATTTTGATCCTGAACAGACAATATTTATTTTGAAACATTAATTCACTTAAAATTTGAATTTAGAAATTTATGCGATTGCGCAAAAACCGGAAAGTGCCAAACTATTTGAAATTAATTACTATTTGCATATTTTAGAAAAGTGCAAAATCTTCCAATTTTGTGTTTTGAAAATGGCCATACAAGTTTTACCTGTTGTTTAAAGCAAGGTTTTTCAATTTTTTCCATATAGTACGTTTTATTCGAGCTAAAAATGTAAACAGGTGATTCTAAATCTTGACTACATCAATGTAATTATTGGATAAGCAAGGATTTAATAATGCTGTAAGAGATAATCTATACTGAAAGTCAGTACATATCGCAGAAAAATTTGTCGTCGTTGGCACACGTTGTTCACATGACGCGCATTAACAGTCCGGATCGGGTCCTTCCGTAGCGTTACTTGGAATTGTAGCCTTCCCTGAAACAGCAGCTAGGATGACGCAGTAGGCGTCAATGGTTTCCAAAGCAGTGGGGATAATTTGCTCAACCGGGAGTTCAAAACCAAACGTCCCGTTGTCTCTCAGTTCAAATCCAGCTGTGATAGAACGTTCCTTTTTATGCTTAAAAATGTTGTCGTACACGTAATCTACGGAGTTTCCACTCAAAGCATCTAAAATCACAATAATTCAGATTCGTTTTTATAATTAATTATATTTTGAATTAAAAGCTAAATATTTGTTTAAATTGCAATACGCAGTGAGTTTTGCCCTGCAAATAATAAAAACATTGGAAATGCCTTCAATTGAATAAAATTATTTCCTCAAATTGAGGTTGGTAATTACTTACACAAGAGGATTGCAAGGGGTCCCTGTTTGTACACAGTTCCATACCTTTTGGCTATCGCCTTCACCACATCCTCCCCCACTTGGTTCTAACGGATAAAATAAGCTGCATTTTAACATAATACTGTCATACTCACTGATTATAAAAGCATATGTCAAAAACAACATAACCTTTATTCATTTATAGCTTAAAAAAAGGATGTGCTATATGTACAAATTAAAATATTTAAATGTCTGTATCCTGTGAAAATGTGAAAAAAAATGATTTTTTACCTCTAAAGAGGAAAAAAATGCGTTTCAAACTATTCCGGAACTTGAAAATTGACTGTTTTGGACTTTTTAAATAGGTAATAAATAGAATATTTTGCACTTTTAGAAGCAAGTAAATGGAATTTTTTGCGTATTTTAAAAACATTGTAAAATCGAATATTTTGTAGTTTCTAAAGGACAGGCGCACAATATATTTTGTGCGTTTTAAAAACATGTAATTACAGTGCTTTGCACTTTTCAAAATATTACAAATAGAGTAGTTTGCACTTTTTTAACTTCAAAATAAAATATTAGTTCTTTAAAAGAAAATATTTGTCACTGCAATTTAAAATATCTGTCGTGGAAATTAAAATTTTTTCACTGAAATTAAACTATTTGTCACTGAAATTAAAATATTTGTCACTGAAATTAAAATATTTGTCACTGAAATTAAAATACTTGTCACTAAAGTTCAAATGTTTTCAATAAAATTGGAGTATTTTGTATTGTCTCAACTCGTAATTAACATTTAGCGCCCTATTCATCTGAGTGAATGTCTTAAACATTGCTTTTTGTAATTGTAGCTCTAGGATGTTAGTCATTAGTTTGATTTCTTACGTTATTAGTTAGCATTTAAATATTCAATACAGCTCCCTAAAGGTTTTGAAGGTAAATGTACGTAAAGTTATTATAAACTAACATAAAAGTCAAATTCTGGAATTTTGTTTTCAGCAGTATAACCGTATGGCCAAATGAAAAACTGAGATGCCGAATGAGTAGTGATGTAAATGCGGAGCCGCTCTGCTATAGCCGGCGTCTCCACAAATCTCGCTAAATTAAGAGTTTCTTTTTCTGAAAATGGAACGGTCCCATAAAAAAGTTGTGCGCATGGGTCGCTGAAACGTTTGTCTTCTGTAAAACGAAAAATAATAAACATGATTTTCATGCATTTAAAATTAGGCAAATAGAAAATTTTTTTCCTTTTAAAAACACATAAGAATTACCGCTTGTATTGCCAATTTAAGAAACTCTTAGTTAACAAAATTAGTCTGGTTTTAAATTTAAATACCACAGATCCAAATTATTATTAGATTCAAAATAAATAAAAGCCGTCGACTATTTACCACCCCACCCCTTTGTGTCAAAATTACGGTTCGGGTCTGTCCCAAAACATCGATCATCATCAGCATCAACGCATTCGTTTACAGAGCGCGTCTTCCGCCAAAATCGATTCTGAAAAAAAAATTTTTAAATCAGGTTTAATTTGTTGGGCACGATTTCATACAGGGTCGTCCACAACTAGTGTCAGTCAAACTTTTCCACAAACTTTTATACACCCACCCTCGTGTCATTACTTAATCCTTATAAGCGCACGGCAATTTTTGAACATTACATATCATCAATGCTGGACTTGACCCCCCCAATTATGAACCTACTGATGACGTCATTTATTGTCGAACCCTATAGCTTTGCTTTGAATTTTGTTTAGTACCACAGTGTGTGAGTAGACGTATCCATCTGGATTTGCTGTAGGCACAATGTAAAAGTCCCAGTCTTCTAAATACTGCGAAACACATTCAGTTTTAGATTTGACCAGTTCGTTGATTAGAAAAGTTGCTGCGGCCCCAGCAATCCATTCTCTTGGGTGTATCACTTAGAACAATTAAAATAGAATCAAAATATTTCAAACTGCAAATTAAATTATTTAAAACTGCAAATTAAATTATTTAAAACTGCAAATTAAAATATTTCAAACTGCAAATTAAAATATTTCAAACTGCAAATTAAATTATTTAAAACTGCAAATTAAAATATTTGAAACTGCAAATTAATATATTTTAAACTGCAAATTAAAATTTCTAGTTATTTGACAAACTTAAAATTGTAAGGTATTACAAATTCAAGTTTTTTTTGTAAATAAGGGTGAAAACTGTAAAAAAAAAAAATTAATTAAAGTTGCCGGTTCAATTTATTATTTACTTGCTTCCAAAAAGAAAATTGGTTTCTTCGAAGAAGCTTTATCACTTTGTGCGTGAGACTTGGAAATGGAAATGAGCTTCAGTGGCCGCTTCTCAAATGACTTCCCGTAAGTTATAATCCTCGCATTGTCTGGGTAGTCCTTTGCTAGTTTTTCCAAAAAATCATCAATCTTGTAAAAGGCAAAGAAAATTCAAATAACTTATTACATCATTTATGTACGAATCCTCACTGAATATTAGTTGTTTCGTTTTTTTACTAACGTTAAAGCTAATTGTAAGTTAGTTTCTTAAAAATTAGACTCACATGTTGCAGTGCATAATAACCGTCCCACGTGAGTTCACCTGGACTGGCGGGAATTTTGACTCCCTTGAATGAATTGTAAGCTTGTCTAAAAATTAACAACTCAGTTTTAAATAAGTTTCAGTTAGTTAGAAAATTCTATAATCACCCTAAGCAGTATTGCGTAACTTGTGAAACAAATGTCAAAAAATTAAGACAAACCGTTCTACATCTCCTACTGATTCTGTGAACTGCATCCCAGAAGATCGTGCTGAAGGTAAATATTTCTCCTGCTGCTCTGTCGACAGTAGAACGCTGCATGGTTTTCCAATTCGCGAAGGTTCCATTAAAAACTCAACTCTGGATTTAGCCATCTCGTTCAGACGCTGCAGCTCTGACTCATCTTTAGGGGTAATCGTGTAAATTTTAAAGCCCTTGTAGCTTACTTTTTTACCCGTGGAGGACACCGCTTTTCCTTCTGCCCGATATGATCCAACTGAAAGTAGCAATTCAAAAAACTTTTTTTTATTGATTACAAGAAGGGATTGTTCACAACTGACGTCAAAAGATTTCTTCATTTTATGACCCTAACAAACTCTACAAATGGTAAATTTTTACGTGGAATTTAATTTTGAGTGACTGGAGACCCACTGACTATACTGATGACGTCATTTGTGGACATTCTCAAAGTTCTGGATAAAAATTAAAATAATTACGGTATTTAATTATAAAAATAAAAATAACATACGCGCCAAAAGCATTATCAAAACTACAAAAGTGCGCCTTAAAATATGTTTTGAAAAAATAAAACTAATCCAAAGTCTGAGCCCACTGGACAATGCAGCGTATTCTTCCATAATTATTATTATTTTAAAATTAATTTTCCATGAAAATAAAAAATATGATTTAATTCAAAGAGCGAGAGTTAGCAAAGAGAAAATTCAATAGTTAATTTGAATTTAAAATCATCAATTTTGATTTAAAACTTGACATCTATTTTTATTGATGGATCACAAACTATGTTAGTGCTATTTACACAATTTTATTTGTGTTAAATTCTTTTAACAGACCGTATAGCAATTTAAATAGGCAATTAAAGAACCAAAACACTATTTATTATTGAATTAAAAATATAATAGTCTCATCATTAATTTAGTCCTTTAGCCTTAGTTATACAGTTCGCACAGGATTTGATCGTCGTTTGTAATTACAATTTGTCCGTACGATGCCTCAACAATCCTGGTCTGGATCTGGATCTGGTCCTTGCGTAGCGTTGCTTTGAATTGGAGCGTTCCCCGAAACAGCAGCCAGGATGGCGCAGTAGGCGTCAATGGTTTCCAATGCAGTGGGGATGATTTGCTCGGCCGGGAGTAAAAAGTTATACGTCCCGTTGTCTCTTAGTTCAAATCCAGCTGCAATTGAACGTTCCTTTTTATGCCTCAAAATTCTGTCGTACACATAATCTACGCAGTTTCCCGTAGAAATATCTGAAATCACAATAATTTAGATTTTTTAAAATGGTTTAAATTAGAAAGAGAATGTACTTTTTTTTTAAATTACAATACGCAGTGTGCATTGCTCTAAAATTAAAGAAAGAATTAAAGGCGCCCTTATTTGAATAACAGTATTTTAATTTCAGTGAAAAATATTTTAATTTAAGTGAAAACTATTTTAATTTCAGTGAAAACTATTTTAATTTCAGTGCCAAAATTTAAATTAATGTGACCAATATTTTACATTTCAGTGACAGTAGTTTTATTTTCAGCGACAGATATTTTAATTTTAAGTTGAAAAAGCAGTTCGTACTTACACACAGTGGTTGCAATGGGTCCCTGTGTGAACACAGTTCCATACCTCTTAGCAATCGCCTTCACTACGTCCCGACCTACCCCGTCCTAAAGAATAAAATACAAAACATATTAACACGATATTGTTGTACTTAACTAATAAAGCACAACTATTGTCAAGAATAATAAACATTTAATTACTTAATTTCAGCAAAGAAAACAAAATAGGCTATCTCGAAGGAAAACATCCTATTAAAACATTAATGGATGATTTTAAACTTCATTACGGTTACTGATGATAACAAGGTGCATTTTAAACTATTGAAACATTTGTAAATATACAGTTATAGACTGTTCAAAAAAGTAGTAATTTAAATATTTTGCACTGTTTTAAAAAATCAAATGGAGTATTTTGCGCTTTCAAAAACATTATAACATCATAAATAAAAAAAATTTAATTTTTCAAAACATACAATTAAAATATTTTGCAATAGAGAATTTTGAAACGTGCACATAGAGTTAGTTGCACATTTCAAACTTGAAAATAGAATAAAGGTGTATTTGCGCTCTACGGATTTTAAAAATAAAACAGTTACAAGAGCTTGGTAATGAAAGCAAAATGAATGCAACTACAAATAAAATATTTGTCACTGAAAATTAAACAGTTGTCCTCAAAATAAAGTATTTGCCATGAAAATAGGATACTTGTCTCTGAAAAAAAATTGTCACATAAATAAAATATGTGTCACTGAAAATATAATATTTGCCATTAAAATAAATTATTTGTCACTAAAACTCGAATATGTGTCACTGAAAATAGATTGATTGCCATGAAAATAAAATATTTTCCTCTTAACCTCGAATAGTAAGTAGTAACTAAAAATAAAATATTTGTCACTGAAAATAGAATATTTGCCATAAAAATAAAATATTTGCCACTAAAACTCGAATATTGGTCACTAAAAATAGAATATTTGTCACTAAAAATAGAATAATTAAAATGAAAATAAAATATTCGTCTCTAAAACTCAAATATTTGTCACTTAAAATAAAATACATACAATTAAAATTGAATATTTGTCACTAACATTTGAATATTTGTCAAGCAAAATAGAATATTTGTCACTGCAAATAGACTTTTTTTAACTGTATTCACGCGTAGGTAACATTTTACATAACATTTATCTCATTTAACGTTTTTTGCATAAATAATTGTAATTTTAACCTGAATTAAATAAATAGTTTTAATTCTTCAGTTATTGCAATATATTTGAGCGTGAAGCTAAATACTGTGAGCACAAACTTACATAAAAGTCATATTCTGGAATTCGGTCAGTTTCCGTATAACCGTATGGCCAAATAAACAGTTGTGAATATGCATGAGTAGCGAGGTAAATGCGGAGCCGCTCCGCTATAGCCGGCGTCTCCACGAATCTCGCTAAATTGAGCGTTTCTTTTTCTGAAAACGCATCTGTCCCAAACCACTGATCTAGGCACGGGAAGGAAAGACCAAGTTCTGTAAATCGAAAAAAAAATAAAAATGTAATTGGAACATTTTGCACTTTAAAAAAAAATGAAATAGAACATTTTGATCTTTCAAATTGCACATAAGAGTTGCACTCAAATATTATTGGAAGTACATATAAATCGTCTTTTATTTTACCACCCCAATGCGAGTCAAAATTACGATTTGGGTCCGTCCCAACACAATTGTTATTATCAACATCAACGCATTCGTTTGGAGAGCGCGTCTTCCGCCAAAATCGATCCTGCAAAAATATTTAAATTGAATTTAATTCCTTGTGCATAATTTCATAGGGGGTCGTTCACAACTAGTTTCAATCAAATTTTTCCAACCCATTTTAATAACCCCCCTCTATGTTATGAACGTAGGTTGTTCAGTAGTAACTGTACAGCATGGTCAGGAATTTCCATGACGTCAGGGCATTTGGGTCTGGGTTGCTCTCAAACCCAGAGTACTTAACGACTCTGCTTAAGTTGCTCTCAAACCCCCACTTTTGTATAGGGCTGAGAGATTGAAATAGAAGGAGCTGATGCCTCAGCATGCCTCAGCATGCCTCAGCATCAGCTTAAACAATGAACAGAGAGCAGTAGCAGTCAGTCCCTTTTGGCACTGCTCTCAGTCGACCAAAAACCACCAAAGCGAAAGCAAGTGTCCGCTCTCGAGTCTGACTCCAACTGTCCTAGTGTGACCATCTCCCTGCTCTGTGCTCTGAGCTTCCGTTCCTCCAAAATTACTTCAAAATTATATTTCAAAGTCTTCGTAGTAATTTACAAACCTGACGTGTATTTAATTGTTATTCGGTGTAATTAAGTGTATTAGTGTTAAATTAAAAGACTAAATTGGTACTTAATACCAAAACACAATCAAGTATCAACAACACCGGCATTTTATTCGAAATTGAGCTGCCACACCTTAATCTCCACCACATAACCATTAGTTGCATCACAATTCAGATTCTCAAGTGCACCATACCATAACCTTCAATAGACCCTGCTAGTGCTGTTTTCACGCTATTTACGTGTAGTCAAGCATTTGCATCCGTGATCATCTCTCTTTAGGCGGTTGTCATCATCCTTAAGACCTCCGCTACCCGCAAAAACTCGAAGAAGACAGTCACCCGGGCATCGCACGAATCTCAACGCACCCCAGGAACAGAGCCAGAGCAGCGGGACCGAAGGTATCGACATCATCATTGTTGCTCGTTTCCCCGGTTCCCAGACATAGATCACGTCCAATCTGCACTCCAGAGCACCTGCCTTAGCACCAGGACAGGACCATCACTGCTCCTCATTGCCCCGGTCCTAAGACGTTGGACAGGTCTAGACTCACAGCCGGCTTGTGCTCCCAAGCACTTGCGTTGTGCTCCAAAGCACTCTCCTTGCTCTCTCGAGCAGCCGCCTTGTGCTCCCAAGCACTTGCTCTCTTGGAGCAGCTGCCTTGTGCTCCCAAGCACTTGCCTTGTGCTCCAAAGCACTTTCCTTGCTCTCTCGAGCAGCCGCCTTGTGCTCCCAAGCACTTGCTCTCTTGGAGCAGCTGCCTTGTGCTCCCAAGCACTTGCCTTGTGCTCCAAAGCACTCTCCTTGCTCTCTCGAGCAGCCGCCTTGTGCTCTCAAGCGTATACCATATACGCGTCCAGATCAGCTCACTCGGTCGGTCGGTATCAAGCTCACAGAGCCCGTCCAGATCAGCTCATACTCGGTCGGTCGGTCTCAAGCTCACTCGGTCGGTCGGTCTCAAGCTCACTCAGTCGGTCGGTCTCAAGCTCACATAGCCCGTCCAGATCAGCTTACCCTCGGTCTCTGATCTAAGCTCAAGCTCTGGTCCCAGCTCTCTGGTCCCATCTCAAGCACAGGTCCCAGCTCTCTGGTCCCATCTCAAGCTCTGGTCTTAGCTCTCTGGTGCCATCTCAAGCTCTGGTCCCAGCTCTCTGCTCCCATCTCAAGCTCTGGTCCCATCTCGAGCTCAAGCTCTGGTCCCATCTCAAGCTCAAGTTCTGGTCCCATCTCAAGCTCAAGCTCTGGTCCCATCTCAAGCTCAAGCTCTGGTCCCATCTCGAGCTCAAGCTCTGGACCCAACCTCAGCTCACCTGGTCCCAGGCCCATCTCGGCACCTGGTCCCAGACCCGACCTCAGCTCACCTGGTCCCAGGCCCATCTCGGTTCACCTGGTCCCAGATCCAAGTCCTGGTCCCAGCTTCTAGCTCTGGTCCCATACCCCAGCTTGGCTCTCCAACCTGGTCCTAACTCCAAGTCCTGGTCCCAGGCCCCAAGTCGGCTGTCAGCTCACCTAGTCTCAGACCTCACATCTGGTCTCAGCCGCCTCACACCTCACTCTAATTGCAGCAAACCTCAACTCACCTTTCTAGCCAGCCCAACCGATCACATTCACCTACTTGAAACGCTAACAACACTACCAATCATCTATCAACCACGTCTTCAACGTGCATCTGGATAAACCAGCCCCTTCTCCTTATTTACACAGGAGGACGTCCAGTTTGGGTGGACGTTAAGGTGCACCGGGATTTACGACCCCGAGCTCAAATGTGCATACCCCCAATCATAGGTAGAAGACAATTTTTAACATGACATGTCATAAATGCCGAACTAGGACTAGACACCCTAATTGCCCTACTATTGACATCATTTGTGGACGATCCCCAGCTTCGTTTTGTATTGTGTTTATTACTACAGTGTGTGTGTGGACGTATCCATCTGGATTGGCTATTGGCACAAGTCCCAGTCCTCCAAATACTGCGACACACACTCCGTTTTAGATTAGACCAGTTCGTTGATTAGGAAAGTTGCTGCGGCCCCGGCAATCCATTCTCTTGAGTGTATCGCTAGGAAACGAATGTTTACAATTTAAAATTTAAAGTATTTTGAATTTAGGTCGTTTTTAAAAAGGCGTTAGTATTAGTGGCAAATATTTGTCTGCCATTAATTTACTTGATTCCAAAAAGAAAATTGGTTTTTTCGACGAAGCTTTATCACTTTGCGCATGCGACTTGGAAATGGAAATGAGCTTCAGTGGGCGCTCCTCAAATGACTTGCCGTAAGTTATGATCCGCGCATTGTCTGGGTAGTCCTTTGCTAGTTTCTCCAAAAAAGCATCAATCTTGTAAAGAGGCAAAGAAAATGCAAGTAAGTAATGACATCATTTATGGACGAATCCCAACCTAATATTGATCTTTCTATGCTTTTAACAAGCGTTAAAGCTAATTGTAAGTTATTTTCTAAGGGATAGGGCTCACATGTTCCAGTGCATAATAACCGTCCCACGTGAGTTCACCTGGTCTACCCGGAATTTTGACTTCCTCGTTATGAATTTCTCTAAAAAATAACGTAAAATTTTAAATCAACTCATGACTTATTTCCAATACAATTGTGAGGTATTTAGAAATGTCCCTATAGCAGACGCTTGCAACTTGTAAAATAAAGGCTGAAAAATCTGATCGAACCGTTCTACATCTGCTACTGATTCCTTCAGCTGCATCCCAGAAGATCGTGCAGAAGGCAAATATCTCTCCTGCTGCTTTGGCGACAGTAGCACGCTGCATGGTTTTCCAATTTTCGAAGGTTCCATGAGGAACTTAACTCGAGATTTGGCCATGTCATTCAGTTGCTGGAGCTCTGATTCGTCGTTAGGGGTAATCTCGTAAATTTTAAAGCCCTTGTAGCTCACTTTTTTACCGGTAGAGGGCGCCCCTTTTCCATTTAGAGGACTTGAGCCAACTTTTAACAACAGTTTAAAGCGTATTGAGGGATTTTGTGTAGTTTACAATGAGGGATTGTCTATAAATAACGTTATAAAAAAGTTTTATTTTGAAAGGAATAAAACATACGCGCCAGAAGCATTATTACAACTACAAAACCCCGCCTCCAGATATTATTTGTAAAAACGTAACTAATCCACAGGCTGACCCCATGATACAGTTCACTGGATTCTTTCATAATTTTGTAAAAAATATTTACATTCGAATGGAAATTCAAAGATGTAATATTTCATATTGAAAATAAAATGACGGTTTTATTCAATTACTTTGCTATTGTCAAGATTTATTCTTCTGCATTAAATACTTGTTAGGGAATCGTATAGTAATTCATTATAACTTTTATTATGATAATATTATTCAGAAACATTGGCATTTTCACCAGACAAGGATTCGTTCCTAAATTTTTTCATGAATTTCATGAATTAAGTCAGTGGCTCGAATCTAGTAATTAATTATACTGATGACGGGGCACGTCAAAGGCATCCGCATGAGCAATCCTAGTTAGTGTAATAACATGGGTGGGTGGTTTCTTAATAAATGTTAAGTTTAGTGAAATTATTTATGGACTATCCTTAAGGCACAATTTCATATTAGAGCAAAATATAATTATTTTGTTTACATTTGTATTTTTGATTTTGTATGCTTTCCGATGGTGGACATTGAAACAGTTAAAATAGAAATGCATTGTGGTTGTTCCATAACGTATTGTAAATGCACGTTTTAATTGTTATTTCTTATATTATATTATATTTTAAGTATTGCCTTAAGGAGGGCCCATTAATAATGTCACTAAACTATACAATAATTACGGAACTACCCCCCCCCCTCCCCTGCCATTACCTTAATATTGCATTAACTATGATCTTTGACGGCTGGCATATAATATGCAGTACCAGATTTGACCCCACTCATAAAATCATTTATGCACGATTCTCTACGTCGTTACCAAGCTGTTGTTAGTAAATAATAGTAAAATAATAATAATAATAATAATAATAATAATTTTGCGTACCACTCACAAGTGTTTCATACAAAAGAAATGTTAACAATAGCAAAGTAAACGAATGAAACCGTCATTTTTTTTGACAATAAATACTACATTTTTGAAATTAAATTTTCTAGACATTTTTTGCATAATTATGAAAAAATCCGGCCAACTGTTTAGTGGGGTCAGACTGTGGATTAGTTTTGCTTTTTCAAATAATTTTTGGAGGCGCACTGTCGTAGCATTAATGATGCTTCTGGCGCGTATGTTGTATTCCTTTCAAAACAATAAACACGTTACAATTTTTATATTTAACCACAACTCTGGGATCGTCCACAAATGGCGCCATCAGTAGTCAGTACGGGTCAATGGGTCTCCTTTAGCTACTGACGATATCCTTTGTTAAAGATAACACTTTTGCAAGGGAGGAGGGAGGGGGTGCGGGCGGATGGCAAGAAATAATACTTTTTTATGACACCATTTGTGGACAATACCTCATTGTTAACTACACAAAATCTCTCAATACGCTCTAAACTGTTATTTAAAGTTGGCTTAAATCCTCTAAATGGAAAAGGGGCGCCCTCTACCAGTAAAAAAATGAGCTACAAGGGCTTTAAAATTTACGAGATTATCCCCAAAGACGAATCACAGCTCCAGCAACTGAAGGACATGGCCAAATCTCGAGTTAAGTTCCTCATGGAACCTTTGAAAATTGGAAAACCATGCAGCGTGCTACTGTCGCCAGAACAACAGGGGAAATATTTACCTTCCGCACGATCTTCTGGGATGCAGCTCAAGGAATCAATAGCAGATGTGGAAAGGTTCGTTTTCATTTTTAGTTTACATTTCAAATGCTACAAGTTACAACATGTCGCTTAGGATATTTCTAAATGACTGGAGTTAAATTCAAAATAAATCCTGGGTTAATGTTGGATTTGACGCTGTTTCTTACGATTAGTGCAATTACCGATGAAATAATAAAACTTCCGGCCAGTCCAGGTGAACTCACGTGGGACGCTTACTACGCACTAGAACATGTGAGCCTTATTTTTGTGAAACTAATTCACAATTACCTTTCACATCAGTTAACACTATAAAACGACCATTATTCAGTTAGAACTCGTCCATAAATGACGTCATTTGTTAATTGCATTTTCTTTGTTTTTTTTTCAAGATTTATGATTTTATGGAGAAACTAGCAAAAGATTTTCCAGACAACGCGCGGGTTATAACTTACGGGAAGTCATTTGAGAAGCGCCCGCTGAAGCTCATTTCCATCTCCAAGTCGCATGCGCAAAGCGATAAAGCTTCTTCGAAAAAACCAATTTTCTTTTTAGAATCAAGTAATTAAATAGCAGACAAATATTTTTCAACAGCTCTCACGCCTATTAAAACAAATTTAATTCTAATTTTTTCAAAAAAGTGAACTGGTAAAAACCTGAAAATGTGAATGATAAAAAGTTTGTATTCTATTTCAAGCGATACACGCAAGAGAATGGATTGCTGGGGCCGCAGCAACTTTCCTAATCAATGAACTGGTCAAATCTAAAACAGAGTGTGTTTCGCAGTATTTGGAGGACTGGGACTTTTACGTTGTGCCAATAGCCAATCCAGACGGATACGTCCACTCACACACTACGGTACTAAACACAATGAAAAACAAAACTATAGGGTGCGTCCATAATTGATGCCGTCAGTACGGTCATAACTGAGGGGGCTAATTCAGCACTGATGACATGTCATGTTACAAATCGCCGTTCACCTAAACTTTTAAGTGGTAGCACAGGGGTGGGTAGGTAAAATTGGTTTGGAAACTTTGAGTGACACTAGTTGTGGACGACCCCTTATGAAATCATGCACAAGAAGTTGAACTCAATTTAACTAATTTTTGCAGGATCGCCTTTGGCGAAAGACGCGCTCTCCAAACGAATGTGTTGACGCTGATGATCCTGAATGTGTTGGGACAGACCCAAATCGTAATTTTGACTCACATTGGGGTGGTAAATTGACGACGGTTTTTATTTATGTACTTTAACAAGAATTTGAATGCAATTTTGACGTGTAATTCAAAGGAGACAATTTTCCATTTTTATGATTTTAAAAATGGAAAATTGTTTTATTTTCAGGATTTAAAAAAAATGTTTTATGTACACAGGATGTTCAACTAACATGCTTTCTAAAAAGTGCAACATGATAAATTTTATTTTTGTAAATTGCAAGGTGTTCTAATAGCATGTTTCTTTTTTTTATTTAAAGAAAATAATTTATCTTGGCCTTGCTCACTAGCGTTTTTCGGGGTAGCTGCGTTTTCAGAAAGAGAAACGCTCAATCTAGCGAGATTCCTGGAGACGCCGGCTATAGCAGAGCGGCTCCGCATTTACATCTCTACTCATTCGTTTTCACAGCTGTTCCTTTGGCCATACAGTTATTCGGCAACTGACAAAATTCCGGAATTTGACTTTTACGTTAGTTTGTGATCAAAGTATTTAGCATTATGCTCAACGCATTTTATTAACTATTTAGAGAACCCGTATTTTGTTATTTTATTTTTAGTGACAAATATTTTATTTTCAATTTCAATTATTCTATTATCAGTATTCATTATTCTATTTTCAGTGACAATTATTCTACACTCTTTTACAAATATAAGGTTTTCAAAGGCACGTTTTTTATTTTTAATGACTAATTTTATATTTTCAGTGACATATTTTTTATTTTTCGTTCAAAATATTCCTATTCCGGTGTAACATATTTTGATTTTATTGTAAAATATTATATCATCAGTGGCAAATATATAGTTTATTTTAATTAGCAGCTATTTTAATTTTAGTTAAACATTTTCTGTTTTCAGTGACAAATACTTTATTCGTGGTGACAAATTTTCTATTTTGGGTGACCAAAATTCCATTTTATTTAACTAGCATTCTAGATTTAGTGACAAATATTTTAATTTCAGTGACAATTTTTTTATTTTTAGTGACAAATACTTTATTTATGGTGACAAATTTTGTATTTTGAGTGACCAATATTTCATTTTATTTGACTAGCATTCTAATTTTAGTTACAAATATTTTAATTTCAGTGACTATTTTTTTACTTTCAGTGAAAAATATTTTAATTTTAGCAACAAATGTTTTATTCTCAGTGACATTTATACAGTATTTAGTTCCCTACATTCTAGTTTTCTTGAAAAATAGTCAATTATAAGTATCAAATATTCAATTTTCAGTCATCGTGTTAATGTGCCGCGTATTTTATGTGCTAGGACGGGGTGGGTCGGGACGTGGTGAAGGCAGTTGCCAAAAGGTATGGGACTGTGTTTCTACAGGGACCAATTGGAACCATTTGTAAGTATCTCTTCCCATTTTTTTATTAAATGTTTTAATCAATTAAACTGGAGCTTTTAAATTCTTTAATAATTCAACACAGACCATTCTAACTGAGTATTGCAATTTTGAACAAATGTTAAGCTTTTAATAATAAATTCGAAATATTTGAAAAAAAGGGAATCTGATTCATTCTGATTTTAGTTGTTGGAGTGACTGGAACCTCCGTAGATTATGTGTACGACAGAATTTTGAGGCATAAAAAGGAACGTTCAATTTCAGCTTGCATTGAACTGAGAGACAGAGGGCCGCATTGCTTCTTACTTCCAGCTGAGCAAATCATCCCCACTGCTTTGGAAACCATTGACGCCTACTGCGTCGTCTTGGCTGCTGTTTCGGGAAAGGCGCCCATTTCAAGTAACGCCACGCAAGAACCCGATCCAGATTGTTGAGGCATCTTAAGGACAAAATGTACTAAGGACGAATAAATCCTGTGCGAACTGTACTAGCGTTCAGTGTAATCTCATTTGTACCGCATATAATAATTACACAAATAGAAATTTATTTTTTTATTTATTTATTATACTAAAAGTGGTAAATATTTTTTATATGGTCCGTTAAGAAGTATCTAACACAATAAAAATCTGGCGAATGGTTGGCGGTTGGTTGGTTGGTTGGACAGTTTTATTTGTATTTTTGCCCTTGACTAAAATTAGATCTAAAAGTTGAAATCAAATATAAAAGAAATATGGACAAACGCAGTAGAAGAATTAACCCGTCATTTTTATAATTAAAAATATGACATCTTTAAAATTAAATCGAAACATTTAAAAAAAATAATTATGAAACAATCACGTCAAATGTTGTGTCGTATCAGACAGTGGACTAGCTTGGTTTTTTCAAATCATATTTGGTGGCGCGCTTTTCTAGTCGTGATAATGGTTCTGGCGCGTGTGTTGTATTTATTTCAAGACAAAATATGTAACAAATTATAAATAGTGAAAACTAGAACTTTGGGATCGTCCACAAATGACGTGCTTAGTATGGTCAGTGGGTCAGTCTTTTTCAGCTAGTAATGATTTAGTAGATCATTTAAGCTTAAGCTAAAGGTAGCCATTTGCATGGAGTGCGCTTGTTAGGGTAATAAAAATGATGACTTTTTGATGACGTTATTTGTGGGCAACCTCTAATTGTTAACTATACTAAATCTCTCATTACGCTATAAACAGTTATTTTAAGTGGGCTCAAATCCGGTAGATGGAAAAGGGGCGCCCTCTACCCGTGAAAACGTTAGCTGCAAGGGCTTCAAAATTTAGTAGATTCCCCCTAAAGACGAATACTTTTGCAAATATTTTTGCAGAATCGATTCTGGCAGAAGACGCGCTCTCCAAACGAATGCGTTGATAATGATAATCTTGAATGTGTTGGGACAGACCCAAACCGTAATTTGGACTGACATAAGAAAGGTAAATAGGAGGCGATTTTTATTTCTGTACTTCGAAATGAATTTAGGTGTAATTTTAATGTTCAATTAAAAGAAGTAAAATTTTCCATCATTAAGATTTTAAATGGAACAAACCGTTTTATTTCCATGATTTAAAAAAAAATGTTTCATGCACACCAGTGTTTTTAGAAACAGTAAATTATTTAACTAGGTCACGACATGGGCGCCGATTTTCAACTTAAGATCATATATGCGTTAGATAGACCTATGTTGGCAAGCAAACGCACTACTAATCATTTGTGTCTCAGGTCAACTGTATCGAGGTCATAGGTCATTTGCTGAAAAACGACCACAGGGGGGACCACGTGTTCATTTTTATTTTGCATGTTAAATGCCATAAGAAAATTTCATTTTTTTATTTCGCGAAGAAATTGAAAAATAGCCATTGACACTATAAAGAAGGAAAAATCTACTGCGTAGGGACTTCTGCCATTAAAATAGTTTGGGGCCGTCCATAAATGACGTCATCAAAATGATAATATTTTTGGACCTTGTAAAGCCCCTTTCTTTGTTTAATTGACTATATTTAATATGGGTAGGCAGCAGTACCTAAGTAGGCGCATAGGCCCTGCCAACGTAATTTATGGACGATCCCATTACCATTACCACTTTTATTTGTTTTTCTCAAATAGTGTGCACATGACACTTGAAAATAGATAATATTTATTCTATTAAACGGCGTATTTCTGACCTGAGTGTCATCGTTGGATTTTTAAACTGAATTATAAGTTAGGGCTTGCAAAAGTCTTGACTTCAAAAGTCTTGTCAAGACTTAGACTCTTGAAATCAAGTCTAGGGCTGGTCTTGAAAAAATCGAGACTATTGACAAAAATTCTTCAACTTTGTCTGAAAAGTCATATATAAAGTTAAGATGTCGGAATAATTGAATTTCAAGGTGGTCTTGAAATTTCAAGACTTTTCAAGACTCTTGAATGGTCTTGAAAATGGCGAAAGTCTTGGTCTTGATTTTGCAAGCCCTACGTGAAGTATATAAATCGTTGCACTCTGAGTGCAGTGAAGTTGCGATCGGCTCCGCACACTTGAGTGCAATCTAAATTTCTGGAACTCGCACTCCGCTCAATGAGAGTGGAGCGGAGTGGAATTAAGTATTAGAGCGGAGTACTGCATTCCTCTAGTTGAGTGCTACCAGCTACTTATGGAACGTAGTAAAGCGTAAGAAATTGAACTTTCGAACTGCGCGTGACATAGCTGGGCGCACTTTATGAGTGGAGTGCAGCACTCCGCTCTAAAACTGCACTCCGCTCTGCTTCACTCAGTGAGTGGAGTGCGAGTGCAAGGAATTTGGATTGCACTCAAGGGAGCAGAGCGGAGTGCACCTTGACTTGACTGCACTCAGAGTGCAACGATTTTTAAACTTCGTGCCACACCAAGAATATCTTTTTGTATGTGAATGTTGCAAAATGGCGCTCATTTTATTGTTTAAAGTGGCTGAAAGACGCTTATTTAAGGCCCAGCGCCAGCGCTTATTAATGTTTTGAAAGTTTAAGTTCACAAAATGAAACTGAATCATACAACATCATCTTTAAAACAAGAGTTTTTGTGTTGGCTTTTATTGACTGTAACAAGATAGCATGTATTAGAGACTGCTTTTAACCAACGCTTCAACTTAATATTCTGCTATTTCAAGTACATTGCACATATTGAATATTTAAATGAATTTCGGCAGCTGGGTATGTTGGGACAAAATACAGAAACTGTACTTACATTCTTCAAACTTTTTGATGCAAGTACTAAGACATAAATAGGCTGCAGTGCAAATTTTGGAAACAATCGAACACACCGTTTGTGCGCCACAAATTTTTATGGCCTAATATTTAACATGGCTTGAATGGCGAAACAAGTATTTTTGATTGTGCTCCAAGGATAGCAGTTTTCAACGTACATGCATAATGTGAAAGTTAGTATGCTCAGAATTAACTGAGCTTTCACCATCATATGCGGAGAAAGGTCAATTTCTATAAGACCTGTCGCGCGCGAAATTTCGAATAACCAAAATTTTCAAAACATTTATTTTTTATTTTATTTTTAAATCATTGCCGACCGGTAGCTTCTACAATTGCTGTCCGATTTTCAAAAAAATTGAAGTTTTGTAATCTCTCGAACAATATCTAAAAACTAACGCCTAGGTCTTAGAAAATTTAAAAATTTTATGTTTAAAAATTAATTTTGGAAAAATTACTATTTTATAAAATGCAAACAAATACGATATTTTGTATATTGTTTTTTTATTAAATTTTTAAAAACTTATTATTCAGTTTAAAAATCCAACGATGTCACTCAGGTCAGAAATACGCCTTTTAAAGGAATATGTATTATCTATTTTCAAGTGTCATGTGCACACTATTTGAGAAAAACAAATAAAAGTTGTGATGGTAATGGGATCGTCCATAAATGACGTTGGTAGAGCCTATGCGCCTACTTAGGTACTGCTGTCTACCCATGTTAAATATAGTCATTAAAACAATGAAAGGGGCTTTACAAGGTCCAAAAATATTATCATTTTAAGGACGTCATTTATAGAAGGCCCAAACTATTTTAATGGCAGAAGTCCCTACGCAGTAGATTTTTCCTTCTTTATAGTGTTAATGGCTATTTTTCAATTTCTTCGCGAAATAAAAAAAGTGAAATTTTCTTATGGCATTTAACATGCAAAATAAAAATGAACACGTGGTCCCCCCTGTGGTCGTTTTTCAGCAAATGACCTATGACCTTGATACAGTTGACCTGAGACAAAAATGATTAGTGTTGCGTTTGCTTGCCACCATTAGTCTATCTAACGCATATAATCTTAAGTTGAAAATCGGCGCCCATGTCGCGACCTTTCCTTGTTAGTTAAATAATTTACTGTTTCTTAAAAAACTTGTGTGCATGAAACATTTTTTTAAATTATGGAAATAAAACGATTTGTTCCATTTAAAATCTTAAAAATGGAAAATTTTACTTCTTTTAATTGCACATTAAAATCACACCTAAATTCATTTCGAAGTACAGAAATAAAAATCGCCTTCTATTTACCTTCCTTATGTCAGTCCAAATTACGGTTTGGGTCTGTCCTAACACATTTAAGATTATCATTATCAACGCATTCGTTTGGAGAGCGCGTCTTCCGCCAGAATCGATTCTGCAAAAATATTTGCAAAAGTATTCGTCTTTGGGGGTAATCTCCTAAGTTTTAAAGCCCTTGCAGCTCACTTTTTTACAGGTGGAGGGCGCCCCTTCTGCATCTACCGGATTTAAGCCAACTTAAAATAACTGTTTAAAGCGTAATGAGAGATTTAGTATAATTAGTTAACAATTAGGGGTTGCCCACAAATAACGTCATCAAAAAGTCATTATTTTTATTACCCTAACAAGCGCACTCCATGCAAATGGCTACCTTTAGCTTGGTAGATCATTACTAGCTGAAAAAGACTGACCCACTGACCATACTAATGACGTCATTTGTGGACGATCTCAAAGTTCTAGTTTTCACTAGTTAGAATTTGTTACATATTTAGTCTTGAAATAAATACAACATACGCGCCAGAACTATTATCACGACTAGAAAAGCGCGCCTCCAAATATTATTTAAAAAAACCAAGCTTGTCCACTGTCTGATTAGACACAACATTTGACGTGATTGTTTCATAATTATTTTTTTTAAATGTGTGGATTTAATTTCAAAGATGTCATATTTTTAATTATAAAAATGACGGGTTAATTCTTTTACTGCGTTTGTGCAGATTTCTTTTATATTGAATTTCAACTTTTAGATCTAATTTCAGTCAAGGGCAAAAATACAAATAAAAATGTTAGTGCTTTTCGCAAGATTTTTATTGTGTTAGATACTTCTTAACGGACAATATAAAAAATGTTTATCACTTTCAGTATAATACATAAATAAAAAAATAAATTTCTATTTGTGTAATTATTATATGCGGTACAAATGAGATTCCACTAAACGCTAGTACAGTTCGCACAGGATTTAATCGTCCTTGGTACATTTTGTCCTTAAGATGCCTCAACAATCTGGATCGGGTTCTTCCGTGGTGTTACTTGAAATAGGCGCCTTCCCCGAAACAGCAGCCAAGATGACGCAGTAGGCGTCAATGGTTTCCAAAGCAGTGGGGATGATTTGCTCAGCCGGAAGTAAGAAGCAATGAGGCCCTCTGTCTCTCAGTTCAATGCAAGCTGAAATTGAACGTTCCTTTTTATGCCTCAAAATTCTGTCGTATACATAATCTACGGAGGTTCCAGTCACTCCAACAACTAAAATCAGAATGAATCAGATTCCTTTTTTTCATATATTTCGAATTTATTAGTAAAAGCTTAACATTTTTCTAAAATTGCAATACGCAGTTAGCATTGTCCGTGTTGAATTATTAAAGAATTAAATAGGTCCACTCTAATTAAATAAAAAATTTAATAAAATGGCAGGAGATACTTACAAATGGTTCCAATGGGTCCCTGTAAGAACACAGTCCCATACCTTTTGGCAACCGCCTTCACCACGTCCCGACCCACCTCGTCCTAGCACATAAAATACGCGGCAGATTAACACGATGACTGAAAATTATATATTTGATACTAATAATTGAATTTTCTTCAAGATAACTAGAATGTAGGTAACTGAATACTGTATAAGTGTCACTGAGAATAGAACATTTCTTACTAAAATTTAAATATTTTTCAGTAATAATAGAATATGTTTCACTGAAAATAAAACAATTGTTACTGAAATTAAAATATTTGTCACTAAAACTAGAATGCTAGTCAATTAAAATGGAATTTTGGTCACTCAAAACAAAAAATTTGTTACCACAAATGAAGTTTTTGTCACTGAAAATAAAAAAATTGTCACTGAAATTAAAATACTTGTCACTAAACTGGAATGCTAGTCAAATAAAATGGAATATTGGTCACTTAAAATAGAGAATTTGTTACCACAAATAAAGTATTTGTCGCTGAAAATAGAAAATGTTTTACTAAAAATAAAATAGCTGCTAATTAAAATAAACTATATATTTGCCACTGATGATAGAATATTTTAAAATAAATCAAAATATGTTTCACCGAAATTGGAATATTTTGAACTGAAAATAAAATATATGTCACTGAAAATATAAGATTAGTCATTAAAAATAAAAAACGTACCACTGCAAACCTAATATTTTTAAATGAGTATAGAATAATTATCACTGAAAATAGAATAATGATAACTGATAACAGAATAATTGAAATTGAAAATTAAATATTTGGCAATAACAAAAGAATCTTTGTCACTACAAATAAAATAAAAAAAATACGGGTTCTCTAAATAGTTAATGAAATGCGTTGAGCATAATGCTAAATACTTTGATCACAAACTAACGTAAAAGTCAAATTCCGGAATTTTGTCAGTTGCCGAATAACTGTATGGCCAAAGGAACAGCTGTGAAAACGAATGAGTAGAAATGTAAATGCGGAGCCGCTCTGCTATAGCCGGCGTCTCCAAGAATCTCGCCAGATTGAGCGTTTCTCTTTCTGAAAACGCAGCTACCCCGAAAAACGCTAGTGAGCAAGGCCAGGATAAATTATTTTCTTTAAATAAAAAAAAAGAAAGATGCTATTAGAACACCTTGCAATTTACAAAAATAAAATTTATCATGTTGCACTTCTTAGAAAGCATGTTAGTTGAACATCTTGTGTAAATAAAACATTTTTTTTTAAATCCTGAAAATAAAACAGTTTTCTCTTTTTAAAATCATAAAAATGGAAAATTGTCTCATTTGAATTACACGTCCGAATTGCATTCAAATTCTTTTTAATGTACATGGATAAAAACTGTCGTCAATTTACCACCCCAATGTGAGTCAAAATTACGATTTGGGTCTGTCCCCACACATTCAGGATCATCAGCATCAACGCATTCGTTTGGAGAGCGCGTCTTTCGCCAAAGGCGATCCTGCAAAAATTAGTTAAATTGAGTTCAACTTCTTGTGCATGATTTCATAGGGGGTCGTCCACAACTAGTGTCACCCAAAGTTTCCCAACCAATTTTACCCACCCACCCCTGTGCTACCTTTTTAAATTTTAGGTAAATGGTAATTTTAGCATGACATGCATGTCATCAGGGCTGAACTAGCCCCCTCAGATATGACCGTACTAATAACATCAGTTATGGACGCACCCGTTAGTTTTGTTTTGCATTGTGTTTAGTACCGTACCATAGTGTGTGAGTGGACGTATCCGTCTGGATTGGCTATTGGCACAACGTAAAAGTCCCAGTCGTCTAAATACTGCGACACACATTCCGTTTTAGATTTAACCAGTTCGTTGATTAGGAAAGTTGCTGCTGCCCCAGCAATCCATTCTCTTGCGTGTATCGCTTGAAATAGAATACAAACTTTTTATCATTTACATTTTCAGGTATTTACCAGTTCAAATGTTTGAAAAAATTAGAGTTTAATTTGTTTTAACAGACGTGAGAGCTATGTAGAAAAATATTTGTCTGCTATTTAATTACTTGATTCTAAAAAGAAAATTGGTTTTTTCGGAGAAGCTTTATCACTTTGGGCGTGCGACTTAGAGATGGAAATGAGCTTCAGTGGCCGATTCTCAAATGACTTCCCGTAAGTTATAACTCGCGCGTTGTCTGGAAAATCTTTTGCTAGTTTCTCTATAAAATCATAAATCTTGAAAAAAACGAAGAAAATGCGATTAACAGTTGACGTCATTTATGGACGAGTTCCAACTGAATGTTGGTCGTTTCATAGTGTTAACTGATGTAAAAGGTAAATGTAGATTAGTTTTAGAAAAATAAGGCTCACATGTTCCAGTGCGTAATAGGCGTCCCACGTGAGTTCACCTGGACTGGCCGGAAGTTTTATTTTTTCGTCGGTAATTGCACTAATCGTAAGAAACAGCGTCAAATCCATCATTAACTCGGAATTTATTTTGAATTTAACTTCAGTCATTTAGAAATATTCTAAGCGGCATGTTGTAACTTGTAGCATTT
The DNA here is from genome assembly GCA_949802685.1 of Dicyrtomina minuta. Lineage (NCBI taxonomy): Eukaryota > Metazoa > Arthropoda > Collembola > Symphypleona > Dicyrtomidae > Dicyrtomina > Dicyrtomina minuta. The sequence goes on along the minus strand of OX461811.1, from coordinate 1,067,258 downwards.
GAAATGTAAACTAAAAAGGAAAACGAACCGTTCCACATTTGCTACTGATTCCGTCAGCTGCATCCCAGAAGATCGTGCAGAAGGCAAATATTTCTCCTGCTGCTCTGGCGAGAGTAGCACGCTGCATTTTTTTCCAATTTTCGAAGGTTCCATGAGGAACTTAACTCGAGATTTGGCCATGTCCTTCAGTTGCTGGAGCTCTGATTCGTCTTTGGGGGTAATCTCGTAAATTTTAAAGCCCTTGTAGCTCACGTTTTTACCGGTAGAGGGCGCCCCTTTTCCATTTAGTGGATTTGAGCCAACTTTAAATAACAGTTTAGAGAGTATTGAGAGATTTTGTATAGTTAACATTGAGGGATTGTCCACAAATGGTGTCATAAAAAAGTATCATTTCTTGCCATCCGCCCACCCCCTCCCAACCTCCCTTGCAAAAGTGTTATCTTCAACAAAGGATATCGTCAGTAGCTAAAGAAGACCCATTGACCCCTACTGATGACGCCATTTGTGGACGATCCCAGAGTTGTAGTTAAATATAGCAATTGTAACGTGTTTAGTTTTAAAAGGAATACAACATACGCGACAGAAGCATTATTAATGCTACGACAGTGCGCCTCCAAAAATTATTTGAAAAAACAAAACTAATCCACAGTCTGATCCCACTAAAAAGTTCGCCGGATTTTTTCATAATTATGCAAAAAATGTCTAAATTTAAATTTAATTTCGAAAATGTAGTATTTACTATAGAAAAGATTGTAGGTTTCATTCGTCTTTGCTTTTGTCAAGATTTCTTTTGTTTTAAATACTTGTTAACGGAACGTATGGTAACTGTCACTTTTATTAGTTTAATAATATTTACTATTAGCAGCATGTTAAGTGCGTAAAGAGTCGTTCATAAATGATGTCATGGTTGGCGTCAGTAGGTCAAATTTGGTACTGTTTATAATATATGCCAGTCGGTAAAGATCAGAGTTGATGCAATTTTAAGATGATGGCAAGGGGCGAGTGGGTAATTCCTTAATTATTGTTTAGTTTGATGAAACTGTTTATAGACCATCCTTAAGGCAATACTTAGAATTTAATGCAAAATATAATTGTCGTTTTTATTTGTATCTTTTTGTAATGTTTTCATTGTGTTTATATAATTATACAATCGTTTCTAAAATTAGTGGATAATGTGGTCTGTAAACGACTATAAATTACAAGTGTCGCCACAGACGATAAATTGTGCAATAAATATTACAACGTAGCGTAGTAATATTTAAATAAAAATAAATATTAGCGATTTATTCAGCAGTTCACTTTTCACCATAACAGGACTGAGAATTACAATGCGAAGGAAAAGCATGACCACATGTCACATTCCAAATTTCATTGAATTCTAATTTTAACAATATCATGAGAATCTCAGGTCAGAGGAAAAGCAATGACGTCTGTCACTTTCCAAGCCTCAAGCAGATCTGTCAGTATTTTCTATCGTTCAGTCTATCGTTCATTGCTATTTCCTCCTTCCCTATGGTTTATCATTACAGCTCATCAGATTTTACTTAAATTTAACTATTCATCAAAAATAAAATCAATAAATTGTTGATTTTAAATTATACAAATTAAACAATAAATCTTGAATAATTCTTCACTTGTTTCTCTTGTAACATTTCTCCCCCCATAAGGAGAATAATTATTTTCCTTATCATTATCAGTAAAGAAACTGTAAGCTTCAAAATTGGACGCCTTGCGTCAGCCAGGAGCAGCAAGTTAATACAGTCAGGTTCAGTTTTTCCAGGATCATGTAGTTCCCGGTACTTTAGAAAAATAAATCTTCCCCCGCCGTTGTGCCAATTTGTATTAGAAACCATACGCCCATCTCGCATTTTTCTTGACACAGCGTAGACTACTTGGTCTAACATCTTGTTGAGCATTCTCTTTCCCCCGCCGTCACAGAAAACTGCCGATGGAGCTTCACATGTACTTACTGTGAGTGCTGGTACTGGCACTTTTATAATGTCACATTCTAGAAGAAAATCACTAGAACAATCGAACAGCTCGTTGACATGAAATTGTTTATAGCTTGTGACTATTTGCTCGTTGGTCTCTCTTATATCTGCAAGTACGACGTTGCCAGAAATTTGATTTAATTTAGATTGACCACTGCCGCCATTCTGTTTCTGGTTTAAACTTCTATGTAAGTCAGCATTAGCATCAAATTGAATTTTATTAAAATCGTCCAGTCCTTGCCAAACCTTGAATTCTTTCAGATCAGAATCAGTTTTTGTATCGTCCAACGGAACACCGGATTGTAAAATCGATTCATTGGTCATGGAACACGTTTTTGATGTAACTTGGGAAATTGTGACTATAGGCACGTGTTTGCGTTCCCCAAAACATTCAAAACTGTATTTTCCCTCAATCTCGCAGTTTTCTAATTCTTCTGCTTTCCCAAAAATATCACCACATGGAATATATTCATTCGCATTATTACTAGCAGTAAGAAATCTTGCAGCATGGTTGTTCTCCAATATGGAACCGCTGATGTCTTCAACATTTATTTCATAAAATGCAATATCCAAAATTGAAGACCCAGAACCAGAAGTAAATTCTTCTGTGCCATTCAAAATAAATTGTTTCTGTTGTTCACTGCTGGTTTCAGAAATTTTTCTTGACTTCATGGTCGTACATTTATCTGATCTGTCAGATGGCAAAACTTTTCCCCCGCCGTCAGGAAAATTTGTAAAAACAGTTTCATTCTCTGCGATCTTGTCTGTCTTAGCAGCAGAAGATCCAGAACGAGCAGAAGTGCTACGGCGACTGCGTTCTAAGCGGATAAGAGTACGTTGACGTTGACGCTCATACAGCTAGTCTTCATAACGCCGCGCCACAGCAAGGTCCTCAAGCTCCCGTGCGCGCAAACGCGCAAAATGTTCTTCCTCAATGCGAGAAAGTTCAGCTTCAACTTCATCCTCTTGAAGGCGACTGCCCGAGGCAGAGCGATGATTATCGCCATCCCGGGGAAGAGATAGCAGATCTTCGAGAACGGTCCCAGATGATTTAGTTAATAGTTGACTGAACGAACGAGGATCAACAGCTACCGGCCCACCCCCCAAACCTTCGTCTGCATCCAAACTCGAATCACGAGACCGCGGAAAACCCAGACGACTAGGCGGATGACCAGCGTTGGCCCGCACGCTCCGGCGACGACTATCGTGAGCTCCAGAACCATCCATTAAAAGGCAATTAAAATTGTCAAAAACCCAAATTCAAAAAACAGGTTGAGCCCCCAATGTTAGCGACGATAAATTACAAGTGTCGCCACAGACGATAAATTGTGCAATAAATATTACAACGTAGCGTAGTAATATTTAAATAAAAATAAATATTAGCGATTTATTCAGCAGTTCACTTTTCACCATAACAGGACTGAGAATTACAATGCGAAGGAAAAGCATGACCACATGTCACATTCCAAATTTCATTGAATTCTAATTTTAACAATATCATGAGAATCTCAGGTCAGAGGAAAAGCAATGACGTCTGTCACTTTCCAAGCCTCAAGCAGATCTGTCAGTATTTTCTATCGTTCAGTCTATCGTTCATTGCTATTTCCTCCTTCCCTATGGTTTATCATTACAGCTCATCAGATTTTACTTAAATTTAACTATTCATCAAAAATTAAATCAATAAATTGTTGATTTTAAATTATACAAATTAAACAATAAATCTTGAATGATTCTTCACTTGTTTCTCTTGTAACATGGTCTATGTGAAACATCAAAATGAACTATAACTAATTTGAAAACGAAGATTTATTGCTGACGTCATTTCTGGACGATCCCTTATGATAACTAAAAAAATCAATTTTTGATTCCTATTCCATATATCTGTTTGGCATCTGATCACTGCTAATTTTGGCGGTACTACTAAAATTTCTATTAATTAAATATAAACTGTTTTAAGCAAGCTTTTTTTTCGTTCCTTTTTTTTTGAAGAACGCAAGGATTTCTAAAAGGCTTTATAAATGTGGAAAATCAATAAGAAAGTAACTCAACGCACTTTTATAAATTTAATATTACGAACATTGACTGAGAGTTTTAGAGTTGACAAAATAAAAATGACCCTCACCCCTCGCCCTTCGCAAATGCAGATTTTAACATTGGAAATCATAATAAAAATACAAAGGAAGATGCGACTGCAGTTTTTCTACAGCGAAAACAACTTTTGTTTCAGATGTCAACTGCATTCTGCATAACAAAACAAGAAACGCAGCATCTGTGCTGACAAGAGCGTAAAAAAAATCAAAAGGGAAGATGCACAAGAATCAGAATTAGAAATTAATGAAGGCCGACAAGTAAAAGAAAAAAAGATGTTTTGTAACTCTCGTATTTCTTAGCCTACTGTAACAAGTAAGGGATCGCCCACAAATGACGTCACCGATACATCACTATTTTTTGAGGAACATATGATGCGTCTGTTCTCAGCTTGACTTTTGCGTAAATGTCTGTTTTTAATATGAGATGCTATAATATGTGATAAGGTATAGGCAAGTTGACGTCATTTGTGGAAGAACCCTCACGGAAAAAACACATACGGCATAAAGAATAAAGTGGGAATAATGCAGATGAGGATCTTCACTTTCATCTTCTTCTGCGTAGGTTTCCCACTCTCACTCTGCCCCGTCACATGTGCTTTCGAGATGCTACTCTTTAACCTGTTCATCTCTGTCACTTCCGCTTTGATCTCTGATTCTGCACACATATTGAAAAGGAAAACGAGATACGCATCTTTATGTCTTTATCATGGTTTCCATTACGGCAAATTACTATACTCACTGATACACTTACAAAGTGCATCTTTCTTACGCATCGCATCTCCGTCCTCAGTCATTTGTACATCTTGTATAATATTAGAAAGACAAGAAGGAAAAGTTGTGAGGGACTTTTGTGTTGATTGTGGATATAAAAGCGAGACGTAATCTGCAGAGACATTCAGTTGGTTAAATTTGATCTGACTGTGTCAGTCTTTAACATTGGAATTGGAAATCTGACAGCGGACAGTGCAGTGACAGTGGACAGAGTGATCTGACACATCCACTTTAAGCCAAAATACAATACGCCTAAAAGTCAAGACTAATTACAGGTAGGTAATTTACAATAGCGTCTATTTGTAGCACAATTTTGAAATTTATTAATTGACAAAGTTCAATCCTGAAAATTAGGTCACTTTTTAAAAATTATTTTTTAAGGTGTGCTAAACCAACCAAGTTTGGTCATTGTCCACCCTAAATGTGAATTACAACTAACCTTAAATATTTCAGTGTTATTATTTTTAAAGTTCACAAAAATGAAAGGGTGCTAAACAAACTACTTTTAGCCATTGTCGATCAATTAGCACAAATTGAAGCTCACCTTGATTGTGTAATGTATTATTCGTATTTAAGGTTGACCAGAATGAGAGGTGAAGGACGATTCGTGCGAAGATCAGCGGCAATGCAAGTTGTGCTCTTGATTGCTTCCGTTTTCATCTCCTGCTCCGCATCTTGGCCAGTCTCAGTTTCATCTTCATCTTGGGAGTCAACTGAGTCAATTTCATCTGAAGATGATGGGAGATTTGATAATTTTTTGGGAATGAAAATTCTTAAAAGGGAAGCACCACTTCCTCCAGGCTATTTTCAATCACAAGCAACGAGTGGAGGCTACTCACAATTACCAAGCAGCCCATCCCTTAGCTACGGCGGTGTGGCTCCGTCGCCGTCCCTCGCTCAAGGCCCCGTCATTGAAAATCTTCCACCAGGGCAAAATGAGATCTTTAGCTCCCTCACATCGTCCAGCCCGGACATGTTCTACTTCTCACCCCGTGACCAAGTCCTCTACAAAGTGAGTCGGCTTCCTATTGACAGTTTTAACGGAGCCGCGGGACTTAACTTGGGAGTGGGAGGTGCTGTAGCAACCACCCCTGCCACCACCCCAGCTCCCGCTCTTGCTGCGGTACAGAGCACTACCCCACCATCTTCACCTTTCAATATTGGATTTGAAGTGTAAGTCCTTACAAAAGGCGTGCTAATTAATAAATCCGCTCTTTTACACATTAAAGTCACTGTACGTTTTTTCGTGGAAGATAGAAGGTTATGCACGCTTTTAAAAAACAAGGAAATCAACAACTTTGTTCTTGCAAAATCTAGTAAATAGGAAATTTGTCACATTTGAAAAGCATTTAAATAGAACATTTTTTGCTTTTTAAAAACATGAAAACAAAAATTATTTTACTTTTCAAAAACATGAAAACCGAAAATTTTGCACTTTGAAAAATGATTTAAATGCAACATTTTGCACTTTTTGAAAACATGAAAACAAAAATTATTTTACTTTTCAAAAACATGAAAACCGAAAATTTTGCACTTTGAAAAATGATTTAAATAAAACATTTTGCACTTTTTGAAAACATGAAAACAAAAATTATTTTACTTTTCAAAAACATGAAAACCGAAAATTTTGCACTTTGAAAAATGATTTAAATGCAACATTTTGCACTTTTTAAAAACATGAAAACAAAAATTATTTTACTTTTCAAAAACATGAAAACCGAAAATTTTGCACTTTGAAAAATGATTTAAATACAACATTTTGCACTTTTTCAAAACATGAAAACAAAAATTATTTTACTTTTCAAAAACATGAAAACCGAAAATGTTGCACTTTGAAAAATGATTTAAATACAACATTTTGCACTTTTTCAAAACATGAAAACAAAAATTATTTTACTTTTCAAAAACATGAAAACCGAAAATGTTGCACTTTGAAAAATGATTTAAATACAACATTTTGCACTTTTTAAAAACATGAAAACAAAAATTATTTTACTTTTCAAAAACATGAAAACCGAAAATTTTGCACTTTGAAAAATGATTTAAATACAACATTTTGCACTTTTTCAAAACATGAAAACAAAAATTATTTTACTTTTCAAAAACATGAAAACCGAAAATTTTGCACTTTGAAAAATGATTTAAATAAAACATTTTGCACTTTTTGAAAACATGAAAACAGAATATTTTTGACTTTTAAAAACTGCTAATTACCAATTTAATAATGTTTTCATTTCCTTTCTTAAAATAGGTAGCTCACTTTGATATTGAGTTTCATCGTATCGTAAATGGGTGGTTCTGATTCTACAAGTCAATGACTATTTATTTATAATAATTAAATTTGTGTGATTACATTTAACAGTGAGGAAGAAACTGGTGGTGAGTACGTCGGTGGATTCGGCGCAAGTTCAAGCACAAGCACGACGACGCCGGCGCCACGAGTAGCACAAGTCGTTACTGTTACCCCTTCTGGAGGTGCGAGTGTTGGAGGTGGTGGAGCAGCAGCAGCAGCAACACCTAACGTACAAAATAACAGTTTTATGACACAACTCATCAATGCAGCAGCAGCCCGTCCACCAACACCTGGACCTGGCCCCGCACCCGGTCTGGTAATGCCCGCCGCAATTGAGGCTATATCCGGGTATCGCAGCAAAGACACAGATGACGTCTCCTCTGAATCTGAGTACGGCTACACCCCCGGCGGCTACGGTAACCTTCGTCCACCCCCACCCTCCTCAATGTACGGCTCTCAAACGGAGCAGTTTTCTCAAGTCGTCCTCCCTCCTCAAATCCGAATCTCACCAGAACTTTCCGAGTATCTCACACGACTCAGAAATCAAAACAACATTGGATCCGGATCCGGGAGAAATTCGGTTATTCCGTCTTCCGCACTCCCTGAAAATCTAGACGCGGCTACAGGGACGCCCGGGCAGCAGCAGAGGCGTGTCTTTAAGCGAATGAACTTCAGAGCGTAAGTTTTTGAATATGTTTTTTTTTAAACAGCACTGTGCGCCTTCCCTAAATGTGAACGAATGCCTTAGTGTGAGCTAATTATGGCAATTTTTACAAAAGATTTTTGAAATCTGAAATTTCTCACCTTTAGACGTTGTGATTGTGAACAGCTACCAACTGTGTATGTATTTAAAGTGTAGAAAAAGTAGATGATGAGACATATAGGAGCATGTTCACATTTAGGCAGAGCACCTTTATTCCTTTCCAATTTATTATTTTGCATTTAATTAACAACATATTTTTTATTTTTGAAACAGAGGCGGAGCCATTGGATAACAAATTTTCTGATCCGTAGGAAAATATACAAACTTGATTTTCAATTTTACCAAAAGCCTATTAAATGTAAAATGTTTTATTTTCATATGTTCGACAGTCTACGTCCATTGTTATTAGTTTAAGTTTTTTTAATGTGATTTATTTATATGTGAGAGTTTCCGTGTGGAATTAATTGTATGTGAATGAATGAAAGTGTGTGAATGTTTTTTAATAATTTTAAAATAAACCTGTAAAATGAAATCAATTTAATAAAAATTGAAAGACCGTTGAAAGTAATTTAAAAGGTGTGTTGCTTTGCATTGTAAATCGAATTCGAAATTAATGAAATTATTGAAGTTAAAGAATGGGGATCGCTCATAAATGATTTTATAAAAAAAGTGGGTGGGGTGAGTAAGGTAATAACGTCATGCGGTGGTAAAGATAGCACTTATTACGTATTCTTAAAGTTAGGACACATGAGAGTCGGTGGGTCAAAATGGTAGATAATTTGGACGACGTCATTTATGGACCAACCCGCATGCATACTTTCGCTTTCAATTTGGATTTTAATTTGGAATTTGGATGGTTCGCGTCTCAAGTGAAGGGAAACAAGTTTTGATCTGCTCACTATAAATGTGAGTGCCTCATCAGAATTGAATCAAGATCATTTCAAAGATGAAGAACCTGTTCCCGCATCTCCCAGGACCAGGACAAGCACTAGCACAAATGCTTCACGTCTACCTCGATCTCTGCTCTGTGTGTCGATGTCGATGACTGTCCACAATAAAAAATGAATTAAATGCAAATAAAATAATGTGCCTCTTTGAATGGACGAAGGATGAGGAGGAAGATGAAAATGAAAGCAGTTGATTTTGATTATTAAACTACACTTTCCATATAGCACTTTCCCAAGACTTCCAAATGTGTAAACTGATCTCTAGCAGCAACAACCACAACAATAAATAATTTATATAGACGCTTCACTTAAAGGCCTGAAAACAGTAGGTAAATACCGTTTACACGTAACTGTCAATGTTAAAAAATCGTGTGTGTGTGAAGAAGCAAAATGAGCCATTTACAAAATAAGCGATAAAATCAAAATGAGTTATATGTCAAATGTAATTAACTACTTGAATTCGATCAAGTTTTCTATTTACTGTTTTTTTTAGAATGTCAAAAATGTTGGGGTAAATGATTGTGGAACAGTGCAAAAATATTGCATTCTCATTTATGTTAAAGCAAACTGCAAAATTTTCTATTTCCATGTTTTAGAAAAGCGCAAAATGTTCTATTTACATGTTTTAGAAAAGCGCAAAATGTTCTATTTACATGTTTTTGAAAAGTTTAAAATATTCTACTTAAACACGTTTTTAAAAAGTACAAAATTATGTCTATTCACCTGTTTTTAAAAAAGCAAAATGTTCTGTTATCATGATTTAAAAAAAGTGCAAATTGTTCCATTGCCATGTTTATTAAAAAAACATAAAAAGTGCAAAATATTCTATTTACTAACATGCATTTGTAGAGTCTTAACATTGTATGCTTAGGTAGATAGTTTTTTTTGTTTTTAACAAACAAATAAAATTGTCCTGTTCTGATTCCTCGCTGAGAAAAATAGGAAATGAACAGGAAAGACAATAAAACGTGAAACTAATAAATACGAAATTTGAAAAGGAAATTTTGTGGTTTTAACTGCAAAAAAGAATGTTATTTAAATGAGTGGTTTAGTGAGATACTATCCAAGTAATAAATCATCATCAATGAGATTTTATAATAGTGTAAGCAGGTAGATACTTTCATTTTTATTTCCATAAAAATGTACAAGCAATATTATGTGTATTTTTTTTATTTGTGACATCATAACTTAGGGGTCGTCCACAAAAGATGTCATGGGTAAGGACACTATGACACTTTATGCTAAAACCCACCCGCATCTAGATCAAGACATCATTTAAAGACGATCCCATGTGACAAATGAAAACAGAAACAGGTGATTGACTGATTTTAAGTATTTTTGAGATTTACATTTGGACAGAATTTATACAGTATAGTAACACGATACAATAAAAATGGGAAATACTGACGATAAAATAACGTTAGAACTGAAACCGGGTTTTAGAATGATCGAAACTGCGGAACTGCCCGAATCCCGCTTCTTCTTGCACATCCCACTCATAGTTTCCACAGCATCACTGTCACACGTGCAACTCCCTCGAAGGGCCAACGGATTCTCTGAAAAACAGACTGAATTCGGAACGCACTCCTGAACTTGACCTGGGCCGTCACCTTGACCTTTGACCTTGGATAGAATCTTACAACTAGCTCCGGCCACAAGACGACAAGATTGAGATTCGGGACTGTTGATGAAGTGACTCTCCATGCTGCAGTCACATACACCCGACGAGGCACATCGCATGAATGTCGTGCGTGTGAAGCAGTCCGTTGTTGAGGTGCACTTGGTCGTCAGGTTGACCCCGTGTCGTTGACCTTGACCTTTGGAAAGACACCCCTCCACAGAAGTGGCGACAAGGCTCAGGGCAAGGAAAACAATGACCATGCTGCGGGTGCAAAAGGATGCGGGGATTTTGAATTTTGCACTCGGCATCTGTAATAAAAACAATAACAAGAGCGACAACAAGTGATAAAATTTAGTTTTGTCAGTGATCTAAGGGAGGTTTTACAAATGACGTCATCAAAATTCTGCAAATTCTAGCAAAGATAGAAATGCAAAAAGGCAATTTTGTAAATGGCTTCACCTTTCGAGTTTTGAATTGATTAAAAATAGGTCCTTATTATGGTAAAATCTTGGATAAGCGTTAAGTGTAGATGCTTACAAATGTCTGGACAAATGTTTGAATTTTCTGTCAAGGATGAAAGATGTAAATCTTATAACTAATCCCGAGGCCCAAGTTCTAAGTGTTAGAGGCTCCTATGCTCGCCACAACTATGTGAAAGCAGCCAGTATAGAGATGAGCTGCGGTGATACACACTCACCCCGCTTCCTGAATGAATTTTAATGTAGGGATGAAATCGAGAGCATCTTTAATCTGACAGATAAACTGCGAGATGAGGGTGCAGGGACAGATGTAAAACTGGATTTGTGCAATAGCACTCACATCATATTGTTATTGGTATAATTATACAGTGTCTTGTTTTCGCTCCCCGTAATGATGATGAATGCATCTTGCAGCCTGTGGATAAAACTAAGGATTGGAATTATCTCTGTGTAGCCTATGCTACATAATACAGGCTGTTAAATTGAATACACAAATATGTTAAGTGCTCAGCCCGTGGCTAATTTGTAGCTCATCTCCTACCCATTTAAACCATTCTAAACGTGCCTTGGCTCACAATTGGAATCAATATGTAACTGTGGAACAAAACATGCGGAATTATACACAAGGGGCCGTCCATCAATAACGTAAAGAAAGAAGACAGATTTCTACCCACCCCATCCAACCTTCCCCTGCCCTAGCTAGTCTAACACTTGGACAATGTGGTGTCATACCCAGTTACATAGCCACCCCCTCCCGTGCTCCCCTAAATCAATGCGTCATTGGTGGACGCCCCCCAAGAGTCTTTCCTGCGTGAGCGACAACAATATTCAATATGCACAGTAAATAGGTAAATATAATTATGCATTTGTCTGCAATGTAAAGTACAGTAATGATGAGTAATGTAATGAGACGTTTCTTTACTGTACTCTACCAACTTGTTAGTCCTTCTTGATGCTGGTTAGTTGTAATTCATGAAATAACTAAATTCAACAGCTCACTCAAGTTTCTCGCTCCTAACGATGCCATCTAAAATGCTAAAATGGAAAAAGTTCAAATATTCCATTTCAGCCGTGTAGAACGTTTGAAGCCTAAAAGAAGCGTATTTTTGAGTTTTATTTATTTTTTTAATTAATTTTTTATTGACATCGTTAAATGCAAAACTGTATTCTGGTCTTCTAATTCCCCGACCGAATGTGTAAATAAGGGGCCATCCATATATTAAGTTTCAAGTTTTTGTGGAAACCCCCTTTCCTCCCCCCCCCCCCCCCAGAGTTTCAAATTTTTTAACATTACGGTAAATGGAGAGCTAACCCCTTCCTCCCCCCCCATGCAAAATTAAACGTAATATCTGGATGGCCCCTAACAAAAAGATAGTTTAAAAAATGAATTAACTAATTCCTTGCTGAAGGATTCGTTTCCTTCCACTTTTGATTTCAATGAGCATTTCAGCTGACCACTTTATAGTAGTTCATTACATGGCTATGAAAAGGGAAAATTGTTCTAATTACATATTTTAAAATGCAAAGCATTCTTACAACATATGGCTTTAGAAACTGCAAATAGCTCTAACTTTATAATTTTAAAAATTTGAAAATTTGAAAATTTTGAAACGTACATGTTGTAAATATTTTTAAATGTTGGAATTGCAAAATATTACAAAGCGCGAAATGTTCTAAATACAACATTTTAAAAGTGCAAAAAGCTAAAAAACTGCCTATAATATACAAAAGCACATGAAGAACATTTTGCTTCTTTCAAAATAATTATGTAGTTAGATTGGTTTGCAACTTAAGCCCATGTATGTAGTTAGAACGTATAACATTTTAAACCTCTTGAAATTGTGGAGTTAGAGCAATTTGCGTTTTAAAATCATTTTCATAGAACATTTGCAGTCTTTAAGGCCATGTAGTTAGAACATTTTGGGTTTTAAAGCATTCAATTAGAGCAGTTTGCACTTTGCACTTTGTTATGATGAATGGGTGAGCTATGAATCTTCCGGGGATCAAGTACATAGTTAACTAGGTAACTAATTAGTTTCTTGTAAGTGTCATTGAAACCATACCACACTATACTGTATAATTAGGGGTCGTGCATAAATGAGGTGGGGTCAATAAGCGTTTGATGGGGTGCTAGTGACATGTCATATTTCAGATAGCCATTTACGTAATGGTTAAGCTTATGACAGGGCAGGGGTGTCATGTCGTGTGTGAGAACCAAAAGGACCCATATCCAAATTAAGCTAGAATCAAAATGAGCTATCTTAAAAACAAAATGAGAATCATGCGTAAAATGTTAATTAAGAGTTTTTGAAAAGTAAAAAATGCTCTAATTATATGTTTTTGAAAAGATGCAAAATGTTCTATTTCCATGTTTTTGAAAAGGTGTAAAATGGTCTATTTTCTTGTTTTTGAGAAGATGCAAAATGTTCTAATTCCATGTTTTTGAAAAGGGGCAAAATGTTCTATTTTCATGTTTTGGAAAAGATGCAAAATGTTCTTTTTCCGTGTTTTTTAAAAGGTGTAAAATGTTCTATTTTCATGTTTTTGAAAAGTCCTCAATGTTTTATTTAAATGCTGTCAAGACAAATTTGAATATGTTTGTAGACAGCTAATTTTGTTTTTAAAATTATTGTTTGCTAAATATGGATATGGGCCATTTTCGTTCCTCACAGACGATATGGTTCTAAAAATGGAAATACTTTATTGACGTAAATTGTGGATGATCCCCAAAGTTATGACTTGTACGAAAGCCCCACACAATTTTGTTGGTGACTCATTCGAACTAAACGATAAAAATATAAAAGAAGCTAGAACTGGAAAATTAACATGCACATTCAGTACGATATGCAATAAATGCTGGAGCATTTAAAAGATGCGCTTGGGAACTAAAAACATTGCAATACAAATTCGTGACTCACACCAGTACGCTTTAATCTTTATCGTAAGAATGTCAGACACCAAAACAGTGTATCAACAACTGCTACTATCAGAGATTAAATGGGATCATTATTTCTGCTTTGAATTCGATTATTTTCGTATAACATGGAGAGGCAAAATAATTCATTTCTAATTTAAACTGAAATTAAAATGAACTGTGCAATAACAAGCACTATTTAAAAAAACACATAGAATTCAAACGTTAATTTTGTGATTTAAAAAAATGCTACAAAAAGTTTGGGCACACCTAAACCATGATCTGATCTGATCTGCAATGATCTGATCTGATTCTTAAAAAATGGCTCAAAACGTGAGTCGCAGATCACGCAGATCATTTTAGCCGTATATTTCATACCACAAAAGAAAATATGATCTGCCCTATTAAGTTACTGTATCATATACATACTAAAATGATCTGATGATCAGACGTATAACACTGCATTTCATGTACATACTACAATGATCTGGACACATGTAATACATTGACTGCTGCAATTCAAGTTAAAAATGATCTGGTTAGAGCTAAAAAGGTGCGCACGCAGGGCATGTGCATAATTGAACTTTGTTGAACTGCAGATGCAATTTTTCGAATAGCAAATTCTGAACAACCCAAGGTAACAGTAAAAACCGCCACAATTTAAACTAAACTATGAACTCGTAATAATAATTTTTCTTATCGCATCACTATTATCAGTTTAAAAGACAGTATTTCGAATTAAAACTAAAAAATTAAACTTATTTAATTGTTTTAACTTATGTTGATTTATCACTGGTTCTTTTTTGTTGTTATTTTTGTGTTTGTGCTGATTACTAATATAATGGTTTTTATGTATTTTACAATCGTTTTAGCCGTAAAATCTATAAGGACTGGTTACAATTTTGCATTTTCTAAATTGTTGAACTCACAGTGCCTCTCTGGGTGTACTGAACGTAGAAGCAGTTCAATTCTCACAATCATCCTAACAGAGAAAGTATAAACTTTCAACTTTTGACACAGGCCTGCTAGAAATTAACTCAGCTAGTATAAGTAGAATTCAGGCAGGTAATTAATTAATTTACATATATTTTCAAGATTTAATAATTTGTAAAATAAGTTGAAGTCCTAACAAATGATTTATATAAATGCATGTCTGTAGCTATATAAGTATAGTTAATTATCTTTATTTTTTCATCAGTATCGGATGCATATTTAAACGTGAAAAAAGTGATTCTTCATAAAAGTAAAATATTTTTAAATCTACACAACAGACAAAACTAATAATTAAATACGAAAAATGAAGCCAAATTTTTTAAAATCAGTTTTATTCAACCATAAAAATTTTAAAGTAGTAAAAATATTTCATGTCCGGCAAAAAGTCTTCTATTCCACGTCAGCGGACAAACCTTTTATAAAATAGGATTTGGATTCGAAACCGGAATATGATGTTGTGAATATCGGAGGAGGTCAATAAAATAAAGATCTTTTAATGTACATATGTACTTGGTCTATAGAAGGGACCCTTTTATTCTAATGTTACTTGAAATAACCTCTGCATATTATGTATAGGCAGGGTTCGGGGGTGGTTTTAACCGCCGGCTAAAACTAAGCGGTTTTAACCGGTTAAAACCGGTTAAAACCGGTCCCCTAAAATTTTAGTTTTGGGGGCAAAACGGCTTTAACCGGCTAAAACTGATTTAAGCTTTAAAATTGAATTAAAAGTGGCTAAAAAATATATATTTGCTTTTCTTTTAAGACTAAAACAATATATTGTGTTAAAGTACTGCTGTTTTGCAGTCTTTTTTAGCAAAAAATAGGCTAAGATTAAATTATTTTTGTCGAGAATTTTAGCATTTGTTTTTTTTTAAATTCTAACAAAAAACCAATAAAAGTAATATTTTCTTATAAATATGTAAAGTGCACAGCTTATTTGCTGTGATACAACACCATGAATTCACTTTACTTTTTGTTCAAGCACTTAATTATATTGGGTACTAGGTTTCAGCCGGTTTCAACCGGTTTCAGCCGGTTTTAGCCGGTTTTAGCCGGTTTTAGCCGGTTTTAGCCGGTGGGCAGGTTTTTATTCGAAGTGGGCGGTTTTTTCCGAACCCTGTGTATAGGTCACATCGGCTTGGTTTTAGCAAGATATTCCAAAAAATCAGGGGTCTCCGTTTGTGTTCTTGAAAGGCGACATACGTAGGGCTGCAGTGACTGAGGAAATGGTCCCGGGATTTAAATTCTCTAGAGCATCATATGTATTGTCGTTACTCAGGCCTTTCATTATTAAAGACTTAAAATTTGAGGTAAACCCTAAACTCTAAACAATATGTAAAATTACAGTTTTAATCATCAATTTTTAATTTAGTCTACAGACGTAAATATTTCCACAGGAATGTGGACTTAATCTCCACATGCGTGAGCCCTACAGCTTCTTTACACCAATACGTGAGTCTTAATTGAGCAAATACCCATCCAAATACTTTTGCTCCTGTCCAGTGACATGGATTTATCCTGTAAAGAAATTTTAAAATGTTCCTCTAAAGATGCTCAAAATTATCCAAAGTATGAGAAATAGCTAAGTCAGTCTATTCAAGTTGTGAACGTTCTATTAGAAAACCGACCACTCAATTTTTGACAACAAGGAAAAAAACAATTTTTTGCATCCGAAAAGTTACACCGCCAATTAAATCTTTTCTACAAGTTTTAGCTTCACTCCGGGGTTCCTTTACCAGATTTTGATCAAATGCTAACTGCTTCCGCTGACAAAATTTTGAATAAATGGTTTGTGTCGAAGCCTCTAAAAGCTACACTGGCTACAGATGCACTTATTGAAAATATGGCTCAGCCCTCATCGCCAGGAACTGGGTTTATAATAATTAAAGGTAATAAAGTTAAGTCAACAATCAAAAATTTGTTGTTTTTTTCTCGCCTAATTTATTTAAGAATGATGTATTATTTTTAGTTTCGTTCTACTTTACCATCTGATGGGGGGAGTGAATGGGAAAGCTGGAGCGTGGGCCTACCCTGAAGGTGGAATGGGAGCTTTGAGTAATGCTCTAGCAGCAAGTGCATCTCAATTAGGTGCAAGTATTTTTACAAACAAGGTTTGTGGGTTTAAAAAAATATTTTTTAAGGTTGATCACAGATAATATATTTCGTCTGTAAAGAACCAAAATGAGCCATATCCAATTCAAGCTTAGAATCAAAATAAACTTTGTCATAAAAACAAAGTGAAAAGCATGCGTCAAATGTTAATTTAGTGTTTTTGCAAAGTGCAAAATTATCTATTTATACGTTTTTGAAAATTGTAAAATGTTCTATTCACAAGATTTTGAAAAGTGTAAATTGTTCTATTTTCATATTTTGAAAAGTGCAAAATGTTCTATTTATTGGTTTTTGAAAAGTGTAAAATGTTCTTTTTACATGTTTTTGAAAAGTGTAAAATGTTCTACTTACATGTTTTTGAAAAGTGCAAAATGTTCTATTTATTGGTTATTGAAAATTTTAAAATGTTTTATTTAAACAATTTATAAATATTTTTGTAGATAGTATAGATATTGTTTCAGCTACAAAAAGGATATGGGTCATTTTGGTTCTTCACAGACGATATGCCATTCAACTTATAAAAAAAATTCCAAGTCTAATTATTGTGTAGGAAGTCAGTTTGATAGTCTATGACGAAGAAACAAGTAAATCACGAACTGCTCGAGGCGTCATTTTGAAATCATGGAAAGAAATTCGAGCCCGCCTCGCTGTATTTTCCTCTACAACCCCAGAAGTTACATTTAAGAAGTTCTTCCCACAACCAAAGGACGTTTGAAATGAGATTTTTGGCTCTGACTTTATTCAGTATGTGAATCAAATTGACTACACATCCCCAGTCACTAAAATAAATCTTTCGAAATAATATAACCTGTCAACAAAAGTTTTCGTTGAAACGCATGCAATTTATCTGTAAACCTTTGTAATTTTTTGTTAGTTGCTGTAACTAAGCTGCCAGTTTTTTCTGCCAAACCAAATACATCCAGCCCTGCTGGAGAAATCTATGATGAGCACAAATGCAAAATTCTTTTAAACAGTGAAACCATGTCAGACCTATTGGATTCTTAGAGTTTATCAAATTATTACTAATCATAGCTTATACTTAATTGTGAATAAGTTATTATGAATATTGGTGTCGATTGTCTACAATTGATTATAGTAATACATGTAAGTTATAACTAACATTAAAACTGAAGAAGATAGTGAAAGACAGCATTTAACAGTATAGCATGCATTTTAACACAGTCGTTAATATGAATTTTTATTCATATTAGCAATTAAATTATTGATTTTAATGTCAAGTCATTTCTTCAGAGTATATATAACTAGAGCTAACTAATATTTGTAATGTATTATATTCCAATAACCAGTTTTCTGACATAACATAATTTCTGAAAATAACAAAAAATTCCTTTCGCTGGGTGGTAGCAAAAATTGCAAAAAATTGTTTTTCGCTGGTTGGGAGCAAAAATTACAAAACATTCTTCTCGCCCAGAACACGATGTCAGTGACCGAGGGGCCGTGCATATACAGCTTTACCAACGACACCTGGGGCTCATAAAAACATGTACATGACACACCTCCACGTATACCTTAACAGCCTCTAATCCATTCCCACCATCCCAAGGTTCCACCAAAAATCAAAACTTCACCCCTTACATCATTTGTGCATCCACCCTCAAAGACCTTTCAAGTGTGCTCATCCCAAATTTATTTTCCCACTTTTAAAATCCATGTAAATTGAACATGTAAATACTAAACACATTTTACTATTTTCAAACACCCGTAAATGAAGCATTTTGTAACTTTCAAAAATGTGTAAATACAATAATTTGTACTTTCAAAAATGTGAGTGTAAGCGATGTTGTACAATTTTCAAAAACGTGTAAGTAAATAGAATGTTTTGCATAATTCAAAAACAAGTAAATGAAATACTTTGCACAATTCAAATTCAGGAAAACACGTAAATGGAATATATTTTATACTTTTCAAAAACTCATATTTAACATAGTGCCTATTTAGCTCGCTTTGTACTTTTTGACATAGCTCATTTTAATTCTAGCTATAATTAAAATAAAAATAGAAATATAGAGCATCGTTCTAGCATTTTAAAATTATTTTATTAGTCCATTAAATTACTAAAATCATTACTTGCTCATATTCATTTTAACGCACTGCTCATGATTACACTTTAAACAGTCGGCGCAACTAACTACCTACCCGCACAACAACGAAATTTAAATTAAATATTGCCAGTGACAGTATCACACTAAACCAATAATAACCTCTGCAATTAATTCCTAATCAAATCAAATATAATCAGTGTAATGTAACAGATAAAAGGAAGCAGTAATTCAAAAAAATAATAATTATAAATAATTAATAAACGCACTACCTAAAATTAATCGATTATAGAAAAAGTATGACTAAACTAAAATACTGACAGCAACTCTGTTTTTGATTTTTTTTACTGTACTGTGAACTCCTACGACAGAATAAACCAAAAGACACATGACACGAACTTTCATCACGATGATAACATGTTGCTAGATTTTTATCTTTTTCCGTGAGCAAGAAGATGTTGTTCCAGTTAAGTTTTTTCTTTGAAGGGTCAGGCACAGCCAGGGAATGTGCACTTGAACTTGAGAGCACTCTCCTCAGTCAGATGGACGGGCTCATGGGCTTCCAGAGTCCTCTTCGTGTCAAAGGTCCAGTTGCAGATTTAAAACTTGAACAGCGGCATGAGTGACAGGAGCCTTTGGGATGATTGTTTTAACTTACTGCCCAGCATTCGTGGAATAGGAACATTTTTCACCTTTTTAAAAACATAAAAATAGAGCACATAACGTTTTTTAAACTACTAGGTAGTTAACATTTTACCCATGCTTATTGTTTTGTTTTTATGGCATAGTTCATATTTATTTCAGCTTAAATTCGATATGGGTCATTTTGGTTCTGAACAGACGATACGGTAGACCTTGGTACAGGTACCTATGATTTATGACCTACGTTAAACTTAATTATAGATGCATAATGATGTAACATGAGTGTATTAATTAGTACTACAAAAATTTACCGCTAGTCACTACTACGTTAACTGCTACTGAACTGATGGTCGATTGTTGCTCTATTTCAATAGATCCGTCATCCTATTTGTTAGAATAATTTACAAAATCTGTTTTATCTCTGAAAAAAACAAAATATAGAAAATCTGGCTATTAATGAATTGCTTATAAAACTGCCAACTGCGTTAACTGCGCTTTTTTAAGACACAAGTTAATAGTTATAGGTTAATCACATGCACTCATCTCCAATTATAGCTAAAAACAATATCCACGATCTAAAAAAATGTCAAAACATGTCTTAAAAGTATTTCAATAGAACATTTGACACCTTTCAAAACCATGCAAATGTAACATTTAACTCCTCTCAAAACCTTGTAATTAACTTTTCACGCATGTTTTTTATTCTGTTTTCATGACATAGATCATTTTGATTTTAGTTTTAATTGGATATTTTTGTTCTTCACAGTCGATATGTTACATAATCTTATGAGGTAAAAAACATAAGCAGTTCTGTTTAATTAAAGTATTCTGTCAACTGTACTGTTAATTAATTGAAAATAATTGTTACCCTTTATAGTTTATTTAAATTAGCAAATAATAACTTACTTGGAAGTAGATCTTGATCAGCAAACCACTTAGTTGTCTTGAATTCTCAAATGTGATTTTGTAATTTTTGATCTAATAATGTAGCACTGACACGGCACTGACTACACTCTACAATAAAACAGCAGGGATATGGAATTCATTTCCATTTTTATTAGAGCTTATAAAGCTGGATTAACCATCAAGATCAACATCAACTGTTACTGTTGATAATTAAAAGTGTTTAACGTAACTGACTGTATAAGAATTTTGAAAAGTAGCTTGACTAATGCGACAATCGAAAACTACAACTAGACCGATGCAAAATGCAAATAACAAAAACTATAACTAAAAAGCATTTTAGTTTGAATTGCAGCGGTATTTACTTTTACCTTGGGTTGTATGGAATTTAGAATTTGCACAGGAAGTTCAAATATGCATGTACCCTGTATGCGCACAGTCCGAATAATTTTCTTACTTGAACTGCAGCAGTCCATGTATTTCATGTGTTCAGATCATTTAAGTATGTATATGAAATGAAGGGGAATACGTCAGATCATCAGATCATTTTAGTATGTATATAAACTGCACCAGGGCAATATTTCAGATCATTTGGATATGTATATGACATGGTTGGTCAATGCGGCAGATCATTCAGTCTTTTAAAGTAGGGAAAATGCAGCTAAAATGATCTGCGTAATCTGCCACTCAAGTTTTGAGCCATTTTTGAAGAATCAGATCAGATCATTTCAGATCAGATCAGATCATGGTTTAGGTGTGCCCAAAAAGTTTTATTAACATTTCAATAAATTTCAAATTCCTCTATTTACGGGCTTCTAAAAGTGTCCACACACTTTGTGGAAAATGTGCGATTTCAAAATGTTCTATTTACTTGTATTTTAAAAGCGCGAAATGTTCTATTTACCTGTTTTTCAAAAGTACTTCATTCATAGTTGTTTTTTTCAGTAAGCAAAAATGTTATTTTTACAATATTTAAATATTGTATAAAAGTGCAAAATATTCTATTTGCTTGATTCTGAAACTTGCAAAATGTTCTATTTACCTGTCTCAAGAAAGTGCAAAATGTTCTATTTACCTGTTTCAAAAAAGTGCAAAATGTTCTATTTACCTGTCTCAAGAAAGTGCAAAATGTTCTATTTACCTGTTTCAAAAAAGTGCAAAATGTTCTATTTACCTGTCTCAAGAAAGTGCAAAATGTTCTATTTACCTGTTTCAAAAAAGTGCAAAATGTTCTATTTACCTGTTTTAAAAAAGTTAAAAATGTTCTATTTACCCATTTTTCAAAATAACAAAATGTTTTATTTACATCATTTTGAAAAATGCAAAATGTGATTCTTCAATACTTTATAATTGTTTGCTAAAAGTTATTATTTTTTGTAGATAGTGTATTTTGCTTTTTGAAAAGTAGCAAAATAAAATATTCTGACTCTTTACTCATATGATAGAACGCTTATGAGTCACATGTTTTTGTTTAGTAATAATTACCTAGAAGAGTTTTGAGATTGCTGCATATAAACCGCGCGTAAGAAAACATATATTATGTATTGTTTTCTGAAGGCAGGGCTGCGTACCTATTTATGCAGGGATGTTCCGTAAATGATTTTACGTAAATTATTTATATTTTAGTACCCACCTACCCTAATGTCTTCATTTTAAAACTACACGAACGTGGCTATCTTTTCCACAGTATGTCATAAATACTAATAATCGACTAGAACTAAAACTCACCCAGCCGCCATATGACATTATTTATGGACGATCCCTTACATGCGTACGAGTTAACCGGAGCGAGAATGTATAGGCCTGGAGTGTGTGTAGGTAAAGTAAAGGTGAGAGTGAAGATGCTAATGATTTATTTTCCATATTTTCCTCCCGTCACCGTCACCGTCACCTTCGCTAATTGCAAGACTCATTTTCCGTGTCGCTCTGTCGCTCGTTCAACAAATTTAATGCTCTATTTAAGGAAACATTTCCCAAGACATGAGACGCATTAGCCGATGCTGATGTTCGTATTAGTCATGGAAAATATTGACAAAAGAGCCTCAATAAGGATTTGCAATTTCCGGCCTGAGTGCCGGTTTAGGCACCTTGAAATGTTAATGACACAATTAACGTTAACTACTTTCCGGTCTCAACTTTCCTCTCCTTTTCATTCCAATTTCTCACAACACCTGCACATTAAATGTGGCTCAGTGGTTCCTCTCCAATTCCAACTTTAACAATTAAGTTCAATATTTGTCTTTAGGATTTTCCAAGATTTTACAGTTTTTTTTGTTAAGTGGAAATACGAATTAATTTTTATTCTGTGTTCCAGATTGAACATGGCCAGTGCTAAATTAATTGATTTAATGTTTGTAAAATGGGTGCTAGTTTTTACGTTGTTAGTTGGAAATGGAAACGCCGTATTAAACTCGAGTCCTTCAAATCCCATACCTATACTTTTAACAGCAGGATTAACAGCAGAAGGTAATATATACATTTTTGTTTTTATTCGTTATTTACCATTTAATTAGTGTACACTTACTGTTCACTTTTCTAACAGGGTGTTGTGTAGCGTAGCGTTCCTACTTTTTAAAATGCGTAATTACATTATTTTGCATTTTTAAAGTGTTGTAAATAGCATTTTTTGAATCTTCATAGCAGCGTAAATAGCGTGTTTTAAATTTACAAAAATGTGTAAATAATTTATTCTGCATCTAAAAAACGCAGTAAATAGCATGTTTTGCATATTTACTGTGATGTAAATCTGTAATTTGCATTTTTAAAAAGGTATAAATAACCTATTTCGCACCTTCAAAGTGGCGTGAATAGAGCTTTTTACATTTCAAAAAATGTATAAATACCCTAGTGTGCACCTTCAAAGGGGTGTAAATAGTGTTTTTTGAATTTTTTAAAATGTGCAAATGGCCTATTTTGCTTCTTCAAAGCGGTGTAAATAGCGTTATTTCCATTTTTTAAAATGTGTAAATGGCCTATTTTGCTCCTTAAAAGTTGCGTAACTACCGTTTTTAGCTGTTTTAAAAATGTGGAAATAATTTATTCTGCATCTAAAAAATGCAGTAAATAGCGTTTTTTGCACGTTCACAGTGGCGTGAATAGCGGATTTTGCATTTTTTTTGTAAATACTCGATTTAGCACCTTAAAAGTGGCGTAAATAGCTTTTTTTGCATTTTTAAAATTGTGTGAATACCCTATTTTGCGACTTCAAAGTGGCGTAAATAGCGTTTTATGAATTTTTATAAATGTGTGGGTGGCCTATTTTGCACCTTCAAAGTGGCGTAGATAGCGTTTTATGAATTTTTAAAAATGTGTGCGTGGCCTATTTTGCACCTTCAAAGTGGCGTAAATAGCGTTTTTGCATTTTTAAAATTGTGTGAATACCCTATTTTGCGACTTCAAAGTGGCGTGAATAGCGTTTTTTGAATTTTTATAAATGTGTAGGTGGTCTATTTTGCACCTTCAAAGTGGCGGAAATACCGTTTTTGCATTTTAAAAAATTTATAAATATCCTATTTTGCGACTTTAAAAAGCGTAAATAGCGTTTTTTGAATTTTAAAAAATGTGTAAGTTGCCTATTTTGAATTTTGCACCTTCAAAGTTGCGTAAATAGCGTTTTTTTGTATTTTTATAAATGTGAAAATAGCTTCTTTTGCATCTTAAAAATTATGAAAATAGAATATTTTGCACTTTGAAAAATGCATTTAGAATGTACCGTACTCTACACTTCAAAAAAGCTATAAAATTACCGTATTTTGCATTTACAAAAAAACGTTAATCGCCTAGCTAACTCCCGTTTACATACAAAAATATTTAAGTAGCTTGCTTATATTTTTCATTTTGGAAAAAATTAATCGAATTAAAATGACGTAGTAGTAATATTTATATAGAAGCCACCTAATTATTGGCGACAAAATACAGTTAGCACATTTTAAAGGAATGGAAAGTTTTGCTAATTAGTTTTTGGCAATATTTTTTTAAATAGGAGGACCAGTGGGTAATAAAACAGTGGAACTAGAACAGCTGAACGATAATCAGGTAACAAGCTGTCTTCCTGTTTTTAATTTAGTTTACAAATCTCTAATTAAATTAGCGCTGTTTTCTCTCCTATTTTGCAGAATTTAAATTTAACCAGAGATGCTATGTCTGACGGTGGGAAAGTTGGGAGAGGGACTGGGAAGAGAAGTGCGTACTACTACCCGGGCAGCGGTGTGAGTTAATCATATGCATAACTATATTCCTATGTTTAAGGGATCGTCCACAAATGGCGTTATTGAAAATCTTCACTTTTAGGACCCTATCTGACCCCCACTTTCACCAGCTTAGCCATGACGTAAACAGATATCTTTAATATAAGATACCTTCAGTATCCACGTCGACCCGTAGACAATAACTATGACGTAATTTGTGGACGATCCCTAACTTATTTTGCACAGTGATCCAGGTCCATGTCCATCCAAGGGTTGACCTGCATTTCAGAATTCAGGGGCAGTGTAATAATATTCTGTTTGCTAAATGATTTTTTAGTACGGGGCGCAGTCGCAGTACGGTCAGACATACCCGACGCAGGAACAACCATTCTGCTACGATCGAACCGTGTCCGGAAGCTGCCGCTACCGAATGGACCCCTACGACTGTGACCAGTACAAATGGACGGCGTATGCCACCATTCAGAATATCGGGGGTGCGTATTAATGAATGCGCTAATGACTTACTCACGTTTAACATTTAACAATAAAAATTCAGTTCAAATTTAAAAAATACTAAATGCATGTTAATTGCAATAATTAGGAATTCAGCAACTGCGCTCGATCCCGGAAGGACTGTACATCCCGGCGGAGTATGAGCAGGGGACAAGAGATCACCTACGCGTCTACCTCACAGTCACCTGCTGCATCCCCATCGTCCAGTTCCTCAGTGTCAATCCCTACCACGCAAACACCGGAACTGCCTGCATCGTCGACGTTCGACGTGAGTAAAATAATATTCAAGATAATAATTCATAAATATTTAATTGATTTCACATTTTTTTGCTTAGAGCTCCAAGGTTTGAATCCAGCAGAAATTGCAGGGGTCGTCATCGGAGTTGTGAGCCTTCTAATTATCATCGTAGTTGTGATCGGATTCCTGATCCGAAGGGGACGCTCCAGATCTTCTGTTTTCGTCGGCCACCCGACGCCCCTCCCGACGCCGAGAGCAGCCCGAGAACGAGAAGTCCTGCCTGCAGAGTAGCGTTACAATAATTAAATTAACAGATTTTATTATTAATTTTTTAACAGCTGATTTTATTACACAAGTAAAGATTGGCATGGCCCTATGTATGTACCATGGTATCAACTATGTGTCAAAGCAGAATCTCACTTATTTTTAAATAAAGCAAACACGTAATTATAAATGAAAGTTGTATAATATTTTTTTGAGTAGTTCCATATCTCTAATCCACATTCTATTTTCCACAGATTCCATGGGATCTTCCATAAATTACGTCATTATATGTATATGCGAGTGGGTCCTACAAAACTCTATATTTAAGTTAAAAGTTAAAAGTTTAGTCATCCCATTGCTAGGGTGGGTTGGTTTAAAAGAAAAATTACTGATGACATCATTTACGGACGATCCCTATTAAGTATTTTCTGTTTGTTTCTTTTAGTTTCTATTTCTATTTGCAGTATTGCACAGTTTGTAAAACAAGGATAACTCATAAATAGGTTTCATTTTTAGTAGTAGACTAAACCCTGCCAGTTCAGTAAGTTTCAGAAACTGCGGGAATAATTTGAATTTGAAATAATTTGTGTCAAATTCAAATTACTGTGTAAAACAAGAATAAAGGCAAAAGGTGTAGTTGTGTTACACAACTACACCTTTTGCCTTTGTAGTAAAGTAAGTGTAAAATAATTTGCTAAAATCGTAAAATTGGTAAAAATTAAAGACAAAATGAAAAAAACTAATTCCCAGTCTTCTCAGCTTGGCCCACAGTATAAAACATTTTCTATCGATCTCGAATATTTTCCGTGTGTAGTTTGCCTTCGGAACACAAAACCACGCACTAAAAGTACAGATTTTTTGTCACGATCTAAAAATCAAACACAGATTCAGATTCAAGATGATGAAGAAGACGAAATAGAAACTGTGGACTTGATCAATTCTGACAGTTCAACTTCTGATTCTGATAACGACAGTGTTTCAGTTAGTAAAAGTAAAGCTAATGTTAATAGTTGTAATGATAATGAGGCATCACTTTTGAAACTGCTTCAAATAAATATTACCCGTGTTAATTCTAATAGTAAAAATTCTAAAACAAAAGCCAGTAATTCAACATGTAGAAATATGAAGAATAGTGATAAAGACGATGACGATTACAACAGTGACGATAAATATTTTGAAACTCCTTCGGAGGATGACGAAAAGGACAAGAGGAATGGAGCAGTGCTAAACATACCACGCTCCACCACGCACTACCACGCTCTACCACGGACTACCACGCTCTACCACGCTCTACCACGCTCTACCACGCTCTACCACGCTCTACCACAGGACTACCACGGACTACCACGGGCTATAATTTCATCCCCACGGGTCCCACTCCAATTTAATCTCATCCCCACGGTTCCCCACGGGTCCCCACGCCATATAATCTCATCCCCACGGACTATCACGCAATACAAACTCATTCCCACGGAACCCCGGCTCGGCGTCCCAGTGGTTTAACTACTGAGCTGCTGGGTCGGGGGAGTCGGTGGCGCTCTGGATTGGAGTCGGTGTTGGTGATAGAGCTTGGTATGTCGGTGGGGAGTTGAGCTGGGGTGGGAGTGAGAGTTTAAGGGAGTTGGGTGCAGGCTGAAAAAATCCGTGGTAGTTATCTACCTGAGACGGAGTTTCAGTGCTGCTTAATAGTAGGTACCTACTTTGCCTGACTCTCGTACATTCAAATGTATAAACTCAAGATTTTCTCCTCGAAGCACTTCTCCCCTAAAATATACTGCAAGCGTCGCCACCCGATGACATTCGATAGAGTTGCTCGCTGATGGGTTGGCATGGCAGAGCGTACTGGAGTCGTGGGGACCGTGAGAACGTCATCTCGATTCTATAAGATACTCTGTTGTGTTTTTCCTCCGTAAGGAAAATATAGAATGTGGCTGTCTGGTGAAAACCAGCCTAAATATATGCTTGCTAACTGGTCTACAGGAACACGTAACTAAAACCAAATACTACAAGTGTAGGTAATTAAGGAAAAAACTGGGAAGATTCACAAACAGACTACTCACATGGGTAGTTCTGTCGAATCAATCCAAACAGTAAAGTGCAGTGTATCATACCCTATGGGTGAATATTACAAGACTGCTATAATAATAATAATAATAATAATAAAAACTCATTCCCACGGGCTACCAGGTAATAAAAACTCATCCCCACGGGCTGCCACGCAATACAAACTCATTCCCACGGTTCCCCACGCCATATAATCTCATCCCCACGGGTCCCCATGCAATACAAACTTATACCCACGGTTCCCCACGCCATATAATCTCATCCCCACGGGTCCCCATGCAATACAAACTTATACCCACGTCCCCCACGGGTCCCCACGCCATATAATCTCATCCCCACGGGTCCCCATGCAATACAAACTCATTCCCACGTCTCCCCACGGGTCCCGACGCAATATAAACTTATACCCACGTCTCCCCACGGGTCCCCACGCAATATAAACTTATACCCACGTCTCCCCACGGGTCCGCACGCAATATAAACTTATACCCACGGCTCCCCACGCAATAAAATCTGATCCCTACGGTTCCCCACGGGTCCCCACGCCATATAATCTCATCCCCACGGGTCCCTAT